>CM075071.1:70963847-71563847 GCA_037428765.1 Rubia yunnanensis | reverse complement strand
AAATAAAAATTTAAACAAAGCCTTTAAAACGATTAACAAACTATCTAGACACCTGAACAAATCAGTATCTAATGCTAACTATAAATATTATAGAAAATAAAAGTTTAAACTGAGTGTTTAAACATTTAACAAACAATCTATAAACATGGATTAGTATATCTTTACCAACTGCAAGTTTTGCAAAAAAGGAAAATTCGAACTAAATCCTTAAAACGATTAACAAATTATCTAGATAAATGAACTAATTAGTGTGCTAATGCTACCTATAAGTTTTGTAGAAATAAAATTTTAAACTAAGTCTTTAAACTATTAAGAAACATTCTAAACACATGAACTAATATATCTTTACTAGTTGTAAGTTTTGCAGAAAAAGAAAGTTTGAACTAAATCGTTAAAACGATTAACAAACTATCTAGACATATGGATTAATATATCCTTAATGGTCATAAGTTTTTAAGAAGAATGAGAGTTTGATATAAGTCCTTAAAACGGTTAACAAATACTATAAACACGCGAACTAATTAGTGTACCGATGTTAGTTATAAGTCTTGTAGAAAATGGAAGTTTGAACTAATTTTCTAAAACTATTAACAAATATTTTAAACATATGAGCACATGAACTAATATATTTTTCTTAACTGCAAAATAAATGTAAAAATATAATTTAATCTAAAACACTAATATAAGACATTAAATTATGAACTATAAATTCAAAAATACAAATTCCATTTAAAATCATAATTAAAGACATTTTAAAATTATTATTATTTTCAAAAGAAAGAAGTCATTGATAAAGGTTGTGAAATGAGTAGTTTATAGGGTATCTAAATATATAGTTTGGCAACTTGAGCACATAAAGTGTTGTGGCTTAGTGGTTTGCCGTAAGGAGGTTGGTGGGCAAGGGTTAGAATCGCCTCATGAAGTTTTGGGCAACGTGCACTAGTCTTTCAGAAGCCCAAATAATGGAGAATTCTAAAGATATCCCTGCTTGTCGAACCCGTCGTGGCACTCTCCTATTTGCTAACCAAGCATGTGGAGTATGTCGTCTGAAGTAGCTTTTTTTAGTCTTGAAATTTGTGATTTTTTTTTTCGACCTTTTCAAATGCTTCTTTTCACTTCTTCTCCTATCTTTCTTTCTCTTTCCTTTCAATTTTGGTCTACTGCAATTTTTCCCAAATGGTGTCCAATCTGGTGAGCTCGTAAAGATGCTGCCTCCGTCTTGAGAATTGCTACCGTCGTCGTTGATTTCAGTGCCTCTGTAATGGAGAAAATCGGTCAAGCCAACATTAATTTCTCACCGGAGGTACGTTTCCTGGATGAATTTATTGAGTATGTTCGATGCTTTCTCACCAGAGGGAATTTATGCCGCCTCAGCCTCGAGCCCTCGAACCTCCTTCCTCGAGTCCTTGAACCCTCCTGCCTCGAGCCCTCGATCCCGAATGTGGCGATTTTTGAGCCCTCGAGCACACCGTGCCAACGACGAATGGGAGGTGGCCACGTCATAGGAGTCGACGATCCTAGGGGTATCTTTAGAAGCGTCCCCAAATAATCCATTCAGATGCCCACATAATCGCATCGAGTCCCACGCGCACGCGCTCCAGCCCGCATGCACTATTCATGTAAAAATTTTATATTTGCAGTTTAATCCCCCGCCTCACCATAAATCAAGGTGAAATGGTCTCAAATATTATATTACGTTTGTCATACTCTTTATTTTGGGTTTTCCGTTTCGTATAACATCTAACTCATGAATAGACTAACAGCGTATGATCCAACTCATGAAGAGAGGCTAAAGAGTCAACAATGTACACGGTGACTCATTAAGAGCTCGACGCTATTTTTAGTCCCCGTACATTTTCAGCCCAATACTCTTGTTTTATAATGTCTAGATTGGTGGGAATGAAGCAAAGATACATCAATTAAACCGTGGCTAAATTAAGCTTTTAGTCACCTTTGATATCTTTTATCACCTAACTTTTAAAATTGCAACTTACTTTTCTTTTTAAGAATAGGTTTATGGAAAGACGGGATTCAATTAATAAAAGGTAAAAGCTATTAGTCTGTACGAAAATGGAATAATAATTTTATTCATGATCCTCAAATACAATTAGTAGCACATGACCAGAGCATACTTAAACACTCATAATTGATATACAACAAAATGAAGTACTACCAAAATGTTGAAAACAAGGGTACAACTACAAATGACTGTGGACTCAATTCCAGTATACTGGAAAGGGGGCAAATGTTGAACAACAATCAATCAAGGAAGCCTTGGGAACTTGGAGAAATCAGGCTGCTTGTGTTGCAAGTATGATGATCTCCCCTCATTGCCTTCCTCTGTTCCATAAAACATGAGTGTGCAATCTCCAGCAAGTGCCTGCCATCACAAACGCGACACGATGTTAATGTCAGACTGATAAAATGTAAAACTCACACTGATGGTGGCTGACTGCCAATGCACGAGGGTTATAGAAGGCCGTAATACATAAACATTCGAATCAAATGGTACTAGTAATCAAGTCGTTTTGTGTATTAGTTATCGCTACCTGAAGTCCAGAGTCGCCATCGTCTGATGCATTGACAGCAGATTTGCTGACACGAAGCGCAGTTGGACTGTTTCTCATGATCTCTCGGCACCATTTAACTGTTTCTTGTTCCAAATTTGCCAACTGCATAATCACATTGGAATGATTTAGAGATAACATTCTTTGAGAATTTCCTGAAATTGATAGATGCATGATTGCTTACTGGGACAACGACGTTTACAAGCCCCATTCTTTCTGCTTCCGCAGCAGTGTAGAACTTCGCGAGGAACCACATTTCTTTGGCTCTTTTCGGCCCAACCTGATTTACCACACAATAATGAACAAGTTTAGTGAATGGCTAACTGATGTTGAAAACATTCTTTCGTGCGTGAATAATTATCTATCGACAAAGATCAACTCCATACCAAGCGAGACATAATGGAAGCACCATAGCCCGCATCAAAACTTCCAACCTGCAAATGAATGATGCCTCCATTAGAAACGGAAAAAAACAGATCTTTACAACTTTAGCCTAATGAAAATCCAAAAACTGGGTATGTTAGAGAACTTTGGCCCAATGAAAGTTCAAAACTTGGGGACATTGTTCAAGTACAAAATTTCTCCAATTTCGACCTACAAGAAAGTTGTTCATAACATAATACACTGAAGCTACTGAGGTAAGCTGTGACAAAACTCATACCTTAGGACCAGTCTGTCCAAAAACAGCGTTATCAGCCGCGATGGTTATATCGCAGACCATATGCAGCACATGTCCACCACCAACAGCATAACCAGCAACCATTGCAATCACTGGCTTTGGACACCGGCGAATCTGGACCTGAACGATTACAAATCAGAAGAAAGCAAAAAGGTATGATCAGTAAACTACAAAATCACGAATCGAATCATAAAAAAAAGTTCGAAAAGATCTTGAAAATGATTGCCATGTTTACCTGCAAGTCCAAAACATTGAGGCGGCCGAAGTTGTCGTAATCTGCATAACCATTTTTGCCTCTGAAGGATTGATCACCTCCACTGCAGAAAGCCTGAGTACCCTGTAATAACAACATCTTCATGTCAATACATGATCAAATAATCAGGTTTTACATGATCCTATAAAATCAGGCATACCGTTCCAGTGAAGATGATTGCTCCAATCTTAATATCATCTCTGGCATCGTTAAACGCCCATATAAGCTCCTTCACCGTCTGTGGTCTGAAAGAATTTCTCCTCTCCGGCCTGTTTATCGTAATCTGTCGGAAACAAAATTCCAACAAACCAAAACAATCAAAACAGGAGAACTAAAGTGCATCCCAGATTAATGTGCAATCAACAAAGAATGAATCTTGCAAACTGATTCAAATTTTCACACATATTTTTTGCAGTTGGTCCTGCTTTTGTTAGACAAAACTGAACTGAATTCATTTTCAGATCAAGACAGTCCTTATAACAACTAAACTAACTGAACTGCAATCAAGTCCATTTTTGAGATCAACAAATAGGAATCTTGGAAACGGATTTTCACATTTTCCAGCAGTTGGCTCTTGCAAATCTCAATATTTTAAGATTGAATGAGTGGAGACAAACCTTGGCGAAGCCTTCTCCGGCGGCCTTTTCATAGATGATGTCTTCGAAGAGCTTTCCGGCATCATCTTGGACGATTTTGTTCCACACCGGCGGGTGCGTGGGGACCGGGGTGTGAGTCCGGCTGTAGCTGTCTTGCACCGGCGAGCTGCAGTTGGCCAGAGCTATGGGGTCGGCGCCGGCGCCGGCGGGGAGGCCTCCAGCGGGCATCATGTGGTTGGCAATGCAGGCCATTCTTCTCCTCACGGCCATGTTCAAGCTCTGATCCATTTCTCAATCACAGAAGGTTTGGAGAAACTGAGAGATTTGATCAAAGGTTTGAAATGGTGAAGAACTGAGGAGTTGAGTTGGTGTCTGGGAGCTACACTATGCTTTGTTTATATAAGGGTCATCTTCTTATAAGGTTTGAAATGGTGGCTTGACGCTATTTTTGTTTTTTGTTTTGTTTTTTTGGAAGGGGAGTTTATTTAATTTGGTGAGAAAATCAGGCTTTCCTATAGCACAAAGCCGCCAGAATTATTCTCAAAATTAGTTTTTTATTTTATTTTTTGAAGGGTTCACAAATAGTTTTTTGGTCCTAGCTGTAAAAAGTTTGTCAATTTACGTGATAAATTTTTAGGTAATCAAGATGTTATATAATTAAAAAATATGAAAATGTCTATAATGCCCCTAATCCTAATTTTCCTTAATCTTCTCCTTCTCTTTCTTTCCTCTCCGTCGATCCCTTCTTCTTCCTCCTTCTTTTCCTTTCTTTGATTCGTCCTCGGTATTTTCCTTTCTTTTCTCCTTCAGTTGAATCCTTTCTTCGGTCGAAAGTTGCGTCGCAGATGGCGGTGGGTGGTGGTGATGGGGCAGGTGATGGAGCGGCCTGGGTTTGGGTGCGATGGAGTGGTCGCAGGAGAGAGGTGCGAGCGAAGGTGCTGGGGCGGTGATTTCGATAGGGCTTGGGTGGTTTGGGTTTGGGTGCGACCGAGTGGTCGCATGAGAGAGGTGCGAGTGGAGGTGCTGGGGCGACAACATCGACGGGGCTTGGGTTTTTACGAAGCTAGGGTATCAACGAGAGGGAGGCAGCGGGTTCAGGCGGCGAGTTTAGGTGGTGGGGCTGAGTGACAGGGTGACGGGCTGAACACAGGAGGTGTGGTGATAGTGGACCGGTGGTGGGGTTAGGTGACGGGGGTGGCCGGGCCAATAGGCGGTGGTAGGGTTGGGTGGCGGGGATTTGGTTATGGTGGGTTTGGCGGTGCACCGATGACCTGGTAGCAACCCAGTCGGAGCGATATGCAACGGCGAAGGTGGTGGAGCAGTGACGGGGCAAAGGACATTTTTGTCTTTCAAAATTTTGTATTAGGCTAAAAGGATATTTTGGTCAGTTCTGGTCGGTCAATGACCAGAAATGACCAGTCTATCCCAAAATATAGTCTTTAAGGATTATATTGCACGTATGTAAAATAGCTTGGATTATTTTTGCATTTTAAATTATCTCAAAATTATATATTCACGTACTGAAATATATAAGATTACATTGGTATATATCTCCATAATAATAATAATAATAAACAACAACAACGGGAATGCAACTTAATTGACTATTATTAAATGCTTAAAATACAAGAATTTCCATGCTGAACCGAACATACAAGTTCAATGAAATAACTAAAATTAAAATCCTGAAACATGTGTTCTTTTGTTTGATTTGATTGAAATTGTGCAATAATAAGAAGAGGTTTCTCTCTTGAGAGACGATATTTCTATAAGTCATGGAAAGAATAAGTTTTAAATTGTAAATTAGAAAAATAAGGATAAAATTTTTAGCTTGCTTGAATCGAATTATAAATTTTATAACTATTTCACATTACATAATAAATTTTTAATATTATAACTAAATTTTTTTATCTTTTATTATTTTAATTAAACTCGTATTTTCGTAAGCAGCCTTGATAATAAGAGATACTCCATGATATTGTACTTTTAAAAAAACAGAGAGAGATAGGAAATCATGTTCAAGCATCCAAATTTGACTTCATGATATTAAATTGAAGTCCAACTCAGTCTGCGATGTTGAACAACAATATGTCCACTTCTTAGTCCATATTAGCATGCCTGAAGGATATAGAAATTGTTCTTTTTAAAAAATTATTACTGTCTCCATTTCACTAATATTAGAACACTACTAATTTGTTTTATAATGACACTTTTTATTTATGATAAGTTTAAAATTATTATATTAATTTATTTTACTTTTATTTCTTTCAATTTAATTCTATCCACTCATTTATGATCTCTTAAATTCTAACACTCAAAAGTGGTGTGCTCCTACTAGAGAAATAGATAGAGTATTCTAAGGATAAACCTTATTATCTAAAAATCAAGTTACACCCCCGTTCCAGATTAAATTATCTATTTACTTTATTACAGTATTCTCTATCAAAGTTTGACCGCATATTTGAATAGATATATGAGACATAATATTATTGTATGTGATATTGTTGAATTCATAGTAACAAATAATTTGTAGAAAATAATTTTTGTTTGTCATTACATAGCTAAATATATTAACGATTAAACACATTAGAGATATATAATGATTGAGATGTAATTTAATATGAAACGGAGGGAGTACGACCATCTAAAAACGGCTGTTGGAAGGCCTAAATGGACACAAATTTTGTAGGAAAATCCAAGAACAAAATTATCTTAATCTAACCAATAGAAAATATGTAAATTGAATAGTATTAAGGTTGGCATCTCAACGCTGTACCTTACGTACAAATCCAAATGCTATGAGTAGTGCATTTAAATCATAAAAGAGGATTTTTTTTAAAGGTAAAATGCATTTTTAACCCTACGTTTATGGTAAAAGTATTAATATGATCCTGCAAAATGAAAAAGTATCAAACTAACTATAACTTTATGATAAAATGTGCATATATAACCTTCAGACCTAAATCCGGCATTGACTCACAAATTGGGTTGTCGACCGGACTCAAAATGGCAAAAATATATCCTTACTTGTAGAATCTGAACTATTTTCCCCATTTTTCCCTCCTTAAAAACATTTAAAAAAACGTGCATCTTCTTCCTAACTCCATCCTGCCCGCCACCACTTCCCACCACTGCCACCACCCACTAACACCCATCCACGATAACCACCCCAACCACCATTCAATTACCGCCCAGCAACACCCCACCTCCGCCCAACCACCACTCCAACGCCCGGACCCACCACCCGCCACCACCTCACCCCCAGCCCAGACCCACCACCTCACCCCCAGCCTAGACTCACCACCCCACCAACCTGCCGCAACCACACTCACACACTCTACTACAAAATCCCCGCTACTGTTGACTACCGTCATCGCCACATCTAAACCCAATTGTCTCCCCCTAAAACCCAAAGCAAAACTCTAGCCCAAAACAGATTAGTACACGCTCCCAGCCCATGCCCCCCTAATTGCCACCACTCCACCCCACCCCACTCGCCGCAACCACGCTCACATACTCCACCACAAAGCCCCTGCCACTGTCAACCACTTTTTTGGTTGTTACCCCGCCACCACTTTGCATATCGTTACCCCGCCACCACCCCCGTCTCGTTACTCTGCCACCACCCCCGAGAGTTTCCCGCCACCAACTCCCGGGCGTAGCAGAACTGCCACTGTTGCGTCTAACCAATTGTCTCCCCCATAAACCCTAAAGTAAAACTCCCCCAACGTTACCCCGCTACCACCCCTCGGTCGCCACTCTGCTACACTGATTGAATGAACGATTCTACGAAGAAGAAAGATTTGGAATCAAAAGAAGTTGTCAGAGAAATCGAAGAAAAGAGGTCGGGGGGTGAATAGAGAAGATAGAAGAAAAGAAAGAAGAAAGGAGGGACTTTTTCATCTCTTAATATTTTTAAAAAAATTTCAGAGGTAAAATGGTCATTTCAACACATTCCGGCTCCTGTTGACAACTAAGTCAATGGTGTACATGGTTAGATTGACACATACATCTGAAAGTTAGGGTTATTTTGACACTTTCTCATTTTTGCAGGCTTAGATTGGCACTTTCAGCATAAAGTTAAGGTTATTTTAGCAATTAAACTCTAATTTTTATCAATAAACAGAGGTATGTACATATGATACATTCAATTTTAATTTTAATTTGATTATTTAGAAAAAATGAGATATGAATAAATTTAAAAATATCATCTAATAAATATATTTTTATTTTCTACACTCAGGTATAATTATCACTAAATAATGCTAGGATAATGATGTAGGACATTTGGTAGCAAGAATTGAGGATGAAATTTATCGTCGCAAAGGAATTTGACGAGTTCGAGCAAACGTTCGGCATGTTCAAGATTCCACGGGTGTACCGCAGTGGTTGGGACATGGGTGGGTAAGCTAATAATCTCAGGTTCGATCCTCGGCAGCGGCAGTGTAGGGAGTTCTTGCTTTGCAAGGCTCCCTTGTGCGCACCGAGGCAATGCCAAGCCCATGGGTCCTGGTGCTGGGCTATCGTGATTTACCTCTCATACGATGGCTTAGGTGTGGGCTGGTATGGGCCGCTGAGGGCGAGCGATTGATTGCCAAGATTCCAGATTTTGCAGCGTACAAATGATTATTGTAATACCTTTTTCAAATCGCAATGTGCTACTAATGACGTAGTACCAATATATCAAGATGGCAAAAATCCTTTCCGGCATATGAAGTCGTTTTGGGCCTCAAATTGAGGTTTTATATTTTTTGTTTTAAATTTTATTTTCATTTTCTATTTTTTGTTATTTAAGCTTCATTATTATTTAAGAATTTTTTTACTGCTGGACTATCTTATCTTTTATTCTATAATATTTTAGGATTATTTTTTCTTGTGGATTCCAGACCTTAAAACTTAGGATTTGTGTTTGCGAATTCTTGATGGTTCTTATAAATTCATATTTTTTAATCATCTGATTTTCCGACTGCTCATATAATAAACAAAAGGATAATGGTATAGTAAATTTCTCTAACGTTACATTTGATTTATGAATGTCATGAAAATAGAGAGAAATTCAGAATGACTCTCATATTTTTCTTTTGTTTTTAATTCTCATTCTAATTTGCTATAATACTTATTCCAACTTCACTTCCTACCAATAAATCAAACTCCCATTTTTCTCGCAAATAAGATTACATTGGAGCAGCAATTTCTACAGCCATAGCGTGCTACACAGTTGTATCTCTTGTTTTATACTATAATGATTTAACTTGTGACCAACTTAATAGTGCTGTCGATTTAAGGATTTTTTTAAAAAATATGGGATTTAATTAAAATAATAAAAAGATAAAATATTTTAGTTGCAACACTAAAAATTTATTATGCAACATGCAGTAGTTATAAAATCTATGATCCAATTAATGCAAAACAAAAATTTTATCTTCATTCCTATTAGTTAGTAGTTTAAACTTTAGTATTTCTATGGTGCATGGAAAAATCATCTTTCAAGAGACGGACTCTCAATTGAAATCTGATTGACGGAGTAAATTAAATGCATCGTTTAAATTATCACTGGATCCAATTACTGACGCTGTCATATAAAAAAATTCAACAACCTACTATCTTTAATTAATTAAATACTATCATATGTTACAGATACACACAATATCTGTAACTAAAATGTTTAAAAAGTGGCAAGCTAGCCAAATGCCGATGGTAGGCGCCACTAATTATCAATTTGTCGTTTCTTCCAAGACTCCAATATATTTATATTAAGAGCCTCCAGAGTTGAATTGGGGATTAATCAATTCATTTTTGAACTCCAAAAGTCACTTTTGACACCTTGAAATAGAACATCATACATCAGATTACAAATATTTAGTATATGTGAGCCAAAAAAAAATCCAACCCATAAATACTTTAATCAAGTGTATGTCACCTTTTTAAAATATTTGATGGTATAACTTTTGGGATCGTATATTTGATGCTTTCAATCAACTTGATTTTTCCATATTGTTGCTATTTAAGAATTCAATGTTTTTACGTGATGCTATTGATAATCACAATTTTTGTCCAGGGAATTTTCCATAAGTTTATGGATAATTTACAGTGATTTTTACCTAAAATATTATGATTTTTTATAAAAATTAAATATTTTATTTTAAAAGTTAAATAAGTAATAATGTGTATTTATATGTAAAAATATATAAAATATATAATATAAAAAAATATTTCCTAAATTTTTAATTTTAGTTTGTAATTTAACTAATACAATGTATAAGGTGAAAAAATATGTGAATTATCCATAAATTTATGGACAAACCGTGTATCGATACCCTCTCTTTTCTATGTATTGAAAGATGACAATATCTAAACCTGTTGGGTATAAGAACAATTACACTGAATGAAATCAACGTTCAATACAAATATTTTATTATATTATAATTAAACTTGCTAATTATATTGAGGCAAATTCTTGAAAAAGACCATCTTTCCATAGGGTTAGGAAAAGATGGAATTTAATTAAAATAATAAAAAGTAAAAAGTCTTAGTTGCCATATTAAAAATTTATTATGCAACGTGTAGTAGTTATAAAGTTCATAGTAGGTTTTATGATAGGCGATCTGTCCATAAGCTTATGGATAAGACCACTTATTTCTTACCTTATATACTTCATTTGTTAAATCACATACAAAATTTAGATTTTATATAAAAAAAATTATATCATATATTTTTATAATTTCACATTCAAATACATATTATTACATATTTTAACTTATAAAATGCAATATCTTTTTGAAGCCTAGATCATGCATCAGAGTGAATATTTGCCTGATAACTTTTGGTTTTCTTTCTTTCTCCTATATCTCCCCCTTATCTGCCTGATAACGGTCACAAAAGGTGGAATTGGCCACCGGCCATGGCGATGCCACCGCCAAAACCCTTAACAGAAAACCCCTCCACCAATTGCAAAAGCTTCCTCCAAGCTCTGAATGCTAAACCCTCTCCACTATTCACTTCTTTACCCGACACGCCTAATCTTCACCCTATCACTGAATATAAGGGCAAAATTGCTTTTATCCTCCCACCGGAGGAAGGCGAGATATTGGCGTCGCACTATCAGATCGCGTTGGTCGGAATGTTCAACAGAGGAAAGCCATCAATGGAAACTCTTCACTCCGCTTTCAAGTCTATAGGTTTCAAATCAAAGTTTCAGTTGGGATCAATGGATTACCGCCATGTGCTTATCATATTTCAAGAGAGTGAGGATTATCAGAGATGCTGGATGAAGGGACAGTGGATGATTCAAGGCTCGTTAATGAAAGTCCAGAAATGGTCTCCAGACTTCTCCCCCGTATTAGAATCATCTGTTGTTCCAGCTTGGGTAACAATCCATAAACTCCCTATTCATTTCTATAATACATCTGCTATTATAGGTATGAGTAATCAGATTGGTAGATTCCTTAAAATGGATGCTGCAACTAGTGCACTGACTAGGCCATCTGCAATCAAAGTGTGTGTTGAGATTGACCTTCTGTCTCAGTTGCCATCAACCATTGTGGTTGGAATAGGTAGCAAGGTAGCTGAGTACCCGATTGAATATGATGAACTGCCTTCGTATTGTACTCAATGTAGGATATTGGGTCATAGTCAAGCTACTTGTAATTTCCTGCACCCAGAACTGAGGAAGAAGCAGAATCCCACAATAAATGGAAAAAAGGTAAACAAAGCCACAGATCAGGTAGAACTTTTTAATGCCTTAGACTCCCAGCCTACACTGGAATTAGAAGTGGCAGAATCCTCAGGTCTAACTGCCAATCAAAAGGATGTAGGGTGTCAGTTACCAAAGCAAGACAGAACTTCAACTGAAAAATAGTATTGTACAAAACTTCCCTGGTATGCATAAGAAAAGAACTGTTTCCTTTTATTCACTGGATGACATCTCTAAGCCAATCACCACCACCTTTTGGAGAAAGAAAAAACACCAGAGTGAGTTAACACCCAGCCAGGACCTCCAAAGAACAGAATATACTGTTAGGATTTCAAATGCCTTTCAGACCATAGAAGCTTTAAATGAGGGTGATGAAGAGGAGGAAGCAGTAGAAATATTCCATGAAACACTGGAATCTCAAGAAGGAGTAGTACCCCATATAACTACAGACACAACACAAATTCACCCCATTGAAGAAATCATCCCATATGTTAGACACACAGAGCCCCCCATTTCCTTGGCAACAAATACACCTGTCACCCCAGAGGCTGGAAACAATCCACCGAGCATCGTAGGTGCTGGGCTGACACAAGAACCGAAGCTGCAATCTCAGCCAGTGCTTATAGAGGTAAAGAAGGGAGCTCAAGCTTTAACTGATCAGAGCACAAAGGAGATCACAGCTCACGGTCACAGGTTAGCACAGACAAACCAATACCTATCTTACCATCGGATAAAATTGATAAGAATCAGGAAAAGCAATCAATTAACAGTAAAGCCTTTGCTGTTAAATCAAGAAACCTTAGATCTTCACAGAAAGCAACCACTTCATGTTTTAAATGATTAAATACAACATAATAGGAAACATGCTAGTTTGGAATGTTAGAGGCTACGGAACATCTTTGGATAGAATAAAATCACTTTTGCTGTCTCACAAGATTGATATTCTTTGTTTGATAGAGCCTTGGCATGAAAAAAAAGAAATATTCACTCTGATGCATGATCTAGGCTTCAAAAATGCTTACCCTGCAGAAAATGCTAAAATATGGATCTTATGGAACCATGCTTTTAATATTATCAGTTTAAAGAGTCAGATCAATTTGTGCAGTCACGAATCACAGATATTCACTCATCTTCCAGTTGGAATTGTTATTTTATATATGCTAGTGTAAATAGACAATTGAGGGAAGCTCTTTGGAATGATTTAGAAAACCCCCCTCCGGAACCTTCTATTTACATTGGAGACTTTAATACTGTGGTCTCAGCGTCGGAGTATAAAGGAAGGAAATCCCCACCCACAAGAAGCATGAAAGATTTAAATGTCTTCATTAATAAACTGGACTTGCATGACATCCCCACTGTTGGTAATTCCTTTACATGTTCTAATAATAGATTCAAGAACAAATGTAAAGACCTTCTATTCCAGAGATTAGACGGGGGCCTATGCAACTTGGACTGGTTGGAACTATTTCCAAACAGCTCAATTCAGGTTCTTAATAGACTGACTTCTGATCACTCTCCATTAATGCTGTCCATTCAATCTGCTGAAGAAATGGCACCTAGGCCTTTTAGATTCCAAGAAATGTGGTCTAATAGACAAGACTTTCAAAATCTAGTGGAAAAAAACTGGAATTTACTGTCCTCCGCTACTGGTATGTGCAGATTAGTGCATAAGCTTAAGAGACTTAAGATTGACATTAAAGCATGGAACATAAACACTTTTGGAAATGTCAATCAAAACCTGGTTAAAGCTGAAGCAGAGGTCAGTGAGCTAGAAATAAAATTTCAACAGTCCAAAGCAGAGTCTGATTTAGCTGAACTTAACAAGTCCAAAGCTTTACTTCTTAGATCCCAAAAAGAAAAAAACATCTTCTTAAAACAGAAGGCAAGGCTAAATTGGCTAAAACACGGAGATGCAAACACCAGCTATTTTCATCATACCATCAGGGAAAGGAGAGCTAAATAAAAAATCAGTAAAATCAAAGACGGAAATGGTAATTGGATTTCTGACCCACAGCTGATTAAAGATGAAGGAGTTAGTTTTTTTAAGGAACTCCTTAATGAGGACGCCCCTCAAAAAACAGGAACTTACCTGAAATATTTTTAGCTGAAATTCCTTCTCTGGTTACTGAGCAGCAAAACCAACTCCTGCTAGAACCTTTCAATTTCCAGGAACTGAAATTTGCTGTCTTTGGTCTAAATAAATCAAGTACTCCGGGATCTGATGGTTTCTCTGGGCATTTTTTCACATCCTTCTGGGAAACTATTAAAGAGGATTTTTTGGAAGCAGCAAATGATTTTATAAGTGGTGGCCTTATCCCTAAGGCCATCACAAGCACCTGGCTCACTTTAATCCCCAAAAAACCAATTCCAGTCTCTTTCTCAGACTTTAGACCGATCAGTCTGTCAAATTTTGTCAATAAAGTCTTTTCAAAAATGCTTATGGAAAGGATTAAACCGCTTATGCATATCCTAATCTCTCCTGAGCAGAGTGCTTTCATTAAAGGCAGGGAAATCACAGACAATATACTTCAAATGCAAGAGATGACCAGGCTTCTATCTAGAAAATCTAAAGTCCCTAATTTAATAGTGAAACTAGATATGCAAAAGGCTTTTGATAGAGTCTCATGGTCATTCCTGAATTCCATTCTTCTTCACTTTGGCTTTCACGGGAAATTTGTTAAACTCATTATGCATAACATATCTGCTGCAAATTTTTCGGTTTTAATCAATGGAGTTACTTCAGGTTTCTTCGCATCCTCTAGGGGTATAACACAGGGAGATCCTCTTTCTCCTTTCCTTTAAAATTTGCTCTCGGAAGCCTTTTCTAGAGGGTTAAAGAAACATTTTAGCACAGGGTACCTTCAGAATTTCAGTCTACCTAAGAGCTGTGCTCCAGTTTCACATTTAATGTATGCTGATGACACGGCAGTATTTTTGAATACCAACCCTAGAAACATGAAGAGGTTCAAAAAGTTTCTTAAAGCATATGAACAAACCACAGGCCAAAAGGTCAATTTCTGAAAATTAGAATTATTTGTATCTCATAGGACAAATTCTTCTACAGTTAACTCTGTAAAAAGGATCCTGGGAATGGAAAAAGGAGTTTTCCCATTCAAATACCTGGGAGTTCCTATATTTTTTGGTAGAAATTTGCAGGTACACTACCAGCCATTATTGGAAAGAATGGATAAATCAATCCATAATTGGAAGAACATATGGCTCTCCACCGCAGGTAAAATTGTTCTAATTAATCACTGTCTTCTCTCTATCCCAACTCATGCCTTTTCAGTTTTGAGTCCATCAAAAATAGTTTTGAAAAAAATGGAGAAAGTGGCTTCTAGCTTGTTCTGGGGATATTCTGATAATGTTGGGAAAAAAATGGAGATCCTGGAAAAACATGAGTGTACCTGTAGAAGAAAATGGAATAGGTTTTAGAGATTTAAAGGCCATTGTAGATGCTTTTTCATGTAAACTGTGGTGGAAACTGCAACTCAATTCCACGCAATGGACCTCTCTATTATGGTCACTCCCGAAGTCTTACAAAAGATCTCATACATGGTCTAGAATCTGTAAAATTACTGAAAAAGCAAATAGCAACTCCAGAATAATACATGGTATCGGTGATTGCTCCTTCTAGAACGCTAACTGGATGGGTGAGGGAGCTTTGTATTATAAATGGCCTCAATATAGAGATATCCCCTTTGCGGACATCTCACTAAGGTCATTTATTAACAACAAAGCATCAATCCTCCCACAACTGGAGCCATTTTTTGTGACCAAATTGTACTCAATTTTGCAGGAGGCTAAAGTGGAATATACTCATGAAGATAGACTCATCTGGATGCCAGCCACAAATGGAATCTTCTCCATCAAATCAGCATACAAAATTTTCCGACAGAGAAAGCTGAAGATCCTCCATTTTCAAAAGGTATGGTTACCTTTTATTCCTAAAAAGATGTATGTGCTTTCATGGAGAGCTCTGAATGGTTTACTTCCTTTTGACAACATTTTAAGAAAGATAGGGTTCCATTTAGCATCCAAATGTCCCCTGTGCCAGACTTACAGTGACTCTTTAGATCATTTTTTCAACTCTTGCCCCACATTCATTTCTGTCTGGAACTGTGTAAATGATTTTTTAAAGATTCAGCAAAAATCTTTCCCAAATTTGAAGAGCAGAGTTGAATTTTACCTTTCTTTTAATGCAGAATCTAAAATTCAGTCTAATATCACCATCGCTGCCCTTCTTGTAACAATCTGGACTCTTTGGATTAAAAGGAATAATATCCTATTTGACAACGTCTCCTTCTCCAATGATGCTTGTATGCATGAAATAAAAGACATGATATATCAAATTTTCTCAGTGAATCATTTGATACGTAACTTAGACAAGCATAAATATTGGACACAGGCTAACATTATTCCTCACATTACACAAAAGAAAAGGAAAACTTTTAATGTTGTAACATGGCAGAAACCCCTAACTGGATACAAGATTAATACAGATGCAACATGGATCAGGGGGGGTTTTTCAGCTCTAGCAGTGATAGTTAGGAATTGTGAGGGGAAGGTGGTTAAAATGAGGGCAAAATCTTTTCACTCCCCATCACCATTACATGCAGAATTGATAGCTATCCAATGTGGATATGAACTATGTTCAGAGCTGGTTTTAAATATATGTGAGGTTGAATCCGATTGTTTAATTGCAGTACAGGGTATTCAAAATCCAAACACCTCACCATGGAGGAATTATTCCATTTGCCAATCTCTAAATTTGAAACATCATATCCACCCAATCCGGCATACTCCTAGAGAGACTAATATTGCAGCTGATTTCCTGGCAAAATTTGCTTTAGAAAATAACTTTGATGGTGATTTAGAACTGAATTTAGCACCTCCTTTTCTTAAGGGACTCCTTCATCTGGATAGATGTGGAATTCCTTGGATTCGAAATGAGTCTCAAGAGCATGTTGTATAAGATGTAATAATCGGTTACATGCTTTTCTGGCTAGACTTATGAACTTCTTATTATAGGATAGATACTGCTGAAAATTTTCGTGTTCATTACAGGTTCTATTCTGCTACACAATTTTATCCTCGGCCGGTTATACATATAAACATCCCCATACCAATTTCGGCAATACATTTCAAGTGTGCAATTGAGCACTTGAGCCTGCAGTCATGGAGCCCTCGAGCCTAGAGTCATCAAGCCTTGGAGTCATCGAACCTTTAGAGCCTCGAGCCAAGGAACCATCGAGACATGGTGTCCAGGGGCACTCGAGCCTTGAGACATGGAGTCCTCGTGCCCTGGAGCACTCGAGACATGGAGCCCTCGAGCTTTGGAGTTCGTGAGCATAAGAGCCCTCGAGCTTTGGGGTCCGCGAGCTTAAGAGTCCTCGAGCCATTGCCTTGAGACACGGTGTTCTCAAAACTTGAAGCCCACGAGCCTTGGAGTCCTCGACCTTTGGAGTCCTCGAACCCTGAAGCACTCGATACATGGAGCCCTCGAGACATGGAGCCCTCGAGACATGGAGTTCTCAAGCTTTGAAGTCCTCGAGCTTTGGAGTCATGTATGGAGACCTCGAAACGAGCCCTCGAGGCATGGACCTCTCGAGACATTGAGCCCTCGAGGCATGGACCTCTCGAGACATTGAGCCCTCGAGACATGGAGCCATCGCGAAATAGGAACTCTCGAACACATGGAGCCTAGGCGACCTCGATCACTTGATCCTACACTCAACCCCCCGATTGAGCTTTCGAACTTTCGAAGCTCTAAGCTTTCGAGCACTCAATCCGTGAAGACTCTACCCTTACAGACCTCGACCTAGCAAACAATTTTCTTTAACATCTCATCCACTAGTCCATGACTACCATTAGACCATTCTTTTGAAGGCAACGAGGTTGCCTTACCGATGTAATATTCATAACATTATTGTACACCTTTTGGTGCTTCATAGGTTTGGGGAGCCTAATAAATATCCCCCACCTTAGGGTGTTTTAAAAAAAATATAAAATGCAATATCAAAATTTTATATAAAAAAATTACAACATTTAAGATAAATGCACATGTGGACTGTCCATGACCTTATAGAAATGCCGCCTTTCCTGAGACTTACCTTAAAGTTTATGATCTGATTCATGCAAGCCAAAAATTTTATTTTTATTTCTTCTAATTTACACTTTAAACCTTGGTCTTTTCACGGCTTATGGAAAAGTTATTTTTCAAAAGAATGACTCTACTACTAATTGCGTGATTAAGTTTCAATAAAAATCAATAATAATTACTGTCATCAAAAACATTAATTTGATACTAGCAAAAATTACATAAATCACTCATCTAGAGGGCGATTCCCAAGCATTAATTCATGCATTTACAACACTATGAACAGATGAACATTTTATTAGATAAATTAGATTGCATATATTATTCAGATCTAAATAATTAGAGAGCTATGTTTTGTGGCGTGCTCTGCACTGAAGAATCGCCACTAATGTCAATCTTCCACTATGTACTCCCTCCGTTTATTTATTTATAAAATCATAGGTTTTTATTAGATTAATTAGATTGCATATATTATTCAGATCTAAATAATTAGAGCGCTATGCTTTGTGGCGTGCTTTGCACTGAAGAATCGCCATTAATGTCAATCTTCCACTATGTACTCCCTCCGTTTATTTATTTATACAACCACAGTTTTAGAAGCTTGGATTTAGGTGAACAGAATGAGTGGATAAAATTGAATGTAAAAAGTAAAAAATAGAATGAATTGATGAAATTGAAGAAATTTTGACAAAAATGGAAATGGGGCCAAATACTCCCTCACTTTCACCAAGAGTGACACGCTAGGTTTAGGCTCTTGGATTCATGTGAGGAAAATGAGAGGTTGAAATTGAGTGTAGAAAGTAAAAAAAGTAGAATGAATTGATAAAATTGAATAAATCTTGCAAAAAATGAAAATTGTGCTAAAAGAAAATATCCATTCATAGTAAGTGTGTCATAAATAATAAAATAGAGAGAGTATGTAAGTATGGATGTGTGAAAAATAAAAAATAAAACAAATAAAAATAAAAATTATTTGTTGTCTTTTGTCTTTAAAGAAAAATAGAAAATGTAACTCTTATCAAAACATGTCAAAATAAAGTTTAAAATGCCACAAACAGATGAAGTACTTATTGGTAATTGGAATCGTCAAGATTTAACACTGATCATTTGGCATGTGGGTGCTGTGTGGATCACTATATCTCGCCCTGTATTTTACTATCCTCGCCCTAATACGTATACAGTATATATTTTTAATTTAATTTGAATAAATAAATTAAACTATATTAAAGTGTTAAAAATTTAATTTTTAAAGAAACTAAAATCTGGGAAAAAATAAAAAAAAATTGCGCCGCCGCCGGAATTTTTGCGCCGCCGCCGGACCACCGGCCGCCGCCGGACCACCGTGCGCCGCCGCCGGACCACCGTGCGCCGCCGCCGGACCACCGTGCGCCGCCGCCGGACCACCGTGCGCCACCGCCGGACCACCGGCCGCCACCGCCGGACCACCGTGCGCCGGCGCCGGACCACCGGCCGCCGGCGCCGGACCCGGTTCGCCACCGGCTGGGCGCGAGGCGCCACCGGTCGGCTCGCCACGGCTTGGGCGCGAGCCGTGGCGGAGAGTCGCCGGCGGTCCGGTCGCCGCGGCATGGCCGCGTGCCGCCGGCCATCCGGTCGCCACCGCGGGACGGCGAGCCGCCGCCGGTCGGCCCGCCACGGACAGGCCGCGTGCCGCCGGCGGGCCGCTCGCCAGGGTCCGGGCGCGAGCCGGACCGGCGCCGGTCGCCTGCGCCAGCGCGCGAGCCACGGCTCGCCGTTCGTTGGCCGCGAGCCGGACGCGGTCCGGTCGCCAGGCCGTGGGTGCGAGCCGGACGCGGCTCGGCTCGCCGTGGCTTGGGCGCGAGCCGAGCCAGGAATTTTTTTTTTTTTTTTTTTTTTTGAAAAATCTGACCTCTATAAAAGGGTGCTCGGATTCCATTCTTCCAATGACACTTGAATTGTTTTGCAGGCCTAGTTTGGTGAAAAAAAACTCGAAAAAGGGTGTTGCAAATTCCATGTCTTCGGAGGTAATTTTACTAATTAGTTTTCTGTCCGTAAGTAGTTGTTGAATTTAATAATTTTTGCTGTAGAAATTTGTGCTCGTCTTTGTGTTTTAATTTGTTAACAGTTACGTAGAAATTATTGCACATTTATCTCCTTCGAATTTAGCTCCTATCAGTTGCAGTAACGTTAATTTTGTTGTTAATTTAGCTACATAATGCTGTTCTGAATTTATCTACAGTAATTCATGGCCTATTAATTATTGTAATGTTAATTTTGTTGTTCCGTTAAAATTCTTAAGCATTGCTGTAGAAATTTATGCCCGTCTTTGTGTTTTAATTTGTTTTGCAGTCCTAGTTTGGTGAAAAAAAACTCGAAAAAGGGTGTTGCAAATTCCATGTCTTCGGAGGTAATTTTTCTAATTAGTTTTCTGTCCGTAAGTAGTTGTTGAATTTAATAATTTTTGCTGTAGAAATTTGTGCTCGTCTTTGTGTTTTAATTTGTTAACAGTTACGTAGAAATTATTGCACATTTATCTCCTTTGAATTTAGCTCCTATCAGTTGCAGTAACGTTAATTTTGTTGTTAATTTAGCTACATAATGCTGTTCTGAATTTATCTACAGTAATTCATGGCCTATTAATTATTGTAATGTTAATTTTGTTGTTCCGTTAAAATTCTTAAGCATTGCTGTAGAAATTTATGCCCGTCTTTGTGTTTTAATTTGTTAACTGTTACGTAGAAATTGCTGTAGAAATTTATGCCCGTCTTTGTGTTTTAATTTGTTAACTGTTACGTAGAAATTATTGCACATTTATCTCCTACGAGTTTATCTCTCATTAATTGCAGTACCGTTAATTTTGTTCTTAATTGAGCTACGTAATGGAGTTTTGAATTTATGTACAGTAATTTATGTCCTATTAATTATTGTGGCGTTGCTTTTGTTATTCTGTTAAAATTGTTAATTATTGCCGTAGAAATTTGTACTACTCTTTGTGTTTTAATTTGTTAACTGTTATGTAGAAATTATTGCGCATTTATCTCCTAATTATTGTAACGTTAATTTTGGTTGTTCCGTTGTAATTCTGATTGGATGGAAAATACTATGTTAATTTAACTACGTAATGCTGTTTTGAATTTGTGTACAGTGATTTATGTCCGATTAATTACTGTAGCGTTGATTTTGTTGTCCTACTAATTACCTGATGTTTATTGCTGTTTCAGGATGACAGTCAGTCATGTGAAGCTGCTGCAGGGCGGAATGGATACTCTCCATTTGCCACCTCAGCTGTGTTCCCAGATGTTGCCGAGGCTTATTCGTACCTGCAGCGGATTGCTCTGCAGGTGGGATTTGAACTTGTGACGGGGTCCTACAAACAGAACAGGAATGGTCCGCTGAGGTTATATTGCATTTGCAATCGGGGCCGGAAGGATAAGGATGTAGATACGAGCGAATCTGATGTAGTCCGACGGAGTAGCAGCTCGACCAGCAGTTGTGGCTGCCCGTTCGCGATTGTCTTGAAACAGAGCATCACGGGGGATGGTTGGAATGTAGTGCCGTGCAAGGATCCCCGACGAGGGATGCACAACCACTCTTTCTCAGTGTACCCCGAGGGTCACAGACAGAGCTCCAAGCTCCATGCGGACGCGAAGCAGATGATCAGAGATTTGACAGATTCAGAAACAGCTCCAAGGCATATCAATGCCAGCCTCAGTAATTCGTTTCCGGACATGCATCAGAACATTAGGCAGGTGTACAATGAGAGATCGGCATATGTAACGGAAAGGCGAGGCGGGCGCAACACGGCGGAGAATTGTTTGCATCTGGCCACCGCGAAAGGGTATGTATCTAGTCACCGCTCAGCAGGTGATGGCACTCTGACTCATTTATTCATGGCCAATCCCGATGCTGTTGTGGCATTTCGCACGTTTCCGTGGGTTGTGGCCATCGACTCAACATACAAGACCAATCGGTACGGCATGCCATTCATTGAGATGGTTGGGATGTCCCCTTGCAACACAAACTTCTTGATTGCCTACGCAATTGTTGTTGACGAAACGGCAGACACCTATGAGTGGGTGCTGAACGCTCTGAAGAACTTGCTTGTGGATGGACCGTTCCCTGAGGTTGTGGTCACCGATCGGGAGATGGGACTGATTAGGCCACTTCGGACTGTGTTTCCAGAATCGAAACATCTGCTCTGCACCTGGCATATCAACAAGGATGTGGAGGCACGTGTGACCGTGCTGACGGGGAGTAAGAGGAACGGGTCAGGGTTCAAGAACGGTGCATGGTTCCGGATTTGCAATGCGTCCACCGTTACAGAGTACGAAACCGCCGTGGTTGATATGAGGGCTGCATGGGCTTGGAGCCCATCTGTTATTAGCTACGCTGAGACGACGTGGCTCACACCCCATAAGGAGAAATTTGTGAGGGCATGGACGAACAGATTTCTGCATTTCGGGAACACAACTACGTGCAGGGTCGAGAGTGCACACTCGTCACTGAAAGGGTGGTTACACACGTCGACTGGTTCACTGGACACGGTATGGAGGCGTGTCGACCTGCAGATAGCCCAGCAGATTACTATGATCAAGACCGGCCTCGAGAAGTCAAGAACGCGTATCGGAAGATTGCACCGTATGGCCGTTTTCAGCAACTTGACCAACAATGTGTCCAAATTCTGCCTGGATAAATTGAGGGTCGAGTACCGCAGGATTGATGCACTGGGAGCACAGGTATATGCTTACTGCGGCTGTGTGCTGCGCTCGACATACGGAATACCGTGTGCATGCGTCATGGCCGCGGCAGTTGCTGAAGGAATCCCCTTGTACTTGGACGACATTCATCCGCTGTTTAAGAGCCTGGCATTGGGTGATCACCCGCAGAGCACGGAGAACATCTCGAGGGCCGAACAGGATCAGTCGCGGTTCGACACTCTGTTGGAGGAGTTGGCACGCAGCGACCCTTCGGTCCGACGACGGGTTGCATCCTACGTAGATGCGCAGTTGCATCCGGAGGAGAGCGGCGTTGGCGAGCCGGACATCTGTACCAGTGCACGTGGGAGACCAAGCGAGCAGGCCCCCCGATCAAGATCAACCCGACGTTCACCGAGCTACCACGAGCACGTGAACAGGCGATACGGGAGTAGTTCAAGGTCCCCGGGGCGTGCTTCAGGGAGCGGTCGCCGCCACGGTAAGTACAACATGTTTATCTTATTGTTTATCTAAATGTATATCGCCGCCTGCACAAGATATTTATGTTAATGTGTTGTCCTGCAGCGACATTCCCGTTCCTCGAAAGTGTCCCCCACATTGTCAGGCGTTACATCGGAGGCTGGAACGATGTCGTGAGTGATGGTAACTGTGGCTTCAGATGCGTTGCTGATGCGTTCCACGTAGACGGTGAAGGTGAATGGTCCACAGCGCGTCGGGCAGTATTTAACGAGATATCAACTCATTGGCCTGACTACGTTCCCATTTACGGTTCGCAAAATGACGTTGAACTCGCCAGAGCCCGTATACACCACACCAGCGGTCCATGTGGTCCAGAGCATTGGTTCACGGTCATTGCGGACATGTTTCCCGTCGCCACCTACTACAACACGGTCGTGGTTTTATATTACATTTTAGAGAACGGGTCGGCGGACCATTGCTGTACAGTCCTTCCACTGAGGGCGGGTGGGGGCGAGGCTGGAACAAGTAGGGAGCTGCACATTGTATACGTTCGCAGTGCAAGCCATTTCGTCCGGGTTAACATGAAGGAAAACTGTCCCATGCCCCCCGTGGTTAATCTGTGGACCACCCTAAGGAAGCCTGATGTCGTAGGTTGGGAGTTACCCTTTCGTAGGAGGCTAAGCGCTTGGAGGAGAGCATACTCCCAGAGTAATTAACTGTTGTTATTAACTCGGCATGTACGCAACCGTTACAGTTATTGCCTACGCGTCGCGTAATTAATTTTGAGAGCGTTGTCGATGCAAAAATGAATGACGCAAAAATGTGATATGCAAAAACATAGCTGATTACATAAATGAGCAGAATATGGCACAACTGTCAGCTCACACATACACAAACATTCGACTAAGGAATGGGTCCATAACCGAGCCTCCGATACTCATCGCGAAGACCGAGCAGAGTCGTCATCAACTCCCTCACGCTGGGGTCGCCGAGTCCATCAACGGTCGCCGAGCCAAACGGATCCAGTGCGCTCATCACGTCACTCAGCATCTGTTACACAGGAAACGGAGTTTACAATAACGAGACAGTAAAATGTAATATAATTACTCGAAGCAAACAGTTAGTGAAAACTTACCGAGGCCTGTGTCCTGTCCGGGCCACTCGCGGCAGCATGTTCAGGATTTGCGATCACTGGGTGCGAATGAGTCTCGTACCAGTCCTCGTAATCCATGGTACACTCTGATTGGGGCGTGGCTACCGGGAACGCCGCAAGCCGTTCCTTGTGCCAAGTGTGTGCCATCTCCCATAGGGTCAACTGCAGCCTCCCTGGGTAGGTCACTGAATAGCCGGCTGGATCAGCCGGGCGGAAACAAGGCTCCGGCGCAATAGCAAGACCCCGCGGTATACCCTGTAGGAGACCGAACTGCCGCACAACGCGATCTGGCATGTACGCCTCCATTGCGTCGAGGTATCGGATCACGCCGCGGTAGTGAGTCCTCCCCCCCGCAGCCCTGACCACGTCCACTCCATATGGCAACCAATCCACCTGCAAAAAGTTTCACAGACATGTTACGTTTCTATGGAATCCGATCTATCTACTACTGTCAGAATAAGAGTAAAAGCATGGAATTCATACCTGGTCGGGCTGTAAGGCATCCAACTGTCGCCTGATGGCACCGAGCCTCCCCGTACCCCTCCCCGATCTAACCCCTGTGTGCCACCGACTGGCGCGACCCGGAAGAGCTGGCAACGTACTCGGTCCCGGCCGAAACATCGGAAAGTACTCGTATATCCATGCTTGGAGCAGCGTGCAACATCCGCATAGGCCGCGCGCCTTGGACCGGGACGCAATTCCCAACTGCAGGTACAAGCTGGCCAACGTCGCCGAGCCCCACGACAACTGCGACAACTGCGAATCAAGCAGGGGTAGAAGGTTGGCTCTAACCTTATTCCCAGTTTTATCCACAAAAAGCGTGGATGAAAACAGGGTCAGCATGTAGCACATGAATTGGAAGTTCTGGCTCTGCCCCCCCGCTACGCACCTCGCCATCAAAGATTGGGCATCTATGTTACCCCCGTTCCAGTCTTCCGCGAGAAAGGACTCCACGTCTTTCCCAAACATTTCGGCGCACGCTTCCTCAATAGTCTCCGCCGAAATGGTACTCGCAACAGCGCCACCATCGATGGGAATGCCAAGAATCATCTCAACGTCATGCATCAAGATGGTCATCTCCCCAAACGGCATGTGAAACGTGTTCGTGTCCGGCTGCCACCTCTCGACAAAAGCGGATATCAGTGCCATGTCAAGGAACTGGAACATAATCGCAGGCAGGTGGCCCAACCCGGTCGCATGTATCCGGGCCTGTGCAACATCGCTCAGTTCGGGGAGCGTGTCGACTAGCTGCTTGCATAGCGGCGACCGAGCATGGCATCTCAACACACCTCGCTCTATACCATTCCAAACGTCAAGCGCGACGTGTCCTCCGAAGCTTGGTATGACGAGGTCATCCTGCGGGCCACCAGCCACTGGTCCCCGCACTAGCCACGTCTCATCGGCGGCGGGTCGCTTCCTCCTATTCCTCCGTGCCATTCCGGTGCTAGGCTCACCGGCATTGCACGATCCACCAGAAGACTGTGCGAATTGACCAGCTCTGTTCCTCACGGTGTGCCGGGCTCCAGCTTCAGCATAACGTTCGATCCCGGCATCCAATGGAACACTCGAACCAGGTTGGCCCACCGGGGGGACATCTGCGGGCAGGTCATAATTCATCTGCCAATCACTTTCATGACGAATACCACCGGGCGGGAGGATGTTAATCTCCGGACCGTCCCATGTCGGCATGGGATCGAATGCACTAACGCTCGGTGGAGAAGGCTGCTCCGCTCCTACATCAAACTCCCGCGGGCGAGGCGACGGTTCATCCTCGACCACGCGGCCTCTAGCCTGTCTCGCCGAGGCACTAACACATCTTCGTCGTATGGAACGACCATGACCGTCACGTTGACCACCAGTGCTCATCTACGACACAAGATATGTAATTAGTATAACAACAAGTGAATCAAACTGATATGATAAGATAAATTAACATACATTTCAACAACGTGTGAACTGATTTTCCGAACAGTGCATCAACGAACTGGAACATTTTTTCTAGTTACAAATTGGAGATTACATAACTAAATAATCTTATTTTCTTACCACTATTATTAACATTCAAGGAAACAATAGTTAAAACATATCGTAACAGTTTACTACACAATTGTTTACATCGGATTACTAAAGTTTGTTTACATAGAACTATATTCTATTATGTCACATAACTAAATAATTTCCAAAAAACACAATTCCTAATCAATAATTTCTGAATAATTTCTATTACGTCACATAACTAAATAATTACTAAATTACCCAATTTCTAAAAAATACAATTTCTAAAACAATATGTCCAAATTTAAACTAAGTAATTTCTACGAAACACAATTTCTTCGTTTTAATTCCAATTACGCCACATACCTAAATAATTTCTAAATTGGCCAATTTCTACAAAATACAATTTCTAAACCATTATGTCCACATTGAAACTAAGTAATTTCTACAAAACACAATTTCTTCGTTTCAATTCCAATTACGTCACATAACTAAATAATTTCTAAATAACCCAATATCTAAAAAATACAATTTCTGAAATATTATGTCCGAATTGAAACTAAGTAATTTCTACAAAACACAATTTCTTCGTTTTAATTCCGATTATGTCACATAACTAAATAATTTCTAAATAACCCAATATCTAAAAAATACAATTTCTGAAATATTATGTCCGAATTAAAACTAAGTAATTTCTACAAAACACAATTTCTTCGTTTTAATTACGTCACATAACTAAATAATTACTAAATTACCCAATTTCTAAAAAATACAATTTCTAAAACAATATGTCCAAATTTAAACTAAGTAATTTCTACGAAACACAATTTCTTCGTTTTAATTCCAATTACGCCACATACCTAAATAATTTCTAAATTGGCCAATTTCTACAAAATACAATTTCTAAACCATTATGTCCACATTGAAACTAAGTAATTTCTACAAAACACAATTTCTTCGTTTTAATTCCGATTATGTCACATAACTAAATAATTTCTAAATAACCCAATATCTAAAAAATACAATTTCTGAAATATTATGTCCGAATTAAAACTAAGTAATTTCTACAAAACACAATTTCTTCGTTTTAATTATGTCACATAACTAAATAATTTCTAAATAACCCAATATCTAAAAAATACAATTTCTAAATAAATTCTATTAGGTCACATAACTAAATAATTTCTAAATAACCCAATTTCTAAAAAAAACAATTCCTAAAATATTATGTCCAAATTTAAACTAAGTAATTTACACAGAACACAATTTCTTCGTTTTAATTCCAACTATGTCACATACCTAAATAATTTAGAACATCACAAATTCTAAACAAATAATTCCTAAGTAATTTCTATTATGTCACATAACTACATCATTTCTAAAAAATCCAACTTCTAAAAAATACAATTTCTAAAATATTATGGCCAAATTTAAACTAAATAATTACTGAAAAAACACAATAACCTTCCAATTATATCATCATGTCCAATTATGTCATTAATTCCGACAAGCTCAACAAAATTCTAACAATTCCAACAAGTTCAACAAAATTCGAATAGATCGGGCAACGATTCCCACGAAAAGAAAAAAAAAATTTCTCAAAAACTTACATTTTCCGGCGAAATTCCGGCGGGATTCCGGCCAAATTCCGGCGAGGTTCCGGCGGGCGGCGGGCGGCGGCGGGCGGCGGCGGGCGGCGGCGGGCGGCGGCGGGCGGCGGCGGCGGGCGGTTTCCGGCGGAAATGGAGAGGGAAGTGGGAGAGAAAGAAGGAGAAGGAGAAAAAGAAGAAGGAGAGGAGAAAAAATGAGGGGGAGGAGAAAAAATGAGGGGGAGGGGGTATTTATAGCCCTCTCCCATTTCTTTTCTTTTTTTTTTAAAATTTAAAATACATGTATTCATACGTATTAGGGCGAGAATAGTAAAATACAGGGCGGGATATAGTAATACCCATTTTTATTGATCAACTATTGAGATTTCATTTGTCAGTTGGCACGATATTTTAGGGCTACGGTCCAGCCAGTAGTACTAGTCAACTATGACTAGCTTGACTACAAGTCTTTAACGTTATTTTCGTTGGTCTAATGGCTGCCAAAATGACAATCAGTCATATTACTCAATAGTAACTCCATCTCAATAGTGTACTCTATCCATTTTAATTTATTTCATTATAAATTACACACATTTTCCAGAAAATTTTTAGCAAATGACAATCCCACTCTCACTAATATTTCAAAATTACAAACATGGTGAGTCGGTTACTAATGAATTTCAGTCAGAGTTGGGTTTTAGTGGTGGAAAAGATAATGGTTGCGGTGGATTTTGACATTGTTGGGTTTTGGCGGTAGTGATTAGGATGACGGTGGAGGGTGGAGTCGGTGGACCTTTTTTTTTATAGAAACTTAGAATTTATGGTATGCATATCCATAAATTCTGACCTTTCAAAGCAACATCAAACCCAGAGTTATGACCTTTCATAACTATGATAATCCTATTCTGTATCGAGACTATGTTATTGGATATTATTAATTTTGTAATTTAATGGTTAAATTTATTTGTGTTGGATAAAAAAATTGAGTAGATAATCAAAACGGTATCCACTTTTTTAAAAAATCATGGTTCGGTACAAGAAGGAATCATAGATGATCAGCAGCTCCAGTCTCTTCTGGTAGTTTTCAGAAGCTTATGGATTCATCTAGAACAGCAAATGGAAGGCAGACAACAATTTGCAGAGCAAGTTGAAGCCAAGCAGAATAGCTACTCTCAGTTTTTCAGTTATAACTAGTTAGTTAGCATTCTATTAGTTGTTTTCTTTACAAAGTTGGTTAGTTGAATTGTGGCCTATGTATAGAAGGCTTGTAAATGAATTCGTTAACTTAATCAATTCACTAAAGAAAATTTTCCAAGCTTCCATTCTCAGTTTTTCCCGATTTGCCTTTTACTCAAGTTTTGAGCAGTTTTTCCAAGAAATCCTTCCAAGATTTCTTCATGGTATAAGAAGCAGGCCAAGGAAATCGCAGAAATCAATATGTTGCTGATGAAGATGGATTTGTTAGGATCAAACCTAAAGATCCTTTGTTCTTTCCAACCACAAATCATGATAGTAAAACAGTGGTTGTGGAGAATATAATTGAAAGGAATTACATCATTTGGAGCCAGGCTATGATAACTGCCTTTTCAGCTAGAGGAAAGCTGAAGTTCATCATAAATGGAGTACCAAAGCCGGATCCTAATTCACATGATTATGATTAGTGGGTGAAGGTGAATTCGACACTTGTATCATGGATACAGAGTTCGATCAGCAAGGAGCTGGAAAGGAGTTGGAAAGGAGTTTTCGTTTCCAGACAAAGGCGAATAAACTATGGGATGAGATCAAGGAAAGGTTCTTTGTCAGTCAAGGACCTTTGTTCTACCAACTGGTGAAGAATTTGGGAGAGCTGGAGCAAGGATCTAACTCAGTTACTCAATATTTCTCAAATATGAAGAGCATTTGGGATGAGATTGGCATAATAAGGCCGAGATTGAGATGTACTTGCTGTAATTGTGAATGTAGGTGTGGATTTGATGAGAAAATTGATATGCAGGCAAATCAAGACAGGTTGCAGCAGTTCTTGGTTGGGCTGAACAATGAATATAATGCTTTGAGAGATAAACTGCTGGTGATGGATCCCCTGCCACCTGTAGGGAAGGCTTATTCTCTATTTTTGAAATAAGAACAACAAAGAGGAGTGCAGGATAGTTTCACTAACATGACAGACAATGCATCCATGTTGGTGAAACAGGCTTTAATGCAGTTTAATGCTGCAAGATTTACTCAGGAGAAGAAGGAGACTAATGGCAAGAAACTTCTTAAATGTGAGTATTGCCAGAAGAGTGGACATGTCAGGGAGAACTGCTTCAAACTGAATGGTTATCTAGATCGGTGCCCTGATACAAGCAAAGGCAAAGCAAGGCCTTATGCTAATGCATCTACAACAAATGATTCAGAGGACAGAGATCTGAATACTCCACTAGAAATGGGAGATGCACATCAGTTTGGAAACATGCAATCTATCATTGCTAATATGATTCAAACTGAGTTTGGAAGATTCATGAAAGGGAAATCCAAGGAGTCGGGACCTGATAATGGTGACATGATCAACTTTGCACACTTTGGAGGATTCTCAGGTAGCTTATTTACTAACTTTGTGAATGCTGCAATTTGCTTTAAGAGTGATGAATGGATTTTGGATATCGGTGCATCATCTCATATGTGCAGTAATCAGCCACTCTTTTATGTTTTAAAACCCGCTCCATATAAAATGCCTATCACTTTGCCTGATTGTGGCGCACCAAAAGTTTTAATAGAATTTCAGGGTCATTTTATAAAATAAATATTTTATGAAAGGTAAATTAAGAAAGAGTAAGATCTATAAGGACTAACCTGCTCCATATAAAATGCCTATCACTTTGCCAGATTGTGGCGCCCCAAAAATTCATTTTATAAATAAAGATTTTATGAAAAGTAGATTAAGAAAGAGTAAGATCTATAAGGACTAAAATGTGAAATGGTCAATATTTATCCACACAAAGACAACTATGCTAGCTGTAAGGTGTTGGAATTCAAAACACCTATTACTATTCCAACTCAGGATATCTGACAAAATCCACTCTCACTCCCTTCCTTCCGTTCATCATATTTTCTTTAAAAAAAACAACCTGTAATGGATCAAGGAGAACAATTAGAGGATGTAGGATAAGGTATTGAGTGTATTCCTGAAGTGGAGTGGATTGGTGATCGAGCATGCAGAGACAGAGACCTTTTCCGATAGCCTATAACCGGTGACTATAGCCGTAAGTTTTTGTGTTTCAATGTATGATATAGCCTGAAATAATGCAACCTTTAACTGAGTGTAGTATGCGTACTGAACATCTTTACGGAGTTATGATGTATGGTGTGTGTTGTGAAACATTGGAAAAGAGAAATGGCGATTAGGCTTTTGGGAGAAGTAGAAGTAAATTTATAAAACTGTATTTTGGTAAAGGTTGGTGTAATGGAACTTGGATATCGATTTGAGTCACGTTAATATACACTTTCCTTAAAGAGTAATTTGACTCAGTTACTGCCTTGGGTTACACGAATTCTCTTCGGGGACAAAACAATCGGAAATACCCTCTTGATCTAGGCTTGAAACAAGAGAAATATTTTGAGTGCAGTATTTTGGTTATTGAGTAAATTTGAAAATTCTAAAATTTTCACTTATACATCTTTGCATGCATACACATGTTTATATAGGAGATGTTCCGAAAAGAAACTACCTATCGTTGAATTTTTAGGCTACATGTCACCACGTTTTATGATGCACCACTCGGATACAATTGTAATACAATGTATCTTTCCACAAATGATTATATTTTCCACATACGATGTATCCTAGTTGTTAGAGATGAATTCTGAAACAACACATCTTTTCACAAAAATGATAACATTTTCCACATCCAGTGTACCGTAGTTATAAGAATTTTAATAAACTCTGAATTGTGAATTTTTCCACATGAAAATGCAGTAAGTTGAGCATGCCGCCAATACTGCATCCCGTACACAATCCTTAGTTCATCCTCATCCTTTCAATCAAGGAGTCAGATACTATTCACCACCACCGTTATAAGTATGTATAAATACAGATGTAGTTAGAATGATGCATCTTTCCACAAAAAGGATAATACATGTTAGTCTTGCCAACAAATTTTAATACATATCCCAAAACTGTAAGCTTGTAGATAGTTTGTACAAGTGTGCACTCCGCACCACTAAACTTGTTTTAACATCCCGAGCTCACAACTAATTGAATCCAATCATACTTAAATAGCTTGTGTTTCTTAAAACACCAACAATCCTCCCCCATTTAAGTATTATCCTTGATTCGGAAAATCCAACAACCAAACCAAACAAGTGCATAAATGAAAATATCTTGAAGATTGAATTTTCACCTTAGTAAATTACACATTTCAAATATTTGAGAATCGGGGTGTCTTTAAAGATTGAACCCTTCAATCCATTTGAAAACTTGAAGATAATCCACACACAAGTTCAAGTACAAATCTCAAAAGCTAAAACTTGACACTATATAAGCTATGTGTCCCTATCCATTCATGAGTGTATAGAAAGCCAAGCCTGAGCTTCTTGAAGCGGCTACACTTCACTTCATATAGGTGAATCTCTTTAATCGTACTCCTGCAAAATTACTTTGTCAAAAGATCCATTAAGAAGATAAACTTCAACCTAACTTACATGCAGGTCCAAACATATTACCTCCGGGATATGAAATCATATGTATCAATCTCAAACAATAGGCCTTCCACGTTGAATTTAGCTCCAATATCATATCAGAGCAAAATTAGGTATCCCATAATCAGAGGTTTAAATAGGCTTTAAACCCATCCCGATCACCGACTTGTTTACCAAGTCCCTAGCTAGTCCCTTCGTCAAGTGATCTACTAGATTGTGTTGAGATCTTACAAAATCAACTGAAATCACACCATGAGATATTAACTCAAGTATTGCGCTATGCCTAACGCCCAAGTGTCTAGATTTTCCATTGTACACTTCACTATAAGCCTTAGATAGACTATTTGTACTATCACAATGAAAATAAATGGGTGAAATTGGCTTAGGCCACAATGGAATCTCATAAACCAGATTCTGTAAACATTCAGCCTACTTACCTGTTGCTGCAAGAGCTATAAATTTTGACTCCATAGTGGAGTTTGTTATGCAAGTTTGCTTTTTAGAAGCCCGTGAAATGACACCTCCACCTAGTAACAATACCCAGCAAGTTGTAGAAGAATGACCTTCTGTATTTGTTATCCAACTAGCATCTAAATAACCTTCTAAAATCGAAGGAAATCCAACATAGCACAAACCATAATTCATGGTTTTCTTTAGATACTTAAGTACACACCTAACTACTTTCCAATGATATGTGCTGGGGTTACTTGTGTACCTACTCAATTTGCTAACCGCAAAAGCGATGTCCGGCCTTGTGCTTGTCATGGCATACATCAAGCAACCAATTACTTGTGAGTACTCAAGTTGTGATACCACTTTACCCTTATTTGGCATAAGATTCATACTTGAATCCATTGGAGTGCTGACCTAGGAACAATTCTCACAATTGAATTTCTTAAGTACTTTCTCAATGTAATGAGACGGTGTCAGAGAAATTCCTTTATTCTCTCATTTGATCTTAATACCAAGAATCACATCTGCCTCCCCCATGTCTTTCATGTCAAAATTTGATGACAAGAATGCCTTCGTAAGGTCAACTTGGATTTGATTTGTGCCAAAAATCAGCATATCATCCACATACAGACAAATGATAACTCCATTTCCAGAACTATCGAATTTGCTATACGAACATTTGTCAGATTAGTTTAACTCATAGCCATTCGATTACACCACCTCATCAAACTTATGATGCCATTGTTTAGGAGCTTGTTTTAGCCCATACACTGATTTGACAAGTTTACAAACCTTATGCTCATTTCCAGGCATAACAACCCCTTCAGGTTGTTTCATGTAAACCTCATCTTCTAGATCTCCATTCAAAAATGCAGTTTTGACATCCATTTGATGGATTACTAGGTTGTTAATGGCCGATAAGGCAATCAACAACCTAATAGTGGAGATCTGAGCAACTGGGGCATATGTATCGAAATAATGAATACCTTCCCTTTGCCTAAAGCCTTGGATAACCAATCTAGATTTAAACTTGTCAATAGAGCCATCGACTTTCATCTTCCTTTTGAAGATCCACTTGCAACCCAAAGGTTTACAACCACGGGGGGGATCAGAAAGAACCCACATATTATTACCCATGATGGAATCCATCTCATCATTTATCGCTTCTTTCCAGAAAGCAACATCTCGAGACTTCGTAGCCTCACTAAATGTCTTAGGATCCTCTTCAATATGATAACAATACGAATATTGATAACCTATCTCATCTCTTGATCCCTCAACCAAATAAATTTGGAAATCATAACCGAAATTCTTCTCAATCCTACCTCTCTTGCTCCTTCGAAGCTCAGGTGACTTGACTTGATGAGACATTTCATATTCCTCCATAGTTCTACTTGAAGTAGGAACTAAATCCCTTGGCCTTGGTACTGATGTGCATCGATTTTCATCAAAGATAGCATCTGTTGATTCAAGTACGGTGTGAATCAAAATAAAATCATTAGGTTCTGTAATATAGAACCTATAAGCCTTGGAATGCATAGCATATCCAATAAAGATGCAATCAATACCTTGTTCCCTCAATGTTTTTCTTTTGGGATTGGGAAGGCTTACTACCGCCCGACAACCCCAAACTCGAAGATAATTCAATTTTGGTTTCTTTTTATACCAAAGCTCATATGGAGTGATCTTGTTCCGTTTATTAGGGACCCTATTTAATAAATAGCAATCCGTTAACATGGCTTCACCCCAAAATCTGCCACTCAATCCAGAATAGGATAACATGGAATTAACCATTTCTTTAAGTACCCTATTTTCCTTTTGCCACACCATTTTGTTGCGGTGTATATGGAGCGGTAACCTCATAAATGATACCACAAGATTCAAAAAATGAAGGATCATAATATTCACCTCATCTATCAGTGCATAACTTTTTAATCAAAATTGATTTTTGCAATTCAACCTCAATTATAAAAGTCTTAAATTTCTCAATTGCCTCATCTTTGGAATGCAATAAATAAATGTAACTAGATCTTGAATAATCATCAATGAATGTTATTAAGTACTTTTTACTCCCTAAAGAAGGTGTTGCATGCAAGTCACACAAGTCACTATGTATGAGTTCTAGCAATTTTGAAGTTCTTTCAACACTTTTAAATGATTGACTAACAATTTTATTCAACATGCAAATATTACATTTGTGCACATTTATATCAAAAGCAGGAATCAAACTATCTTTAGACATATCAAGCATACGTTTGTAATGAACATGTCCTAGTCTAGCATGCCATAAAGATGGTAAATCAACATTGGAGCAGATCATGTAAATAGAACCACACATATTATTTATATTGAGCATACACATTCTATTACAATAATATCTGAATCCTACAAACACACCAAACTTTGATAAGATAAATATATCAGATTCATACACTTGCTTATAGTCACACTTAGACAATGTACTACCAGAAACTATGTTTATAGCCACACTTAGACAGTATACTACCAGAAACTATGTTCTTTCTAATTCCAGGTACATGTAGAATATCTTTTAGATGAAGATTTTTCCCAGAACTAAATTCCAACACAACATCTCCTCGACCAAGAATAGTGGCGATAGATTCATTTCCCATATGAAGAATGGAACCATCATTAGCAGGTCCATATGACTTGAACCACCTACGGTCCTTGCAAACATGTTTGGTTGCTCCAGAATCTATCCACCAAGCAATTTCATCATCCTGTACATAAAATGCTTCAGAAATTAATGGTACATAATTCTTAACCGAATTTAAACCATAATTAACATTCTAACCTTGATGGGGAGTTTGGCCTTGGTCCTTAGACCCTTGCCCGGAATGATTTGGTGTCACTCCTTTCTTGCTCTTCCTGACACGAAAATCACGTTTGAAGTCTCCTGTCTTGCCACAAATCCAACATGCACCCTTAGGCTTCTTGTTGGACTCTTTGCTTGTGTTGTTAAATGGGCGTTTCTTCCCATTTTTCTTCTTAGAACTATCACCCTCTTCCATCATATTAACCGAAGAGAGCCCCACAGTCTCTTATCTTTGGACTTTCCATTTTCCTGTGCCCTTAGAATTTCCTCTATGCGCAAATGGCTTCCGAGTTGAACAAGAGACAATTCTTCCTTTTTGTGCTTAAGCATGTGCTTGAAATCCTTCCATGAAGGTGGAAGCTTGTCTATTATACTTGGCACAGAAATAGATTCATCCATTCCCAGTTTGTGTTGTGCAAATTGTCCTAAAGTCCGGAGCAATTCATTGTACTGCTCCATAACGGGCCTAGGGTTTGACATCTTGTAATTCATAAAATTACTGACAAGGAATTTCTTACTAGAAGCATCCTCATCCATGTATTTTGACTCTAAGGAATACCACAACTCTTTTGCAGATTCAACATTTTGATAAACATCAAAGAGTGAGTCAGACATACCATTCAAGATGTGACCATGACAGATGTAGTCATCATTTTCCCATTTGTTCCTCCGACGAGTTTCTTCGAATAGTTCATCATCTACTAGCTCTGTCATTGGAGTAGACAAAACATATGCCACTTTCAGAGTTGTAAGGAGGAAATGCATCTTCTTCTGCCATCTACGGAAATCAATGCCTTCAAATTTCTCCAGTTTCCCAAACTTGGATGTCATATCACGTACAGTTGTCATGTTTTGTATGGGTCGAATTACTCTTTAAGAATGTTGTGAAACATTGGAAAAGAGAAATGGCAATTTGGTTTTTGGGAGAAGCAGAAGTATATTTATAAAACTGTATTCTGGTAAAGGTTGGTGTAATAGAACTTGGCTATTGATTTGAGTCGCGTTAACATACGCTTTCCATAAAGAGTAATTCGACCCAGTTACTGCCTTGGGTTACACGAATTCTCCTCGAGGATAAAACAATTGGAAATACCCTCTTGATCTAGGCTTGAAACAAGAGAAAGACTTTGAGTGCAGTATTTTGGTTAATGAGTAAATCTGAAAATTCTAAAATTTTCACTTATACATCCGTGCATGCATACACATGTTTATATAGGAGATGTTCATAAAAGACACTACCTATCGTGAAATTTGTAGGTTACAGGTCACCACGTTTTATGATGCACCACTCTGATACAATTGTAATACAATGTATCTTTCCACAAATGATTATATTTTCCACATACGATGTATCATAGTCGTTAGAGATGAATTCTGAAACAACACATCTTTTCACATAAATGATAACATTTTCCACATCCAGTGTACCGTAGTTATCAGAATTTTAATAAACTCTGAATTGTGAATTTTTTAACATGACAATGCAGTAAGTTGAGCATGCCGCCAACACTGCATCCCGTACACAATCCTTAGTTCATCCTCATCCTTTCAATCAAGGAGTAAAATACTATTCACCACCACCGTTATAAGTATGTATAAATACGGATGTAGTTAGAATGATGCATCTTTCCACAAAAAGGATAATACATGTTAGTCTTGCCAAAAAAATTTAATACATATCCCAGAACTGTAAGCTCGTAGATATTTTATACAAGTGTGCACTCCACACCACCAAACTTGTTTTAACATCCCGAGCTCACAACTACTCGAATCCAATCATACTTAAATAGCTTATGTTTCTTAAAACACCAACAGTGTGGAGGTCAAAGTGATGGGTGGGAATTTGCACGCCTATATTGATATTAATAGTGATACGACTAACTGATAATGTGAAATGGAGGATGAGTGTTATGTAGTGCAAATTAATATGTAGATATGTGCAAACTAGTTGTACAGTGCATAAGAATGCATATTGTTTGGCTTATACGAGTGAGATTTGGTGTGTAAAAGGTGTTGTAAATGTGTAGAGTAATGTATGGCAGTTGGATTGAGCAGTGAGTGAGGGTTGGGCCCTTTGTGTGTATCAGTTATGGTGTTGAGAAAGAGTTCACAGTGAGCTTGTTCGTATAAGATTACTATGGTGAGTTAACTATGCATGCTGCAAAGGGAATAAGCTCAAGAAGCACAAAAGAAGAAGAAGGATGTGTGATAGTGGTTTTAAGCATATACAGGAATGCCAATGAGTATCAATTTTGTGTGTAATTGATTGACAAGTACAAAGAAAGACTTGTAATCAAAGGTTATAGACAAAAGAAAGGTCTTGACTACTTTGATACATATTCTCTTGTCACGAGAATAAGCTCTATTAGAATGATACTTGCTATCGCCGCGCTACGTAAGCTTGAGGTTCATCAAATGGATGTGAAGACTACCTTCTTGAATGGAGATTTAGAAGAAGAAATTTATATGGAGCAACCTGAGGGTTTTATCACTCCAGGTCAAGGAGGAAAGGTCTGTAAGTTGGTGAAATCATTGTATGGTATCAAACAAGCTCCAAAGTAATGGAGTGAGAAGTTTGACCATGCCGTTCCAGCCAATGGTTTCAAAATCAATGAGTGTGATAAGTGTGTCTATGTGAAAGACACAGAAAATGGATATGTAATCCTATGTCTAAATGTAGATGACTTGTTCATTGTGGGCAGTAATGAAAAAATGATCAAATATACCAAGGGCATGTTGAATTCTCGTTTTGATATGAAAGATATGGGACTGCGGATGTGATCTTAGTGATAAAGATCATCTAAAGCTCTGATGGTATCACCTTAACCCAGTCTCATTGTGTAGACAAAATCCTTGAGAAATTCAACAAGAATGACTCAGAGGTGGTGATGGCTCCAATAGATCCCAATTTGCATCCACGAAAGAATAAATTAGAGGATATTAATCAGGTGAAGTACTCGAGAGTCATTGGAATTCTGATGTATCTAATGAGTTGTACTAGACCAGATTGCTTACACTGTAAGTAGGTTGAGTAGATACACGAGTAACCCCAGTATGACTCATTGGAAGGCTATAGCTAGAGTATTGAGATATCTACGTTTTACTCATGATTATGGTCTACATTATGAGAGCTATCCAACTATAGTTGAAGGATACAGTGATACAAATTGGATACACGATATAAAGGATCTGAAATTCACTAGTGGGTATGTATTTACACTAGGTGGATGAGCAATCTCGTGGAAATCCTCTAAACAAACTGTTATTACTCGGTCCACGATGGAATCCGAGTTTGTTGCCTTAGACAAGGTGGGTGAGGAGGCCGAATGGCTTCTCCAATTTGTAGGGGACATTCCGTGATGGCCAAAGCCTGTGCCAGCCATATGTATACATTGTGATAGTGTGTCGGCTATTGGCAAGGCTAAGAATATGTTGTATAATGGGAAGTCTCTTCATATTCGATGAAGACATAGTTCCATTAGACAACTTCTCTTAACTGGAGTGATCACAATTGACTATGTAAGGTCAAAGGACAACATAGCCGATCCCTTGACAAAAGGGTTGAATCGAGAGATAGTTGAAACATCATCAAGAGGAATGGGACTAAAGTTATGTGACTGGAGATCCCAAGATCTAGGTTCAAAGGGACAACTAAACTGTAAAGACCCATCGTGATCACTGTGGGGGGTTCATACCTCCTGTCTTATTTCCTATGATGAAGAAACAGTGAAGTGAATGGAGGTTAAACATTAAATTGCTTTTAATGATTCACGGCATCGAGTGTATGATACTTGAAAGAGCGCATAGTTTACGGAACTTCTCTTACGCTAAGAATCACCTATATAAGCAAGAAGTGTGGCCGCTTTGAAAGGGAATTATTGGGACGCAATTCCTTAGAAAACTTGTAGAACTAGGGGGTGTGCCATGACCTGATTAATGGACACAACCGAGGAAAGCACAAAGGCTAGGAAAGATGTTTGTGGGAAGTGCATTGTCGTTCACACAAGCGGTCGGGGAAGTTCAAGGACATCGCGTCTACTTCCTAACCAGTGGGCTAAGTGTACTCTCTCAAGGGAAAGTTCAAAGGGTGATACCAACTTATCCTATGCAGCATCTATGTCATCGAAATGAATCTATCACCAAGTCAAACTCCGTGTCTGGCGTGATTGTTCTAATTCCACATCAATATCTATTCATGTGGGGGTTGTTGGAAAATTATTGTAAAACAAGTTGAATTTTGTCAACTTTTGGGCTTTGTTTTGAGTTGGGCTCGAACTGAATTAGGGTTAGTGGGCGTCATTTTTTTATTCTTCTCTACGTGTACTATAAAATTGATTGTTTAAACTCTCAAAACGGAAAGTGTGAATGAGATATGGATGCTCAAAGAGTCACTCTTAGAATGGAAACTTAGGCGGAAATTCATTCGAACGTTATAAGTTTTCTCTAATTTTTTTACTGTCTAAAACACGTTTGGATTGTGTGGAAGTCTCTAGAAATCCCAAATCGCGTAACAAATATTCTTAGAATCACGTGTGGAATATATGAGATTTGATACGCGGTTAATCATGATAAGGAATATGATATTCTTATCTTTCCAGAATCTATTTAAATATTTGTAAAATATTTGGTGGTTAGAGAATATTTTCTCTGATTACGGGAAGCAAATCTTCCGCGTATCTTTCCATAGGGTTTCTTAGACATTTATAAATAGAGCCTCTATGTCCGATAGAAACCTTGCATCATTGTGAAGTTCCTCTCTACTTCTAAACTTGAGTCTTATCTTCTTTCTCTGTCTTTGTCAGTGATAGTCCTTCGGGCTTTGTGTGACTCCGAGGTAATTTTACTAATTAAAATTACCTTCGATGGTTTTAACCTAGGGAACAATGTCCATGACGGAACTCATTTGTTTCAAGGATAGCGAGTGTACTCATAACTCCATCAATATGTGATATATGTGATTGCTTGAAATATGCTTATTAATTGTATTTTAAACTTTCCAATTGTACGCATGAATAATTAATACAATTTCATTATTCTTACTTATGTTAAATTGCCCGCGTAACTTCATTATTTAATTTCCACATGTTTTATCAACATACGTTTAAAATATACATGCATGTCAATGAGTATCAGTTTTGTGTGTAATTCAACTCCAAGTTTGCAAAAAGGCGATACCCTCGCCCTCAGGGCCCCGGCAGCGCCGACACCACAATCATCACCGAGAAGGTAAATCACAGCAGACACCCAGGCCAGACCCTTGATCCACGGCAATACTCGTTTACCACACTGCGTCTGACGAGAGTCGAACCCGCGGTAACAGGATTGAAACAAAGGCCTAACCACTTGGCCGATCATGTGGGTGTACTCCAGGTTTTCAAGGTTATACCATATGTGGGTGTTGTGAGTAGGAAGCAAATGATTGTGCTACTTGGCGAGGGTCCTGCATTTTTTAAATGAAATGCGTATTATTCTAAACTATTTTGAAAGATGATTTTTTCGTTTATAAAAGCTATTTCACTGTACTGTACTGAGTTCATTTTAATGTTATTTAATCATTTTATAGTAGGATTTCACTTCAATGTTTATTGTTGAAATGTTTTACTGAACTACTATGTGAAATGTATATTGTGCGAGTTTCTAAATTTTAACTAAATCTTTGTGGAAATGATTTTAAAGAATTTTTCACAAAGAAAATATATTTTATTTACTTATTTAACTATTTTCATTGATTCATCATATATTTAAATGTCCATTATTGAATTGCATAAGATTTCGTTTAAAAAAATTTGTTTAAAAAGATTTTAATTAAATCTCGTTTGCATACATTTGAAATTTAGTTACTTCGTTCTTTACTAAAGTGCATAAATATTTTTTGTAATATTCTATTAACATCTAATTACATTTTATTTACCGAACTATTTACTTTGGCTGACTTCCCAATTTATTGAATAGCATTGCATAAAATTATTTCTGATACCGTGGGATCACCCTGTGACATATGAGACTGAACTACCATGGGATCACCTGTGACCTATGAGACTGAACTACCATAGGATCACCTTGTGACCCATGAGGCTAAACTACCATGCCCTGTGACCTATGAGACTGAACTACCATGGGATCCTTCGTGACCCATGAGACTGACTATGAGTTTACCTTGTGACTCATATGATTACTGTTACTGCATACTGATGTCGTAATATCATTTGTGACCTATGAGACTGGCTATGAGTTCACCTTGTGACTCATAGGATTACTGTTACTGAATACTGATACTGCGGGGGCACCCTGTGACCCATGTGACTGTTATCGTTACTGCTCATTGTTTTCTGATTTGTACATTCTCCATTGTATTTGGTAAATTGATAATTTTACATAAAATTTTTATTGACTACTGCATTTGGTTGCTTAATTTTTATAGAAATGTTATTCATTGCATATTGTTATTACATTACATGAAATGTTTTGAAACTTGGAACCCTCACAGGCGAAAGCTCTTCCTGCATTTTTCTTTAAAAATTTAGGTTAAGCGCTAGGTATGGTGTGACCGCACAATTAAAGTGCGAAGGACGCCCGAGGCTATTACCCTTAGTTTTGTTAAGCTAATTTGAAAACTTTCATTTGGTTCTAATTAGCTCTATATTAGGACTTTAGAACTCCATTGTGATAGTTATTGTTAAGATTTAGAATTGTAATTAAAGTACCCGTACTTTTGGACCGGGGCGCTACACTGATCATTTCACTGTTTATGTTGAAACTGTTGGAGCTGTGAAACCTTCTAGCTCAATAACACTATATGATTGTCTCTTTGTGAAGTCTTTTAGATTTAATCTCTTCTCAGTCGGCAAGTTATCTCAACAAGTTTCTCTGATTTTTAATTTCCTTCCTGGCTTTTGTGCAATACAAGACCTCAAGACTAGGTCACTGATAGTAATTGCCTCTGAGATCAATGACATCTATCTCCTGAATCACAAATCCTTTCATCCCACTAAAATGAATAGGTTTTTAGCTAGAAATAAACTGAGTTGTAAACTTGATCAGCCTGCATTGCTTTCTGTTAAGAATTTTTCTGATGTAGATATTCTGAATTTGCACTACAAATTAGGTCATCCATCAAATGTTGCAATGCAACATTTGGATCTGTCTATAATGAATAAAGTTTTTACAGTTTGTCCATTAGCAAAAAAAATAAGATGTTCTTTTCCATATTCTAATTCCAAGAGTTAAGATATCTTGGATCTTGTTCACATGGATGTGTGGGGGCCTTTTAAGGTCAAAACCACTACAAGTGCTCAATTCTTCCTAACTTTAGTATATGGCTAAAGTAGAGCTACCTGGGTCTTTCTTTTGAAAACAAAAGGCCAGGTTCATAATCTGCTTAAATTTTTCTTCATCATGATTCATACTTAGTATAATAAGCAGGTCAAAATGGTTAGAAGTGACAATGGAACTAAAAATTTGTTAATCAAGATTGTCAATCATTATTCTCATCTTCAGGGATATTTCATGAAAAATCATGTTCTTACACTCCAGAACATAATTGAGTTGTAGAAACAAAACACAGACATCTAATTGAAATGGCCAGATCTTTCATGCTTAGTCCAAATTGCCACTCTATTTCTAGGATGATGCAGTACTGGCAGCTACATTTACCATTAATAGATTACCATCAGCTGTTCTTAGTTGGAAATCACCTTATCAGGTTCTACATAAAAAGCTTCTTGATCTTAATGTTCTCAAAGTCTTTGGATCCCTTTGTTATGCCTGTAGCTTCAGTCCACAAAAACATAAGTTTAGCCCTAGGTCTTATCCTTGTGTTTTCATAGGATACCCTTATTATCAAAAGGGATACAAAGTTTTTGAAATAGTGAACAAGAAAATCTTAATCACTTGAGATACAATATTTCATGACTCCATCTTTCCTTATCAATCATCTAATCAGTTTCACAATTTTTTCATATCTGATCTTCCAGATCAGATTTCCAAATCTTCTTCACCGGCTCATACACAGTCTTGTATTCCTAGTTCCAATATCAATTAGTTAGAGTTTCCATTTCCATCAGATTATGATCAATTCTTTCCATCTATATCATATTTAGAAAATAACACCAATCATGATCAATCCTCTGATTCTCATATTCAAATTTCATCTCACACATTCATTCCTGTTCTAAATATCACTAGTTCTCATCAATCTCAATCAAAAAATTATTCTTCATTCCATCAAAGTCAGTCTTCATTACTAGTGATGAGACAAAGTACAAGAGTCAAAACTAAGCCATAGTGGATGCAAGATTTTATTGTTAATCATGTCTCTTTGCTTGATCAGTATATACCTTTTTTCACTACTGCACATTCTGTATTTGTTGCTAAGTTGTCAAAAATTCATGAGCCACATACTTATAAGCAAGCTTGCAGTAATCCATAATGGGTAAAGGCTATGAGAACTGAACTAGATGCTCTTGAAAGCAATGATACTTGGGATCTTGTTGCTTTACTGACAGGAAAGAGGCCTATTGGATGCAAATGGGTATATAAGGTCAAATGTCATGCTGATGGGAGTGTAGAAAGATATAAGGCTAGCCTGGTTGCAAAGGGCTTTTCACAGATTGAAGGGGTGGACTATTTTATTCTTTTTCTCCTGTTGCTAAACAAGTTACAGTGAGATTGCTTCTTGCCGTTACAGCTTCACAAAACTGGCATCTTCATCAAATAGATGTCAATAATGCATTTCTACATGGTTATATCTAGGGGTGGATTCGGTACAGTTTCCATCATTTTTTACTAATACCATGTACCATACCAACAATGTCGGTACATTATTTCTAAAAAACAATACTGTTCCAAAATTTTGGTATACCAACACATTGGTATATCAAAAAGTCGGTTGGTATCGGTATGGTATGGTAGAATACCACAAAATTTAATATGTAATGAATTAAAATTTTTATTCATAAAAAAACAAATAATTAGAATTTCTATTGCATAAGCATAAGTTTAGAAAATTGAATTTTCTATAGTAATAATAATAAAGTAAGTTAACGTCACATTAAAAACTATAGTAGTAAGTTCTAAAATATAAAAGAAAATTGTGATTTTAATTTATTTTTGCTAGACTTAGTATAAAAATATCAGTTGTAAAGAAATCTTATTTAAGAAAAATAATTTAAACTCTTTCCAATATCTAATATATTGGAACCAAAACATAGACAACATATTTCAAATTATTGCTATTGATTTTAATATTAATGAATGACTAAATTTTAACTAAATAAAATTTCAAAATTTACATAATATTAGTTATATTTTAATATATTTATATATATACATACATATATATATAGTTGTGTGGTACGGTGCGGTAGTACCATGGTAATATTTTCTCAATACCATTATTGTCCCATCTTAAGTGTATGGTACGGTATTACCATATCACGTCATCGGTTACCAACATATTAGGTACACATGGTACGTGGTTCGGTTGGTAAGTTGGTTGGTACAGTATTTTGGCTCAAAATGCCAGCCCTAGTTATATCAGTGAAGAATTATACACGATCCCACATCAAGGTTATCCAGCCAAGCTAATCAGGTCGGCAAACTCCCTCTATGGTTTAAAACAAGATTTTAGAGAATGGAATGCTGAGTTTTCTAAACTGTTAATCAAGATTGGATTGAGGCAATCTAGACATGATCACCGTTTGTTTGTCAGACACACCGATCAATCATCACTGGTACTTCTGATATATGTTGGTGATGTTATGATCACTGGAACTTCAAAAAGTGATATTACTAGACTCAAAGCCTATCTGCACAAGCTATTCACATAAAAGATCTAGGGCCATCAAAATATTTCTTGGGGATGGAAATTGCTAGATCTGATGAGGGTATTTTCTTAAATCAAAACAAATATGTGGTTGACATCTTAAAGGATATTCACTTAACTGATTGTAGTGCTGCTTCTACTCCTCTTCCAGTTTCTTGGCAAGCAAATGATGAGAGCTCACCTTTATTGTCCGATCCAAGTTCATATAGAAGTTTGATTGGGAGATTACTATACTTGTCTTTTACTCGGCTGAACATTACTTTCTCAGTGCATCAACTAAGTCAGTTTGTCCAAACTCCAACTGAGCATCAGTGGAAAACTGCCCTTCATACTGCTAAATATCTGAAAGGTTGTTCTTCCCATGGTTTAGTCTTCCCATCACAAGCTTCACCCTCTTTATCAGCTTACTGTGATGCTGATTGGAACACTTTCAGGATTACAAGAAGTTCTGTAACTGGATTCTGCATTTTTCTTGGTAATTCACTCATCTCAAGAAAGTCCAAAAAGCATAATACAGTTAGCAAATCCTCTGCTGAGTCAGAATATAGGGCTATGTCCATGGCTGTCTCTGAACTAAAATGGATTTCATATTTGCTTACTGATTTTCATCATCCGGTTAGCCTCCCAATCCCTTTGAAGTGTGACAATATTGCAGCTCTCCATATTACACAAAATTCAGTGTTTCATGAAAGGACAAAACATATTGAAATTGATTGTCATTATGTTCAGGATGCTTATAATAAAGGTTTCATAGATCCTTCACATGTCTATTCTCAGTATCAGCAACTCCAGTTTCTTCTGGTAGTTTCCAGAATCTTCTGGATTCATCTAGAACAACAAATGGAAGGCAAGCAGCAAGTTGCAGAGCAAGTTCAAGTCAAGTAGTATAACTGCTCTCAGTTTTTCAGTTATAATAACTAGTTTTTTTTTGGTGAAATTCGTGACATTATATTACCAACATTTGTCTGATTACAACTTGTGCAAGACTATGCGCATTGAGAACTACAGATCTATGCACTTTCATGAAGTGGACATTATGAAAAATCATAGCTAGCATTCTGATATTCCTAATTAAACCTTTGAGATCAGGTGGGACTGATGGAAATTTGCTGGTATGTGTGAGGACCAATTCACAGTCTATCCTGATACAAATGCGAGGGACACCCAAAAAGCTAGCATGTGACATTGCTTCATGTATGGCTATAAGCTCTGCTTGGGTTGGTGATGTCGCCTGTAGTAAACGATAACCATGGAAGGTTGAACTTGTTGATCCCGGTACCGCACACCAAGCCGCGACTGCCTTGCCATCCTGTTATTTTTTTATAATAACTAGTTAGTTAACATTCTATTAGTTGTTTTCTTTACAGAGTTAGTTAGCTGATTTGTAGCCTATATATAGAAGGCTTGTAAAAGAATTCGTTAATTTAATCAATTCACTAAAGAAAAATTCCCAAGCTTCCATCCTCATTTTTTTTCCAGATTTCTTGATTTGCCTTTTGCTCAAATTTTGAGGAGTTTTTCTGAAATCCTTCCAGGATTCTTCAGTGCAAAATTTTAAAATTTGTCTCTTAAAAGTACACATGTTTCATGCATATCATGGAAAGATTTTTTTTTTTTGACAAAAACTGAGTACCATTTTAAATCTAAATGGTACTCACTTTCAATTGAAAAATATTTTTTCGGACAAAAAAAGAGGGTATATTTAAAGGAAAAGTTCAAAATATATTAGTAAAATACTAATACTAGGGATACTTATTTAGCGAGTCGATCACGGGTAGACATTTCCTCGACTCACCTCACTTCAGAATTAACGAGTACAAGTCGAGATTCACCTCCTTCTCCTTTTTGGCCTTCGTCTACAGATGCTCCAAATAATTTATTTTACAGTATATTATACTGTTGGTATGCCTTGAATACTGTAAATAGCCGCTTCTGCGACCCTGGCCTGGAATACAACTACATCTACAATTACGATAAGAATATAATTCCAATTCCAATTTGGACTGATGTTGATTTGGGCCGAATTGTGTTTTGTTCCAATCCCAGTTTGTTAGGGTTTAGTAGAGACAGTATATAAAGTGTCTCTCTTCTCTCTGTAAACATTAATTCTGATATAGTGAATCCATCTCCCGTGGATGTAGCCAAATTGGTAAACCACGTAAATCTTGTGTCTTGTTATTTTCGTTCATACTTTCTGTTCTTTCTCCATTCCGCACAACAAACTGGTATCAGAGCGGTTTCTTTTTCCGGTGATATCCGTAGTGGGTATATCGGATTCTGGGCTCATCAGATCGGGGCTGATCGGGGAGAAAGATGTCTGGGTTGAACGTGAAGATCGACAAGTTTACTGGGAGAAACAGTTTCAGTTTATGGCAGATCAAGATGCGAGCTTTGCTGAAACAGCAAGGTTTGTGGACTCCGCTGACGAAGGATTTCGCGAGCAGTTCTGGCGATGTTGTGAGTCTGGAAGAAAAGGCACACTCGACGATTATGTTGTGTCTCGCGGATGAAATCATCACTGAGGTCTCAGATCAGGAGACTGCTGCGCAACTGTGGCTGAAGTTGGAGAGTTTGTATATGACGAAATCTCTAACCAACAAGTTGCTTCTGAAACAACGCCTCTTCGGTCTCCGAATGCAGGAAGGTATGCAACTCAGAGACCATCTAGAGCAATTGAATACTTTGTTATTAGAATTGCGAAATATAGATGTGAAAATTGAAGATGAAGATGCTGCTTTGATTTTGCTAGTTTCTTTACCACTTTCGTATGAGAATTTTGTTCAGTCATTTATTGTTGGTAAAGATTCTGTGTCTCTGGAGGAAGTAAGATCCTCTCTCCATAGTAGAGAGTTGCGACATAAGGCAAACAGTACAGGTACAGAAAGTCAGGCCACTGGCTTGTTTGCTAGTGACGGAAACACAAAAGGCAAGGAAATCGGCAATAAGAAGAAGGGCAAGAAGTCATCTTCAAAGGGTCCCAAGGCCAATAATGTTTGTAACTACTGTAAGGAGAAGGGGCATTGGAAAAAGGAGTGTCCGAAGAAGGCTAGTAAATCTGGGAGTACATCTGGTACTGCTGCTGTGGCTGAAGGGGATTTCAGTTCTGAAGATGATTTTGCTCTAGCTGTTACTGGGCAAAATAATCATTCTAATGCGTGGTTTCTTGATTCTGGGGCATCTTACCATGTATGCCCAAGGAGAGATTATTTCTCAACTTATAAGCAAGCTGAGGGCATCATTACTACGGCAAATGGTGTTGCGTGCAAGGTAGTTGGGATTGGTTCAATCAAGATCAGGACGCATGATGGTAGTTTCTGTACTTTGAACGATGCCAGGCATGTTCCATCGATGACAAAGAATCTGATTTCTCTTCCTACGTTGGATAGAAAGGGTTTCGTCTACTCAGGGAGTGATGGAGTTCTGTGTGTCTGCAAAGGTTCTAGGCTGGTTCTGAAAGGTGTTCTGCATGGTACTTTGTATTTTCTACAAGGTTCCACGGTTATGGATTCTGTTAATGTTGCATCTTCGGAGGTTCACCAGGATGATATGACTAAGTTATGGCATATGAGGCTTGGTCACATGGGTGAAAGAGGGATGCAGATTCTGTCGAAATATGATCTTCTTGGTGGCCACAAGGTCAAGAGCTTGGACTTCTGTGAGCATTGCGTTTTTGGGAAGAATCACCGCAGCAAGTTTCCTAAGGCGATTCATAGAACAAAGGGCACATTGGATTACATCCATTCTGATTGTTGGGGACCTTCCCGAGTTGAGTCACTGGGAGGTCACAGGTACTTTGTTTATCTGATTGATGATTACTCAAGGATGACTTGGGTTATCATGATGAAACATAAGAGTGAAGCTTTCTCGAAGTTCAAGGAGTGGAAAGCTTTGGTGGAGAATCAGACCGGGAAGAAGATCAAGAGGCTTCGAACTGATAATGGGCTGGAATTCTGCTCGTCTGAGTTTGATCAGTTTTGTAGGGATGAAGGGATTGCTCGTCATCATACAGTCAGGAATACGCCACAGCAGAATGGCGTAGCTGAGCGGATGAATCAGACATTGCTGGCGAGAGCAAGGTGCATGCTCTCTAATGCTGGTTTGGAAACGAGATTCTGGGCAGAGGCGGTGAGTACAGCTTGTTACCTGATCAACCGCGGGCCTCACACGGGTATAGAGTGCAAAATACCTATGGAGTTGTGGTCAGGTAAAGTTGTTGATTACTCCAAGTTAAAAGTTTTTGGTTGCACATCTTATTATCATGTTAGTGATGGTAAGTTAGAGCCCCGAGCCAAGAAGGGTGTTTTTGTGGGTTATGGAGATGGAGTTAAAGGCTCCAGGATATGGTCTCCATCTGAGAAGAGGGTTATTCTGAGCAGGGACATTGTCTTTGATGAAAATTCTTTGCTTAGATCTATGGTGAAGCCCACAGTTGTGCCAGAAACTAGTGGAGTTGATAAACAGGTGGAGCTTGAAGTCACTCAAGGTGAAAATAGATTGGAACAATTTGAGGTGGATCAAGAGCCACAGACAGAATCTGAGATACCGGAATCTCCACCACCAGATCCTCAACCATCAGGAGCTACAGTCCGCAGTTTAGCTCAGGACCGACCCAGGAGGGTTGGAGTTGGGGCGCCAAAGAGATATGGGTTTGAGGATATGGTGGGTTATGCACTGTCAGTTGCCGAGGAAGTGGATACTCAAGAGCCATCAACCTTCTGAGAGGCTACTTCATGTACTGATGCTGATAAATGACTTGCTGCAATGGGAGATGAGATGGAGTCTCTTCAGAAGAATCAGACATGGGAATTGGTCAAACAGCCTCAAGGGAGAAAGGTAATCACTTGCAAATGGGTTTTCAAGAAAAAGGAAGGGATATCACCTACAGAGGGAGTCAAGTACAAGGCTAGAGTTGTTGCTAGAGGTTTCAGTCAGAGAGAGGAAGTAGATTACAATGAGATTTTCTCACCAGTGGTCAGACACACTTCCATCAGGGTGTTGCTAGTTATAGTGACACATCAGGATTTGGAGCTTGAACAACTTGTTGTGAAGACCGCTTTTCTACATGGAGAGTTGGAGGAAGAGATATACATGACTCAGCCAGATGGTTTCCAAGTTCCTGGCAAGGAAAAGTATGTTTGCAAGTTGAAGAAGTCTTTGTGTGGACTTAAGCAGTCTCCGAGGCAGTGGTACAAGAAGTTTGACAGTTACATGCTTCAGCTGGGATATACGAGGTGTGCTTATGACTGTTGTGTCTACTACAGCAGGTTGAGAGATGGGTCGTTCATCTATCTGGTGCTTTATGTAGATGACATGCTGGTAGCCGCAAAGAGTAAGCACGAGATTCAGAAGTTGAAAGGACTTCTTAGTGCTGAGTTTGAGATGAAGGATCTGGGTGCAGCTCGGAAGATACTAGGAATGGAGATTCTTAGGGATCGAAGTCACCGGAAGCTTTTCTTGTCACAGAAAGGCTACATTCAGAAAGTGTTGGCTAGGTTTGGCATGTCTACAGCCAAGCCTATAGACACTCCTAGTGCTGCAAATATTCATCTCACCACTATGTTTGCTCCTCAGTCAGACGAGGAGAAGGAGTATATGTCTCGGGTTCCTTATGCCAGCGCAGTGGGGAGCTTGATGTATGCTATGGTTTGCACGAGGCCAGATTTAGCACAGGCAGTCAATGTTGTGAGCAGGTTCATGGGGCAACCGGGAAAAGAACATTGGCAAGCTGTGAAGAGAATCTTCAGGTATCTTAGAGGTACGTCTGATGTGGGTCTCATTTATGGAGGTGATACAGAGTGCTTAGTTACAGGCTACTCTGATTCTGATTATGCTGGTGATGTTGACACGAGGAGATCGATGACTGGTTATGTATTCACTTTGGGAGGTTCTGTGGTTAGTTGGAAGGCGACTTTGCAACCTACAGTGACGTTGTCTACTACGGAAGCAGAGTACATGGCTTTGACAGAGGCTGCAAAGGAGGGAATATGGCTGAAAGGACTGGTTAGTGATCTTGGTCTACATCATGATCAGGCTACTGTGTACTGTGACAGTTTGAGTGCAATCTGCCTAGCCAAGGATTAGGTCCATCATGAGAGGACCAAGCATATTGATGTCAGATATCATTTCTTGAGGAGTGAGAGGAGAATCAGGGTGAAGAAAGTGGGAACTGCTGACAACCCCGCTGATATGTTCACCAAACCTGTTCCACATAGCAAGTTTCAACACTGTTTGGACTTGCTGAACATCAGAGCTGATTAGGTGCTCTATGGGCAGTCCCGGGAGTGGAGGGATAAGTCTGCTCATCTGGCACTGTAATGGTGCGTCTGGAGTTTTCTACTTTGAGGATTCAAGTCAAGGTGGAGATTTGTTGGTATGCCTTGAATACTGTAATAGCCGCTTCTGCGACCCTGGCCTGGAATACAACTACATCTACAATTATGATAAGAATATAATTCCAATTCCAATTTGGACTGATGTTGATTTGGGCCGAATTGTGTTTTGTTCCAATCCCAGTTTGTTAGGGTTTAGTAGAGACAGTATATAAAGTGTCTCTCTTCTCTCTGTAAACATTAATTCTGATATAGTGAATCCGTCTCCCGTGGATGTAGCCAAATTGGTGAACCACGTAAATCTTGTGTCTTGTTATTTTCGTTCATACTTTCTGTTCTTTCTCCATTCCGCACAACATATACTAATCAAAAAATTAGTCAAGTTGAAAATTATAGTTTTGATTGTCTATATTAAATTTTATAGCGGGCTACATAAAGGTGTTGTTTAAGAGAATTTCTCATTGGTATAGAATTCTAGTATCACACATAAAGGTTGAGTTTGTCTCTTGTTTTTCAGGCGGAGTTCAGGTCAATATGTGCGGGCATGCGGGGAGTTGAAGAGTTAGACCGGTGGTACGAGCAATCCCAGAAAGACAGGAAGAATGTCAAATATTTGAAGGAGTTTAATATTAATTAGCAAATATTATTTAGTTTAAGAAACAGATAGAATGATGAGTCCGTCTCTTGAAAGACGGTTTTTCCATAAGTCATGGAAAGACCGAGGTTTAAAGTGTAAATTAGAAGAAATGAAGATAAAATTTTCGGGTTGCATGAACGGGTTATAAATTTTATAACTACTACATATTGCATACTAAATTTTTAATATTACAAACCTTTTACCTTTTATTATTCTAATTAAACATCATCTTTCCATAAGCATATGGAAATGCCGTCTTTCCTAAGACTTTACCTAGAATGATAGATGTCATGTAAAATAAATAAAAGACTTTACCTAGAATGATAGATGTCATGTAATAAAATATATAAAAGACTTTACCTAGAATGATAGATGTCATGTAAAATAAATAATATTATATTGTGTTTGGTCAATATTTTTTTTTGAGTGATTTGAGTAGAAGAAAATGTCTACCTGTGATCGACTATCACATTAGTTCCAATAGTTCTAACACACAAAATATTATAAAACAAAAGCATTACCACCTAACAAACAAATAAATCATTTGAACAAACCTTATCTTAATTGGTAAAAAATGATCGTTTTAAAAAAAAACCTAATAAAGAATTTGTCAGATTAGAAAAAGGCAAAGTCTTGGGAAAGACGGTCTTTCCATAGGCTTATGGAAAGACGGGGTTTAATTCGAATAATAAAAGGTAAAAGGTGTTAGTTGCAACATTAAAAATTTAGTATGCAACATGTAGTAGTTATAAAATTTATAACCCGGTTCATGCAACCCAAAAATTTTATCTTAATTTCTTCTAATTTATACTTTAAACCTTGATTTTTCCATGACTTATGGAAAGACCGTCTTTCAAGAGACACACTCAAAACTAGTACACATTTAGACAACTTCTCTAAAAAAAAACCAACTGTGTACTAACTTGCCACTTCTAATGTACACATTTTTTAATTTGAGATGTTTCTTTTATATTAACACTTTTTATTTATGAAAAGTTTAAGGTTATTACATTCATTTATTTTACTTTTTCTTCTTTTAATTAAATTTCATTCATTTATTTAATATCTCTTAAATTCTAACACAGAAAATAATGTGTCACTATTAGAGAAACAGAGGAATTGCTCACTAGCTGCACATAAGAGGTGTATTAGAGTCCTACAATTTGTATACTGTAACCATGGGATACAATGGAGGTAAATGGTGTAAGATGTGTCTTTTAATACTAATTTTGTGCATGCAATACTTGGATAATAATTACATATTAAATTTAATACTTCGTCCCAGCTATTTCTTGACTTTTTTATATTGATCACAATTAATTTTGACCATTAATATCGTTAATTGTGCATATTTAAAATTGATGAAAAATTAATATAATAAAAATAGAGGTTAACACGATTATAATAATATCACATATGATAATATATTATTTTATGCATTACTTAAAAATTATTTTTCTAAGTAACAAAGTTTGACTAAATGAATAGTGACAAGTGTAGAAATAGTTGGGACGAAGAGAGTAATGTACATTCACATAAAATAATATACACTCTTACTATTAAAATGCACAAAATATTACTGGGGATACTGTTCATGGTACTTAGGAATACCATATAATTTATTATAGACTAGTAAAAAAACAAGTTATGTACAATATCATACTATAACGGAAGAAAATTAACTAAAATAGCCTTAAAAAATGTAGTTACTTCGTTTCACTATGTTTGGCATTATATATTTTAAGTTTTTTTTTGTAAGTTGAAATATTGGAGAAAAATGAATGAGGAGTGTAAAAAGTTTAATGAGTGATTGAAAATGGTTTACTTTTTACCATCAAAGAAAATGTGACAAATTTAGAATGTGTCAAAATTAAGAAAACAACCAGAGTAAGTGGATTAAAATTTACTTGACTAACGGACTCAACTAACATAATGACTTTAATTCACCTTTCTTAAATAATATAATTACTAAAATTGGTTGAAAAAAATTAGAGCAAAGAGCATATATTAATTGATGAAAGTGTCGACATAACCCTGCGATAATTGAAAGCGCAAATATAATCCTAAATATTTAGGTTATGTGCAAATATAACATTTGTCAATAATTTGATGTTGAAATTAGGTGAAAAGACAAATTTACCCAGGTCAGTTTATGTTTAAAAAAAACTGAAAATTCTCAATTATGTAATGACCACATTGCCCACCCATATTCTTCTTATTCTGCAAATCGTCTCCTTCACCAAGCCCTTCCGCCGCCTGAAGGAAATCCCAGCGAGGGCCTCTTTCGCCGCCTGAACGTAACCTCGGCGAGGGCCTCTTCCGCCGCTTGAAGGAAACCTTCTCCTATCGCCACCGCTTCGTCACGTCGTCGGTGGTGACGAAGCTTCGTCACATTCTCGCCCTTTGCTTCAGTTATCGCCACCACCGTTCTCAGCCTTCTCGTCGGCGGTGAGCAACTGGAAACCGCATCCTCAGCGGTGAGATGGAGAACGCACTGTCGTTGGGGAAGAGCGTGATCCCAGCGCCGCCCTCATCCTCCTCGAACTCCGCTCCACGCCGAACGCCGTCAGCATCGATGCCGCCTCGTTAAATTCATCGATTGGGGGAGGTGGTGGAGTGGCGTTGCATTGTTCTTTCATCGACCCTTTTGTTTTCTTGATTCGATATTCTGTTTGCAAGCTTGAGATCCCTGGTTTTTAGCTCTTGACATTGCTGAATGCTGTTGTTTGAAGATTTTAGCTTGATTTTTTTGAAAATGTTGTTGGAAATTGGAGCATATGTCTAGGGAAGTACACTTGTGCTGAGGGCTAGGGGATGGTGGTAGTGGTGGCCCTGTGGTGGTGGGTGGTGGCCAGGATGTGGTGGACTGGTGGTTGGTGGAAGTTCTCGAGGGGGTGGTCTGGTAGTGAAGGTGGTGGTGGAGTGGTGATAGGCAGAGGTTAATTTTGTCTTTTAGATTTTTGTATTTGGTTCAAAGTACATTTTGGTCCGATTGGTCAATGACCGAAAATTGTCGAAAATGATTAGTCAATACTAAAAGAATCCGTCTCTTGAAAGACGGTCTTTCTATAAGTCATGGAAAGACCAAGGTTTAAAGTGTAAATTACAAGAAATGAAGATAAAATTTTCGGGTTGCATGAACCGAGTTATAAATTTTATAACTACTACATGTTACATACTAAAATTTTAATATTGCAACTAAGACCTTTTACCTTTTATTATTATAATCAAACCCCGTCTTTCCATAAGCATATGGAAAGACCGTCTTTCCCAAGACTTTGCCATACTAAAATATAGCCTTTAGGAGTTATATTTAAATTAAAAAATATATCTACATTTTCTTAATTATATAGGATAATATATGCATATTTTCCTAATTAATAACCAAAAATAGATGATGGATGTAGTTTAATGGTCAAGCTTTCACGCAATCACGTTAACTAGTAAATCTATTTGCAAATTAATAGAGTTATCATTCTTTCACGCAATCACGTTAACTACTAATAGTAAATCTAGTTGCAAATTAATAGAGTTATCATTCTGCTAGATTCCTGATTCTGTCTTAGCATCCAAGAAAAATATACTCCCTCCGTTTTTTTAACATTGGCACACTTACTAAAAAATGGGTGTTTTTTTTTAATTGGCACATTCTATTTATGGCAAGTTTAAGGTTATTACATCCACTCATTTTACTTTCTCTTCTTTCAATTCAATTTCATCCACTCATTTAGCATCTCCTAAATCCTAACCCGAAAAGTGATGTGCCAATGTTAAAAAAACGGAGGGAGTAGTAAATGATTTTATCCACTTAAAATATGTGAATTGTTATTTTACGCCCTGTATTTTACTTGATTATGCCCTGTATTTATATTATTTAATATACAATATGTATTTTTAATTTAATTTAAATAATTTAAATTAATATTAATATTAAATTAATTATTTATTTATTTAATTAATGCTCTGCCGCCGCCGCCGCGGAGCAGCCTCCTCCGTGCGCCACCTTCTTCTTCCCCTTCTCTTCTTCTTCTTCTTCTTCTCCGGCAAGTCCTTCTCCTCTCCCGCTCTCCTTCTCCTTCTCCTTCTCCTTTTCCTCCTCCTCCCGTTCTCCTCTCCTTCCCCTTCTCCCGTTCTCCTTCTCCCGTTCTCCTTCTCCCGTTCTCCTCTCCTTCCCCTTCTCCCGTTCTCCTTCTCCTGTTCTCCTTCTCCCGTTCTCCTTCTCCCGTTCTCCTTCTCCCGTTCTCCTCTCCTTCCCCTTCTCCCGTTCTCCTTCTCCCGTTCTCCTCTCATTCCCCTTCTCCCGCTCTCCTTCTCCCGTTCTACTCCCCTCCGCCCGGTTCTCCTCCGCGCTCCGCCACTTCCAGCTTCTCCGCCGTTCTCCTCTCGGGCTAGGGTTTCGCTCGACGGGGAAGAAGGAGAAGGAGCTCGGCTGGGGTTTCGCTCGACGGGGACGGCGGAGGAGGAGCTCGGCTGGGCTAGGGTTTCGCTCGACGGGACGGCGGAGGAGGAGCTCGGCTGGGCTAGGGTTTCGCTCGACGGGGACGGCAGAGGAGGAGCTCGGCTGGGCTAGGGTTTCGCTTGACGGAGACGGCGGAGGAGGAGCTCGGCTGGGGTTTGCTGCGGACGAGGGACGGCGGAGGAGGCACAGTGGTGGCGGTGGCGAGACCGCCAGAGAAGCCGAAGAAGAGAAGAAGGGACGGCGGAGACCGGCGGCGACGCTAGTTCACGGCGGCGTCAGCTGTGGTTTTTTTGTTTTTGATTTTTGTTTTATTTTAAAATTTTAATATTAGTATTATACGTGTATATACGTATCAGGACGTAAACTAATAAAATACAAGGCGTGATATAGCAATACCCTAAAATATGCTGCCACTAGAAAAATGAGCATTTCCGCCTCTAAAACTACAGGCTCTTCACACAACTACTAAATTCATAGAATTAGGGCTTAAATGAAATATATCTATATATATATATATCTTTAGTTGATTTAGTTTATATATAAAGTGCATTTATAACCGGGCAATATTGACTATTCCACATAAATGTCTTTCTTTCATAATGAAAACTAACCACTCATCTTACATTCATATAGTATTTGAGAAACAATTAATAAAACATATGCGGGAGTTGATTTAGTTATAGTCCATTCAATTGCATTATTTTACTATAATTAATATTAATAACATAGAATAATATTACATAGAATAAGAAAATTAATATATTTATTATATATATATTATAATTAATAATATAATAATTTGAATATAGACTAGTTAGAGGCTAGAGGCTTTTTATTTTGTGAAACAACATTGCAAAAAACTGAGGAGCACAAAACTGAACTTTAAGCTCAAAATCTTTATTTGTTTTTCAAGAATAGGGTACAAATCTTGCATTTTAACTCAGCTACATGTATATGCTTTACAGCAATAATGAACATTTGCAAAAACCTACCTATGGCCCATAGCTATGGGGACTTCCAATGTCAACAATGAATTCACTTGCAGCTTTTTTGCTAAATCTCAACTATTGATTGAGCACTGGCATAACATGACCATCTGCAACTCCATTTTCCGGTCGAAGGGATGGCGAGGATTTTACTTTGTTCAGGAATTTCCTTATGGTGTGTATTACCGGGAGGGGATTCTCGACGTGTGCAGCATGCCCGGCATTTGGAATTTCAGCTATTGCTGGACTAGACTCTGGACTAATCTTTTGGAGCATCTCCTCAGCAATGTTCTTAAACTTGGAATCCTGATCCCCTACAACTAGCAGGAGTGGAATGTTGCACTGCTTCAGATCTTCCCACAGCGGTCTATCATTATAAAAATCGAGGAAATTCAGTCATTCGTTCAATTTTCCGCGCAGAAAAAAGCAGACACAGTTTTGTGTTTAACAGTCTAGATTTATGAACTTACTGTTGTCTCCCGGTGCTTGAATCAGACAGTACTTTTGCGATGGTATTCAAGTCGCCATTCTGCAAGCGATTCGAGACTATTTTGCTGAAGTGTGGATGATTCCTTAGGCTGCATTGTCAAATAGATATTGCTGATTTGTTCATAAACAGAGATCTAATAGAAATACAGAAATTCCTGATAATCAGTTACCTGTTCCACATCTCCTGAGTGTACCATGTATCTAAGAAGTTCTCTAAGCCATGAGAAACAAGGGAGCTGGCTCTGAAATCATCTTTAACTTGACGGACCAATCTCGCTCCAGGATTTTCCAGTCCGGGGCTTCCAGAAATGATAACAGCTCCTTCGACCTTTGAACAATAAGTCACAAATCAGTAACTAGTTTTATGAAGAAATCTGATCGATATGAGCATATTGCATTGAGTTCTGTACCTTATCGCCACCTTTCAGGGATACGTGTAAGGCGATCCTTGCCCCCATTGAGTATCCAACTAGAATGACCTTTTTGGAAGTTATTGTCGGGAACAACTTGCATAACATACCGGCCATATTCTCGACAGACAAACGTGGCTGCTTACTAGAACTGTTACCAGTCTGATGTGTAGATTTACCATGACCAGGAAGGTCAATTGCTATGCATCTTACTGATTTTGATAGTGATTTCATAGTTGGTACCCAATCTTCACCACTTCCAAGAAAGCCATGAAGAAACAATAGGACGGAACCCTGTAGGAGATAAGTGAACAAGTCGTTACATTATGATCCAGTCGCAAAACTAAGATTTTGGGGAAATTTTAGAAGGAAAAATTAATAACCAACTACATCAGAATACTGGTACTTACGTCATTTTCTTGTCCCATCTCTAGCACATTCAGAGAATAGGTGGTGCCCTCCAAGTCCACTGGTAGCTGATATTCAAGTACAGGTTCTTGAGAATAAGTTTCAGTAACCACATTTTGATTGATTTGAAACTTTTGCAAGGACTGGCCAGTTTCGACAATGGAAGCCCCTGCAAAGCCATTATTTGAAATGGAACAGATTTCTGAAGGCTCTGCACAAACATCTTCTTTGAGCCACTTGTAAGTCCCAAGACCGTGAGCTAAGGATACCGGCGGTTCTTTATTTATCAGCTTACTTATTTCTGCGCTTTGGATATCGAGATAGCTTGCAAACTGAGCATACGATGCCAAGCCCAAGCCACTCTCGAATGTAGAACTAACAACAGCCATTTTTCCTTGCTTCTGAGCCCATCTTGCAACTGATGAGGCTTTTTCAAAACCACCAATCATGCTTGGTTTAATAACCTACCAGACATTAAAGCAAACTAAAATTAGTTACAGATTCAAAAGCATGTCAAGATTAATGTACAGCATAGACATTAGAAGAATGAGTCAGAAACACGACTTCAAAATTTTGAATTGATGTGAAATTACTGAGAATGACAAACAATTTTAGTGAATCAAACAATCAAAGCACTATCTTTAAGGAAAATGTCTGCATGGCGATAATCAAAAAGAAAATGTAAAGTGACTGCATTTTGCTTATGAAGGAATACACAATTAAGTGCACCCAAGAGAAACTTGTTCGGCCATCATGCTTGGAGGAGTTCACAAAATAAAAGACTACACCATGACAAATTTAGTATCAAGTAGACATTAACACATACCACGGCAACAACTCCTGAGTGGGTGTGCTTTTTAAGTGCTTCTGTGGGATCAACCCTTGTATGATTGAAAGTCTCATCCAGTGCCACCGGCAAGCCAGTATCTTCACAAAATTTCAAAATATCATCTTCATCCCTAACAGGCTCCTGAAATAAGAAATGGAAAAATCAAGAGGTTGAGAAAATTTTATATTATTGAGAATTTTAGAATTCTAACATCAAGATGCTTTAAGCTTCCAGAAAGCTGAAACTGGAAGGTGGAGAATATCTTTGGATTGCGCCTTCACAAGCAAATTAAAGATTCTGAACATGCTTCAAAGAGCATAGAAATGATGGAAGGAGAGGATATGTAGAAAACAAGATGCAGCGAAGTTCACTTTCAGTATCATAGACTATAGAGATCAGGATAGGTCATTTTTTGATACCATTACCATAGAATAGTACCTCAATATACTGCAGGTTGCAGTGTTTCACCAAATTAGCAAATTCAACTGCATCAGAAAGCGTCCAGCTTCTGTTGGCATCAACACGCAGTTCAACGTCGTTCCCAACTGTTTTCCTGATTTCTTGTACAACCATTGCATCCTCCGTGGGATTGGCCCTACGCCCCACCTAACAAATAGAAGGAATAATCAGGTTTTCCTCCAGTAATTGAGTGGCTTAATCTTATGTAAAAAACGTTAAAACATGAGTTGATCTCTTACAAGAAAGTACTTAGGCATACACTCAACTTATACCTTTATTTTGATAGCAGTAAAGCCTTCATCAACAAGGGCTTTTGCTTCAGAAGCCATATCAGTTGGATCACCAATAGAGTCAAGAAGGCCACAAATCTTGACATGTGAATTCTCCAAAGGCAACTCTCCCACCCTTGGATGGAGTATGTTTAGTAAAGAAGCATTTCTGCTTGCTGCAATAGCATTGAGGATAGCCATCTCCAAGCCACATCTTACACTTGGTAAAAGTGAATCCGGCTGTAAGAAGATATGCCAAGTAAGAGGATTTAGATGATACCATCAACAAGATGAATTAGGTAGAACCAGAATGATGTGAGGTTGAAAGACGTTAAGGATTATCTTTCCCCCATCAGCACCACTTCCCCACCCCCAATCTAACCAGAAAAGAAAAAAAGAAAAAAGACTGTATTTCCATATTAGCTAGATATCGGAAGAAACATGTAGTACCTACCGATATTCCAAAACAGGTCCTTATCCAGGATGAAAAGGAGCCATTGAGCAGTGGAATAAAATCAGTGGTTTCTCCTCCTTTGATAGCGTGAGCGAGAAACTTAAGCTGGTCTTCTACATCCACCAGGTTATCTTTGAGGATTTCCATGGGTGCGACCTGCTTAAACAACAAAATAAGAGCTTAGAACAGTCTCAGCTTACTTACATATAAAAGACAGACCTCGAGTTTATGCATGTGAGATTGGGAAATTGACATAAAAGAGCAAATAAATTAGGTCCTAAAAAGCGCATGGATATTCTTCTCAGTAGAGATGCACATTTCTTAAAGCAATCAGTAGTAAAACAAAATTCAATCATCTTGACCTTTCTCATTCTTTTCCAAAATAAATATCTGACAACCTTAACCACCTTCTAAAAGGCTGTGTCTAGAAACTCAAATGCTGACATTATAACAGCATACGGTATCTAACGAGTGAATTAAATATATTCTGACAAATGATCGGAACTGAGGAAAGACTGCATAAATTACAGAAACAACCAAACATTCAAACCAGAGTTGTCATCCACAAATACGTAGTAATGTTGCCCTCATTATCAAATCATGCAACACAATAACTTCAAAATGCCTTATAGTCTTAATTTAGGCTGAGTCTAACATAAAACATACATCTTAGCTTCTCAATGAAACAGAAGTGTTACGTGTACAAAGATGTCTAATGTTTTCTACCCAGGTACACACTAGAAATGAAGGAATCAGTATTACCTCTCCAAATCCTGTAGCCCCACTTTCAAGAGATAAACTTATAACAAATCCTTCTCTATAGCATTCGGAAGAGAGGTTACCCACAGACGATGAAGTAGGTGGAGCAACCAGCGGGATTCTGCCATTATATTCAGAAAGGATATGATGTCAAGGAGTGTTTTCCCTGAGATGATTTTTATATTGTACCAAGCAAAATGACTCACCTGTATCGAGAGAACTCCATCTTGGCTATTTTCATGGTTGCAAACTCACTCGAAGCTTTTTCTGACACTGAAAGCTTTGAAAGCACACCAAAAGAATGATCCACAGTTTGGCGAACGAATTTTCCCAAATGACTGAAATGTAGAGTTTACTGTATCAGCTTAACTGTAGAAAAAGTGTTTAAAACTGATGATAAATTCAAGCTAGTAAAAACCATACCCGTGAAAGCTTTTGTTGGTATCAATGAAACTCTTAACTTCAATAACACAATCACCCTTGTTCTGCCGAGAGGTTGATAAAGCTTCCTCCAGTTCCTCCTTTGTCTTTACTTGTACATGCTTCACACTGCACGTATTTTGCAACTCCATACTTTATCAAACAGATTTTAAGTAAATGTGGATACAATTTGAAAAGGACAACAAGCCCCCTAGAATATAAGGATGACCAAATCAGCTTTCAAAAAAATTGTCAATAAACATATCCAAACAATTAGTTACAACAGTGGCAAAAATCTTTGGTGCTATACAGGAAGAAGAAAACTTTTTATAAACATGTGGATGGAAAAAATAAATCACAACATCAATCGGCTAGTTTAGGAAAGAAATTTTCAGAAACGATAAAGAGATGAGTTTATTGACAGTCATATTTTGAGAGGAGATGGGGGCTGGCCTACATAATCTGGGAAGCACATACTTGGAAAGGTGAGCAAGTTGTGCATTCTGCATGTGCTATAAATGAAGGGACGGACAACTTACCCATGTGCCATGCATAGGTTACCAATCTCCACAGTATGAGATGTGTAGAAAAACTGGTTCATAATATTCTGATCTGTGGAACTTGCATATGGTAGTAGACTGAATATGGCACCACCCTGATTGTTAATAACAATGACAACCATTGGCTTTCGTGATACCCTAGAACCAAATAACATATGTCAGTACTTTACTATACGTGTATTAGGATAAAATGTACATGATAGATTACGACAAAGAATCCAGATTAACAATATCACATAGACAGTGTAGCTTGTGTCTCACTTTTGAAGGGAATCAAGAGCACAATTCATGTCCCCGTCCTGGTTGAAATTTCTAAAATTAAAGGTTGGTAACAGAGCAACTAAGTGGAAAAAAGATCCCAAACCAGGATGATATCAAGTGAGATGGAGAAGAAAGTCAACTCAAGATAGCCTAGATCTTCTAGAGAGAAAAGAAAGTAGTAGTTATACCAGGACCCTTATTTCAATCAATTAAAAGTAGAAACAGGAATCACTTGTACAAGATCTGTTCTATGAAGAAAAAAGAAGCATACTTCTCCAAGCACATCATCAAAGAAAGAGATACATCATATGTTATAGTTTGGCACCGGAGGCTAAAAGAAACTGCAATTGGACAAAGTAACTGAAAATGAATGATGTTTACCCTTGTTTGAGTAGTGAAAGGCCATTTGTATCATACAGAAAAGAAACATCTCCAATCAGAAGAAGCACCTGAAAAGATAAAAGTCATCAAGCCCCATAAAACAATGGCCAAAGGAAGTGTGATTTGAAAATTGTCAGATAAAAAGCTCATTCTCCCTTCTACTGCTTCTCCTTTTGTTTTTTTTATCGTGCAACAAGGGCCAGGGCATAGGACAGTGGTAAGGGAAGGGGAAATCAACCAAACAAGAGGAATGAAGCCGAGAATATTGATAAAATCCTCGATGAAAAATATTTGAAAAGATAAATGACGCCAAATCCTTACTTGTTTGTTGCAACCAACAGCAAACCCAGTGGCTGTACTGATCAACCCATCAATGCCTCCTGTTCCTCTATTTCCCGCAACCTGAATCCCATGGCACTGGAAGCCCGAGTTCAGCATCTCAGGAGTGTTATGATTGCAGTTTGCCCAGCTATATCCAAAATTGTCTGCATCACGTATTGGCATGCTGTTTCCAAGAAATATAGCTGACTCACACTCGAGATTTTCCAATGCAATACGCGCAATGTAAGGTTCCGTTAAGGACTGCTCTGAACCAATCAAAGAAGATATTTCTCGGGCAGCCTGAAAGAAATGGAATGTAAGCACATTAAAATTGCTCAAAAAGGAATAAAAGATTTTCATACCACAAATGTTGCAACGATTTTTAGTTAGGATTAGCTACATTAGAAGGCTTTGGTAAAAATGTTTGTCTCTCGTAGAAAATATACAGCAAATATGCATATTGAGCAATTGAGGATTAGCTTGATGGTTAAAACCCTGAGGAAAAAAAAGTTAGATTAACTTTCTTGTGGAGATTCATTTCATTAGGCACAATAAAGCTAGCATCATAATTATGGTTTTAAGTCCACAATAAAAGTTTAAGATTTGGCATTTTCACAAACCATGAGCAACCCAACAAATAAACGTGAATTTAACTCAGTAGAAAAATTAAAAACTGTGAAGAACTGAGAGTAAGAAAAGTTATAAAGCCTTAGAGCTCACTCACTCACCATCATGTTCAAAGCTCGTAAAAATGCTTTCCATTTGCTGTTGTCACTGGGAATACAAGATTTGGTTATAGAATCTGCAAACTCCGCAATGGAACTCTGAACCCTATGTGTCACAATGTGAGTAGGATCATGACGCATTGGGTGCTTATCAACCATTATATTAGAGCAGGGGGAGCAACGGTCTATGAGCTCTGATATCCGCTTGCTTGTTATTCGACCACCAATCTGTAATAATTTGTTTCAGAACAGCAAAGATAAATCAAAGACTTGTGATTTGTAACAAATAAATCAAAGACAAAACATTTAACACTTTGTTTTACTGCAGCATGGTATTCAACTCCTACAGTCTACAACTCTTTTTTTTTTCAGTGATTCAAAAAAGAAAACATCAAACTGTAACTGAAGGTTTACATGTTTTAACCACACAACATTCAGTCATTTACCACTAAGTACCTGAATAATCACATCAGCTTGCATCCACTCCTTGACAGCATCTGAGAAGAGTACATGATCAAGATGATCTAGAAATATGATGTTCTCTTCGATTTCGGAAAAGGATCCCATATATTTCCTCAATCTTAATCCAGACAAGATGGTAGCAACAACCGGCCAACCCAGATGTTTAGCAAGGAGAAGAGCCGCCCACACATCATCCTCTGTATGAAGGGCACCAAGCACTAAAATCCCTTTCTTTGCTCCTTGAACCAACTTAACTACTTCAACCATATTTCCACGAGACTGATGAGATAAAATAGAATGTGGTGGTTGGGTGTAGGTAGTAAATGGTTCTGATGATAGCATCCAGTTTTCTAATCCCTTTATACATTTCCTATCCCATTGGGTGGGGATATTTCCTAATGGTTCTCGGAAAGGACAGTTAACATGGATGGGCCCATAGGGAGCAGTAGTTGACAAATAAACCGCAGAATCAAGTGTGGTAAGGACCAATCTTGCAGATATCTCATCAGTGGGTACCGGAAGAGCGAAAAAATGCTTTGTGAAATGACCAAAATGATGGACCTGCAAAGCAAAATGAGAGTATGAAACTTTCAGACAGATGGTAGTCTAAGAGCATTGCAAACTGCATAGTTGAGAACATAATAACTTATAATTGCAGGCCAGTTACGTATAACCAAGACCAACAGCTCCCAGATCCTTAATGATCAACAATGGAAAGGTAAAAAACCATAGCCTAAGAGTACAGATACAAGGTCTTCACTCTTAGACATCATGTTCTCGTAAGTTAAAGATAACGGACATTAAACTCAAGGGTTTCCAAGCAATGTAACTTCGAAAGTACATGCTTACTTTGCCATCATCACCGGATTATTATTATTGAATCAGTGATAATGGAAGCTGATGATAAATAATTCAGTAACTTAATCCATTGGTTGACATGTGTGAAAGTGTACTTCACATCACATTGGCAGTGGAATTCAACAAATGCACCAACCTAGTCACCCCTTATCAATCATATCTCTGAAGGAACTAGGTGACTGATATACTTGGGTGAAGATTCAATTTAATATGTTTACTGCTTTTTGTGAATCAAACAGTATAACAAGTCCTAATTGGGTAAATCCAGAATTCATTAAAATACAACACATCACAAAATTGACATTTGCAATTACCTGATCGATTGCTTGATTGGCTCCAGCATCCAGTAGCTCTGGAGGACGATCAGCTGTAAGATATAGGAGCGGCACAAAATCTTCACTGGCTTCCACAATCTGTTCATTATTATTAAGACTCATTAAGTTCTAAACGGAAGTAAAACAAATATTTAATTGAACGCAGAGAGCGGATCTGGCTACTTCTGTCTCAAGTAAATAGCAATGATTTGATTATGCTCATAAAAAAGGACATGATTAAGATTTGAAGCAACTTAGGAAAATGAACCTAAAGCAACAAACTTACGGCAGACAAAAGATTAGAAACAGCAGTGCCTGATGTTGTTATAACCGCTGCTGGTCTGTGAGAGCCTCTAGCATAGCCAAGAGCATTAAAGGCAAGGGAGCGTTCATCTATGCACACAACACATGTGGTAAGGGGATGAGAAGAAGCAGCAATTGTAAGAGGAGATGATCTCGACCCTGGAGCTATACAGAAGTACTGCAGAAGGAAAAAAATAAAATGAACATTATATACACTTACAGGCTTAAAAAACACATAAAAAGGAGAACAAAGATGAGACCTTATAGGCTTACCGTCACACCAAGGCGAACACATTCTTCTACCACAAGTGTAGCCCACAATTTATTCATGTTAGGGCAATCACTTGTTAAGTAATTTATAAGATTCGACGAATTAGTCTCGCACTGAAAAAAGGCAAATTAAGAACTTTAGCAAGTTTGTTTTGTATGAGATCAGGATCATAAAACTTTCAATAAATTCAGTCACAAGGGGAAATGCTGACTTACCATGTTATTGGCAATTGCCATTGTAGGGGAAAACCTCGCGGAGAACTGACTGCAATAGTAAACAGCATGTGTCATGAGAAATCAAAGTGGCAGCTAAAATAATATCTTCCAGCATGATTAAAAACCAGAAAAAGCCAACAAGATTTCTCCAAAAAAAATATGAAGACATGAGTACTCATGCAGATAGCAACTTAATGTGATGGGTTGGAGACTGGAGAAGGACAAATAGGAGAAGTCTATCCCACTAAATTTAACCCGTAAATATGGCCCTTATTTTTCAAGAATCCATTGACCAAAAACAATATGGTTGTCAGAACGATGCTTATATGGACAAAAAACTAAAAATTACCTGAATAGATCAGATACCAATTCCGTAGTGTCAGCCTGAAGAAGATCTCCTCTAAGCCGAAGAGAATTCAGACATACCTAAATCAAATCAAAGAAGAAAATGATCATGCTGAAATAAAAGTTTCCTCAAGTACAGTAGAATCCCAATTCTTTTCCATAAGTTCTCAGGAACATATAGGCTTGGTATATTAGCAAACATCCTTCAGTATCATTAAAATGTTTCAAATGTTTGGAGAAGACACTGAGACAACTAAGTTTCTGCCCAGAATCTATATAGCACTGAAATAGTATTTTCATATTATTTGCTTCAGGAAAGGAAAAAAAAATATTTTTACCATTTGGCTACTCTTATCCTCCACCATATTGAACTTGCGGGCAGCAGAAGAGATGTAATTTTTACTACGTTCTTCATTGGAAGCCCAAAAATTCTGTCTTGCCTGCAAGAAATCATCGAATGACAGATTAAAATTTACCATAGCTAAATCTCACATAAACACGTTGAACAATAACTACAATTGGTTTCAACTAGAATCTATAATTAACTGAAAAACGAAGTCCCGAATCCAATACCTGATCAAGAGACGAACCAAATGCTTGAATCGCTTCTTCAAAGGAGCAAGATGAGGAATCATTCCACGCAAGTGTAGCAACCAAAATGGATGTGTCCATGTGCTCATTTAACTCAATCTGCATAGATATTTCCATCAAACAAGAAATAAGCAAGGTAAAAATGATATCCAAACCCCATTTCATCCTCTTTTTCACCTAAGTCCGAATTCATGCAAAAAACAAAGCAAGCACACAGTTTTCTGTACCTGTGGGATAAAAAGGTAAAATGAACCAGCCTCCTGCTCTATGGAAGAACACGTCTTATCAAATCTGGTGTCAAGAATACCATAAACCCTCGGTATATTTGATTCAACTGGTATATATCTGCAACAACACCCAACAGAAAAATCAAAATCAATAAAAGCGATCTTTGTTACAAATATTATGCAAATAACGGAAATGGATCGAGTAATTTACGGAAATGATTAATCAGCTGAGAAGCAACTGACCTTTGAGTTGACGGAGCGCCGTTCTGGGAGCCGTTGGCGTACCGGCAATTGAAGGACAGCGCCGAACCGATACCAAAGACGCCGCGGTTTCTTCCCAGAGCCATTGATTTGTAGGTGGGGTCCTGCTTCTCATTTGACATGTAGAATTGCGGGAAGACCCCATCGGACTCCGGTTGGCAGCAGAACCAGTTCAGCGACTTTGAACTTGGCGGAACCGTAACCTGTTTACAATTAGTAGCGTTTTAGAATTCCGATCAAAAGCTGGCTGGATTCTACCCCTAACCCCACCGTAGCGCGGCGGCGCGTGTATGTAAAAGCGCGCGACTTTAATTACAATGCAATTTTATATGTTTTACTTTATTTCGCGGTTTTTGAACTCTTGGAATTGAAAGTCAACTTTCAGTTTTATTTTGTTTTTGAAAAATGAGAAGACAAGTCGATTTTTTTTCCTTTTTTTTTTTTGAGTGAGCCCCCATGAGTTATGAGTTATAAGTTTAAGGGCATACAAGTCAACTGTCCATAAATATATTAACCGGCCATATATTTTTTACCTTAATCATAACATTTATGATATTCATTAAATGATATATTTTTTAAATTCTATTTTTTAAATTATTTTTTTCATTTAAATATATATTATTGTTTATTTTAATTTTAAAATATAATATTTAAATTTTATTAAAAATTATAACTTCTAAAATAAAAAGTACATAATAGGCCATCTTGTGAGACTTTATCTTTTTCTAAATCACATTTCAACTTACTAGTCAAGAGTCAACATAAGAGGGTCAGATGAAGTCCAATTTGTTTGCTTTCTTTTCTCTCACTTTAGTCTTAAAAATCAAATTATAAAAGTAATAAAATTGTACTTAATGTTAAAAATATAATATTATTTTAATTTCATAGTAAAAAAATAAATACTTTTTCTTAAAATACTTTTATTTACTTTTACAAAGTCACCTTTCAACTGAATTTTTTTCCTCGTAGTTATCACTCTTCAGTTGATTAGCTCACATACAGCAAACTCAAAGAAAGCCGCCTTTGACTTTGAAAAAATTATTTGAAAATATAACATACTCCAGAATACCTTTCTAAGGTCAAGATAGGACCTCAAATATGTCTTTGTTTAATGTTTATTTATCTCAATATATGTTTCATTTATTTTTGTAAATAGCTGTAGATTATTTATTTCAGTTGTTAAGATATGATTAGTATAAATTTGAATTTTAAATTTAAATATGACTCTCGGTTGAACTGAAGGTTGAATTAAAACTGACTGAATTTGAAAAGATTAAAAAAATGTCACTCTCACATTTAAAACAAGGGTAAAGTTCTCGTTTTAAGAAACTGTCACAGCTCTTATCTTTAAAAACCCTCATAACTAGCTCTCAAAACTCTTGTTTAAACAAACAAAAAAAACCTCTCTTTCAAATATGCAGCCTACATTTATCCCAAAAAGATACTATGTAAATATACATCTAAAATATCTAAAAAAAATAGAATGGCTTGACACATTTCTTGGAAAGTAGCTAGGTTGACCATAAATTAATGAAGCATACATATACGACCATACGAACTATTTTCTTCGTGTGTTCCTTACAAGAACAAAAAACAAAGAAAAGAAAAGTGAATGACTCCATGTCTTTAGTCCATATCGACAGCCGACAGGTCCTAGTTGCCATTAATTTGTTTTTTGCTATTAAATAGTACATCTTATAGTAGTATGTTAGATATAATTGTAAAATGGGTTATTATTCAAATTTGGTAGGCCAAATATGACTTTCTTAGCGACGCCTCACTTGCTAGCCGCCGAGACTGAAACGGCACCAATTTAACAGTTGTGATTTTGGATCTCAAAACTGATACCACCACTCTAATAGTAATGTGTGTACTTATGTCTCGGAGGCAGGGAATCCATTAAATTAATTTCGACCTACACAAGGATAAAACAGCAACAAGGCAGGGGATCCAATCCCTTTTCAACAATTAATACAATGATCAGATTGATGACCTGGTCAGACATTTAAATTAATTGAAATTAGGTCAGGTTAAACAACATTAAATACTCCCTCCATTTCTTTAATAGTGGCACACTTTCTAATTTGGAATATTTCTTTTTATATTGACACTTTCTATTTATGGCAAGTTTAAGGTTATCACATCCACTCATTTTACTTTTTATTCCTTCAATCCAATTTCATCCACTCATTTAGCATCTCCTAAATTTTAACACAAAAAGTGATGTGCCACTGTTAGAGAACCAGAGGGAGTACAATAGATATATTCATGAGTTCTGAGTGTAGTTTTTTTTTATGTGACAGGGACTACTGATTAGAATTTCTTTTATTTTGTGCCATAAATTATAAAAACTATAATTAGACATCAAAATCCGAATTTGCATATTAGAATCGTAATTTTGCACCAGAACCGTAAAGATAGTGAGCTTCATCCTTGTGTTGCTATACTACTGTTAGAGTATATATGTATTTTTAAGAGCATTTGCTTATAAATGAATTACTAAGAAAAAAAATGTTTGGGAAACTAAATTGATTCTATATAGAAAACCAAAGTAACCTGGAATCTGAGCATTCCACTGGAAGAGGAATGGGGGCCAAGAGATTTGATAGCTTGGTCAATGTTGTGTAGCCCTTCCTCAAGAGTCAATGCTGGAGGCAGTATTTTAGTGATGCAAGTAGATATTAACAATGCTGCTTCTTCAGCCTCCACTGCTGCCTTATTTTCTATCAAGGAGCTTTCACTGATTACCTGCATTCACATTCATAATCCTCTACAAACTTTAATCATTGCCCAAAACAAAATAGTGACAGCTAATTCTCATGTACTTTTCCCCAAGAAAAATGGCAAAATTTATAATGTCTGAACAAAATTTAGTTATGAAAATTACTTTTCTTACTTCAGGTTGTAAATTTTTTTTCAACTAATGGAAATCGGATCAGGCTGACCTCCTGATCAACGTCTATCTCTCGTCAATTATACTTTACTTAACTCTAAATATATTTATATCGTAATGATGGAGTTTGGAAAATGAAAATATCCTTCTATCTCAAACAAGATCATGATTTTTTTTGTGAAATTAGAAACATATTATTCCTTAAATTGAATTAAAAAATAAAAAATTACTTCAATCAAAATTTATCATATAAAATAATGCTGGGGTGAAAACGTATGCTTGATAATTGCAATGAACTAAGCAAATCTCGAAAACAAAATATTTTTGTAAACGAGCGAGATCATCTTTCAGCGCTACAGTTTTCTCATCCAACAATTGGAAAACAAGACATACGAAAAAATAAACATGGCCACTCAAACAGATGTGGTCAACTTAAGGCAACATCCTATCCGGGACAAAAGAAGACAACTTAGAGTTCAGAACAACCTCAGAATTTGCAGTTTTGGCGGAGCAGAGGAGGCTGAGCCGCCGCCCGAGAGCGAGGTGCTGCGGCTCAGCAGCGGAGCACTTGGAGGAGCTGACGTTAGTAGAGAACGGGACGAAGCTCTTCTGGCCATGGCTGGGCGACGGCGCAAGCGGAGCGGCGGTTCGGAAGTTCTGTGAGCTTTGTAAAGCACCGTGGTGGTTCATTTTTTGTGGCGGCGGAAGTGGCGGCGCTAGGCTGCTCCGCCTGCCGGAGGAGAAATTTGAATAAAAGAATTGGGAGAATGAGAGACTTTTGGGGACGGAAGAAGTGTTTTGATTGTGCTTATTTATATATGTGAGCGGCAGGGGAGGGAGCAGTACTTGGTTTAACTAGCCAAGTTTGACCCAAATGGCTGCACTTTTGTAATGCTTGACTACATAAGAAAAAAAGTGTTTTTATAATTCATACTTTCAAATTATATGATAAAATATTATTCTAAATTTTTTACAACTGTCGGAAGTTATTTTAAGATGACCCAAACTTTTGTTGAAAATGATCAAAAGCACTCAAATTTAATTTAGTAGGGAAAGAAATAATTGTTTATGTGACTCATTTTTTTCATATGTGGCGATACAGTTTTATTTTTTTAAAGTACCGAAATACTCTTAAATTGCCCTGAGTTTGGAATCAACGCGGTTGAGGTCATTTAATCTTAAAATGACCTAAACTCTTCAAATTTAATTTGTTTAAAAAATTGAAAATTTTGGAGAGAAATAACTTAACAAGTCATGAGATATGAATTCATAAGAGAAGTAGGCTCAGCCTTAACCGACAAAACGCAAACAATTACATTAATAATAAGGCATCAGAATCTCTGTCATACATATCATCTTCCTTCAAGAATTCAACGTCGATGTTACATTGTCGGTTGTTGTCTCTTAAAGAGCTATCTAGCATAACCAATTTCAAAGTTGAAGGAATCCACGATAAATTCAACCTAATTTTCTGATCACTAGGTCTTTCTAGACGAGAGAACTTCTCAAATCCTCTCGTGGCATGAGAAGCGAGAAAGGTATCGTCAAAGAGTAATGGTGATGGTTGAAATTATTTGGTACAAATTTCAAATAATGGTGATTTGGAGTGATTATGGTCCATGGGAAGGAAGGCGGAGTAAACAAAAACTCTGAGTAGTGGTGCACGATTGTGTACATGTGGTGTTTGTTGGAGGTCACTTGAAATATACGACAGGGACATTAAGGAGAAGAGGATTGGCGGTGGCGGGGATAGAGGAAGAGGACAGTGAGGGAAGGGGAGGGTGTGTGGTGGTATTGAAATGAATGGTGATGGTAGTGCAATGAGGCATTGTAGGGGTGCTACTGAATTGGGTAGCACTTGTGGTAAATGAAATCAATGAGTCAAGGTTGCCAAACAAACAAGAATATTTTTGTCATTTGATTTTTTAAACTGAAAAAAGGGTTAAGGGGATTATATAAGTATACTTTTACATCGATCAAGGTTATATGGACACTTTTCAAAAAATTGAAGGTTTTAATTTTCATCTAAAAAAATAAGTCAAATTACCAAAGTATTCATGTCATTTACATTTTGTCTCACTGGAAATTTTCAACAAAATGCCGATCTAGTGTCAACAAGGTTAAGTTATTCAAATCAATCAAGAATTATATAAGGGCTTTAAAAAAAACAAAATTATAAAGGCATATAAGTAGAAACTGGGATCACTTATACATACAGGTCTAAAAGGATTTTTTTTTTCATATTGACACATCACTAGTGGGGGATGGGCCATTAAACCCGATTTTATCAGACCAGAGAAGACACTTTAAAAGTGTCTTCTCTGATCGCGCCTTTGATTGTCCTCAATTAAAGGCGGTTCTAAAAACCACCTTAAAAAATATCAATTAAAGGCGGTTAAGAACAACCTTTGAAAGGTTGATGGAACCACCTTTAATAGCGTCCAAAATAAGTTCTGAACTCATAACCTATTTCTAGGTTCTGAACTCGAAACCTATTTCTGACCTTCCAAAAAAAAAGTTGTCTGAAACATTAGTGATGAGGAAGTAAACCAAGACCTCGTTAGACCGCCAATCCACTCAAAAGAGGCCCAATAAGAGCCAACTTATTGGGCCTCACACAAGGAAGGAATCAAGGACTAGGCAACCTCAACTAGGGTTAAAAAAGTATAAATATAAAGGTATGTTGTTATTTTTGGACTAAGCTTTGGTTATTGGTGAAACAACCGATACTGACTTTATCATCAGAGTTGTTTTCCCCGGAATCCTCCGGGGCTTGTTTTGCAGGTTGCTAAAATCTGTTGATAGGTCGAAGGTGGGCTTGAAGCGCGGATTCGGAGATTCATCAAGTTGACACGCCCAGTGAAACCCAAAAGAAGTCATATCTAAATCTGTTGGTGGATGTCCACTTCCACGGCTACTTCTAGAAGGAGTGAGCAATTGAAAAGTAAAGGCACATGCGCTGGGGACTAAGTGCAATCAGGCCCCAGAGTGCGAAGACATCCATGGCAGCGCAAAATGTTGGGACAGATCCGATGGAGATATTAGTGAATCCCAATTTGGTGGTCCCTGTGGAAGCACCCCCTGCTCTGGAAGTTGCTATCAAACCGGCAGCTGTAATGGTAGCTCCTGAGATCCCCACCCAGGTGTCATGGGGCATTGATGGTCTCCTTACTGAATGTTCTGCCGATTCTCAGATAAAAGCTTATGAAAGGAGGGTTCGAGAGAATAGAAGTATTGCGGAAGCGGCTGCGAGTCAGCAGTTCAGTTTGGGGTAGATCTCTCAAATGCTTATGGCAGTAGGGTACCAGGTTGTCCCCCTATTGATAGGACCAGAATCATTTGGGAGTTGTAGCACCTTCGATAACTTGGAAGCAAGTGCAAGCTCTACCCCTTGCGAGACAGATGATGAGAATGCTTTACTTTGGGTACCAGGAAGCTTCCCAATGAAGGTCACAACCTTCGTTCCCGGAAAGGATGCTTGGACACTATTCGATGCCGGGACCGCCGGGTGCACCAGTTTATGGGGGAAACGAACCGACATGAATGGTCTTGTTACTAGGGGGTGAAGGTCGAACAGGTCCGATAGTGGGCCACATGGGGTATGACTGCTATAACCAAAGACTGGTGCCATTGGGATATCCCGCTTATGCCGGAGAAAGACCTTACCTAGAGCAAGTTATGGAGCCTCAAGTACATGGTTTTCAGTACGAATACCCTCGACGGAAACAAAATTAGAATTAGCCAGCTAGGGAAGCTGGGGATACACTTGGACAAGAGCTTGACAAGTTGATAGGGCCGATGGGACAGTCTGCGGGGTCTCCCTTTGATGTGATAATAACCGCGTGTCGATGGCCCACTGATACAAAGCCTTCTGAAGGGCTTCCCACTTATGCAGGGGATTCAGAGCCCCGAGAGTTCATTCAGACCCTTCTAAGCTTGATGAATTCTCGTGATTTCGAAGAGAAAATAACATGCAAGCTCGTAGGTAGCTATCTTCGTGTTGAGGCACATGAGTGGTTCAAGCTACCCAGATGATCTCTACGGTTATACCAATATTTTAGTCGAGCGCTTCTAAGCCAATATTTCCAAAATAAAAAAGTTTACAATAATACTAACTGAGTTGTATCAGATAAAGCAGAAACCCGGGGAGTCCACGTCCATGTTTTACCACAAGTATGTCAATGGGAGCCTAGGGGTAGTCGAAGGGACAGAGAACAAAGTTATACAGGGGTATTTATTGGGGATGGAAGATCTGGAGTTGTATAAGAAGCTAACGGCAAAAACCCCGAGGACTCTCCAGTAGCTTCAGGAAGTAGTGGAGCAACACTCGAAGTTGGAGGAGGCGACCAAGAAAAAAAGAGAAGGTGTGATGGATAAGCAAGTAAATATTGGAGATAGGGGAAAGAGGCCAATGGATTCCTTGAGAGTAGGGTTTGACAAATACACGCCCTTTCGATGCACCCCAATGGAAATTTGGAGCATTCACAGAGGAATCTTTCGGGCACCTCCACCAATCAATAGGTCTGAGGCATCCGTGGCAAGAAGGAGATCTACAAACAGATTCTGTGAACACCATTGGGATTTTGGCCATCATACAAATGATTATGGCCATCTTAGAATGGAGATTGATAGGTGAAAAATGGAGGGGCTTCTTCGAGGCCCAAGTTCTCGACAGCCCTTTTGAGATGGTCCCAGGTAGAGGAATGATTGAGAGGGTTGGTAACCTCACAAAAGGAACTTCCCTTCTCCTAAGGCTAACTTCCCCCCATTGGGAGACAAGAGCATCGACAAGAGCCGTATCGTAATCAACCTGTAGGCAATCAGCCTGCCTAGAATGAGGAGAATCCATTTTGTTGTAGGGATGTGAACGTTATTAATGGAGTAACTCTGATGAAAGCAGATATAAGGCATGTTCCTGCTAGCAAGTCGTCTCATAAGAAGTTTCGATCGGATGAAACGATAACATTCTCAGAAGCAGACGCAGTTCCTAATCAAACCCCTCATGAAGGCCCTATAATAATATCAGCAGTGATTGGTAGACTTTGTTGGTTAAAAGGATCTTTGTTGATGACGGAAGTGGGGTTGCGAGTATGTTTATTAGTTGTTTTGACTAGTTGGATATCAGGCGAGACAATTTAAAGAGATTTTTATGCCCTATGTAGGGGTTTACGGGGAAAATGATAAGTTCTCTTGGCAAAGTTACTTTGCCGGTCAGGGTGGCAGATGGAGAGAAAGGGGTAACGATATATTGCAACTTTGCAGTTATCGATTCTTATTCCCCGTACAATGTGATTTTGGGAAGGCTATGGATGTGCCAAGCTCTACCGGTATGGTCCCCGTACCATCTCGTGATGAAATTTCAGACGAACAAGGGGATAACTTGTATTCGAGGGGACCAGGTGGTAGCAAAACAATGTAATTTGGCAGCTATGAAGGGAGCAAAGAAAGGGAATGTAGCATTGATCCATGGGAATGCCGACCCAGTGGACACAAAATAGATCCTTGTTCAAGGTTTAGGGGAAATCACAGTTGGTAAGATGATGCCAGGGGATGTAAAGAACAAAGTGCAGGCGTTGTTCGATCCATTACTCTGATATTTTATCTTGGGGAACAGCGAATGTGGTTGGGTTGCTCACAGAGTTAGCTGTTCACGGACTAAATATCGACCCCTCGATAAGACCTATCGAGCGGAAAAGAATAATGTTTGCCCCAGAACGGGCAGAAGTAGAAAAACTTCTCCAGGCCGATGTAATCGAAAAGTTACTTTACCCAGAATGGCTCGCCATCCCAGTTATGGTCCTGAAACTTGATGGCGCCTGAAATATGTGTATTGATTTTACTGATTTGAAGAAGTGTTGCCCGAAAGACAGTTACCCCCTTCCTTCAATCGATAGGCTTGTAGAAGCAATAGCTGGATACCAGGTCCTAGACTTCTTCGATGGGCATAAGGGTTACCATCAGATACTAATGGCAGATGAGGATAAGGCAAAAACTTCGTTCATAATAGAGATTCGCACTTTTTGTTACAAGAAGCTATCATTTGGCTTAAAGAATATGGGAGCAACCTACCAGAGGTTGGTTGACAAGCTGTTTAAAAACCAAATTGGGAGGAATCTAGAGGTTTATGTGGATGATATGGTTGTCAAGAGTAGGGACTATGGACAATTTTTAGAAGACTTGGAAGAAATATTTGGCGAACTACGAAAAACAAACTTACAGCTAAATCCGGATAAGTGTGTCATTGGAGTAGGGGAGGGAGAGTTCCTGGGTATAATGGTTTCCGAAAGGGGAATTTACTTGAATCCTGAGAAGGTGGAGGCTTTGGTGGAGATGAAAAGTCCAAGAAATGTTAAAAAGGTCCAATGGTTAATTGGCTGCCTCACAGCATTAAGTTGCTTTCTATCGAAAGGGGATGAGAAGCATTTACCTATCTTCGATATTTCGTGGAGGGCCAAAAGGTTCAAATGGATGGAGGACTGTGAGAAGGTGTTCACAGCTTTGAAAGACCACATACAAATGTTGCCAACATTGGTAAAACCTGATCTAGGAGAGGTTTTGTACCATTACATTTCGGTGTCAATCCTGGCAGCTAGAGCTGTTTTGATAAAGGAGAAGGACAAGAAACAGTATCCTATGTATTTTTTGAGTCAGGCATTACAAGGCCCAGAGACGCAGTATACCTCCCTCGAAAGATTAATTTTTTGCTCTAGTTCATGCGGCTCAAAGGTTATGCCCCTACTTCTAGGGCCATACTATAGTGGTATTAACGAGCTTTCCAATCATGCAGGTGCTTCTCAAACATGAAGCTTTAGGAAGGATGATGAAGTGTGCTGTGAAGTTGGGTGAACACGACATTCATTTCCAACCAAGAACTACAATCAAGGGCCAGGCTCTTGTTGATTTCATTGTGGAAACACAGAAGTTATCAAAGTGGAAGAGGAAACAAACAGTGATGATGTGTGGAAGTTATTTATCGATGGATCTTCACATTTGGGGGGTAGTTGAGCCGGGGTATTACTCACTAGTCCCGATGGCACAGATTACCCATATGCACTACACTTCATGTTTCGAGCCATGAATAATGAAGTTGAATATAAAGCCTTGATCACATGACTTATGTTGGCCAAAGAGATGAAAGTGGAGAATGTGAATGTGTTTAGCGACTTGCAGATTGTAGTTCAGCAGGTCAATGGGGGTACGAAGCAAAGGAGCTTAACCTACAGCGGTACTTGGAGCTGATAAAGCCTATGATTAAGTATTTCCAATCTTGCACTATGACATAGGTACCTCGAGAGAAGAATCAGAAAGCGGATACCCTCAGTAAGTTAGCCTCTTTTAACTTGGGAGGATTGATGCTGAAGTAGATACCGTTCGAGGAATTGCACCATCAAAGTATCAAGGAGCCGGTGATGATGGTAATCGAGGAGGCAAAAACATTATGACCCCCATCGGCATGTACCTACGAGAGGGAATCCTTCCCTCCAAACCTGCTCAGGCAAGGAAGATTTTCCTTGTAGCGTCAATATATGTAATGCAAGATGAACACTTATATCGTAGGGGATATTTACAGCCCTTACTTCGTTGTGTTACACCAAGTTATGCAAATTACTTGATCAGAGAAATTCATGAGGGGATATGCGGTAGTCACTAGGGTGCTCGCTCTGTCGCCAGACAAATGATCTTGGCAGGTTACTACTGGCCTACTATGTTCGAATACACTAATCAGTATATCCAGGCTTGCCACCAGTGCCACAGGCTTGCGCCGATGATACATGTGCCCCAGATAGAAATGATCAGTATGCATAGTACTTGGCCCTTCTATAAGTAGGGAATCGACCTGGTCGGACCATTCTCAGAGGCACTTGGAAGGCTTAAGTACTTACTAGTGGTCGTTGATTATTTTACCAAGTGGGTCGAAGTTGAGCCGCTCACGAACATAAGGGGAAAATCAGTTGTCTTGTTTTGTTGGAGGAACATTGTTTGTCATTTTGGAATCCCATGGGTTATGGTGTCTGACAACGGCACACAATTTGCTAACGATCCCTTCAAAACTTGGTGCGAGGAATTCAAGATTCATGAGAAGTTAACAACAGTCTACCATCCCCAGGAAAATGGAAAAGTGGAAGTTACCAACCAAACTCTTGTTAATGGGATCAAGATGCACCTCGAGAGGGCAGAAGGCAATTGGGTGAATGAAATTTCGAGTGTATTGTGGTCGTATCAAACGACACCATCTTTTACTACTAGTGAAACACCGTATAACTTGGTCTATGGTACCGAGGCCGTAATTCCAGCTGAAATTGGCCTACCCATCCCAAGGGTGATGGCAAGTAACGAATTAGGCAATGAGGCTGATCGATTACTCGACTTAGACTTAGCTAAGGAGGCTAGAGCATTGGCAGCCATTGGTGAGGCAAAGGTGAAGGAGATGGTGAAACGATACCATGATTGAAGAGTCAGGAAAGTACAATTTGCAGTGGGGAACCTTGTCATGAGAAGTAACGAGTAGAGCAAGCGGCAAGCAGAGGGGAAGTTGGCTCCCAACTGGGAAGGACCATACAGAGTGGTAGAAGCACACCCAGGAGAAAGCTATAACCTAGAGGAAATGGATGGGGCGAAGATACCTCGAAGGTGGAACATTGGCAACCTTCGCAGATATTATAAATTTTGATTTATAATGGCTGCAGTTAGCTTGTGTATATCTCAGACGAGAGTTCGTTGAATGAAATTGGCATGGCGACACTTATCTACTTGTAAAATTCTTGTGTCGCAAAGACCAAGTCTTGCTTCTAAACGACTACATTCGATAATATTCTTGGTTCGATCCAAGTCTTGCTCACATCTATATGGCCAAGTTCAATCATAATATTGAGTCATTTAGACCAAGTCTTACTCACTTGAGCCAACACGGCCAAGTTCGATAATATTCTTGGGTAGATAAGTTCAAGACTTACTCGTTTGAGCCAACACAGCCAAGTTCAATAATATTCTTGGGTAGATAAGCCCAAGTCTTACTCGCTTAAGCCAACATGACCAAGTTTGATAATATTCTTGGGTAGATGAGACCAAGTCTTACTCGCTTGAGCCAACACGACCAAGTTCGATAATATTCTTGGGTAGATGAGACCAAGTCTTACTCGCTTGAGCCAACACAACCAAGTTTGATAATATTCATGGGTAGATAAGACCAAGTATTAATCGCTTAAGCCAACATGGCTAAGTTTGATAATATTCTTGGGTAGATAAGACCAATTTCACTTGAGCCAACACAACCAAGTTCAATAATGTTCCTATGTCGATAAGACCAGGTCTAACTGCTACAAGAGTTTCACATTAATGTAATAATTTTGTATTGATAAAGCCATTTATTTGAGGGAGTTCTCATTAAAGCAAAAAACATTATTAACCTATCAAATATTACAAACATGACTTTTTCACAAGCTAATCAGACCACTGAATCTTTTCGAGCTTTATGCTCGTCACCATCTCGAACAAGCAGTCAACTTCACCTTAACTGGCCTTGGGGGCTCGAGGGATACGCCTTTGTCATGGAATTAAGCCCTTAGAAGGCGAAGTATCCCTATCATCGTGATGTTGATTGTATCATTCTCAATCGAACCATAATTAACTGCGGGAGCAGCAGCAGTATGTTTCTTGTACCGAGTGCTAACACTCGTGCCTAGTCCCATAATAGCTTTTCTCTTTGCAGGCAGATGAAAATTAGCAATGGATGGTTCATTCGAAGTCAACTCTTTGGAGGTAGAAGGTTTGGTAGGTAGCAATTTCTTAGTCTGAAAACTGATAGTAGTGAAGGGATTCCTAGCTGGAGCACTCCTGCACTTTTTCTTCGAAAATCCGGTGGAACACTTCTTTTGAATGGGATGAATGTTAGGATGAACACGGACGAGCCAATCATGGATAGCATCGAATATCACAATGTGATCTGGATCTCTGTCCAAGTCCTGGTTAATCACAGACATCTTGATTTCGTAGAGAAATCTTAGAATGTTATCAATAAGACCTAGATCGAGAATGCCATGAGATAAACCATATGCTCGAAGACTGCCAGAAAATGCTGAGATGGTAGAGTTCTGTTCGGCCACTTGATTTTGTAGTTGGGATTTCTGAGTCGCCAGATCCTCACAGAGTTGAGTGTTGTCTTCGATGGTCTTTCAAACTGGAATATTTCTCCTTCCAGGGTAGAATTTCTTATGACCAGCTCGCTGGCTTAAGCCTTGTATTTTGTGATCTCTCTCTCTCTCTCATAATGCTCACTATCTTTCCCCCTACTTAAGGCACGATACAGCCTAGCGTTGGTTAGATAGTGAGACAAGGTAGGATACTCTTTCATCATCTCATGAAGAACTTCTTGGTGTAACATCTCATTTGGTTTACAAAATTCTTCAACAACAGCAAGAGCCACGATGGTTTTACCTGGGGTAGGATTCTTCCTAGCCTCTTCAAGGAGCTTTAGGAGGGAAAGATGGCTACTATCGCACCAAGATTCTAGTGTTTTAGTCGCAACGGACAAATATTTGGTGAGTTGGGTCATTTTGTTGCAAGCTTTCGATAATGCAGCTTGAACTTCCATCAGTTGTCATTTAGTGACCAACTCATTTCTTAAAGATGGGCACTATAGCGGAAAAAATAGAGGAAAAAATTAAAATAAAGCCAAATTCATCCATTCATTGTCTTGAGATAAGAAATACAATCGAAGTAAAAGGAATTCGTACATTTTCGAGCCCTACACTAGTGTCCTTAGCAGTAATTGCCTCATTGTTCTCCTGAGTGGTCGAAGAGGGGCCCTCCTTGCTTTTCAAAGAACTGGTGGGCTGGGAAGGCTAGCTTGGCAAAGGCTTTCTCGGATCCTTAGGGTTGATCACCTGGAGTTTCTTGGCAGTAAAAAAATGCTTCGATTCTTTGATAAAGTCAAGTAACTTGAAGCGAATGCCACCAGCCCGAACCTCTTTCCAACGAGACTCAACCTTCTCTTCAGCCTTATCATCAATGAACTTGCAAAGTTCCTTGGTATACTCAGAAGGAAGCAGATGGATTAAATGCTCAATCAGCTCGTTATGACCCATCTGTTTTGAAGCTTTCAGGAGATCCGTGAAGAGCTTGTAGAGTTCGGTATAACCCATCAACTTGGCAGCAAAGCACGTTAGCAGAGCATGCCAACTCTCCGGCTTGAAATTCTTCAACATTTTCTTCTCCTTCTCTCTTATCTTTTTCCACTATGACTTGAGCTTCTCAAACTTCTCATCTAAGGTTTTGGATTTGGACTGAAGCACAGCACGCTCACCCTCAAGTTTGGAACGCTCTTCGTTGAGCTGCGAGCGCTTCTCTCAGCGGATGGCTTTGGTCACTACTTCGAGTGAACCCCTAAACAATGAAGGCACGCAGAGATGCTTGAAGAGCGTATGCTAGATTCGATAACTACGCGGACCTACATTACAAGATTCGTTAAATACAGTTACATGAAAGTATTTTTAACAAATCAATCGAAAGACTTACGAAGGGATCTCCGCCAGCTTCGCCCAAGTATCCAAAGGATTTTGACAGGTCAAGATTAGCACTAGGGGGTGACCCCGGTGACCCCCCAGATGGGAAAATATGTCATACTTTCGCTTCTTGGATCTCTCATCCGAAGTACTTGGAGAGCCCGTGTTTACGGGAGTCCTAATGGCTCCCATCAAAGCGTCAGCCGTCGACTTGGCGGTTTCAACAAGGTTCTCTCGCAGGTCATTGAGAAGGTCCATTTCTTCCACTACATAAGAAACAAGGTTAGGCTCTTCGATAATAAAATTAGGACAAAAAGGAAAATTTTCTAGCCCTGGAAACCTTTTGAGGTATCGAGGACAATTATTTCTTTCTCTTCAAAGAGGGATGATGAATTGAGCATCTGAGGTCTTATTAGATAGGGTACATGTCCCCTGGATGTCTCAATTGGAGCGTAAATTGTACAATGCTCTAAACAACTCGTAATGGGGGGACGACCCCAACATCTTTACATTAAACCATGAATGCCATTATTATGACAATCACATTTGGGTGGAGTTGGCCCAGGTTCATTTCGAACTCCTCCATTAGATAGACCATATGGGAAGGGAATGGAAAGCTTAAGCCTGAGCGAATGTGTTTACTATATGTTATCGACCTTCCTAAGGGTGGGTCAAAGGAGTCTCATCCTCAAAGGGTAGCATCTAGGGGAATCTATAGGTAAGGAGGGACTTTATCTATAATCTTCCCCAGTTCGTTGGGAAAAATATACTCTGAATTTGAATCCTCCCCATCTGATCGATCCAGTGAAGAATGACATTTATGAACGATAAACTTTCTCCTAGAAGAGGCGTAAGAAATTACCCTCTTTGCTTCGCTAACCCTAAATGAGGTTTCTTTAAAATTAGGGGGATAGCTAACGGGATTAACAATCATGTCCTCACATATCGGGGCACTCTTATGTCTCCCTCGCCACCACTACTAAGATGATCGAACTTCCCAAAACCCTCTTTCCGATGACTCGTTACTGAGTCATCCGAGTCAGACGGAATTTTTCCGGACTCAGTAACACTGGGGAGAGGGAGGGATTCAACACCCTCTGCGACGGTCCTCTCCGGAAAAAATATTCCTAGACTTGGCCTGGCTCCCACAATTTGAGAGAGAAATAGATTTGGGAAGAGATTGGGAAGAAGAAGCACTTTTAAACAACAAATCTAGATTGAAGGAAGAAGAAGCCATGATGGTAGGAACTTACTAGTGAGAAAAGTGAAAGTGGGGCTGGGAATTGGAGAGTTGAAGACCAAGAAGAAGTTTGTTGGAGATGTGAGTCTACCTGCAAGAAGAAGAAGAGAGTTAAATGGGGAGAAAGAGCGGTTAGGGGAAGAATAAAATGGAAAGCGGAACGGTGATTAACAATAATTACCTAGAAAAGTGGGATTACTGACATGGCGTGGTAGAATGTGAAATGAAAAGCCCCACGCGCCTTGCTTTTCCTACTCCTCTTACCCACACGCACTCCTAGAAGTCTAAAAGGCAAAGGACAGAAACGTTACCAGGAGAGAACCAAAGTGTCTAACTGCTCTCGAATCATTGTTGTCACACTCAAAGCACAACTCGTCGAAGGCAAATTGAGCTTTGATGTGACCTATCGAAAGTACGGTTCTTCAATACTTGGGACCACTTGGCTTCTCTGGGGGCTCCTGATGAAAAAGTAGACCAAGACCTCGTTGGACAACCAATCCACTCAAAAGAGACCCAATAAGAGCCAACTTATTGGGCCTTACACAAGGAAGGAATAAAGGACTAGGCAACCTCAACTAGGGTTAAAAAGGTATAAATAGAAAGGTATGTTGTTATTTTTTACTAAGCTTTGGTTATTGGTGAAACAGTCGATACTGACATTATTATCGAGGTTCTTTTCCCCGGAATCCTCCAAGGCTTGTTTTACAGGTTGCTAAGATCAGCTGACAGGTTGAAGGTGGGCCTGAAGTGCGGGTTTGGAGATTCATCAATTAGGTTTCTCGCAGCGAAGCAACGGATCTCTAACTCATCGGAGCAACATAACATATAAGAAATCAAGTTTAATTTAATCACAGATAAAGCCCTACAGATATGAGCTACAAACCCAATCACATAAGCAAATAAAACCCAGCATATCTGAGTAACAAACTTAATTTGATCACAAAACAAAAGGAACCTAGTCGCAGAGGCAGAAACAGGAGTGAGCGGCGGATGCTGGGGGCTGGAGCAGCGGAGGGGCGAGCAAAAGAGCAGCGGGGACTGGAGTGGCGAACGGAAGGGGAGCATATGACAATCTTCAGCGAGCGGAGGAGCAACACATCGGCGAGGCGGATGGTCTTCAGCGGCGCGGTGGCAGCGGAGGTCTTCAGCGATGCGGTGGCGATGACCTTCAGCAGTGGAGCATCCAACGGCAGTGGTGGGGTGAGAGGCGACGAAGAGTTGGAGGCGACGAAGAGTGAGGCGGCAGTGGGTTCGAGACGACGGAGGGGGAAGGCGCAGGTGGGGGGAGAGTCGGCGGGGAAGTGGGGTGGAGGTGAAATTGGGAGAAGTGATTGGGTAGGAGGCGTTAGTTACAATAATGTAACCCTAGCTATGAAATAAAACACTAAGTAAGGGAAATTGGGCGAGTTCAAAAGAATTGGGCCAACAAAATTAGCCTATTAAAGGCGGTTCTGTCTTCAGAACCGCCTTTAAAATATAAAAGTGACCTGGGATAGAACTTCCGAACTCAGAAGTGCTTTCGGACCTTAAAAAAAGGCAATTTTAAAAGCGGAACCGCCTTAAATCGATCACCATTAAAGGCGGAACCGCCTTTAATGAATCAGAACCGCCATTAAAATGGCCTGGGAGGGACTTCCAAACTCAGAACCCCGTCCAGACCTTTTTTTAATAGCAGAAGTCCATTAGTTAAAGGCGGTTCCACATTTTTTTAATAAAAAAACCACATTCTATTGCTGCCTTTAATGAGCTGGTCTCTATTAGTTCATTTTGCATTTATGTCAAATAAGGCAAAAAATAAATTAGTGTCATATCTATTTAATTTATTTACAATAGTTCTGTTTAATTTCATTCATTACTTTAGCATTATTTCATTTTGTTTTGAAGAAAATAACAATTGAGATATTCACTTATTACAAATATTTTCACGTTGTTTATTTACAGATTATTATTCCGTTTAAAACGTTCCTAACTTAGGTAGGTAAATTTATTCATTTTATATAAGAAGGTAATATTTTAATAAAGATAAAGTCTTAGCAAATACGGCCTATGGACAGTTCATTGTACCTTTTACTTTAAATGTTGTAATTTTTAGAAAATTTAAATATTGTATTTTAAAAGTTAAAACAAGTAATAATGTGTATTTAAATGTGAAAAATATAAAAATACATAATATAAATAAAATTTCTAAATTTAATATAAAATTTAACAAATGCAGTGTATAAGGTAAAAAATATGTGAACTGTCCATAAACTTATGAACCTACCGCCAGCTAGGATACTCACTATTTAAAAAAAAAACTTACTACCTAAGTGGAGATTCGAATATGTGGTTTTCTATCCCCGCCTCTAAGGGTGTGTTTGACATGGTTTATAAGTGTTTTATTATAAGCTAAACATTTTTTTAGTGTTTACGAGCCGTTTGGTTCAAGCATTAAAAGGAAAATGAATCAGGAAAGGGAAAAGAAGAGAAAATAAAGGCATAACCTTATTTTTAAAAATCTGTTTGGTACAAGTGTGGAAAGGGAATCAAAGTCTTTCTCATTTTCTTTGCTACTGTTTGGTTCACACTAGGGAAACAAATATTAATTTATGGCATTATTTATAAAATAACATATAAATGTATAAATTATTTCAGACTAAATTATTTTTTGCTCCCTAACATAACATCTTATACATCTTTTGGTCCCCACGGTCAATACCACGTTTGTTCAGCAATCAACATTATGAAAGCAAATTTTTTGGTCCCCAGAGGTGGTTTTCTGGTTTTTTGGTTTTCAGGTAAAAATTTGTCAAAAATCTGTAAAATGACCATTATACACCTGAGTTTTAAAAAAAACAAAATGGTCTCTTGCCCAAACCTCTTCCCCGCTCAGCTTCCACCATCGACTCCATTTTAGGGATGCGGCAAAAAAATTGAATCAATCCAGCAAAACCAAAAACGTGAAAAGGGTGTTTATAAGATCGAAAAAAACAGCAGAAGTCCAATAAATCCAGCCAAAAATCACAAGAAAAGACCTTATCCCCATCTCCCATATCTATTCACACATTAAACACGTTAGCTATTCATCAGTTGTTGGGAATTGGGTAGCCACCAACCAGCAACCGCCGCCGTCACTAATCGACCCATACTCCGACCAATAACCGCCAAACTCGACGACGCCACCTCTGCCTAGCGCCACAATCTTGACAGTGCCACCACCTTGACGCTGCTATATCCACCTAGCCCCACCACTTCAACGTCGTCTTCTCTGCCTAGCGCCACCACTAACGCCCAGAACAACCACCTTTGCCCTAAACCCTAGCAGCACCGCCCACCTCCTCACCCAGCCCACTTTCAAACCCGATTCACATACCAACGCCCAGAACCACCACATCCGCCCTAAACCCTAGTCGCGCCGCCCACCTCCTCACCCAGCCCGCCTTCAAACCCGATTCACAAACAAACACCCAGAACCATCACCTCTGCCCTAAACCCTAGTCGGGCCGCCCTCCTTCCTAGCCGGGCCGTCCTCCTTCAAACCCGATTCACAAACCAACACCCAGAACCATCACCTCTGCCCTAAATCCTAGCCGGGCCGCCTTCCTCCGCCCACCTCATCACCCAGTCCACATTCAAACCCGATTCACAGAAAAAAACCAATCTTCATTGGATTCTTCTAGGCAGAAGTAAATCGTCAATATCATTGGATTCTTGTGGCCCCAATCTTCATCGGATCCAATCCCTCCACCATCCAAATCGGAGATGAGATGGTGGAGCAGGATGACGATGGGGTGGTGAGTGGGGGTGTGCGCTACCGGGTGCGACAGAGTTGACGAGGGATAGAACTTTGAGCGCTGGAGTTGAAGAGGGAGACGATGGTCTGCATTTGAAGCCATGCGCGGTCTTAAGGAAATTTTTTCAGCGCATGGCTTCACACGCCCCTTTTTATTTATAAGACAATTTTCATTTTTTTATTTTAATTAGTAAAATTATAAAAATAAAACCACCTTTGCTTACCTGAAAACCACACTTGAGGACCAAACAAATCATTTTTTATTTGTTAGTTACTGAACAAACGCGGTATTGGCCCTGTGGACCAAAATATGGTATTGCATTGTATTTAGGGGACCAAAAAAATAATTTTGTCATTATTTCATGTTATTAAATCTACTATAAAAAATATAAAAGTATTTTATGAATTATTCTCATGTTGAGTTCATATAAAAAATATTTATTATAAAATATGCAGTCCATCATCTTTAATTTATTAATGTGTTGTATGTGTAACAAAAATATGTAAATCTATTCATAATTTGTGGTAAATATTTTATATACATTTTTTTATCATTACATTTTTTTTATTTCCTGTCACATGCGACATATTGATTTAAAAATATGTGCTAATAATGATGTTAAAAAAAGCACAAACATAAATATTTTAAGAATAGACATTCAAAGGATATTATTTAAAAAACATAAAATCGATGCAAATCTAAAATATTACTTAAGGTATTATATCCATCAACACATAAATATTTTTCTAACAAAATAATGAAATTTTATAAATCAAACATTGATTATTCAAAATCAAGAACCATATTACACTTAAATATCACCATATCCATCAAAAGCATCATGATCAAGTTAAAATTTCACATATTGCCTTTTTATCTAGGGAGGACAGCGGTAAGATATTCAATTTGTTTGGAGTTGATAAAACAAAGAAGGAAATGGAAGACGAGAGAAAGGGAATCCCAATCCCAATGTAATGTTGGATATATATGGATTACATCATGCGAAAAATTAAATAACAAAAATTAAACGAGCAATTAACATATGCAAGAATAATATACTTTTATTAATTATTCAAGCACACTCGAAAAGAATAAATTACAAATGATCAAAGCATAAATCACGTTTCGAGTAATCACAAAGTAATGGAGTAACGAGTAACACTTGCTGCCCTTGAAATGAATGAGTTCCGTCGTGGACATCGTTCCATAGGGTAAAACCATCGCATGTAACAATTAACACATAAGAGTTATCCGGGATTCACGCAAGGCCCGAATGACTATCACCGACAGAGAAAGAAAGAAGTGAGACTCAAGTTTAAAAGAAATGAGGAACTTGAGAATGTTGCGAGTTTTTTGACTGACTTAGAGGCTCTATTTATACTGTTCTAAGAGACCATAGTAATGAAAATGTAATATTCTAGTTTTCAATAATTAAAGAAGATATTCTCTAATCACCAACTCAACAAATCCGAGACATTCCATGAATACTCGAATCAAATCTGTTGAAAATGGAAGAAATATTTGCACAAATATTCTTCAGCGTATTAAACATGTTATATTTTTTCATGTTAATTTATAAAATAAATCTATCTTAACCCAAATCGATTTATATTATAAAGAATAAACAAATAGTAAACACTATTATCATGTTGCCCACTAATAGTTAACTTGGCTTATTAATTTATAGTTTCATACTCTATGTAGTCGTAGTTGACAGTCCAGTGAACTACAGTATGGTGAAAATTAAATAATAAAAATAATAATAACAAGTCACATGATATGTCGATTGAGACATCTAGCTAGCCGATGTATAATTAAAATTTAACAATACAAACCCGACGAGTCAAGAATGCACACTTAAACTAATTGAAAATGTAGCAGCACGTTGTTTGATACCTTAATTTGTCTTGTCTAAAGGGCGATCTGCCAATTTAAAATTGGAAATCAATATTAGGCAATGTTTTTTTTTTCAATTTTTATTTAGTCAAATAATCGCAATCTGAATTCAAAATAAAAAATATAATAATTACAGAAGTAAGTGACCTTGTAAAAGAAAATGGAAATAAAAAGTCCTCATTCCCTTGAAGTACAAACTAAAACACGGACTAATATCAATTGACTAAGATCCATGATAAATCACAAAAATATTGCTAGTATTTATTCAATTAATTTCTCTCAAAACTTTATACAAAATCTTGAATGTTAGATTAAATTTAATACATCTTAGAGAAAACTTCATCGGCTTGAGAGCAGCCATGACTAATTACTTAAGGGAAGAACTATTTGTAGATATGTAAATACATAGAGAGATGGAAATAACAGAATTTATATAATTACCGTCGTAATTGACTACATGCATTAATATATCATATATGTATGTTGCACGAGTTTTGACACAATGACAGATTCATGCATGTGTGTTGTTTGCTTATTGTTTTTCTCTAAGAGTACTACGATTTTAATTTTAAAACTTGGGTGATTCTAATATATATTTAATAATGGCAACAGAGGGTCAAAACACACCATTGTGCAATAGCAGGAATTGAGACGTCACCAACGGGGTGCTCACTGCCAGGTTTCAGAGTGCTTTCTTTTTATGGGGTTATTAAATTTGATCCGGATGTAAATAGGGTGAAAATTTAATCTGGGAGCATATTAGGAAAGACGAATGCATTTTTTTTAACGTGAATGAATGCGTCCTCTATTTTTATTTTCTTTTTATTTTAAACATCCTATGTTATAGAAAATAAGGGTAATAATGTGTGTTTGTATTCATGAATTCAGCATACATTATATAGTAGTACAGGATACCTAAACAAGCTAGGAAAAGGTAATAGAATACAATTACATCTACAATTATGGTAATACAAATCTAATTCTAATTCCTTAACACTCTCCTCAAGTTGGAGTATGGGGATCGGAAATGCCCAACTTACCAAGTAAAGAATGAAACTGGTTACGTCCAAGAGCTTTAGTGAACAAATCCGTAGGTTGGTCTGTCGTACGGATATGTTGAGTAACAATTGCGCCAGTTTGTACAAGATCCCGGACAAAATGACAATCAACGTCAATGTGCTTTGTGCGTTCATGAAAAACCGGATTGGCCGCTTGTGAAGAGCGGATTGACTGTCACAAAACAATTTCATAGGAGAGGAGTGCGAAACCCCTAAGTCCTTTAGTAAGAACCTAAGCCATAACAACTCACAGCAGGTAACTGCCATAGCACGATACTCCGCTTCAGCAGAAGACCGAGAAACAGTAGGTTGCTTCTTAGTTGTCCAGGAAACCAGAGAATCACCAATCATAACAAAATAACCATATAGAGAACGCCTAGTAATCGGGCAGGCAGCCCGATCCGAATCACAATAAGCAGTCAATTGTAAAGTACTACGGGAAGAAAGAAATAAACCTTGACCAGGATGACTCTTCAGGTAGTGCAACACATGAACCGCAGCTTGCCAGTGAGGAAACAAGGAGACTTCATGAATTGCGCAAGAGTATGAACTGAATAACTAAGTTCAGGACGAGTAATAGTCAGGTATATCAGATGCCCAACCAAGCGTTGATACTGCTCCGGGTCATGGTAGGCTGGATCTTCAACACGTGCCAAATGATGTTGTTGCTCCATCGGAAAATCAATTGGTTTAGAAGCAGATAAACCTGTATCAGACAAGATGTCCAAAGCATATTTCCTTTGTGAGAGAAACATCCCCTCCAGTCTTCTAGCAATCTCTATACCCAAAAAATACTTAAGCAAACCAATGTCCTTCATGTGAAAACAAGAACCCAAGTATTTCTTGAACTAAGAGATGAGCGAAGAAGAACTACTAGCAATAACCAAATCATCCACATAAACCAGAACATGTAAAGAAACCGATCCACGGGAAAAGAAAAATAAAGAGTAATCTGCCTTACTTTGAACAAAACCAAATGCCCGTAAAGCCTGAGCCAGTTTAGCAAACCAATTCCTAAGAGCCTGAGGAAGACCATAAAGAGATTTCTGAAGGTGACAAACCTGACCAGCGTAGCCAGGCGGAGGACGCATGAACACTTCTTCATGCAAATCACCATGCAGGAAGGCATTATGAACATCCATCTGATGCAGTTCCCAACCACGGATGACTGTAGCAGACAGAAACAATCGAACAGAACTCATCTTCGCAACCAGAGCAAAAGTCTCAGTGTAATCAATTCCTTCAACCTAGCGATTACCAAGAACCACGAGGCACACCTTATGACGTTCAATAGTACCATCGGAATGAAACTTCGTCCAGTAGACCCATTTGCACTCAATTGCCTTCTTATGTGCAGGAAAATGAGACAAAGTCCATGTCTAATTTCGCTCCAACGCAGCAATTTCCTCAGCCATAGCATCCCGCCAATGAGAATGACAGGAAGCCTCGGAGTAAATAGTGGGACCTGCACTAGATGTTACAGCTCCCAAAAATCTAGAATACATATTAGAAAAATTATCACAATTTACATAATCAGTAAGAGGAAGAGAACACATGAGGAAAGTGAGGACGCATGAGGGAACATAGTCGAAGGGGGGGGTCTTTAGTAGTAAGAGCACAAGCATAATCATCACAGTTGTAATCTGCCAAGTACGATGGAGGACGATGAGATCAAACACTTTTTCTTGTAGGTGGCAACTCAGAGGCGGAACTATCCGGTACCAGAGAGGCTGGTAAAGCATCGGCGGCAACTGGCGGAGAATTACTGGCAGTAGACGGTGAAGGTAGGCTGGCGGCAGCCGGCATGGAAGTACCGGCATCAGGCGGCAGAGAATGGCCGGTGAATGTTGGCATTGATTTTTCGACGATGACCAACGGTAACTGGCCGGCGACTGCCGGCGTTGACTAACCAGCATTGACCAACGTTGACCGACCGACCTGGTCTGGTATTGACCGGCGGTGACTAGCTGGAGTTGACCGACGGTGACTAGCCGGTGGTGACCGGCGAGACAGCAGACGGTAGCAGCTAGCCATCAGTGGATAGCGGAAGGCCAACGGTGAACGACGACTGTGGATCGGTAGCGAAAGACGGAACCAAAATTCCGTGCGGCTCCGGTGAGAATGAGGAGGAATCCGGTGGTGGTGTGGTGGCGCCGCCTGGTTCATCGGATAAAGCAGACGTCAGAGTTGCAGAGTACGGGAACTGGTCTTCAAAGAAATCAGCATCTCGACTGTTAAAGATCACTCGGGATTCCAAGTCAAGATGGTGATAGTCTTTCTTTTCAGCAGGATAACCAAGGAACAAACACCGCCGACTTCGTGGTGCAAACTTGTCACGATATCTGGGAACATGAGCAGCAAAACACAAGTATCCAAAAACATGTAATGATGAATAATTTGGAGCTTGCCCATAGAGCAGCTCAAAGGGAGTGCGACCGTTGAGAAGCTGAGTCGGTGTTCGGTTGATTAGGTAGGCAGCAGTAAGAACACATTATCCCCAAAATTCAATAGGAAGACTGGCTTGGAACCGTAAAGCACGTGCCACATTGAGTAAATGACGATGCTTTCTTTCAACTCGACCATTCTGTTGTGGAGTAACAACCATAGCTGTCTAAAAAATGATCCTAGATGCAGTAAAGTGAGATCGCAGAGGTAAAATTTCAGTGCCGTTATCAGCCCAAACTCGTTAAATTGTTCGGCCCCACTGGTTCTTCACTAAGGCACTAAATTCTAAAAATCTAGAAGCTACTTCAAATTTAGCTACTAATAAATAAACTCAAACAGCTCGGGAATAATCATATACTATGGTCAAAAAATAAAATGCACCACTAGAAGATGGTGTTCTATAAGGTCCCCAAACATCACAGTGAATTAATTGAAATAATGCAGTAGCATTTGTAGAACTTAATTGAAAAATATGTCTAGTCTGTTTTGCTCTATAACATATAGAGCATGGTACAAAATGTTTAGTAATGCCAGAAGAAATAGAAGACAACACCGTGGAAGATGGATGACCAAAATGCTGATGCCATAAATCGGAAAAAGATAATGAAGCAACTGTAGGAAGAGACTGCAGGACAGGACGGTGAATACGAGCATCCAGCAGATGAAGCCAAAACACCCCCCTTTCTGTTCACCCATGCCAATCACTCTCCTCGTACTGATTATCTGTAAAATGCAATAATTTTCAGTAAACAAAGCTAGACAGTTCATGGTAGATAACAATCTAGGGCATGACAGTAAGTTGCATCGCAATGTAGGTATATATAAAACACGTGGTAGTACAAAACCACCAAAATAAATAGATTCATATTGAGTAGCGGAGAACACCGAGCCATCAGGCAGAAAAACATTCACAGCATTAATAGTAGTAGTAAGATCAGTAAAAGAACCTTTGTCACCGGTTATATGATATGAGGCTCCCAAATCAAGTATCCATGGTAAAGTATGCTTACCAGACTCATCGCCAGTAAGAGAATTAAACTGATTAAACAAGTGCATGGTCGTGCTCCATTGGTCATCGGACATAGCAGGGCCAAAATTGGAGCGTGCAGGTACACTGTCGGAGGAAGCCGCCGCCACCAGACTAGGTGGCAACAAGGCAGCTCCGGTGAACGGCGGCGAGAGCGGGAAATCGGTGGCGCCTCCGGTACTGGCGGCGGTGATTGACAGCCGGGAATGTGGCGCCGATTTCCTGCTCTTTTTGAACCAGTCGGGTACACTATGTAACTGGAAACATGTATCTTTATCATGACCCTTGTGACGATAATGGGTACAAACAAGATTCTTGCGCTCGGCTGCAAAAAGAACAACTGGCGAAGAACTTGCAGGTGGTGAACATCGGGCAGCATACGCCATGGAGTTGGACGAAGGCTCACGAACTCGAATGACAGCTCTATGATTCTCCTCTTGAGCAACAAGGGCATACTCTTTCATAACAGATGGCATTGGATCAATGCTCATGATGTGGGATCGCAAGGTGTGAAAACCGTCGTCGAGGCCAGAGATGAATTGGTAGATCAAATCCTTCTCTCTCTCTTGGAAGACTTTCGCAGCAAGATTGCATTGGCATAATGCCTTGCAATCTTCACAGGTACAAATCAGGGGAGGTCGCATGCAGTGATAATCTGCAAACAACTTCTTCAGTTTGGCAAAGTAGATGTCGATGGGCTAACCGTTTTGCCTGCAACCTTGAATGACTTCTTGCGTCTGCAAAAGCTTCATACCATCGGCGAGAATAAATCGTGCCTTCAGGTCATCCCACAGATTCTTAACTGTGGCAAACGAACTTGTAGAAGATCTCAATACCGGATCCAGGGTTTGCAAGATCTAGCAGACAAGAGTAGCATTAACCCAGGCCAATCAGCAGCATCAGGATGACCATCCTGGGGTTTGGTAATGGATCCATCAATGAACCTAATCTTGTGCTTAGTAAGAAATGCACGATAAATCGCATCGGACCATTCAATATAATTTTCTTGACCTTTCAGCATGGTCGGTATAAGTTGTAAACCTGGACCATCGCCAAAACCAATAAAGTAAGGATCAGTCGACATACGACCAATCGGTAAAGTAGTACGAGGGCCAGATTGCAACTGCAGCTACTGAAGTAAAGCTGTAATCACATCATAACCACTCATATCTTGAAGCTTCAAACCCTCAGGAGCATCAAAACAGGTCTGTTCTTCAGAGCCAGACATATTGTAAAATCAGGCACAGATCAGGAGCAGGTACAATAACCAGCAACAGATCGGATCAACAGGACACACCGGCGCAAAACAAGTGGCAGCGCGTGAAGGCGGACAACGACCGGTGGACGTCGAATGGAGGCAGACGGCGCGTGGCGGCCAGAGCGGCAGCGCGTGGTGTACGACGGCGGAAAATCGGAAAGATTTAATTCAGCGGAAAATTTTCTATTTAAGATTTCAGAATTTTAGGCTCTGATACCCTGTGGAAAATAAGGGTAACAATGTGTTTTTGTATTCATGAATTCAGGATACATTATATAGTAGTACATGATACATATACAAGCTAGGAAAAGGTAATATAATACAATTATATCTACAATTATGGTAAGAATACAAATCTAATTCTAATTCCTTAACATATGTATTTGAATAAAAAAATACAATTAAGAAGGAAGATAACGCATTCAACGAATTTTATCTAATATAATTTACATGTGTAAATTTTAAATGGAATTTTGATAGGATGTAAATACAATTGATTTAACAGTTATACTCCGTAGAATTTTGGTTACCAAGGTTAATTAGTTAAATCAAACTTGTACATGGCGTGACAATTATTAGTTTTATAATATTGGAAAATATATATTATTAAAATAATATTTAACTATTTTATTATTAAAGTTATATTAGATAGAAGACAAAGTCTTGGGAAAGATTGTTTTTCCATAGGCTGATCGAAAAACATGGTTTAATTAGAATAATAAAATGTTAAAGGTCTTAGTTGCAATATAAAAAATTATTATGCAATGTGTAGTAGTTATTAAGTTTATAACCAGATTCATGCAACCCAAAATTTTTATCTTCATTTCTTTTAGTTTGCACTTTAAACCTTAGTCTTTCCATAACTTATGGAAAGAACGTCTTTCAAGAGACGGACTCATAAAATAATTTGAGTAATTAAGAGATTGAATCCATTTTTACTATATATATATATATATATATTAAGTTTATAATCATATAATATTTTTTAAAAATAATATGTAGAATAATATATTACTACGTAATTTGAGTTTATGTTTAAAATCATAATTTACTTTATTTAACTCTATCTTCAATATTTCTATTTAATGTTTTTTAAAATATTTAAAAAAATTTGACCAACACACAATATAATTTATTTATTTTACATGAAATCCATCAATCTATCAATTTCTTAAACTAAATAATATTTGCTAATATTTTTGTGGCTATATATTTTATAATTTATGGATGAGAAATTTACCTTTTCGGTTATTTGTACTGCAAATATGGGTCTGAAAAAATTAATGAGTTTTATCATTTGTAGATGTTTTATTATATGATGTGTTTAAAATTAATAGTGGTGACCGGATATTTCGTTGTTGTGTATAGATTTATTTACCATTATTCTGATGCGTCCAATTTTTAAATTTGTTTTTTCTTTTCCAAAGTATAATTGACTGCTGCCGATAGACGGTGTACGAAGAAATTTATGGTTTTTGGATTATGAAAATAAAAAATGATGAGGATTCATTTGCTAAATGCGTCTTCTATTTTTTCAATTTTTTTTTAAAAAAATGATAAGCGCATTTGCTCGTTCTCTATTTTTCAAAATATTCTAAAAAATTAATATTGAAGAGGACACATTCCCTAGTTGCATCCACATGGAGTTGGTGTAGCGTCAAAAATAGAATTTTTCGCCGGTGTCATGATTTCCATGACTGTTTAATGTGAAACGGAATTTCAAGAAGGTTTTAACGGAAAAAAGGGTCCTTATAAAAATCGAACTCCAGGGATTGATTAAGTAAAAAATGAGATATATAATGTAGCCTCTTTATTGAGGAAATAGAATATTTGTGAATATTACTTTTGTTTAGATTAGTATCATTTTCCTTATTCACTTAGGATTCTTGTACACTATATAATGTGCCCCAGGGCATGAATACAAACACCGATCATTACTCTTATTTTCTACATGGTATCAGAGCCTAAAATCTTGAAACCTAAAACCCTAAATTTCCGTCCTAAGTTTTCCACAAATGCCCTCGTCGTCGTAAGCGCGTGACCTTCATGCACTGCCTTTTCGCTGTTACTAAAAAGAGAATTTGCTTCAACACATCGTCGAGTTGCCCTCCGATCAAATCCCTCCGGTCCTGTCTTTGCTCGCCGTCGAGCCTCAGCTTGCCTCCATTCCAATCAGATCCCGTCGGCCCTATCTTTGCTACAGTTTTTGCCGCCTCCAGCGACGAGCAGTTCTGTTGCGCCGCCGACCAAATTCTTTGCCACGCTCGACCATACCCTCCTTTCCGGCATTAATGCCATGTTTAAAATTACGTGTATACTTTGTATATGATGCATAATTCTCATGCTCAATATGCTGCAGTTTTTGGATTAATTGATTAAATTGCATGCTGTCGTATTACTTGTAAACTGCAATGAAATTGCTTATGGAAGAAAATTTTGTCTATGTTTAAAATCTGCATCCAAAATTTATGTTATGTATGAGGGATATTGCATGCCATATGGTTACATGATTACCATATTAACTATATTGCATGCCTCACATATGGACATTGGATGTTTATCAATATTGCATGCTTAAGGTTTCAAAGTGCATGCTAGATTTTGGTATGATTTTCCGAAAATATCAAAGATTATTGCATGCTTCATTTGTGCAGAAAAGTTATTTTGGAAATTCTTATGGCTTTGGAAATTTATTGGATTTTGGTTGCTTACAACAAAATCATATTGAGCAATTTGTTATGTATAATTATTTAAAAATATTATACTACGATATTTGATGAGTACTTATATTTAATGATGAATAATTTTTTGTATGTACACAATGATGAATCCCAGAACCATGTCGAGCAATGATGCTGCTAAGACTACCCCTAGGGCGACGCCTCTTGTGGCTGTCCCTCCTGCTGAGAAACCCGAATAGTTAAATAATGGTATGAACTTCAAGATGTGGCAATAGAAGACTACTTGTCCACTATGGGTTTGGAACGTTACGTTCACGAAGATCGTCCAGTTGTGGATGAGAAAAGCACGAAGGAAGTTCAAAATGCTGCAGTGGAGTGGACTATAAGGAGTATATCTGTCGCAACCTCAATTTGAATAGCCTTCACGACGCCATTTGGGATGTGCATCAGGTGAAGGAGCCTTCTAAGGTGTTGTGGGAAACTCTTGACCAAGAGTGCATGGGTGAGAAAGTTGGATCCAAGAAGTGGGTCATCAGCAAGTTCCTCGACTACAAGATGGTTGATGCCAAGTCTATGGTCAGCTAGGCTCAAGAGCTTCAAATGATGATCAATGAGCTGATAGTCGAAAAGATGACAATGTGAGAGACTCTCAAAGTCTATTGCATTATTGAGAAGTTGCCTCCAAGTTGGAAGGACTTCAAGAGTTATCTGAAACACAAGCGAAAGATGTTGACCATGAGGGATCTGATCCAAAAGCTTCGTGTTGAGGAGGATAACCGCATCTCTTAAAAGAGGATGAATGGATCTGTGCCTGTGGAAATGGCCAATCTCGTGGAGGTTGGTGGGAGCTCCAAGTCAAAGAAGCCCAAGGGAAAGAAGGGATCCAAGTTGGGAGCTAAGGGTGGAGTTTCTAAGAAGTCAAAGTTCACTAGCAAGTGCTACAACTGCAACCTCGTTGGCCACAAGTCCTCCGAGTGTAAGAAGCCAAAGACTGCCGAGAATGAGGTCAACATGGTTGAAAATCTTGCATGAGATGTGAATAACATCGATGTGTGCTGTGATTTCTGAAGTCAACATGGTAGACTCCAATCCAAAAGAATGGTGGATTGACATTGGTGCTACTAAGCACATCTTCTTTGTCAAGAAAGTTTTCTCAAACTTCAAGTTAATTGAATATGGAGAGACCATCTACATGGGCAACTCTGCAACTTCCATGGTGAAAGGGCGTGGCACTTTGGTGCTGAAGATGGCGTCTGGGAAGGAGTTGACTTTGAAGAATGTTTTGTATGTGCCAGACATTCGCAAGAACCTCATGTCCGATTCTGTGTTGATCAAGCATGGCTTTAGGCTAGTGTTTGAGTCTGATAAGTTAGTCTTGTCGAAGCAAGGTATATTTGTAGGCAAAGTTTATGAGCTAGATGCTATGTTCAAGTTAAACACCATGGTTGTACCTCCTAAGTAAGATGAAATGAATGCTTCTTCTTCTTATATGATTGAGTATTCCAATTTATGGCATGGAAGATTAAGACACATTAATTATGATTCGATAAGAAGATTAATTAACATGGAGAACATACCTAACATGGAAATTGATGCAAATCATAAGTGCGAAACTTATGTTGAAGCTAAGATTACTCAAACATCTTTCAAACAAGTTAAACAAAACACCAAACTTCTTGAGTTAATATATACCGATATCCGTGATCTCAAGTTCGTGCAAACAAGAGGAGGTAACAAGTATTTCATCACCTTCGTGGATGATTGCATGAAATACTATTATGTGTACTTGCTGAAAAGCAAAGATGAGGCAATTGAGAAATTCGTTCTCTACAAAACAGAAGTTGAAAATCAACTTGATAAGAAGATCAAGGTGATTAGAAGTGACCGTGGAGGTGAATATGTAGAGCCATTTAGGGACTATTGTTCTGAACATGGCATTATTCATGAGGCACTGCCCCATACCCGCCTCAATCTAATGGTGTGGCTGAACGTAAAAATTGCACTCTTAAGGAGATGATGAATGTGATGTTGATAAGTTCTGGGTTGCCACATAGCATATGGGGGGAGGCTATTTTGATGGCCAACTATCTTTTGAATAAGATACCCCGTAAGGATGAGAAAGGAACTCCCCATGAATTATGGAAAGGCACAAAACCATCCTTTACATACCTACGAATGTGGGGGTGCCTTGCGAAGGTGTTGATCCCACCCCCAAGAAGTTAAAAATCACCTAAAATGGTTGACTGTATCTTTATAGGATACGCACATAAGAGTAGTGCTTATCATTTCCTTGTACTTGAATCTCATCATCCCAAGATTCAAAAGAACACGATCATACAATCAAGAAATGAAAATTTCCTTGAGGATGTGTTCCCTGTCAAGGAAAGGGTCGAATCGTCGAAGAGGACCATTGAGTCACTAGACGAATGCATAGTAATTCCTGACGATCTCGAGGATCAAAAGGAGGAAGTGGATGAACCTAGACGAAGTAAACGAATTAGGACCAAAAAATCATTTGGTCATGATTATCTAACATTAATGCTTGAAAGCGAGCCACAAAGCTATAAAGAAGCCGTGAATTCGTCTGAGGGGCCTATGTGGAAATATGCGATTAAAAGCGAAATTGACTCAATTTTACATAATCATACTTGGGAGCTAGTACACTTACCTCCTAGGTGTAAACCACTGGGCTACAAATGGATCTTCAAGAGGAAGATGAGAGCAAATGGTTCGATTGACAAGTATAAAGCGAGACTTGTAATCAAAGGTTATAGACAAAAGGAAGGTCTTGACTACTTTAATACTTATTCTTTGGTCACGAGAATAAGCTCCATTAGTATGATACTTGCTATCGCCGCGTTACGTAAGCTTGAGGTTTATCAAATGGATGTGAAGACTGCCTTCTTGAATGAAGATTTAGAGGAAGAAATCTACATGAAGCAACCTGAGGGGTTTACGGCTTCAGGTCAAGGAGAAAAATTCTGCAAGTTAGTGAAATCATTGTATGGTCTCAAACAAGCACTAAAGCAATGGCATGAGAAGTTTGACCCTGCTGTTCTTGCTAGTGGTTTCAAAATCAATGAGTGTGATAAGTTCGTCTACGTGAAAGACACGGAAAATGGATATGTAATCCTATGTTTATATGTAGATGACTTGCTCATTGTGGGTAGTAATGAAAAAAATGATCAAATCTACCAACGACATGTTGCATTCTCATTTTGACATGAAGGATATGGGATTGGCGGATGTGATCTTGGGGATAAAGATCATCTGAAGCTCTAATGGTATCACCTTAACCCAGTCTCATTATGTAGATAAAATCTTTGATAAATTCAACAAGAATGACTCAGAGGTAGCGAGAACTCCACTAGATCCAAATTTTCATCTACGAAAGAACAAATTGGAAGCTATTAATCAGGTGGAGTACTAGAAAGTCAGTGGAAGTCTGATGTACTTGATGAGTTGTACTAAACCATATATTGCCTACACTATAAGTAGGTTGAGTAGATACACGAGTAACCCCAGTATGAGTCACTGGAAAGCGATAACCAGAGTACTGAGATATCTACATTTTACTCGTAATTATGGTCTACTTTATACGAGTTATCTAGCTATGGTTGAAGGATACAGTGATACAAACTGGATACACGATATAAAGGATATGAAATCCACTAGTGGGTATGTATTTACACTAGGTGGAGGAGCAGTCTCGTGGAAGTCCTCTAAACAAATGGTTATTACTTGATCCACAATGGAATCAGAGTTTATTGCCTTAGACAAGCCGGGTGAGGAGGTCAGATGGCTCCTTCAATTTGTAGAAGACATTCCTAGATGGCCGAAGCCTGTGCCAGCCATATGTATACATTGTGATAGTATATCTGCAATTGGAAAGGCTCAGAATATGCTCTGTAATAGGAAGCCTCATCATATTCGATGGAAACATAGTTCCATAAGACAACTTCTCACAACTGGAGTGATCACAATTTACTATGTAAGGTCGAAGGACAACATAGCCAATCCCTTGACTAAAGGGTTGAATCGAGAGGTAGTTGAAATATCATCGAGAGGAATGGGACTGAAGTCCATTAAATGATGGGTTACGTACATGGACACCCAACCTATGTGACTGGAGATCCCAAGATATAGGTTCAAAGGGACAACTAAACTGCAAAGACCCATTGCGATCACTGTGGGGGTTTCGTACCTCATGTCTTATTACTACGATGAAGAAACAATGATGTGAATGGAGGTTAAGCATTAAGTTGCTTTTAATGATTCATGGCATCGAGTGTGTAGTCCTTAAAGGAGAGTATAGTTTACGGAACTGCTCTTACGCCAAGAATCATCTATGTCAGCGAGAAGTGTGGCCACTTCGAAAGGAAATTGTTGGGCCACACTTCTCGCTGACATAGATGATTCTTGGGACACAATTCTTTAGAAACCTTACAGAACTAGGCGTGTGCCATGGCCTGATTAATGGACACAACCCAAGAAAGCGCAAGGTCTAGGAAATATGCTTGTGGGAAGTGCATTGTCGTTCACACAAGCGGTAGGGGAAGTTAAAGGACATTGCGTCTACTTCCTAACCGGTGGGCTAAGTGTACTCTCTCAAGGGAAAGTTCAAAGAGTCACACCTACTTATCCTATGCAGCATCGATTCCTTTGAAATGAATCTATCACCAAGTTAAACTCCGTGTCTGATGTGATTGTTTAGATTCCTACATCATATCTATTCAGGTGGGGGATTGTTGGAAAAATGATGGTTAAAAGGTTGAAATTCATCAACTTTTTGGGCTTTGTTTTAAGTGGGACCCGAATAAATTTTGGGTCAGTGGATGTCATTTTTGGGTTCTCTTCCGTAAGTACTATAAAATCGACTATTTAAACTCTCAAAACGGATCAAGGGTGAATGAGATATGGATGTTTGAAATGCCACTCTTGAAAGAGGAAAAATGGTCGGAAATTGGCCTAGAGTAATTTTTCTCTGGATTGTCCAAAATGCTTATGAACCACGTGGAAGTCTTTGGAAGACCCAACTGCATAGTATATATGGATTTAGGTTAAGATAGATTTATTTTTATAAATTAACGCGGTTTACCATGTTTAATATGCTGAAGAATATTTGTATATGATGCATGTAAACGAATCAAGAATATCTGCCTTAAAATGTCTAGCTTTGTTTACTGAAAATTGTTGCATTTTTCAGAAAATCAATATGAGGATTGTGATTGGCGTGGGTGAACAGGAGGGGAGAGGGGTTATTGGTTTCATCTGTTTGATACTTGTGTTCGTCCTCCTATCTTGTAGTCTTTTCCGACAGTTGCTTCTATTTCTTCTGATTTATGGCATCAGTGTCTTGGACATCCTTCCTCTACGGTGTTATCTTCTAGTTCTTCTATTGATTTTAGCACAAATAATAATTTTTTTCCTTGCTATGAGTGTTATAGAGCAAAACATACTAGACCTAGTTTTCCTTTGAGTTCTTCAAATGCTAGTTCATTGTTTGAATTAATACATTATGATGTTTGGGGACCTTATAGAACACCATTTTCTAGTGGTGCATTTTATTTTTTAACAATAGTTGATGATTATTCCCGAGCTGTTTGGATTTATTTATTAGTTGCTAAGTCAGATGTAGCTTCTAGAATTATGGAATTTTGTGCTTTGATCAAGAACCAGTTTGGCCGCCCCATTCTGCGCGCCCGGGCTGATAACGGTACTGAATTTCTACCTTTGAGATCATTCTTTGCTGAATCTAGGATTATTTTTGAGACATCTATGGTTGATACAACAATTAGAATGACCGTGTTGAATGCAAGCATCGTCATTTTTTAAATGTGGCGTGTGCGTTGCATTTTTCAAGCTAATCTGCCAGTTAGTTTTTAGAGAGAATGTGTTCTTACTGCCGCTTATTTGATTAACCGGACACCGATGAAACAACTCAATGGTCATACTCCATTTGAGATGCTCTATGATTGAGCTCTAAATTACAAGCCTTCAAGGGTTTTTGGATGCTTGTGTTTTGCTGCTTACATTCCCAGACTCCGTGACAAGTTTGCGCCAAGAAGTCATCGATGTTTATTTCTTGGATACCCTGCTGGGAAGAAGGGATATTGCCTTTATGACTTGGAGTCCCGCACTTTCTTCAATGGCCAGGATGCTGATTTTTTTGAAGACCAGTTCCCGTATGCACCCCCTCCGACTTCGGCATCATCAGAGAATCCCGGTGGTGCCACCACCTCACCGCAGTTGCCTGAGCCATACCCATCGATGGTCGCCACTCTGCCTTTGCACCTAAACCCACAAATTAGCCTGATCATCAACCACTTTGCTGCCCATTCAGTCCGCTGATGCCCAGCCCGAGTCGACGCCGCTGCATGCGCCTCTCATGCTGCCGACTCCCATCGGCCATGCACCACCGGACCCACCTGATTTCTCCTACACCGCCTAATGTGGTGTTGCCTACTCCGGACATTGTTGTCCACCACCACTTGCTGCCTGCTTTGCCACCTGCCTCGCCAGTTAATTCGGTGCTGCCTCCTGCCACCAAGCTGCCTCCTCCCAAACAAAGTGTTCGTGATCGCCGTCCTGCTCCTTACTTGGATGACTATGTCTGTGATGATTATGTTTGTATTGTTACTAATGAAGAAACCCCCCATTGCTATGATCGCTCATGCGCCATCACTATCCTCAGGTGTTTTCTATCCTCTCACTGATTATGTAAATTGTGATAAATTTTTTAGTATGCATTCTAGATTTTTAGGTGCGTTGACTTCTAGTGCAGATCCCATCACTTGTTCTGAGGCATTAAAGCATGCTCATTGGCATGATGCTTTGGCTAATGAGATTAATGCTCTTGAGTGCAATCATACATGGACAATGGTTTCTCAACCTCTGGATAAGACTGCAATTGGTTGCAAATGGGTTTACCGTACCAAGTTTAAGCCTGATGGTACTATAGAACGTCACAAAGCTCACTAGGTGGTTCTTGGGAATTGTCAGATTTAAGGGATTGGGTATACAAAGTCATTTGCTCCTGTTACAAAGATGAATTTGGTTCGTTTGTTCTTAATGGGTGCAGCCATTCGTGGTTGGGAACTACATCAAACAGATGTGCATAATTCTTTTCTACATGGTGATCTACATTAATAGGTCTTCATGTGACCTCCCCTGGATATCCTGCGCCCCCTGGACAGGTATGTCACCTTCAGAAATCTCTTAATGGTCTTCGGCAGGCTCCTCGCAATTAGTTTGCAAAGTTGTCTTAAGCTTTGTGCTCATTTAAATTTGTTTAGAGTATGACAAGTTTCTCCCTGTTTGTGTTTTCCCATGGTTCGGTTTTTTTGCATGTGTTTGTTTAGTTGGATGATTTGGTTATTGCTAGTAGTTCTTCGTCGCTTATCTCTGAATTCAAGAAATACTTGAGCTCTTGTTTTCATATGAAGGATCTTGGTCTGCTTAAGTATTTCTTGGGTATATAGATTGCTAGAAGATCGGATGGGATGTTTCTTTCACAATGGAAATATGCCCTGGACATTTTATCTGACACAGGTTTATCAGCTTCTAAACCGACCGATTTTCCGATGGAGCAACAACACGATCTAGCGCCTGTTGAAGGTTCACTTTTTTTAATGATACTGAGCAATACTGGCACCTGGTTGGACGCCTGATTTTCCTCACCATTACACGTCCTGAGCTTAGCTATTCCGTTCATACACTTGCATAGTTTATGAAGTCTCCTTGTGTTTCTCATTGGCAAGCTGCGGTTCGCATTTTGCATTACCTGATGAGTCATCATGGTCAAGGTTTATTTCTCTCTTCCTGTAGTGCGTTACAACTGACAGCTTACTGTGATTCTAATTGGCTGCATGCCCCAATCGTTTCATGTTGGTACTATAACCTTGTACTTTTGGCTAAAGGCATGCCTATCGGTCCCACCGAAAAAAGAGACTTACATCATTTCCTTTTAGCTGATAAAGAGGTATATCTTTATATTCATATTCCTTGATTATGTTCTTATATGATTTGTATTTTAATTAATTCCATTTTTCTACGATTTACAGAGGGAAGTAATCCAAGCTATAATTTATGGCAAGGATTTGGGATCTTTGAGTCCTAAACTACGACCTTATGCAACCTTTTACATTGGTAATAGTGTTGTAGCTCAAATAGAAAAAAGATTCCAATATGGCATTGCACCATATCAAATCTGTTTAAATAAGCAGAGTTTTGTTCAAGAAGTGGCTAAATCAAACTCCTATCAGCTCTACAGTTGACTCCTTTTTGGGAGATTGATAGTTGCCTAGATAGGCAGGATGATTTGCTGAGTAATGTTTCATCCGATTATAGTTTTATGTATATTAATTATTTGGAATATTTTTTCATTTTCATATGTATGAACGTGCAGATCTTCTTTGTGTTGTAATCTGCATGTTACCCGCAAGACCTGTTTCTGGGTCAATCATACAAGAATTCATCATCGTGAATCAAGAGTAAACTTTTATTACTTTCATTTGATTTCATTTTTTACCTCTTTCTGTTACTCTCATCTCCGGTTATTTGAATTCGATTTAACTTCTTTCCATAAACCAGGTGCAGACCAATCCTTTTATCATTCTGGGGAAGTTACAAAGCACCTGAGCTTTAACAACTTATCAATCGCATTCATACTCGACCGCCTGTCCTTTTCATAGGTTTAAGCCTCGGGACTTTCAATGGTAAAAAACATTAATTACTTGACTTTAAATTTTTACTCTTACAATTATCATTAGAATATATATAATTAGATACTCATTTTCCCACTGGATTTAGGTGCTTGTGTTGTAACACATACGTACAGAAAAATTATTTTAGATCCACCCATACCTCAAATTAGCTCCTTGAACTCATGGTATGTTTTTATTGTCTATGATTTATTAGCCTATTATATACTTTGTCATTTTTAATTTATTCCTTCATTGATCAGGGTTACTGACCAAAGGAACTATTGGGAAGAAATCATCAAGGACAAGCTGTATCAAAAAAAGGTATCAAGCTGTTCGAATGCCCCATTCTCAACACATTCGTCAGATTAATCAAATTGTTAGCATCAACAAAGTGGTGAGTATGTTAATATGAATGGATTATATGTTCTGATGCATATAAACTAATTTTATTTGATCATTTCTAAATGTTTTCATAATAATGATGTTGGATTGTTTATTAGGTTAAGAGTTGTTGGATTGTTTATTAGGTTAAGAGCTGTTGGATCAAAGGATTCCCAAGTATTGCTGATGTCACACAGTCTGTCTTTACTGCTGTTTGTTCAACTTGTGGTAATCCATCCGATGCTCCGATAGATATTCCTTTTGACTACAATTATTGTCAATCTTTTGGCGTACCACAACCAGGGTAAGTTATCTCCTTTTATTTTACCAAAGATTAGTAACTTTTACACACTCCATTTTACTTATGAGAAACATTTTCTTGTATTAGTGTGAGATTCGATCTACAATTGACTGATCCAAGTGGGACAATAGATGCTTATATTCAAGGAGACTATGCGGAAAAATTATTTAACTTAACAGGGGAGGAAGCTTATTAAATGCATTTACAGGTATGGACTGGATCAATAAAATTCTTCTTTTATTTTTAAGTGTGCAAATAACTGACATTTTCCTTATTATTTAACTATAGGGAAAACACATCAACTTCAATGAGGTTAATGACCGAATCCAAAACCAAGTTGTTTATTGCCGCCTCAGGAATTTCATAACATCGCCTACTGCATACGCCTTTGAACTAAGTGCATATATTGCAACTGGAACAAAGTCCGACTTCCTTTTAGACAAGAGACCTTCCAAGGCTATTTGTTATGAAGTTATGGACGTTTCTAGTCAAAGCAAATATGGTAGTTCAAACATTGGGCGTTTATCAGGCAGCGATACCCCATCATCAATGTAGATTGACACAGATATAGGGGCTTCAGAAACTCCTGATAATAAGGAAAGAGGTGCTAAAAGAAAGTTACCCTTTGAATCTGATGATGTTGCAAAAAAATGTATTAGTCCCAGCAGTGCTTGGCTTTTGTCTAATCCCTCCTTTTCAAGTATATATATATATAGAAATCCTGACTTCTGTCCAGTTTGGGAACATTTGGGAGCTATGAGGTTGATTTTTGTCCAAGGTTGTACTTAGATTTGTGAAATTTAATGTAACAACACTTGTTACGACCTCTAGAAAACTTTGTAATAATTCCACCTTCTTCATGGTTCTTATGTGTATATATTATTCCCACTAAATTGAGCATAGTGTCATAAAATACACACTTTGTTCAATTACTATGAAGCTAAATAATAGACATAATTACAACATAATATTTTAACCATTTTATATAACATATAAAATTCTTAAAAGGTTCGAGTAAAGGGTTCAAGTACAAAAGGTTCGAGTGATGAAGGCCGGTTTTAAAAAAAATATACTTTTCAACAGAGTTCGAATATAGGATTCAAATGGAGAGGTGGTGTACTCTCAAGTGGAGTGCTTCGAGTGGTACTGAGTTCGACTGAAGAGGTTTGAGTTGTGAGCGTTCGTCTGGCAAGAGTTCGTGTGGTGAAGGCCGAGTGGAAAATGTTCGAATATAAGATTCGAGTGGTACTGGGTTCGAGTGGTGAGGTTCGAATAAAGGTTAGTGTGGAGAGATTTGAGTCGATGCAGGTGGTTGATGTTCGAAGGGTTGATGGTTCAAGTTGTGGAGAGGTTCAAGTGGTACCGTGTTCAAGTGGTGAGAGGTCAAGTAGTGAGCGTTCGAGTGGTGAGAATTCGAGTGGTGAGAATTCGAGTGGTGATATTCGAGTGGAGAGGGTTCAAATAAGGGGTTCGAGAGGTACTGATTCGAGAGGTGAAGGTTCAGATGAAGAGGGTTCAAGTGCACCTGAACCTTCACCTCTCGAATCAGTACCTCTCGAATCTTCACCTGAACCTCTCCACCTGAACTTTCACCACTCAAATCAGTACCTCTCGGACCCCTCCACTTGAACCCTTCCACTTAAAGCCTCCCTCCTGAACCTTCACCTCTTAAATCGGTACCCCTCTAACCCCTCCACTTGAACCTCTGCACCAAAACCTTCACTAATCGAGTAATGATGCCTCGAATCAAGTGAACCTCCACTGGAACCTTCACCTCTCGAATCTGTACATCTCAACCCAGTACCACTCGAACACAACGCCTCTTGAACACACCACCACTCGAACTCTCTTATGTTGGCCCTCACCACTCAAACTCTCACAACTCGAACGATCACAACTCGACCCCTCAGCCCTAGAGGGTATACCTTCCCTCGAGAGGTCACACATGCACCTCTCTAGAGTACACCACCCCTTGAGAGTATACCACCCATCGAGAGAGTATACCACCAAGAGCGTTGAGCCATCCACATTAGCTCTCGAATCATTACCCATTCAAGACATATACCCCTCAAACCATTAACACCTCAAACATCAACTATCCACTCCTGGAGCTATCACCCCTCGAACCATCAGTTCCCGAACATCCACCACGCCACAACTCGAACCATCCACCTTTCAAATCATCAACTCTCCTCTTCAAGGGCTCCTACCACTCGAAACATCCACCCTTTAAACATCAACCATCTGCCTCGAGGGGTGTTTATTCGAGGCATCATTCCTCGATTGGTGAAGGTTCAAGTGTATAGGTTTAAGTGGATGGGTCCCAGTGGAGGAATTCTAGAGGTACTGATTCAAGAGGTGAAGGTTCAGGTGCAGAGGTTCAAGTGAAGAGGGTTCATGTGGAGTGGTTCGAGAGGTACTGATTCGAAAGGTGAAGGTTCAGGTGCAGAGGTTCAAGTAGAGAGGGTTCCAGTGGAGGGTTTTGAGAGGTATTGATTCGAGTGGAAATGATTCGAGAGGTGAAGGTTGAAGTGAAGAGGTTCAAGTTGAGGGGTTCCAGTTAAGGGGTTCAAGAGGTACTGATTCGAAAGGTGAAAGTTCAGGTGGAGAGGGTTCAAATGCACCTGAACCTTCACCTCTCGAATTAGTACCTCTCGAACCCTCCACTTGAACCTCAGCACCTGAACCTTCACCTCTCGAGTCAGTACCTCTCGAATCCCTCCACTTGAACCTGCACCACCTGAACTTTCACAACTCGAATCTCTCCACTGGAGCCCTTCCACTTGAAGCCTTTAAACCTGAACCTTCACCTCTCGAATCGGTACCTCTCGAACCCTTCCACTTGAACCCTCTCCGCTTGAACCTCTACACCTGAACCTTCACCTCTCGAATCAGTACCACTTGAACCTCTCCACTTGAACCTTCACCTCTCAAATCAGTACCTCTCGAAACTGATTCGGGAGGTGAAGGTTCCATTGAACTCTCTCCACTTGACCCTCACCGCTCGAACTCTTACCATTCGAACACTCACCACTCGACCCCTCATCATTCGAACTCTCTCCATTCCACCATCACCACTCAAACTCTCACCACTCAAATCCTCATCACTCAACCCCTCACCACTTGAACTCTCTCCACTCGAATCTTATACCACTTGAACATATTATCACTCGAATCTCACCGCTCAAACTCTCTCTACTCGAACTTCTCCACTAGAACCCTCTCCACTTGAACCTCTCCACTCGAAACCTCTCCACTAGAACCCTCTCCACTCGAACCTCTTTACTCGAACCTCTTCACCTGATTCCTCATCACTCGAACCTCTCCACTCGAACCTCTCCACTCAAACTTCTCCACTCGAACCCAACATCACTCGAACCTCTACTCGGACCCACTCTACTCGAACCCTCTCCACTCAAGCCCTCTATTCGAACCTCTCCACTCAAGCCCTCTATTCGAACCTCTCCACTCAAACCCTTTCCACTCGAACTCCTATTACACCTCAATACTACTTTATTTTTTAATTTAATTTTAATATTTAATTAATGAACGACTAACCGATTTCATAACCCGTTGTAGATAGCTCGCGCTTTGTGCGGGCTGGAGACCCCTAGTTAATTTAAATATGGAGTTGATGTATCTTCGAATCCAATCCATCAACTCTGATCCAATCTGTCAGCTGCTAAACCTGTAACCTGCAAAACCATGACCCCGGAAGGGGGAAGCTCTAATGGTAAAGTCAGTGCACGGTTGTTGATTAGAGAATAATGAATGAATGTAAATAAGTGACGTACCTTTTTACATATACCTCTCTAGATGTAATTAGGGTTACTCTCTCTTACTTGTCTTTGTTCAAAGGCCCATTAAGGCCCACCTAGCGAGGTGCCTTAATAAGTTGTCCTTGGTTCTTTGGCTTATTGGGCTGGGGGTCCAATAAGCCTTCTAGGCTAGTCCTCCATCAAGAGCCTTTCCAATTCTCTGCAGGGACAATTTTCCAGAACAAAAACATTTGAAACCACTTGTCCCAGTGGCGGTCCAACCAGCAAAAGAGGAAAATCCATTATTTTTGGAGAAGCTGAGATACTCTATATGAAACACAAGTTGGATGGATATGTGGAACATATTAATTTATTGGAGAATAAAAGTCTGAAAACCTCAGGGCAGAATGTCCAAGTCAAAAGCATTGAAAAAACCATGGTGGCCCAGTACTCTCCTATCCAAGCCCAACTTACCATTTTAAAGAGAAAATTAGAAGTTGTTGAAGAACAAATGGAAAATGAAGATGAGATAAACCTGAAGATGCAGAAGATGAATTCCATGGATAGGATTTGTGAACATATTTGGAAACGAAAAACTTTCCATATTGAAACATACGGACAATCATAATTACGTCTACAAAATTGAAGGGAAGAAGATCGGAATATTATGGTATTTGTGATTTGTAATTTATGGAAATCTGAATATTCTGCAATATGCTAGGCGGTGGTAGAAGCATATTAGTTTTATGGAAAATCCCTAAAAGTACGGTATTGATATTATCAAATATATGAGAGATTGTGATAAGGAAAATTCATTTATTTATGTGATTCGGATATGCTTCAGAATCAGATAAGGAATAGGAATATTATGGAGATAATCATGGAAAGTTCCGATCTGCTCATGGCTTTAAAAAGGGACACCACAGCTAAATTAAACTCAGGAATTTAATAGAGAAAATTTGCACACAGATTTTCATCTTCCCAGAGTCGTGCAAAGAGCTAGATCTATATGTTCTAACATACGTGATCTGCCATTCAAAGTTCAGAATTTATGCCTTAATTCCTCGGGAGGAGGAGATCCAGCGTCGACAAGTTTCGAGGTCAGAGGGAGTCTGATCAAGGCGAATCGGTAGCTAGGGGAACTAGCAGAATTCACACGTTTGATTAGTAAAGATAAGTACTTTGTATGGTGTACTTTGTACTGTATCTTTCTGATTAGTGGGTTCATTTTGAACTAGGCCAGGCCCCGCAGATGTAAGTGAATTTCACCGAAATGTGTAACCAAGTCTTGTGTCTTTTATATTTTACTTTATTGCATACTTGGTTAGATAGGTTATGTTGGAGCATACTAGTAATAATTTAGAAAATCCGATAAAACTAAATTTCACTAAGAAGAGCAATCCTTTATATTTCTGCAGGGAAAGAGAACTGAAATTCAGTTCCACCTAAAGTCTATACTTTTATGACAAGTTGTTTAACTGTTTGGTGTTAAAACACAAAGTAAAATACGCAGTGCACACACAACTTGTTTACGCAGTTCGGTGCAAATACACCTACGTCTGCGGGGCCTTGCCCAGATCAGAAACCATTCACTAGAAAGCAGTCTTTAGTACAAGAAGCTTAACTTAAATACTAATCCATTGCTAACCTATTGAGTGAATGTTGTGAGATCCCCTCACTACCGATCCTACGTCGTTGATCCCCCACGATCAACACGTCTTCCTGGATCTCCTCCTCCCGAGGAATTAAGGCTTCCTTGTTTATGATCTTTACGGACTTGATTGATTGATTTTCCAAACCTCCAAAAACACTCCAGACAGACAGCTCCAAGAAAGTATCTCAACGTAGAGATCAATACTTGGTCCCCCGTATTCGATGTCTCTTCTCTCTTTTATTCCGTCGTACTCCCTCCGTGCGTACAACTCTTTCCTTGTCTAACTCTACCAAGAATAGACTTCTAGAATAAGGAAATATCTAATTCTAATCTGGTATTTAAATGGACAATCCTTTATTAATAGGACTTGTACCATAAATAAACTACTTAATTAATTCCTAACTATTACAAGGAATATTTGTTTACCAGAATTAGATTGCCACGAAATCACACATTGATCTTCACAATATTCTGTTCTGATCGCATGATTATACTCCATAATTTGCTCTATAAATCGTGGCTAGAAACTTGCTGTCTGGAAAAACTGGATTGATATGGTGTTAAAACACCACATTACTAGTTCACACAATATGCCACAAATAAGTCCAACTCCCGAGGACTCTAAATCTCCCCCTTGGCATATTTGTGAATTCATCAGCACTGATAACATAAACAACCAGATAACACAATTATCCAAACATCCAAACTGATTCAAAAATCAAACAAAATCCGAACAACTAATCAAAATCAGTCAAAATCAAAATCGCCAAGTTTCTCCCCCTGAATTCATTAATATGTCAAGAATGCCGTTTATTCCAAATTGTCATCAGAATCATCCGAACCACCATCCTCTGAAACATCAGCATCCTGCTCCTCTGAAGCTTCCTGCGTTGCTGCCGCCAACAATTCTTCTCGCTCAGTGTCCAATGCAGCCAACTCCCCCTAAATCTTTTCTACAGCAGCCTGATGTCGTTCAAGCAGTTCCTGACATACTACAGCTCGTGCCTCAATAGCACTCAACCTCGCCGCACCAGCATCCGAGCAACCTTTTTCCGGAGGTGTCCAGGGTAAGTCCTTGATAATCCGACCACTCAATGTCCTGAGCGTCGGTCTTAAGGCTTGAGTAGAAATCCACTCATCAGTGTCCCTTGTAGCTGCTCCCCCTTTTTGCAGCACCATGGTGATAACACATGGATGTACCAATGCTTCCTTCCTGGTCTTGCGCGCAGTCCATAATATCATTAAACACCAGTCTACCCATATTGACCCTATGACGTGCTCCCAGACTATATAGGAGTGTAGCCATCTCTTTGGTGACACTTGTGTTATTGACTGAGGGAATCCAATTGTGTACGACTACCATATACAAGCAATAATACCTGGAAGTAAGGTTGGATGCAGTTATCTGCCGACGACCAGTCACAGGCCATGTACTTTCCACTCCACCAGTAAGCTCCACTGCCACCTCATCATAATTTTCTGGCATCTGGTGTTTGAACACCGATTGGTCATTCCTTGAAGTGCCACGCTTCAGACATTTATTTACTGCCTCTGGTGAGAACTCAACAACATCCCCTCGCACATACACCCTATGAAACCAAGGGGATTCTTCATCTTCACACTCCACTTTCAGATTTGAATAAAATTCCAGCACAAACTGCTTGTTATAATCACCGAAACATGTAGCAGCCTTAAACACTTCTAGATAGTGTAAATAATCTGTGAATCCACAATCCCTGTATTTCTCGGAATCAGCTGGCCTTTCTGCCAGTATCTTTCTACCACAGATAAACTCCCATTTATCTCGGCTTCCCTCATCAAAAAATTAAGGGCTAATTGCTTCACTAGCCTCAGGTGCAGGTTGTGCACGAGACTCCAGTGTCTCAGCTGGTCTCTGCTGCCGGTCAGCACGTAACTTCTTCAGTTTCAACCCAATCGGCTTATCACTATCCTCACTTGTGTCCATATTCTTATCTCTGCACCGCTTAGATTTTCGAACACCTATGGAAGATGAGGTCGCACTACCCTTGGCCTTCTTTGACCTCTGTATAACAGGATTTCCTTCAGACTCTGGTGGTGTTTCAACACCCACCTCAATGCCTTTCCTCTTTGATCCACGTGTCTGTCTGGTCTCTGGTGGTATTTCAACACCAATATTAGTGTTCTCTACCACATTCTCCTCCTGTGCTTGACTCACAGGATCCTGATCATCATTATCCGAGTTCACAACTGGTGTTTGAATACCAGAACTAGTCACTTCAGCACCTCCTAAACTTTCTCCAGCAATTTCCCCATCTTCTTCATTCTCAGAAGATGACTTCAAAAATTCTGGCAGAGTCTCACCCATAACAGATGCATATTCAGGTTCATTCATTATCGAAACTGTCTCAGCTTCATCAGCTCCCCCTGCACACCCTGTCTCCTCTTCACTATCACTGATTTCCACCACTGGGATGGGCAATCGTCTCAGCAGTTCTTGAATCAGGAACATAGAACCATTAAATCACTCTATCTCCTTGCCACTTGCTCTAGCAAAATCAGTGGATTTAACCACTGTAACCCAGGGTTGCACAACATCATCATCCCCTAAGCTCCTAATAATAGGCCTGTGCAGCGAGGCTATCCTCGTATAGATAGTAAAGTACTGACCTATTTCATCCCCCACTTTGTACTGTTCACCAAAATCTACTCCAACTAACGTGGCATGAAAATCACTAATTTCATAAATTTCTCCAATGCCACCCGTTAACAGTTCCTTCAAATTAAATCCATTAACCTTTCCATGCAAATTCTTGAATTTCCGAAGGTCAACATAATCTCTGTTTTGAACCATCCATTCAAGGAACTCAAGAACAGAGCAAAAATAAACTCCATCATAAACGAAGGAATGATCAAACCTTGCCTTAGGTCGTCGACGATTTACTCCACCCCACGTGGTCAGCCTCTGTTCTCGACCTCCACAAAGCTCACCCAAGTCTACATCGGAGTCGAGTTCTTCAATTCACGGATTTTCAGGCACTTGCACAGTGACAAAATCTCGAACCAGTTTCTGGAATGTGGGACTCACCATTGTTAAGGGGGTTTTTTGTGTGGGCTACAAAATCTGAGGATTTTGAGAAATTTCTGATTTCTGGTGAGGCACTCGCGCGAGTTCTGTTCTGGGAAGATGAACAGTTGGGAAGAACTTGAATTTGTGTGGGAATTACAAACCAGTCGCTTTTACGGTCCTTTTTCGAAAACCAAAAAGCCACCCTACTTTTTCTTCTTTCAGAATACCATCATGCGCACATTTAAGCCCATCATTATAACTTTCTGGCCCAAGGTTAGCCCGTCTGGTCTACTTCCCAAATAAGATATTTTTCCAGTAACCCTAGCCCTCGGTGTTTAAACACCGCTTCACATATTTTTGGTATTTTCGATTTTCCAATTTTTTTCGACTATATTAAAAAAATAATAGACCAGTAAATAGTACAACAGAATAAACAAATCTGGTTACCTTACATTCGACACACACCCAAGTGCTGTCTGAGGCCTTCAAAAGTCTCACCATCCAGAGGCTTTGTAAAGATATCAGCAAGTTGTTCTGATGTTGGTACATAATGAACTGTGACTTCTCCTTTTTCGACCAAATCTCTGATAAAGTGATGTCGAATATCGATGTGTTTTGTCCTAGAGTGTTGCACAGGATTCTTGGAGATATCAATGGCGCTTTTATTATCACATAAGACTGTCAAACTCACATAATTGAATCCATAGTCTCTCATCATCTGCTTCATCCATAATAGCTGCGCACAACAACTTCATGCAGCCAAATATTCTACCTCAGCCGTAGACAATGATATAGAGTTCTGTTTTTTACTGTACCAGCTGACAAGATTTGAACCAGCAAAGAAGCATCCTCCAGTGGTACTTTTACGATCATCAGCAGTCCTGGCCCAGTCAGAGTCACTGAAACCTACCAACTGTGAATCCTTGTTCCTAGAAAACCATACTCCATACTCCCCTGTTCCACTTATATATCGAATGATTCTTTTCACAGCTGACATATGCGATTCCTTTAGATTAGCCTGGTAGCGGGCACAAATCCCAATACTCAAACAGATGTCTGGTCTACTTGCAGTTAAATATAACAGGCTGCCAATCATACTCATGTATAATGTTTTATCAACACTTTGACCCTGATCATCTTTTGTAAGTTTATCGGTAGTAGCCATTGGAGTGCGTACTGCCTTTGCACTTGCAAGTCCAAATCTCTTGATCAAGTTCTCTGCATATTTCTGTTGATTAATGAAAAGCCCATTCTTCTCCCGAGTAACCTGCAACCCTAGAAAGTATGACAATTTTCCTACCATACTCATTTCGAACTCCTTAGTCATTAAGTCAACAAACTCCTTCACCAAAACTGAAGAGGTGGATCCAAAGACAATGTCATCAACGTAAATCTGTGCAATTAGAATATTTGTCCTCTTATGCAGCACAAACAGTGTACGGTCCACTCCCCCTCGACGATATCCCTTCTGAATCAGAAAGGTTGTCAGTCGCTCATACCATGCACGGGGTGCCTGCTTGAGTCCATACAATGCTTTATTCAATCGATAAACATGGTCAGGAAAATGTGGGTCTTCAAATCCCTTAGGCTGCTCCACGTAAACTTCCTCCTTCACTAGTCCATTCAGGAATGCACTCTTGACATCCATCTGATGAAGAGTAAAGTCCAGAATGCATGATACGGCCAACATTAGTCGGATCGACTCCAATCTGGCCACGGGTGCAAAAGTTTCATCGAAATCAACCCCCTTCTACTTGGGTGTACCCTTGAGCGACAAGTCGAGCTTTATTTCTTGTAACGTTGCCATCTGCATCTGATTTGTTCTTAAAGATCCACTTGGTTCCGATCACATTTACATCAGCAGGACGCGGGGTGAGATACCAAACATTGTTTCTTTTAAATTGTTGTAACTCTTCTTGCATCGCCGAAATCCAATACTCATCAAGCAAGGCTTCTTTGTAATTCTGGGCTCACTAAGAGAGATAAAACATGATAATCCTGCCAATTCTCTGTAATTTACCCGTGGCTGATCCCGTAACTGCATGTGTTTGGTTGAACTTTGTTCAGATTCATGTGATACTGTTTCCGGAGTTTCAACACCGGTTGACTGTGTTGGTGTTTCAACACCAGTAGGATTCACTGGATCAAGAGTATCACTTTCACCCATAGTTTCTTCTTCTGAATCATCAACAACCACATTAATAGACTCCATGACTGCTCCAGAGCGTTGGTTAAGGACTCGGAAAGCTCGGCTAGTAGGGGAATAGCCCAAGAATATACCGATATCACTTCTAGACTCGAATTTAGCTAAGGGCTCTCGGTCCTTCAGAATATAGCACTTACTCCCAAAGACATGAAAATACGACACATCTGGTTTCTTCCCTTTCCAGATCTCATATGGTGTCTTCTCAGTGAACGGACGCAGATATACTCTGTTGATAGTGTAACATGCTGTGTGTACCGCCTCAGCCCAATATCTAGCATGATTTTTTTTCACGGCTAGCATTGATCGTGCCATTTCCTGCAGCGTCCGGTTCTTCCTTTCTACTATACCATTTTGTTGAGGAGTGATGGGGGCAGAGAACTCGTGGTGTATACCAAGTGTCTCGCAGATGTCATAAAACTTAGAATTTTTGAATTCTTTTCCATGATCACTCCTGATACGTGCAATTCTTACTTGAGCGGTTCCTTTTTCTACATGTAGCCTGTGCGCCAAGTTCTTGAAAACATCAGCAGCCTCTGACTTCTCTTTGAGGAATGATACCTATGTATATCTCGAGAAATCATCTACACATACGAAAATATACTTCTTCCCAGCCACGCTAGGGGTGTTGACCGGCCCCATTAAGTCCATATGCAGAAGCTCCAAAAGTCTTGAAGTTGAAACATCATGTACGGCATGGTGTGGTATCCGAATTTGCTTTCCTTCTTTACCACGACCCGCAAACAATCTCCTTGTTGTCACTGATTTCAGGAATACCTCTGACTGCATTCAGTCTGGAAATACGTGATAAGGATTTATAATTCATGTGCCCTAATTTTCTTTGCCACAGAGTACTGACTTCCTTCTTTGAACTCAAGCAGGTGACAACTTGATTGAGCAGATAACAATTATCCATTGATCTTGATCCAGTGAATACTCCAGTACCATGGTTTACTACACATTTCTCTTTGTCGAAAATCACTGTCATTTCATTGTCACATATATGGCTGATGCTCAACAGGTTTGCCTTCAGACCTTCCACTAGCAACACATCTTGAAACACTGGAAGCCCTTTGATGGCTAACTCACCCTTGCCGATTATTCTGCTACGTTTCCCATCACCAAATCTAACATGTCCACCAAATCCAGGTTTGAATTTTCGTAGAAATTCAGGAAATCCAGTCATGTGCCTTGAACACGCACTGTCGAAATACCAAGAATTTCCTGTATGTGCCCCAAAACATACAAAACTTGAAAAACAAACATCTTGAGATTTTCGAACCCATACCTGTTTTACTGGTCAAGTGATGCGATGCAAACTTTGGTTGACACGTGTGTTCAGGAATCCGGTGGTGTATCCTCCAGTGTTGAAACGTTGCCTTGTATCATATCCTAACACGGTGTTGAATCTTCGATTTGCTGAATTAAAAGACATTGTCCTAAGCAGCTTAAAACATCTATTTCTTACATGCCCTTGAGTTCCACAGTAGCCACATCGTCTAATCCTTTTGGTAGGGCAATTTCTCTCGATTATTCTTGGAGAAGCCGCACCGTGATCTGCCTTGTTACTCCGTGAATTTACCGGTGAGGATCCTTCATAGCCAATTCTGTACTTGGTCGTCTGTCCCATTCTTAGACAATCTTCGAGCTTAGCTTTTCCTATATTGAGTCGTCTAATAGATTGTTCTGCTGCCTCTGCTCGTTGCACCATTTCAGCAAATTCCTTCTTGAATATTTCCAATTCGCCAATTGCCTTTTCCTTTTCAAGTTCCTTCATTTTAGTTTCTTCACTCAATCTCTTGTTTTCAGACTTGAGCACTTTGTTTTCGTCCGCCACTTTTAACCACATCTTGTACATTTCCATGCTTTCCTTGTGAATGTCATCATCACTAATGCTCCTAGTCTCTTCATCTGAGCTATCACTCTCATCTTTATTCAGCCCACTGAGACCTTCCTCAAAAGAGTCTTTTAACTCCACCACTGTCACACCGAAAGCAACATGATTGGTATAATCCTCTCCATCCTTACTATCATCTCCTATGTCATCATCACTCCAGGTTGTAGCGTACAATTTCCCTTGCCTTTTAAGCGTATTGGCACACTCAGCTTGTATGTGCCCGAAACCTTCACACTCTCTACACTGGATTTTCCTATTCAGGTTCGGATTTGTTGATTTAAACTTTGGTGTTTCAACACCAGTTACTTGGCCAAATCTTGGAGTGGAGTTTGCGTTTGGATTTTTGTTCCCACTTGACTTCTCTTGTGGCTTCCTGCCCATCTTCTTCATAAATCTGGAGAAGTTCCTGGTTATGTTTGCGATGTCATCGGACTCTTCATTATCTGAATGGTCTTCTGACTTTCCAGAGGTTATGCTTGAAAAAACCATCTCTTTCTTTCCTGCTTTTGTTTGCAACATTTCCATCTCATACGATTCCAGTGATCCCATAAGTTCATCAAGTGTCATTGTCCCTATCCTTCCATTTTCATTAATCGTTGTGACCTTCATGTTGAAACGTGGGGGTAATGCTCTCAACACCTTCCTGACAAGCTTTTGATCTTTATACTTTTTGCCGAACTGAAAAGCTTTGTTTGCAATATCTCAGACTCGTCCATTGAACTCAGAAATAGTCTCATTCTCGTGCATCTTTAGTTCTTCAAATTTTCAAGTGTAATACTGCAGCTTTGATTCTCTGACGGAGCTTGTCCCCTCATGATAAGTTTGTAACACATCCCACGCTTCCTTAGCAGTTTCACAGTTTGAAATCATCTTAAACTGATCTTCATCCACTGCCGTAAAGATGGCATTCAATGCCTTTGAGTTGGACACGTGTGCTTTGTGCTCATCGGTAGAGTATTTGGAAAATGGTTTAGCTGTCAGTGAGCTTGATCCTTCAGCTTCGTCACTTGTAGGTGGAGTGTATTGATTTATGACATAGTTCCAAGCTTGATCATCTAATGCTCCAATGAACACCTTCATATGTGCCTTCCAATAAGCATAATTTCCTTGTTCCAGCGACGGTGATCGCGTGACTGAAGCCCCCTCCTTTGGTGCCATGGTGAAACCTGATCTCACTCTCCCTGTATGGGGGTCAGCAAGTGCCGTGCTCTGATACCAATTGAAATTCAGTTCCACCTAAAGTCTATACTTTTATGACAAGTTGTTTAACTGTTTGGTGTTAAAACACAAAGTAAAATATGCAGTGCACACACAACTTGTTTACGCAGTTCGGTGCAAATACACCTACGTCTGCGGGGCCTTGCCCAGATCAGAAACCATTCACTAGAAAGCAGTCTTTAGTACAAGAAGCTTAACTTAAATACTAATCCATTGCTAACCTATTGAGTGAATGTTGTGAGATCCCCTCACTACCGATCCTACGTCGTTGATCCCCCACGATCAACACGTCTTCCTGGATCTCCTCCTCCCGAGGAATTAAGGCTTCCTTGTTTCTGATCTTTACGGACTTGATTGATTGATTTTCCAAACCTCCAAAAACACTCCAGACAGCTCCAAGAAAGTATCTCAACGTAGAGATCAATACTTGGTCCCCCGTATTCGATGTCTCTTCTCTCTTTTATCCCGTCGTACTCCCTCAGAGCGTACAACTCTTTCCTTGTCTAACTCTACCAAGAATAGACTTCTAGACTAAGAAAATATCTAATTCTAATCTGGTATTTAAATGGACAATCCTTTATTAATAGGACTTGTACCATAAATAAACTACTTAATTAATTCCTAACTATTACAAGGAATATTTGTTTACCAGAATTAGATTGCCACGAAATCACACATTGATCTTCACAATATTCTGTTCTGATCGCATGATTATACTCCATAATTTGCTCCATAAATCGTGGCTAGAAACTTGCTGTCTGGAAAAACTGGATTGATATGGTGTTAAAACACCACATTACTAGTTCACACAATATGCCACAAATAAGTCCAACTCCCGAGGACTCTACAAGAACGAACATGAATTATGCTCCATGCTTAGTAAAATGCACATTACAACAACTAAAAGAACATGGCAGTGAAATATTAAGCAGGATGAAATTGATTGGTCCACAACTTCATGCATTTAGTTGCAACTAGTTAGATTGTTTAGAAAATGGAATCACTGTATTTTACATTCAAAATGTCCGAATAGAGATAGAAATCTTGTAGACTAATGATGTAACTATTCAAATGAGAATTTTACAAATCGGACTTTTTCGGACCTTGTGTCTTGCGTATATTTATCTGGTAGCAACGAACCTGAACTTCAGGCCCTTCGCCAGGTGTGCTTTCAGCCGGGAAGTTACAAGCGACGAGGCCTTTTTCTGGTAATAAATTGCAGGGCTTAGGAGTGATGCCACTGGAAACGCCTTCAATGTTGGTGCAATTCCAAGGTAAGTTCTTAAGAGTACTTGGCCATTCCAATAGTGAATTAGATATGCATATTCCGGTAAACTTACCATTGGGAAGTCCCTCCAACTGAGCAACCATGCTAATATTCTCTGCTACAACGTTATTATCAGTGGTTATGTTGCAGGTGGTGCATTGGATGAGGCTTGCAAGGTCTTAGATAAGCCAAAGAAAAGCACTCCAAGCTAAGTCCTATTACTTATCATTCTATGATTCGTGGATATTGTAGACTTGAGCAATTTGAGGAGGCTTTGAAGCTGGAGGAGAGGAAAAGCTCTGGTGTTAAGCAGAATACCCACGTGTATGGTAACCTGATAAAATCTCTTTGCACAAGGGCTTCAGATTGGAAAACATCAATAAAGCTTGAAAGAAGGGATTTTGGGAAAGAATTTTCTGATTTGATATTCACACAAATGAAAGGGATTTATGCCCAAATATACATGAGTTGATAAAACTAACTTAGTAAAGTACAAACTCTATTACAACACAAACTCTAGTACTCCCCTCAAGTTGGAGCATGATGATCGAGATTGCCCAACTTGGAACTGAGATGGATGAAAGCTGCCCGTCCTAGTGCTTCGGTGAAAATGTCTGCCGGCTGATCCGAAGTGGAAATATGATTAGTAGAAATGACACGTGAAAACACTAGATCACGTACAAGATTGTAGTCGATCTCAGTGTGTTTGGTCCTCTCATGAAAGACCGGATTGGTTTCAATGTGGAGGGCAGCCTGGCTATCACAAAAGAGTCGAACTGGAAAAGAGTGGGAAACACCAAGGGAGCGAAGGAGAGAACGGAGCCAAAGGATTTTGCAGCAAGCATTGGCATTAGCTCTATACTCAGCTTCGGCCGAAGAACGCGAAACAGTGTGTTGTTTCTTGGTCTTCCAAGAAATTGGCGAGACGCCCAAGGTGACAAAATACCCCATGACAGAACGTCGAGTGATAGGACAAGTTGCCCAGTCTGAGTCACAGTAGGCAGTCAGAGCCAAGCTACTATCTCGAGAAAGTAATAAACCCTGTCCTGGACTGCCTTTAATATAGTGTAGAACTCTCAACACTGTAGACCAATGATCCACTTTCGGCTGCTGCATGAACTGCGAAAGAGTGTGGACTGCAAAACTGAGCTCAGATCGGGTGATAGTAAGATAGACTAACTTCCCAATAAGGTGACGATACTGCTCAGGGTGATCATAATCCGAACCAAAAGCTTTGGTAAGAGCCTGCGTTGGATCCATAGGCAAAGCAATGGGCTTGTAGCCGAGCAGAATGGCCCCAGCTACCACCTCCAATGCGTATTTGCGCTGAGAGACAAAGATTCCAGATGTATTTCACGCAACTTCCAGTCCCAAGAAATATTTAAGAATCCCGAGATCCTTCATATGAAAATAATACAACAAGCACTGCTTGAAAGTAGATATGGCTGTTGGACTATCTCCAGCAATAATGAGATCATCGGCATACACCAAAACATGAAGAGTATGACCAGAACGAGTAAGACTGAACAATGAGTACTCTGCACAGCTCTATCGAAACCCATACTGGTGAAGAGCATGCACAAGCTTAGAAAACTAGTTTCTAGGAGCCTGCATGAGACTATACAGGGACTTATGTAGGCGACATACCTGACTAGGAAGTGCCTTGGAGTAGCCCGGTGGTGGAGTCATAAAGACAAGTTCATCCAAAGCCGCCATGCAGAAAGGCGTTATGAACATCCATTTGGTGCAGTTCCCAATTTCGTATAGCAGCAACAGAAAGAAATGTACGAATTGTGACCATCTTGGCAACTGGAGCAAAAGTCTCATTGAAATCAATGCCTTCAGGCTGGCGATTCCCTAACACAATAAGACTAGCCTTATAGCGTTCAATATCGCCATTAGACTTGTACTTTATGCGTTACACCCACTTACAACCAATTTGCTTTTTGTCAGGAGGAAGAGCTGTGAGAGACCAAGTGTTATTTCTCTCGAGGGCCTCAATTTTGGTGTGCGTGGCATCACGCCAAGGAGCTCGGTGGATGGTCTCTGAGAAGCTGACTGGTTCATGGCCTGAGGTGACTGTAGCCAGGAAGTGAGCATGAGCTGGAGCAAATTTAGTGGATGAGATAAAACTGGTGATCGGATATGGAGTGGAAGAGACAATCGACTGAGAATCATCACGACGCATGGAGCTACATACAAAATCCTTTAGTAGAACACTGGGTTGACGTTGGCGTGAGCTACGCCAAACGTCCAAAATAACCTCATTGGCTGGCGAGCTAACCGCAGTGGGCAGTGAGGAGCAGTCGCCGGTTGGCGCGAGCTCGGCTGCTGACGAGAGTTGCGTTGGCAGAACGACCGTGGATGAGCTTCCAAGATCCGTACGGATGCTCCCCCTGACCGTGGAGGGTGGAGAAATATGTGAAGAACTCCCCCTTTCCGTGAGGGGTGAAGTATCTGGACTATCGAAGATAGCCGGATGAGGGTCTACGTGCGTCGAAGTGGGCGACGGAGAAGTGGATGGACCCTGGAGTGGAAATATATCTTCAAAGAAAATAACATCTCTGGAGAAGAAGAACTGTTCCGATTCAAGATCATATAGATGCCAGCCTTGCTTTCCACTTGGATAACCCACGAAGACGCATTTGAGACTACGAGTAGCAAACTTGTCTGTAGGCCGAGGGAGAGTGGAGGCGAAGCAGAGACAGCCAAAGACTCGAATATCTGAGTACTTTGGATTTTATATGAGGCATCTTTTGGGATGCTTCAGTTTTGGGAATCCCAATAGTTAGGTACATTAAGAAGAATGTTCTAGAGCTGCACTTGAACTCTATAAATAGAGGGATAGTTAGAGTTGATAGGTGTGAGTCTTGTAGACATCTGATCTGGTATGAAGTTCATCATCCGAGCCTGTAGTTTGTAAACCCCTCTGGTAATAAAATTCGATTCTGTTCGTGGAGGTAGCCAAAAATTGGTGATCCACGTTAAATCCGTGTTCTTCTTTTTTGTTATCTTGATTCTGCGCAAAGATTATTTTTTCCCCAACAATTTGTAGAAGTGACTCTATTTAGCATGCCACTAAAATATTGTGAAAGCGTTTTTATATTTTTGTGATGCGTTGACATGTAGAATTGTCAATAAATTTTATGACATGAACTGATGTAGTAGTTTGATTTTATGTCACTAAATTTTAGTGACACCCAAAGACAAAGTAAAATTTATTACACTTCCCTACCTATTACAAAAACTGCATCAATACTGGACTGTTTTTGCTTTTTTAGCGGTGGGAATTGAGTTTTTGATATCGACCATCCACCAAACCACCCTATGTTGAGGAGAAAATGACATGTTTGTGGCTACAGTAGCCACAAACGGAAATTGCATGTGCAGGGCGCATTTCCGTAATGCGTCCTGCCATTTTTTTTTTGCTTAATTCCGGTCAAAGTTTTCAAACAAGCAACGAGAGCGTGACACGTGGCAAGGACGCATTTCCGTAATGCGTCCTGCCATTTTTTATTTTTTTTTGCTTAATTCCGGTCAAAGTTTTCAAACAAGCAACGAGAGCGTGACACGTGGCAAGGACGCATTACCGTAATGCGTCCTGCCTTTTTATTTTTTTTATTTCAGTCAAAGTTTCCGGAAGAAGAAAATGCGGCCGAATCGATGAGCGACACGTGGCAGTGAATTTTTTTTTAAAAAAAAATCCGGTCAACACTCGCAAATGGGCGGTCGAATTGTTGGGCGCCACGTGGCGCAGGTTGCATTATGGATATGCTTCCTGCAGCAGCATAAATGTTGCAGCTTCTTTCCTCCTCTTCCAGCATTTTCCATCTTCCTCATCTTCCTCCTCACCCATTTCGCGAATTTTTTCATTCTGCTAGCCTCCATTCCGCCGGTGTGTTGCCATCCCGCCAATTCCCCTCCACTCATCTCCGGCATTGTGCTAACGGCGTCCCAACACTTTCGATGGCAGTTCGTATTTTCTAAAACATCCGGTATGGTTTCCTGGTTTTTTGCGCAATTTTTGTTTGGGTTTTCGTTTACTACTACTGATTTTCTGATGGGATTTTGGTTGTAGTTGAAAGAGCTTGACGTTGACCGCGTTGACCCGACGTTGACCCGCCGTTGACTGTGTTGACCCGGGCCTTGACCGCCGCGAATACACACTGAACGCCTCGAATCAGCTGCCCTGACGTTGACCCGGCATTGACCCAGTGTTGACCCGACGTTGACCCGCCTTTGACCGACCCGACGTTGACCGCTTAGCCCGGCGCTGTGTCTCACCGTTGACCGGATTCTCAGTAAGTCGCACACTCTCACCCACCACGTTATCCGTATGGATGTAGTTAATTGCGCCATGAATAATTATACGAATGTGTTCCAAGAGATTATGTGTGTATTACCCGCGGACTGTCAGTTGTTGGCTGTTGGGGCGGTTTATAATCCCTACAGATCCCAGAGGAATGTGGTTAATGTAATTGTATGTGTGCAATTGTGTGTGTACTTTGAATGATTAAGTCTGTGTCTGTAGTCTTGTCATAGTGGCCGGGTGTAGGAAATGTACGTACTTGACGATAGTGTGAATAGGAATGTCTGACGAGTGTGAATATGAAGTTATGTGTTTTTGTGTTGCAGTTGGGCGATGTTTTTGGCGGTGTATATGTATAGAGGGGGTCAGATCAAGTTTGATTTGAGTGTGGGTGTGTATTATGATCCTCCAATACCGGAGCGAGTTGTAACTCTCGAGAGGCGGTTGAACCACTTAGAATTGGTTGATGTAATTGTAACGAGACTGGTCATTGTGAGGGACAGTTGTTCGCTGAAAATGTATTTCCGATGTCCCGAGCTGATTGGTTCCGTGGTATACTATCGATGTTATCCTGTGGAAGATGATGAGTCGACCACATTCTTCTTCAACATTGTTGATCGAATGTCATTGTCTTCTGCGGATTTTTACATTGTTGTGGAACAGTTACCAGTCGCTAATGTTGGGGCGCGGGGGACCACATTCTTGTCATTGATGAGCAACGTGCAGAACTCCCTATCGGTACCCAGTATACCACCACCTGTTCGTAGCCGGGGTTTTGAATTCGGTGAGCCTAGCCAATCAGGTAGGTATGCCCCCGTGGATTGTGCCCAGCCGTCCACAAGTGGTGTCCTGCATGTGGTAGACCCTGGCGAGCAGAATGTCTTCCGCAATGATTACGCGGGTGACGGCAGCGACCGCGACGCTCGCCATGACGGTAGCGAAGATGACGGCGATGAAGCTGAACTTGACGGTGGAACTGAGGATGATCGTACCCTATCAACCGATTCCAATCCCGGTGAAGAGGAAGAGCAATTGGCGAGGATGAATAGCATACCCACGTCGTTCCATATTCTGGCAAACCCGGACACGCAGGCCTACTATAGAGATTATGGGGGCCCCGATGAGGATAGCTATGACCCTACCCATTTCGGGTCCGGCATTTCTACCTATGTTCAAGAGACTGGTGGAGTGGACGTGGGTATGCGATTTCAGACAAAGCCGCAGTTGGTCGAAGCTGTTTCTCGGTGGAATTCTATGATGAACAGGGAACACAGGGTTGTGGAGAGCAGGTCACGCACATGGTATGTGAAATGCAAGGACGTCGTCGAAGGAACTGGGAATTGTGTTTGGGTTTGCAGAGCTTCGAAAAAGGCTTCGCATGGTATGTGGGAGATCACCAAATGGGGTAGAAGCCATGGGTGTGTCGGGGCTGGTCGCTCTACGGGCAACATGAATTTGACATCGGTGATAATCGCCCGTTCAATCCGCCACCACGTTGATGTAAACCCTTCGTACACCGTGAAAGATGTGCGAGCTCAGGTGAGCGATGAGTTCAATGTCACGATTTCCTACAAGAAGGCCTGGTATGCTCGGCAGAAGGCAATTGACATGGTATTTGGAACGTGGGAGGATTCGTTTGAACAGCTCCCAACTTTTATGGATGAGCTTGTAAGGGCTAATCCGAGCACTGTTGTTGATTGGGCTGACGTGCCTGACAGAATTCATGGTCCCGGGTGTAGGAAATTTAAATTTGTGTTTTGGGCATTCGCTCAGGCAATTGCAGCCTTCCGCCACTGCAGGCCAGTGATCAGCGTAGACGGGACTCATTTGAGAGGTGCATATAAGTCCACAATGCTGGCCGTCGTAACCCACGATTCAAATGATTACATCCTCCCCATCGCTTATGCAATTGTCGATGAGGAGTCTAACGAAAGCTGGAACTGGTTCATGGGGAGACTGCATCTTCACGTTGTTGGTGGTGATAGCAGACCTATCTGTGTCATATCAGATAGGCATGCAGGACTTGTAAATGCGATGACGACCATGGAGGAGTGGATGGAGCCAGCCGGATACCACCGGATTTGCTTGCGGCATTTTCAGTCCAACTTCTTATCACATGATCGTGGGAAGTTCAAGAATGCGCTTATGAAGACTCTGGTGTGGCAGCTTGGTAGTGCCAGGTGAGAGAGCAGGTGGAAGGAGTACAAGGAGGAGCTGGAGAGTATGGATCCATCTGCTTGGGCTTGGCTGGAACGGCAAGATAGGAGTACGTGGTGTCTTACCTTCGATGACGGTGATTGGCGTTGGGGAATTCTGACGACGAATCTGTCAAAGAGCTTCAACAACTGTTTACGGCGCGCACGCCATCTCCCAATAACAGCGTGTGTCAAAGCAACGTTCGAGCGGACTGTTGAAATGTTTGCACAAAGGCTTACCGACGCTACGAACTGGAGGTATTTTCTCCGTTAATTGCATTTTCAGATTTACCTGCATGCCGGTTTGCTGAATATGAGATATTGCCCGTTCATCCAGGTCCGTGTTCCCTGAGAGGATCTGGAAAAAGTTCCGGAAAGAGGATACATTGGCACAGGGACATATCGTCACCCTGTTCGGGCATGCGTCGCAGACTTACAGGGTTGTGGCGAGGAACATCGATGGGAGCATAAGTGAACGACATTACACGGTCAAATACCGAAGAAGAGAGTGCACCTGTCGCGAATGGGAAATTTTTCGTTTCCCTTGCTCCCATGCCTTGGCCGTTTGTCGGCACAGACGTGACGATCCTGCAAGTCTATGTGACAGGGTGTATCACACGACCACATATGTCCAACAATACAGTCAGGGTTTCATGCCCGTGCGAGATCCATCACTCTGGGAGCGTGCCCGTTGGAGGTTGATTCCGGATGCAGAAAAGTTTCGCAACAGGAGGCGTGGACAGTTTGCGGAGAGGAGGATAAGGAATCAGATGGATGAAAGGGTGGAGGGGGAAACCAGGGGCGTGCGTAGGCGTGGGCGTGGGCGTGCTTAGTATCGTGGTGTCATATGGTGTCTGTAGTACTACCTCTAACTGTCATTGTGTTTGCATTGTACATCGACAAGACAGGGCATGCTTAGTCTGCCCGTTAGTAGTGTGATGTAGTATTTCTTGTACTAAATGATATGTGTAGCAGATTGCGTAGTATTACTTATATTTGCGAATTATGTCTCACATCACGCAGTGTTACTTTTATCTGTGCTATTCTTCCAGAAAAAACATCTAACTAGGGTTGATACTTGATCGCAGGAAAACACCATGTACCATCCGGGACCCATTGAGGAGGACTTGCTGTACCTCCATCAGGAGCACCGTGCTCGTGCCCTGTACAATGGATGTTTAGAGGACGAGGCATTGCAGGTGCGTCGGTGCGACGGGGCATGCTGGACTGACCGACTGCCAGAACAGGTTATGGGGTATGTACGGGACACGGGATTTCAGGGACTCCTGGACTCTGCCGCAATACAGATTGACCACTCCCTCATCAGTGCCCTGGTGGAGCGTTGGCGCCCGGAGACGCACACGTTTCACCTACCGATGGGGGAGGCTACGGTCACCTTGCAGGATATAGGGGTCCTGTGGGGTCTACCGCTCGATGGCATCCCAGTCACAGGTGTTAACATTGTTAGGCGTACGGAGGAATGGCAGCTTATCTGCACAGACTACCTGGGAGCTACACCAGACCCCACTTGTATCAGGGGGGGTCGCATTAAGGCCAGGTGGTTAGGAACGGTATTGCACAGTCCGTTCCCTGCTGCTCCCACTGATGTACAATGCCAACAGCAGGCTAGGGTTTTCCTTCTGCTGCTTCTTGGGGGAATGCTGATGTCTGACACGTCCGGCCACCTCATCCCATTGCTCTACTTATCCGCACTTACGGATCTGGGTGCAGTCCATCGGTACAGTTGGGGTAGTTCCATTCTTGCATGCTTGTACAGGTCGTTATGTGACGCGGCAATCCCACAATCTAAATCCATATCTGGGCCACTAGTCTTGCTACAGGTAAAATTATTGGTCAACATAGTCATTCGTACCTACCGTGCTTAATATTAACAGGCATTTCTATTGCATTTATTGGCAGTTGTGGGCATGGGAACGCATACCATCCATCCGACCTGCCGGGGCACTACAGGTGACAGTGACGATGAGTGCTCTTGGATCCCGGTACATGTCTTATTCCTCAATCCACGGTATTCATAAGTTCACATGCAATTCTGTAGTATGGCTAATGTATTTCACTCTGTTCCTCATAGGTGGAGGGCCCGTTACGATTGTTCACAGTCACCAATGCACGTTCTCAAAGTGTACCGTGACCAACTGACGTCTCTCAATCACAATCAGGTACGGGAATTTGATTTATGGACTTCGCACGAACAATGGTTTCATTTACCTAACCGCAACACATGCATGTTGTTCCAGTTCATCTGGCAGCCATATACGGAGGACGTCCTTGAGCAACTCCTGTGGTATTGTACAGCAGGTAGAAACAATTGGCTGCTATGCGTCGACCTCATCTGCTGGCATGTCGTGGAGTTCCATCATGCACATCGTGTTCTCCGGCAGTTCGGCCTCATCCAGCCAATACCCACCCAGTTGGTCAGTAGGGAAGAGTACAACTTACTCCACACCGGAGACCGTCGAGGAATGTCTGGCATGGATTGGCGTGTCGAGCTCAGAAGATATCTCGACACTTGGGAACATCGGTCCGATCGACAAGCACCTACACTGGGGAGTGCGGATCCATACCTACCTACCTGTGATTATTTGGAGTGGTACTTCCGCAAGACGGTGTCCTTCATTGATCAACCAGGGCGGCCTGTAACAGCTACTGAGGGTTTCCACGGAGACGGTGCAACCGCTGAGTACTTGGTATGCCCTAAATTTCAGATATTGTCAAGAAAGAATACAACAGAGCGCCTCAACATTACATATCTGACACGTTTCATCTCGATTCTGTAGTTGCAGGGAATGACACAGTTGCATGGCATGTCAGACATTAATTTGGATGGATGGCCCCCACATTGTGCTGACGTCGTAAGGGGGATGCATCGTGTTGTCACACGTAGTCTACAAAATGCGCATCAGGCCTCCAGGCTGCAACACTATCAACCGTTTGTGCACTGTGAGGAACCGCCCCCTGGTGTGAGGTACACTGACCTCAGAATCCACCGTCAGGCCCCACCGGGTCGACAGGGAGGTCGGAGGTCTCGTGCTAGGGGGCAGGCAGAACACATTGGTCCATCACAAGCGGGGCCCTCACATGCGAGTCCACCGATTTGCAGACCATCAGCCGGGGAACCCTCACAGTACAACATGGATGCATCAGATTACAATGCATATGTCACTCCGCAATCCAGTCATCCATACATGTCGCATATCGATCCATCACATACAGGTACTATTCCATATGCCTTCTGTGATTCGAATGAGGAAGCGGGGTACGAAATGGAGGACGACATGCCGGGGGAAGCTCCACATGAGGAAGAACATGTACCCGCACAGACAGTTGTACCACGGCGGACATCCAGGACCATACGCCCTCCCCCGTGTGGAACGGGTGGAAAGCTATGCAGAGACCATCGTTAGGGCAGTACATGCTGTTCGACACTAATTGGCATTACATTTCCAACGTACTGTTCCACACTGTATATTTATGCTAACTTGTATCCATTCTTACAAAATATAATAAACATTATTTCATTCACATATTACATTAGCACGGTAGTTAATTGCAAATCTCAGTTTCAAACATTTTCAAAAAAATAGCATGAAGCAATACCCATTCCAGGACTCGTTCAAGGAGCTCCCGAGAAATAAATTTATGCAAATTCGTACTAATTTGCAACATTCCGCTGATTAATTTCCCGACATATAATATTAGGCGGCTTCCAAGGACTCGTTCCATAAACGAGTCCTCCGCATAATATCCCGAAGAGCTAGCTAGACAATCCCCCATTCGGACACTGTTCCAAAAAATGCGTCCTCCAAATCCTTCCGTTGAAAATCAAATTAACGCCAGGCCTGAGGGCTCGAATCAAAAACAATTCCTCCAAAATACTTTCAAAAAAATAATTCGCCGGATCTGAGGAGTCGTTCCCAAAACGAGTGCTACGAGAATCATTTCGAGGGGGATAAAATGTTGCCAAACCAGCCATTATTAGATTTTAGAAATGAGTCCACTAATTATTGCTACAAATAAAATCGTTTCCAAAACGGGTCCTCTAATTCATTTCAGAAATAAAAAAATTAATCGTGACTACATCCAAAACAAAAAAATTGAAAGGACTAATTAAATTAAAATAAAAAAAGGGGGGAAACATTTTCGGAAATAAAATAGGAGCACTATATTTAAATTCCGAAAATAACAAAAAAAAAACAAAAAAAAAAGGCTGGCCGGAGGACGCATTATCATAATGCGTCCTCGTTAAAAGCCAAATAAAAAAAAATGGGGCCCTGGAGGACGCATTATGGAAATGCGTCCTCCCCCTGAACGTCCACAAAAAAATCCATGCCCTATTTACGCCCAACTTTGCGTTTTTCACCATACAAAAATCAAGTACTCCTATGTTGAGTTACTGTTATTTCCAGCTTTCCAACAAAGCATTAGACCTTTTATCATTATTGTCATTTGAAGATCAAGGAAATTAAACAAACACATCAAATAAAGCAAACCAAACGATACATATATCTCAACACATGCAGTTTACACAAGCAATTCAAATACACATGGATGCTATACGGGGGCATCATTAAATAGCTTCTTTATTCAACTAAAAGAAGTAGCTTCGCATTGTTTAACTGATATATCATATATATTAAATGATGTGATAATAGTGATTATAACATTTTTCAGATGAGCAATGTGAGGATGCTTGCTTGCTTGCATTCACCACGAGGAGCTTCCAAGTCTGCCGTCACACACCCCGCCGCAATTGCAGTAGAAATCCGACCAATCAGCATACTCATACAACGTTTCTGGATTAATTTTTCGACCAGACACTACATACTTCCCCAGGTTTTCCATCGTCTTCATAACTGAACAGACGAACAAAATGAAACAGCAATTTTGATACTTTAGGAAATAGTTTGGCAAAACAAGATATTGTAAATTATCTTACACAAGATTAGTTTTCTTAAGTTGAGGAGGAAAAGAATAAACGGAGAAAAAAGAAACAATTCCACTCACTTGAAGCAAGGAAGAAGAGAACCAAGGAAGTAGAACACGTAGCCATGCTTAATTCGAATATTTGAAGAAGAGAATTCTGTGCTTCGATCCTCGTAGCTATGGGCTTTAATTTATAGTGGTATGTTGTACTCCCTCCGTTTGTCCGTTAGTGTCGCTACATGTTTAAATATTTGGATTTAGGTAAAGAAATTGAGTGGACGAAATTCAATGTAGAAAGTAAAAATTATATAAAACAAAATGGATGAAATCGAAGGAATTTTCACAAAAATGAAAAGTGTATCAATATATAATAAACAAATAAAAAAGGAAAGTGTGTCAATAATACTACAAACTAAGAGCATCTCCAACCCTGCGGGAGTAATGCTAAAATATCAAATCCACTTGGAAAATTTTAATAAGGCGTCAGTATGACTCAACAATATAGAAGGGGTCTAAAAATTTTGTTCTCCAATACAACCATCAAAATTGAATCTCTTTTCAAACGTTTCTTACCATATTCCAACTCAAAAATTTTAAAATCCTTCGACGATCATTCAGGGAAGAACAAAGGTTGAATTAGAACTGGACACTTTGTGGAGGAATGGAAAAGGCACAAACTGGATGACTTCTCTTCACCTGAAGTCGTTACATTTGCCTTACTGTATATTACTTCTATGATGGAAAACATACTATAAAGCCATTAAGATTGTTACACACTAAAACTTGATACAAATGCAAAAAAAAAAAATGCATGCAACTAAAAGCAAAACAAATGCATGCACACATTTTGTGTTTTATCAAATAGTGCATGCTCCTGGTTAAAATAAAGTCAAATGAGACTTCTAGCTAGTCTCAACGTAAAGATGCCTGCATATATACATAACAGTTCATCTCTCAATCCTTTTAGCTTCAGATTTTTATTTAAATTTTTCCTGCCAAAAGAAAATGAAAGTCAAAGTTTGGGAAACCGAGCAAGTTATACAATTGTTTGAATTTCATAGAGGTGATGTATTAGAATTAGTCTATGTTTGTTGTAACCATAATATTTTTAGTTTCCTTCTCTATAGGAATTTGTTAAACTATTTAGAGAGATTGTAGGATTATAGTTAGACAAATCCTTGTATTTATAGACCTCTTGCATGAATGAGAAAGGCAACCTTTGGCAGCACAATATTCTGCTTTGTTTATATGGTATCAGAGCTGTCTTGATCCATAATCATGGCTGAAAACAACCAGCTCAATGCTTCCGCAAACCAAATTCTCTTCACCGCTTCCGGCGGCGTTGCGGCCAACCTTCAATTCCCAGCGCTGTCCGTCCGTCTCGACCGCACCAACTATTCGCTGTGGCGCGGCACCGTCAGATCAGCACTTGAAGCGTACGAACTGGAGGGCTTCCTCAACGCAGACAGCATCCCCACCAAAACTCTCGCACCTGCTGCAGGCTCGACAGAACGTACGTCGAATCGCGCTTACACTGCCTGGAAACGCAAGGACTGTCTGGTTTTGTTGTGGCTTCGTTCAACACTCACAGCACCTATGTTGGGCCACGTCGCTAGAGCAGTCTACACATCGGAGGTTTGGCTTATGTTTGAGAAAATGTTTCGATCTCAGACCCGAGCACGTCAGATGCATCTCTGACAGCAGCTTCAAACGCTTAGCAAAGGTGGGCTATCCATCATGGAGTACGTCGAGAAGAAACGTGCCATTTCTGATGCACTGGCAGAATGCCTCATACCCGTCTCCGACGATGCCTTTGTCGAGTTCATTTTATTTGGGCTTGGACATGAATACAGCCTCTTCAAAACTGCACTGGGTATGCGTTCTGATTCTGCTCCTTTATCATCTAATGAGGTGTTAGGTCTCTTACTTCAGGAAGAAGAGCGAATCATTGATTCCTGTGCCGACACTGCCTTCCCGTCGGCTCAACTGGCATACAAGAAAGGTGGCTTCACTCGTGGCAGCAACTCTGCGGCCTCGGGTTCAGGTGATCGAGGTGATCGGGCTCGTCCTCCCTGCCAGATCTATGAGAAGCCATTTCATGATGGCCGAAACTGCCATAACCGTTTCAACACGGTGGATTTTCTGGCGATAAATCCAAAGGCAGCTGAGCGTCAGCGTCAACAGCAGGCTCGCAGCAAGGGTCCCTCTGCTCATGTGGCGTACACCAATCCATCGTCACTGACAGATCCCTGGGTCATAGATTCTGGCGCTTCGCATCATGTCACTGCTGATCTCGGTGCTCTCAACCTTCAGGCTCAATACACGGGCAACGACAACTTAGTTGTCGGCAATGGTGAGTCCCTGCCTATTTCTCATGTCGGTACTCATATTTTACCTTTATTGCATGTTGCTAATAACCTTGCTTTAAAAGAAACCCTTGTTGTTCCAAAAATCTCAAAGAACTTAATCAGTGTTTCAAAATTGTGTAAAGATAACAATGTTTTTGTTAAACTACATGCTGATCACTGCCTTGTTAAGAATCTTCAGGGACAGAACCTCCTCAGAGGGATAGTTGAACACGGTTTGTACCGTCTGCCAGCATCTCAACCTTCAGTCAGTCATAGTGTCTTCATCAGTGAGCATGCATCAGTGGCCTGCTGGCACCACCGCCTCACCCACCCTTATGAGTCTATCCTTCGTCGTCAATTAGCTGATTTCAATTTGCCAGTTTCTGCCAATAAGACTTTACCTATTTGTAGTGCCTGTCAATTAGGCAAAAGTCATCGTTTGCATTTGAATTCCTCACATGTTTTATCCACTACTCCTTTTGAATTAATTTACTCGGATGTTTGGGGTCCATCTTATGTTCCTTCTCTGCATGGAAATCGGTACTTTGTGTTATTTGTTGATGATTGCACCAAATTCACCTGGATTTACTTCTTGCCAACGAAAGATCAAGTTTTAAATGCTTTTACACTATTTAAAAGTATGGTCGAAACACAATTTTCAACAAAAATAAAAGCTTTTCAATCGGATTGGGGAGGTGAATATCGAACCCTATCCACTTTTCTTCAATCCCATGGCATTTTACATCGTGTCTCTTGTCCTCATACACCTGAACAAAACGGTACAGTTGAAAGACGAAACCGAATTGTTGTTGAAAAGGGCTTAGCTTTGTTGGCTCATTCCCATCTTCCTATAGAATTTTGGGAACAAGCCTTTCACACAGCTATTTATCTAAATAACAGAACCATAACTCCCACTCTTCAACACAAGTCACCCTATTCATGTCTCTATCATCGAGAACTTGATTATCATTTTTTTTAAATCTTTCGGGTGCTTGTGTAATCCCTATTTATGACCATACAATAAAAGCAAACTTGAATTTCAGTCAGTCGCATGTATCTTTCTAGGTTATAGTGCAAAACACAAAGGCTATTTGTGCTTTCATGTTCCGTCATCCCGCACTTACATCGCTCGCCATGTAGTGTTTGACGAGTCTCAATTTCCATATCATGAACATGTTGTCACAGATTCATCTTGTGAGTCTCCGGTGTATGACCTTTCTCTGTTGGACTCTACTTGGTCCACTCAATCTACTTCATCTGTGTTCATGCCGTCTCGGTCTCAGTCTGCTTCATCTCGTGCCCTGGCACTGTCCGTGCCATCCAGGTCTTAGCCTGTGCCCGTGCCAAGTCTGTCAGTCCAGTCTGAATCTGCGTCCCGTACTGATCCCATCCCATCGTCTCCCATACCTGCTATGTCCGATCAGTCCGTGTCTCGGTCTGCCTCAATCCCAGTGTCTCCCAGTTCATATCAGTCCCTATCTAGCGAGTCTCAGTCATAATCTGCCTCGTCTCGATCTACGTCTCCCGAGCCTTCTACCGCGTCCACTTCTTCTACCTCCTCATTGGCCATCATACCATACCACCATGCACCTTCCTATTTTCGACCATCTAATTCATCTCACCACTCTATGGTCACTTGTGCCAAAACCAATTCTCTCACCCCGAAACCTCCAAAAGCTCTACTTGCCACCAGATATCCCATTTCACGTGACCCCTCCACTCCGGAACCTAAAACTTTGCCCAAGCTTCCAAAAATCCTTTTTGGCAACAAGCAATGAACCTAGAATATGATGCTCTATTGAAAAATAGGACTTGGGACTTGGTTCCAAAGCCCTCTACTTATAATGTTGTCGGTTGCAAGTGGATTTTCAGGGTAAAAACGAAGGCGGATGGCTCCGTGGATCGGTACAAGGCTCGTTTGGTGGGGTTCAATCAGCAGGAAGGTGTGGACTATTTTGATACTTTTAGTCCCGTCATTAAACCTACCACCGTTCGTCTCGTTCTCAGCATTGCGGTCATGAGACAATGGCCTCTTCGCCAGGTTGACATTAACAATGCCTTTCTCAATGGAGATCTTGCTGAAACTGTCTACATGCATCAACCACCAGGTTTTGTGTCATCTGCTACACCTGGTTATGTATGCAAGCTCAAAAAGGCTATCTATGGTCTTAAACAAGCTCCCCATGCCTGGTTTCAAAAGCTATGTCAGGCTCTCATTCGCCATGGTTTCAAGCAGTGCATCTCTGACACATCTCTCTACATTAAAACGTATGACCGTGAGGTTGTCTACGTTCTGGTCTATGTTGACGACTTGATCATCACTGGCTCCAACTCTAAGTTCATAGAGGAATTTGTTCGGTATCTAAACTCAGTTTTCTCTCTCAAAGATTTGGGTCGTCTTGATTATTTTCTCGGCATCGAAGTTCAGCACCTCCCCTCTGGTCTTCTTCTATCACAGAAGAAGTACATTCTAGACCTTCTGGACAATAGCAACATGACCGGAGCTAAACCGATCTCCTCTCCTGCCATTCCAGGGTCACGGCTTGTAGCTGAAGGCGATCCATTTGCTGATCAACACCTTTACCGGAGTATCGTTGGCGCCCTGCAATATGCCACAATCACCCGGTCGGAGATTTCTTATGCCGTAAACCGAGTCTGTCAGTTTATGCACAAGCCAACTGAAGCTCACTGGCTAGCGGTCAAGAGAATTCTCCGTTACCTCAAAGGCACCATTGAAGCTGGGCTTATTTTCGCCCGTCTCGAGATGCTCGTCTTCTGTGTTACACCGACGCGGGCTGGATTTCGGACCCCGACGACTATCGTTCGCAGCACGGTTTTTGCATCTACTATAGTGGCAATTTGATCAGCTGGTCTTCAAAGAAACAGGGGGCAGTGGCTCGGTCAAGCACGAAGGCGGAGTACCGTGCAATAGCTTATGCAGTCGCGAAAATCATTTGGCTCAAGCAACTGCTCAGCGAAATGAACATCTCTCTACAAGGTCCTCCCACTGTCTTATGTGACAATTTGAGTGCCACATTCCTCACTGCTAATCCTGTCCTTCATCATCGGTCTAAACATATCAAGCTCGATTTTCACTTTGTTCGTGAGCAAGTACAGGATGGCTCTCTCGCTGTTTGCCATGTCAGCTCCATTGATCAGGTCGCTGATGTCTTCACCAAAGCCATTGGCACGGCTAGGTTTAAAGACTTGCGCTCCAAGCTCCTTGTTCGTGTCCGATCATGAGCTTGCGGGAGGGTATTAGAATTAGTCTATGTTTGTTGTAACCATAATATATTTAGTTTCCTTCTCTATAGGAATCTGTTAAACTACTTAGAGAGATTGTAGGATTATAGTTATACAAATCCTTGTATTTATAGACCTCTTGCATGAATGAGAAAGGCAACCTTTGGCAGCACAATATTCCGCTTTGTATATATGATGCATTCTTAATTCTTCTTTGTAGTAAGATTCATTTTCTTGTGCAGTTTATTATTTATAAGAAAAATCATCACGTGACTTCATTACAGGTCCAGCACTAGATGTTGACTGGGAAAACAATGTTTCTTTTGCAACATGTTCTACTGATAAGCTGAATGTTTGCAAGATAGGAGAGAACCTCCCAATTAAAACCTTCTCCTATCATTAGGATGGCTCTCACAACTGAGTTGAGCTCCATAAATGAGGAAAGTTCTAGGATTTGAAGCATCAACCAAGAGTAACAATACCTCCTATATTACTTCTCCATATGAACAAGAAATTCTGAACATGGGTAACCTTTTACAAATTTAAATCCAACAACAAATCAAAGAAAATCATTATAAGAGCATTCGAGACTTCACAGAGCTTAAATCATTGAGTGCATGATTTTTCTATTGAGCAAAATGCAAAGTTGGTCCACATTGTGGCAGATTTGGAATATGGAAGTGAAGGGTTGAGGACGCATTATCATAATGCGTCCTCTCCTTTTTTTAATATTTTTCCATTCCCTTTTTAATTCTCTCCTTCTCCCTTTTAATTCTCTCCTTCTCCTTTTTAATTTTTTCCCCTTCTCCTTTTTAATTCCGCAAGTTTGTACCCTTTTTTTCCCATGCAATTAGGCTGCACACTTTATTCTTTTGGAAAATAGTTAGCATTTATTTTATTGTTTTCAAAAATCAATTAGATGACCCGTTTTGGGACTGATTTTTTTTTTGCATCAATTAGAGGACTCGTCTATAAAATAAAATAATGCCTGAGTCAGCCTTGCTCTATTTTCCCCGGAATTATTATTTTGAAAGTATTTGGTGGAATCGTTTTTGAAAGGAGGCCTTAGACCTGGCAATAATTTGATTTTTGACGGAAGAATTTAGAGGAGTCATTTTTTGGAACAGGGTACAGATCTGGCATTATCTAGCTCTTCCGGATATTATGCGGAGGACTCATTTTTGGAATGAGTCCTTGGAAGCCGCCTAATTTTTTTTCTCGGAAAATGAATCAGCGAAATGTTGGTAATTAGTGCAAATTCGCATAAATTTATTTCTCGGGAGCTCCTCGAACGAGTCCTGGAATGGGTATTGTTTCCTACAATTATTTTGAAAAGGTTGGGAATGAGATTTGTAATTAACCACGGAGCTAATCCAATCCGTGGGTGAAATAATGTTTATTATATTTTGTTTTGTTCGGTAAATTTATTTTGAGGGGAATTTTATTTATTGGGGAGAAAGCTTATTATACTATTCCGCCATGAATTTAGCAAGAGTGGAGTTTCAAATGAGGCGCGAATTTGAGTAATAAATTATCGTGGGCTGCTGTAGTTTGTAACTTACTATTTCTGATGCACCAGGTTTCGGTCAAAATTTGGAAAATAGTCCAATGATGATTTAGGGTCTCGCTGTCCGAATTGTTTTGACTAGTCTTGAATGTCGGTGCGGGAACGGAGTATTGCATAGTTAGAATGGATACTAGTTAGTATAAATGTACAGTGTAGAACAATACGAGTGAAATGTAATGCCAACTAGTGTTGAATAGCACGTACTGTCCTATCGATGGTCTCTGCAAAGCTTTCCACCCGTTCCACACGGGGGAGGATGTATGGTCCTGGATGTCCGCCGTGGTACAACCGTCTGTGCAGGTACATGTTCTTCCTCATGTGGAGCTCCCTCCGGTATGTCCTCCTCCATTTCGTATCCCGCTTCCTCGTTCGAATCACAGTAGGCATATGAAATAGTACCTGTACGTGATGGATCGATATGTGCCATGTACCGATGACTGGATGTTGGAGTGACATATGCATTGTAATCTGATGCATCCATGTTGTACTGTGAGGGTTCCCCGGCTGATGGTCCGCAAATCGGTGTGCTCGCATGTGAGGGTCCCGTTTGTGATGGACCAATGTGTTCTGCATGCCCCCTAGCACGAGGCCTCCGACCTCCTTGTCGTCCAGGTGGGGCCTGGCGGTGGCTTCTGAGGTCAGTATATCTGACACCAGGGGGCGGTTCCTCGCAGTGCACAAACGGTTGATAGTGTTGCGGCCTGGAGGCCTGATGCGCATGTTGTAGACTACGTGTGATAACATGATGCATCCCCCTTATGACGTCCGCACAATGTGGGGCCCAACCATCCAAATTAATGTTTGACATGCCATGCAACTGTGTCATTGCCTGCAACTACGGAATCGAGATGAATATGTCAGATATCTAATTTTGAGGAGCTCTGTTGTATTCTTTCTTGACAATATTTGAAATTTAGGACATACCAAGTACTCCGCGGTTGCACCGTCTCCGTGGAAACCCTCAGTAGCTGTTTCAGGCCGCCCTGGTTGATCAATGAAGGAGACCGTCTTGCGGAAGTACCACTCCAAGTAATCACGGCTGGGTAGGTATGGATCCGCACTCCCCAGTGTGGGTGCTTGTCGATTGGATCGATGTTCCCAAGTGTCAAGATATCTTTTGAGCTCCACACGCCAATCCATGCCAGATTTTCCTCGACGGTCTCTAGTATGGACTAAGTTGTACTCATCCCTACTAACCAACTGGGGGGGTACTGGCTGGACCATGCCGAACTGCCTGAGAACATGATGCGCATGATGGAACTCCACGGCATGCCAGCAGATGAGATCGACGCAGAGCAACCAATTGTGTCTACCATCCATACAATACCGCGGGAGTTGCTCCAGGACATCCTCCGTATATGGCTGTCAGATGAACCGAGACAACATGCATGTGTTGCGGTTAGGCAAAGGAAACCATTTTTCGTGCGAAGTCTAGAAATCCAATTATTCGTATACCTGATTGTGGGTGAGAGACGTCAGTTGATCACGATACACTTTGAGAACGTGCATTGGCGATTGTGAACAATCTTAAGGGGCCATCCACCTATGAGGAACCGAGTGAAATACATTAGCCCTACTATGGAATTGCATGTGGACTTATGAATACCGCATATTGAGGAATCAGACAAGTACCGGGATCCAAGAGCACTCATCGTCACTGTCACCTGTAGTGCCCCGGCAGGACGGATGGATGGTATGCGTTCCCATGCCCATAACTGCAAGTAAATGCAATAGAAATGCCCGTTAATATTAAGCACGGTATGTACGAACGACTATGTTGACCAACAATTTTACCTGTAGCAAGACAAGTGGCCCGGATATGGATTTTAATTGTGGGATTGCCGCGTCACATAATGACCTGTACAAGCATGCAAGAATGGAACTCCCCTAACTGTACCGATGGACTGCACCTAGATCCGTAAGTGCGGATAAGTAGAGCAACGGGATGAGGTGGCTGGACGTGTCGGACATCAGCATTCCCCCAAGAAGTAGCAGAAGGAAAACCCTAGCCCGCTGTTGGCATTGTACATCAGTGAGATCAGCGGGGAACGGACTGTGCAATAGCGTTCCCAACCACCTGGCCTTAATGTGACCCCCCTGATACAGGTGGGGTCTGGTGTAGCTCCCAGGTAGTCTGTACAGATCATCTGCCAGTCTGGCATACGCCTATTGGTGCCAACGCTCCACTAGGGCGGTGATGAGGGAGTGGTCAATTTGTATTGCGGCAAAGTCCAGGAGTCCCTGAAATCCCGCGTCGCGTACGTACCGCATAACCTGTTCTGGCAGTCGCTCGGTCCAGCATGCCCCGTCGCACCGACGCACCTGCAGTGCCTTGTCCTCTAAATTTCCATTGTATAGGGCACGAGCACGGTGCTCCTGATGTAGGTACAGCAAGTCCTCCTGATTGGGTCCTGGATGGTACATGGTGTTTTCCTGCGCGCAAATACCAACCCAAGTTAGATGTTTTTTCTGGAAGAGTAGCACAGAACAAAGCAACACTGCGTAATGTGACACATATTTGGCAAATATAAGTAATACCACATAGTCTGATACATATATCATTTAATAAAAGAACGACAGAATAAGCATGCCCTCTCCTATCGATGTACAATGCAAACCAAATGAAAGATGGAGGTTCTATTACAATGCAAACCACGATACTAAGCACGGCCATGCCTACGCACGGCCCTGGTCTCACCCGTCACCCTGTCGTCCATCTGATTCCTTATCCTCCTCTCCGCAAACTGTCCACGCCGCCTGTTGCGAAACTTTTCTGCATCCGGAATCAACCTCCAACAGGCACGCTGCCAAAGTGATGGATCTCGCACGGGCATGAAACCCTGACTGTATTGTTGGACATATGTGGTCGTGTGATACACCTTGTCACATAGACTAGCAGGATCGTCACGTCTATGCCGACAAACGGCCAGGGCATGGGAACAAGGGAAACGAAATATTTTCCATTCGCGACAAGTGCACTCTCTTCTTCTGTATTTGACCGTGTACTGTCGTTCACTAATGCTCCCATCGATGTTCCTCGCCACAACCCTGTACGTCTGCGACGTGTGCCCGAACAGGGTGACGATATGTCCCTGCGCCAATGTATCCTGCTTCTGGAACTTTGTCCAGATCCTCTTAGGGAACATGGACCTGGATAGACGGGCAGTATCTCATAATCAACCAACCGGCATACGGGTAAATCTGAAAATGCAATTTACTGACAACATACCTCCAATTCGTAGCATCCGTAAGCCTTTGGGAAAACATTTCAACCGTTCTTTCGAACGTCGCTTTGACACACGCTGTTATTGGGAGGTGGCGTGCATGCCGTAGGCAGTTGTTGAAGCTCTCTGACAGATTCGTTGTCAAAATTCCCCAACGCCGATCACCATCATCGAAGGCAAGACACCACCTACTCCTATCTTGCCGTTCCAGCCAAGCCCAAGCGGACGGATCCATACTCTCCAGCTCCTCCTTGTACTCCCTCCACCTGCTCTCTCGCCTGGCACTACCGAGCTGCCACACCAGAGTCTTCATGAGCGCATTCTTGAACTTCCCGCTTTCATGTGATAAGAAGTTTGACTGAAAATGCCGCAAGCAAATCCGGTGGTATCCGGCTGGCTCCATCCACTCCTCCATATTTGTCATCGCATTTACAAGTCCTGCATGCATATCTGATATGACACAGATTGGTCTGCTATCTGCACCAACAACGTGAAGACGCAGTCGCCCCATGAACCAGTTCCAGCTTTCATTCGATTCCTCGTCGACAATTGCGTAAGCGATGGGGAGGATGTAATTATTTGCATCGTGGGTCACAGCGACCAGCATTGTGGACTTATACGCACCTCTCAAGTGAGTGCCGTCTACGCTGATCACTGGCCTGCAGTGGCGGAAGGCTGCAATTGCCTGACCGAATGCCCAGAACACGAATTTAAATTTCCTACACCCGGGACCGTGTATTCGGTCAGGTACGTCAGCCCAATCAACAACGGTGGTCGGATTAGCCCTTACAAGCTCACCCATAAAAGTTGGGAGCTGTTCAAAAGAATCCTCCCACGTTCCAAATACCATGTCAATTGCCTTCTGCCTCGCATACCAGGCCTTCTTGTAGGAGATCGTGACATTGAACTCATCATCCACCTGGGCTCGCACATCTTTCACTGTGTACGAAGGGTTTACATCAATGTGGTGGCGGATTGAACGGGCGATCATCACCGACGTCAGATTCACGTTACCCGTAGATCGCCCAGCACCGACACACCCATGGCTACTAGCCCATTTGGTGATCTCCCACATACCGTGCAAAGCCTTCTTCGTAGCTCTGCAAACCCAAATGCAATTCCCAGTTCCTTCGACGACGTCCTTGCATTTTGCATACCATGTGCGTGAACTGCTCTCCACAACCCTGTGTTCTCTGTTCATCATAGAACTCCAACGAGAAATAGCTTCGACCAACTGTGGCTTTGTCTGAAATCGCATACGCACATCCACTTCACCAGTCTCTTGAACGTAGGTAGAAATGCCGGACCCAAAATGGGTAGGGTCATAGCTGTCCTCATCGGGGCCCCTATAATCTCTATAGTAGACCTGTGCATTCGGGTTTGCCAGAATATGAAACGATGTGGGTACATTGTTCGGGCACACCAACGGCTCTACCTCTGCCTCGTCCCCGGGATTCGAATCGGTTGACAAGGAACGATCATCCTCAGTTCCACTGTCATGTCCAGGTGCCGAGCCATCATCCTCGCTACCATCATGCCGAGCATCGCGGTCGCTAATGGCACCCGCGAAATCATTGCGGAAGACATTCTGCTCGCCATAGTCTACCACGGCTCTACCACCACTTGTGGACGGCTGGGCACAATCCACGTGGGCATACCGTCCAGGTTGGCTGGACTCACCAAATTCAAGACCCCAGCTACGAACAGGTGGTGGTATACTGGGTACAGCAGCGGAGTTCTGCACGTTGCTCAGCCACTTTCCTGCACTTTCTCTTTGCCCCACGTGTCTTTCTGGTCTCGAGTGGTATTTCAACACCAACACCAGTACCCTCTAAGATGCCTTCACCATTGGCTATCTCAGTCAACTCTGCCAAGTTTTCAAGGTCATACCCCTCAGGATTTGGTTCCCTATCAGCAAAGTCTACATCCTGTGCTTGATTCACAGGAACCTGGTCATCAACATTGGGGTCACATCTGGTGTTTGAATACCAGAAACAGTCACATCATCATACTCTGGGTTTTCCACAGCTTTATCCTCATCTTCTTCATTTTCAGAAACTGGCTCCATTAACTCTGATATAGTCTCACACATCACAGATGCACTCTCAGGTTCCTTCAACATAGACACTGTTTCAACTTCAACATCTCCCCCTGCATATGCTGTCTCCTCATCACTGTCACTGATTTCCACCACCGGAATGGGCAATTGTCTTACATATTCTTGAAGCACGAACAGAGGACCATTAAAGCGCTCCAACTCCATGCCTTTTGCTTTGGTAAAATCAGTGGACTTAATCACTTTGACCTAGGGATGCACCACAACATCATCCCTCATACTCCTAATGACTGGCCTGTGCAATGAGGCTATCCTCGTATAGATTGTAAAATACGTATCTTCTTCTTCCCCCACTCTGTATTGTTCACCGAAATCAACCCCAACTAAGGTAGCATGAAAATCACTGATCTTATCAATTTGCCCAATACTACCAGTTAATAGTTGCTCTAAATCAAACCCATTAACTTTTCCATGCAAGCTCTTAAACTTCCTAAGATCAACATAATCTTGGTTCTGGACCCATCCATTCAAGAAATTCAAGAACCGAGCAAAATAAACTCCATCAACAACAAAAGAATGATCAAACCTGACCTTCGGTCGTTGACGATTAACTCCGTCCCACTTTGTCAACCTCTGTTCTCGAACTCCACCGCACTCATTCAAGTCCACATCTGAGTTAAGTTCTTCAAATCGCGAATTTTCTGGAACGCGCACTCTTGAGAAACCTCCAAACCATTTCTTGAAAGTGAAGTTCACCATTGTCGATGGGTTTTGTGTGGGCTATGTAAATTTGTGGGGTTTTGAAGGTTTCAGGTCGCCGGAAAAGCAATTGCGCGAGCTTTGTTCTAGGAAGATGAACAGTTGGGAAGAAATTGAATTTGTGTGGGAATCGAACACTTGTCTCTTTCACGGTTTTTTTAGCAAACCAAAATCCCACATCTTTTTCCTACTGGGCTCTGACCAATCACGCGCACAACCAAGCCCATCATCACAAATTTCTGGCCCATGTTCAGCCCTTCTGTTCTACTTCCGCATTAAGTCAACCGTCCAGTAACTTTATCCCATAGTGTTTAAACACCATCACTTTATCCTGTGGTGTTTAAATACCACTTCACCAAATTTTTTTGTATTTTGTATTTTTCTATTTTTTTTATTCGACTGTATTTAAAGAGAAACAGCAAATATTAAACCAGAATAGACAGATCTGGGTACCTTACATTCGACACACTCCCAAGTGCTGTCTGAGGCCTTCAAAGGTCTCACCATCCAGTGGCTTCGTAAAGATATCAGCAAGTTGTTCTGATGTTGGAACATGATGAACTGTGAATTCTCTTTTTTCGACCAAATCCCTAATAAAATGATGTCGGATATCGATGTGCTTTGTCCTAGAGTGTTGCACAGGATTCTTGGAGATATCAATGGCGCTTTTATTATCTATAAGACTGTCAAACTCACATCATTGAATCCATAGTCTCTCATCATCTGCTTCATCCATGGTAACTGCGCACAACAACTCCCTGCAGCTAAATATTCTGCCTCAGCCGTAGACAATGATATAGAGTTCTGCTTTTTACTATACCAGCTGACCAGATTTGAACCAGCAAAGAAGCATCCACCAGTGGTACTCTTACGATCATCAGCATTCCCGGCCCAGTCAGAATCACTGAAACCTACCAACTGCGAATCTTTTTTTCTAGAAAACCACACTCCATACTCCACTGTTCCACTTATATATCGAATAATTCTCTTCACAGCTGACATATGTGATTCCTTTGGATTAGCCTGGTAGCAGGCAAAAATACCAACACTCAAACAGATGTCTGGTCTACTTGCAGTTAAATATAACAGGCTGCCAATCATACTCCTGTATAATGTTTGGTCAACACTCTAACCCAGATCATCTTTTGTGAGTTTATCAGTGGTAGCCATTGGAGTACGCACTGCCTTTGCACTTGCAAGTCCAAATCTCTTGATCAGGTTCTCAGCATATTTCTGTTGGTTAATGAAAAGACCATTCTTCTCATGAGTAACCTGCAACCCTAGAAAATATGACAATTTCCTACCATACTCATTTCGAACTCCTTAGTCATTAAGTCAACAAACTCCTTCACCAATGCTAAAGAGGTGGATCCAAAGACAATATCATCAACGTAAATCTGTGCGATTAGAAGATGTGTCCCCTTATGCAGCACAAACAGTGTACGATCCACTCCCCCTCGACGATATCCCTTCTGAATCAGAAAGGTTGTCAGTCGCTCATACCATGCGCGTGGTGCCTGCTTGAGTCCATACAATGCTTTATTTAATCGATAGACATGGTCAGGAAAATGTGGGTCTTCAAACCCCTTAGGCTGCTGCACGTAAACTTCCTCCTTTACTAGACCATTCAGAAATGCACTCTTGACATCCATCTGATGAAGAGTAAAGTCCAGAATGCATGATACTGCCAACATTAGCCTAATCGACTCCAATCTGGCCACGGGTGCAAAAGTTTCATCGAAGTCAACTCCTTCTACTTGGGTGTACCCTTAAGCAACAAGTCGCACTTTATTTCTTGTGATGTTACCATCTGCATCAGATTTGTTCTTAAAAATCCACTTAGTTCCGATCACATTAACATCAGCAGGCCGCGGGGTGAGATACCAAACATTGTTTCTTTCAAATTGCTGCAACTCTTCTTGCATCGCCAAAATCCAATACTCATCAAGCAGGGCTTCTTTGTAGTTTTTGGGCTCAGTGAGGGAGATAAAACATGATAATCCTGCCAATTCTCTGTAATTTACCCGTGGCTTATCCCGTAACTGCATATATTTGGCTGGACTTTGTTCAGATTCATCGGTTACTGTTTCCGATGTTCCAACACCGGTTGACTGTGCTAGTGTTTCAACACCAGTTGGATTCACTGTGTTGAGGATATCACTTTCACCCATACTATATTCCTCTGAATCATCAACAATCACATTAATAGACTCCATGACTACTCCAGAGCGTTGGTTTAGAACTCGGAATGCTCGACTGGTAGGAGAATAACCCAAGAATATACCGATATCACTTCTAGACTCGAATTTAGCCAAAGTTTCTCGGTCCTTCAGAATATAGCACTTACTCCCAAAGACATGAAAATACGATACATCTGGTTTCTTCCCTTTCCAGATTTCATATGGTGTCTTCTCAGTAAACGGATGCAAGTATACTCTGTTGATAGTGTAGCATGCTGTGTGTACTGCCTCAGCCCAATATCTAGCATGAATTTTTCTCTCGGCTAGCATTGCTCGTGCCATTTCCTGCAGCGTCATGTTCTTTCTCTCTACTATACCATTTTGTTGAGGTGTTATGGGGGCAGAGAACTCGTGGTGTATTCCAAGTGTCTCGCAAATATCATGAAACTTAGAATTTTTGAATTCTTTTCCATGATCACTCCTGATCCGTGCAATTCTTTCTTGGGTGGTTCCCTTTTCTACATGTAGCCTGTGCGCCAAGGTCTTGAAAACATCAGCGGCCTCTGACTTCTCTTTGAGAAATGACACCCACGTATACCTCGAGAAGTCGTCTACACATACGAAAATATACTTCTTCCCTGCCACACTAGGGGTGTTGACCGGCCCCATTAAGTCCATATGTAGGAGTTCCGAAAGTCTTGACGTTGAAACATCGTGTACCGCATGATGTGGTATCCAGATTTGCTTTCCTTCTTTACAAGACCCACAAACAGCCTCCTTGTTGTCACTGATTTCAGGAATCCCTCTAACTGCATTCAGTCTGGAAATGCGTGCTAAGGATTTATAATTTATGTGTCCCAATTTTCTGTGCCACGGAGCACTGACTTCCTTTTTCGAGCTAAAGCAGGTGACATCTTGATCGAGCAAATAATAGTTATCCATTGATCTAGATCCAGTGAATACTCCAGTTCCATGGTTTACTACACATTTCTCCTTGTCAAAAAACACCGTCATTTCATTGTCACATATATGGCTAATGCTTAACAGGTTTGCTTTCAGACCTTCCACCAGTAACACATCTTGGAACACCGGAAGCCCTTTGATGACTAACTCACCCTTGCCGATTATTCTACTGCGTTTCCCATCACTAAATCTAACATATCCACCAAATCCAGGTTTGAACTTTCGCGGAAATTTAGGGACTCCAGTCATATGCCTTGAACAAGCACTATCGAAATACCGGGAATTTCCTGTATGTGCACCAAAACATACGAAACTTGAAAAACAAACATCTTGAGATTTTTGAATCCATACCTTGCTTTGAGGTCGAGTGATGTTATGCGGCCTTGGATTGATACGTGTGTTCAGAATTTTGCTTCTGTAGCCTCCAGTATTGAAACAACGCCTTGTATCATATCCTGGCACGGTGTTGAAACATCGATCTACTGAGTTAAAGGACAGTGTCCTAAGCAGCTTAAAACACCTATTTCTCACATGCCCTTGAGCTCCACAGTATCCGCATTGTCTGATCCTTTTGGTGGGGCAATTTCTCTCGATTATTCCTGGAGCTAGTGCACCTTGATCTACCTTGTTGATCCATGACTTCACCGGTGAAGGTTCTTCATAGCCAATTCTGTACTTGGTCGTCTGACCCATTCTTAGACAATCTTCGAGCTTAGCTTTCCCTGTATTGAGACGTCTAATAGCTTGTTCTGCTGCCTCTGCTCGTTGCACCATTCCAACACATTCCTTCTTGATTCTTTCAAGTTCGCTGATTGCCTTTTCTTTTTCAAGTTCCTTCATTTTAGCATATTCACTCAATTTCTTATTCTCGGACTTGAGCTCTTTGTTTTCATCCGCTACTTTTAACCACATCTTGTACATTTCCATGCTTTCCTTGCGAATGTCATCATCACTAATGCTCCTAGTCTCTTCATCTGAGTTACCACTCTCACTTTCATTCAGCACACTAACTCCTTCCTCGAAAGATTCTTCTAACTCCACCACTGTCATACCGAAAGCAACATGATTGGTATACTCCTCTCCATCCTTACCATCACCTCCTCCGTCATCATCACTCCAGGTTGCGGTATACGATTTTCCTTGTCTTTTAAGGGTATTGGCACACTCAGCTTGTATGTGGCCGAAACCTTCACATTCTCTACACTGGATTTTCCTGTTCAGGTTTGGATTTGTTGATTTGAACTTTGGTGTTTCAACACAAATTGCTTGGCCAAATCTTGGAGTGGAGTTTGCATTTGGATTCTTGCTTCCACTTGACTTCTCTTGTGGCTTCATGCCCATCTTCTTCATAAATCTGGAGAAGTTCCTGGTTATGTTTGCAATTTCATCGGACTCTTCATTATCTGTACGATCTTCTGAATTTCCAGAGGTTATGCTTGAAAAAGGCATCTCTTTCTTACCTGCTTTTGTTTGCAGCATTTCCATCTCATAAGATTCCAGTGATCCCATAAGTTCATCAAGCGTCATTGTCCCTATCCTTCCGTTTTCATTAATCGATGTGACCTTCATGTTGAAACGTGGAGGTAGTGCTCTCAAAACCTTTCTTACAAACTTGTGATCTTTGTACTTTTTGCCAAACTGAAAAGCTTTGTTGGAAATATCTCGGACTCGTCCATTGAACTCAGAAATAGTCTCATCTTCACGCATCTTTAGATCTTCGAATTTGGCTGTGTAATACTGCAACTTTGATTCTCTGACGGAGCTTGTCCCCTCATGATAAGTTTGTAACACATCCCACGCATCTTTAGCAGTCTCACAGTTTGAAAACATCTTAAACTGATCTTCATCCACTGCCATAAAAATGGCATTTAATGCCTTTGAGTTGGAAACGTGTGCTTTGTGCTCCTCGGTAGAATATTCAGAAAATGGTTTTGCCGTCAATGAGCTTGATCCCTCAGATTCGGCTACTGTAGGTGGAGTGTACTGATTTATGACATTGTTCCAAGCTTGATCATCTAATGCTCCAATGAACACCTTCATGCGTGCCTTCCAATAGGCATAATTTCCTTATTCCAGCAACGGTGGTCGCATGACCGAAGCCCCCTCCTTTGGTGCCATGGTGAAACCTGATCTTACTCTCCCTGTTTAGGGGTCAGCAAGTGCCGTGCTCTGATACCAATTGAATTTCTGTTTCACCTAAACTCTAAACGTTTATACCAAGTTGTTTAACAGTTTGGTGTTGAAACACCAAGATCAGTTTGGTGTTAAAATGCAAAATGAAATACGCAGTGCACACACAACTTGGTTACGCAGTTCGGTGCAAATACACCTACGTCTGTGGGGCCTAGCCCAGATCAGAAACCATCCACTAGAAAGCAGTCTTTAGTACAAGAAGCTTAACTTAAATACTAATCCATTGCTAACCTATTGAGTGGACGTTGTGAGATCCCCTCACTGCCGATCCTACGCCGTTGAACCCCCATGATCAACACGTCTCTCTGGATCTCCTCCACCCGAGGAATTACGGCTTCCTTGTTTCTGATCTTTACAAACTTGGTCGGTTGATTTGACAAACCTCCAAAACTAGAGAAGAACAGCTCCAACAACGTATCTCACGTAGAGATAAAAACTTGGTTGCTTCGTCACCGTTTGCATTGTATCTCTTCGGTTTTTATCACCTATGCACTCCTTCCTTGCGCGTAACTCTTTCCTTGTCTAACTCTACCAAGAATAGACTTCAAGACTAAGGAAAGATCTAATCCTAATCTGGTTTTAAATGGAAAATCCTTTATTAACAGGACTTGTACCATAAATAAACTACTTAATTAATTCCTAACTATTACACGGAATATTTGTTTACCAGAAATAGGTTGCCACAAAATCACACGTTGATCTCCACAATATTCTGTTCTGATCACATGATTTTCCTCTATAATTTGCTCCATAAATTGTGGCTAAATACTTGCTGTCCAGAAACCTGAATTGTGATGGTGTTAGAACACCACTTCACTAGTTCACACAATATGCCACAACTGAGTCCAACGCTCCTGGACTTTACACTTTGAGAAGCTGCTGTAACCAAATCAGCTCTGCTGCAGCAAAAGCTATAGCTCTGTACTCGACTTCAGTGCTGGAGCGAGTTACAACATTTTATTTTCAGGAACACCAACTAACAAGATTGCCGCCATAGTAAACCGAGAAACCATGCTAAGAGCGACAATCATCCGGGTCCGACGCCCATCCAGCATCGGTGAAACAGAGCAACCGAGAATCCTTAAAAGGCCATAACAGTAAATCCGCATCAAGTGTGCCCTTTAGATAACGCAGAATGCGTTTAACCACCAACAATACTGCGGTATAGATGAAGATCGAAGAACGGATCACCAGAGGCGATCAACCGAGAGCTAGGGATAGCCGGTGAAGAGATCGGTTTGGCACCTACCATTCGACTACGGTCAAGAAGGTCGAGAATATACTTACGTTGAGAGAGATGCAACCCGGCTGCACTTTGATGGACTTCAATTCCTAAGAAAAAGTTGAGATGGCCTAAGTATTTCAAGGAAAAGACCGAGTTGAGATAGCGAACATAGTCTTCAACGAATGAAGAATTGGAGCCGGTGATGATAAGGTCATCCACATAAATAAGCACATAGACCACATCCGAGCCATGCCGTTTGATAAATAGAGAAGAATCAGAGATGCATTGCTGAAAACTATGACGAAGAAGAGCTTGATGGAGCTTTTGAAACCATGCTCGCGGAGCTTGTTTAAGGCCATAGAGTGCCTTTTTAAGCTTGCAAACAAAGGAGGGCTGAGTAGGGGAAGCAAAGCCTGGAGGTTGCTCCATATACACGGTCTCAGTAAGATCCCCATTGAGAAAAGCATTATTAATGTCAACCTGGCGAAGAGGCCAGTCCCGAGTGATAGCAAGGCTGAGAACAACTCGAATGGTAGTCGGCTTGATGACTGGACTGAATGTATCAAAGTAATCCACTCCTTCCTCTTGATTGAAACCTTTGGCAACCAGACGTGCCTTGTATCTGTTAACTGAGCCATCAGGATTCTTCTTTATCCTGAAAACCCACTTACAACCAACAAAATTAGTAGAAGGGGGCCTAGGAACTAAGTCCCAAGTCCCATTATTCATCAAGGCATCATATTCTAGCTGTATTGCATGTTGCCAATGAAGGTTCTTTTTAGCCTGTAAATATGTTTTTGGTTCAAAGTCTAAAGGATCACAAGGGATATGGTGTTTGGTTACGGTGTATGCTTTAGGTTTGAGTTTGTTTGTCGCAGCTCGAGTAACCATGGGATGATTAGAGGTACTGGATGGCCGAAAATAAGAAGGGGCAGGTTGATATGGGACAATGGCTGAGGATGGTTGTACCAGAGAGGGGGTGGGCGTGAGGCCGAACGGAGATGAGATCGGTGACAACCTGGCCGGTGAGGAAGGGGTAGAATCTGTATTTAGCAGACTGGATGGAGGGGAATGGACCTGACTGGTCAGTGATGGATAGATCCGAGGTGGAGACAATAAGGTGGATGCTGTCGGGGATGCACTGATCAGAGTGGAGGTGAGCAAAGATGTACTGGACAGTGCATTGGCAGGGACCGAGAGGTCATAAACTGGTGACTCAGATGGATGAGATTCCGAGATATGATCAGAGTATGGAAAACGAGACTCATAAAAAACAACATGCCAAGCAATGTAGGTTCGAGAATAAGGGACATGAAAGCTACAGACCGAAACTCTAATTTGCTACTATTGTAGGGACGAAGATATGGAAAGCATAAGCAACCAAAGGATTTCAAGAAGGCATAATCAGGGTTTCGGGTGTAGAGACAAGAGTATGGAGATTTGTTTTGAAGAGTCGGGGTTATGGTACGATTATTTAAGTAGATAGCAGTGTGAAAAGCTTGTTCCCAAAATTCTATGGGAAGATGGGAATGAGCTAAAAGTGCTAAGCCCTTTTCAGTAACAATTCTGTTTCGTCTCTTAGAAGCTCCATTTTGTTCGGGAGTATGAGGACACGAAAAGCGATGAATAATACCATGGCTTTGAAGAAAAGTAGAGATATTACGATATTCACCACCCCAATTAGATTGAAAAGCCGTGATTTTAGTCGAAAATTGAGTTTCAACCATTGTTTTAAAAAGAGTGAAGGCTGAGAAAGCTTGAGATTTTGTGGCGAGAAAGTAAACCCATATAAACTTTGTACAATCATCAATAAAGAGAACAAAATAGCGATTTCCATTTAAAGATGGTACGGAAGCAGGACCCCAAAAATCGAAGTAAATCAAATCAAAGGGCTTTGAAGAAGAAACATGCTAAGAAGGTAAATGGAGTCTATGACTCTTGCCTAATTGACAGGCACTACAGAGGGATAATGTTTTATTTGAAGATACAGGTAAATCAAAATCAACTCATTGACGACGGAGAACAGATTCATGAGGATGATCAAGGCGATGATGCCAACAGGAGACAGAGGCTCGTTCACCAACGAATACTCGAGGACCCGAAGGGTGAATTGGAAGCCGATACAAACCATTCTCAACAATGCCCTTGAGAATTTTCTTTCCCTGGAGATTCTTGACAAGGCAATGATTAGCATGTAATTCGACAAACACATTATTATCTTTGCATAATTCAGACACGCTAATCAGGTTTTGTGAAATAGTTGGAACAACAAGAACATTTTTAAGGGCAAGAGAACTAGAATTAGCAGCATGCGAAGCAGGTAAAACATAATGACCAGTATGAGTAATGGGCAGAGGCTCACCACTACCAACAGTGAGGTTGTCCGTGCCGGTGTAATCACAAGCGAGGTTGAGGCCGCCAAGATCAGCCATCACATGATTCGAAGCACCGGAATCCACCACCCATGGATCAGTGATGGCGGACGGATTGGTGTAGGCTGCCATGGCTTTCTTCCCTGTAGAACCGTGCTGGCGGTGGCGGAAAGCAGACTGGCGATTGGTGGCCGGATAATCCACAGTGTTGAGGCGATGATGACAGTTTCTACCACCATGATATGGTTTGTCACAAATTTGACAAACAACACGGAGAGCATTACTGACCGATGAGGAGTTCGGCATAGCAGGTAGAGGTGCCGAGTTTCTCCGATGTGCCACGTTCGCTGAGAAACCACCAGGAATGGCACAGGATTCGAGGATGCGCTGCTCCTCTTGAAGAAGCAAGCCAAGCAACTCGTTTGAAGAGATCGGTTCAATTCTCATGCTAAGTACAGTTTTGAAAGCACTATATTCAGCACCAAGACCAAACAGGATAAATGGGACAAAATCATCATCGGAAATCTCCGTGAGACATTCGGCCAGAGAGTCAGAGATTGCTCGCTTCTTTTCGACATACTCAAGAATTGACATGGATCCCTTGGTGAGAAGTTGAAGTTGCTGTTTAAGGTGCATTTGACGTGCACGAGTTTGCGACTGAAACATTTGCTCGAGCATGGTCCAAACCTCCGAAGTAGTGGTGGCACGAGCAACATGTCCCAACATTGGAGAGGTGAGAGTGGAACGAATCCATAGAAGGACGAGCCTGTCCTTGCGTTTCCAAGCAACATAGTCCGGATTAGGCATTGTCGTGGTAGAGCCAGTTGCCGGGACAGTTGTCGATGGGGCGCTGCCGGAGACCAGAAAGTCTTCAAGCTTATAAACCTCAAGAGCATAACGAATGGTGCCTCGCCACAGTGAATAGTTGGTGCGGTTCGAGACGTACTGCGAGGGCCAGGAATTGCAGGTTTGCTGCGGCACCTCCAGATGCAGTTAGCAGAATTTGGGTGGCAGAAGGTGTGATGGATTGTGAATTTTCGGAAGACATAGCGATGGATCGGTAGGCTGCTCTGATACCATATAAAGAAAAGAGTTGTTATGATGCAAAAGGTTGCTTCGATTGATCTGTGTAGAGATATATTTATACAGAGAAATTATGAACAAAATTACCTATTCTAACTCAACTAAATATCCTATAACTGAGGAAAGAATATTGACGTGAGAATTAGTCTACAATAATAGAGACAACAGAATAGGAAAAGGTCAGCACCCTTAATAGTTTCTAAGCTTCATAAACATGGAATTCCTAGTTCATACCCTAAGGCAAGATGCACATGAAATAAGCACACACATACCAAACCAAACACAAACATTACATCCACATAGAATCTCTTTCCTCTACATTATAGATAAAGAGGCTCTTTCCTCTACATTATAGATAAAGAGGCTCTTTTCCTCAGTCGCATACACATAGAAGCTAAATATCAAAATGCAGAATATATTGCCTAACATAAACTCATCGTGAAAAGAGAAAAAGAAAGCCATGTAATGTCATATGATAGAACTAGCCTAGTGTCACGGGGTGTAAAGCTTATGTTTTGATCTTAAAACCTTAGTTCATTGTTTTGCTATCTGAGTTGAGTTCCAGAACAGAGGAAAGTTCTAGGATTTGAAACACCACCCAAGAGTAACAATACCTCCTATATTACTTCTACACATAATGCACTAGATAAACCACGCTAATGGAACCAACGACTGCAACATTACCCCAACCAAGAACAAAGAAAATTAATAACATCATCATGAATTGATAGTATAATAAACCAGAACAATGCATCAGTAAAATCGACAATTTGTCTCAAAAGAGAAGAAGGGTAAGATCAATACCTCGAAGAAGTGAGATTTAGAAGTACGCAAAATGAAATTCACAATAGATTGAAGAAGGCAAGATTCAGAAACGTGCACCTATATCGAAATTTATATAGAAATTATAAGCTGGAAAATTTAACGAGAGCATGGAATTTGTGCCCAAAATTTCTTTCCACCGGTGATGAAAATTTCATCCGTGCAAAAATTTGATGACATGGACAAGTGACGGCTTCAAAGAGGGCATTGAAAAATGGAGGGTGCAATTGAGGAGGTCTGATAATATATGTACCACATCAGGTTGACATTCTACTGTGACTCCTGCATTGGAGGCTATATTTTGGCAGAGGGGACAATTTTGATTACGTGGCTTTTGACACCCAACTAATTGAGGTCTGGATTGGAGATGCTCTAAGTCTAATGTAACACTTTTCTTGCAACACTTATTCAAAATTTTACAAAGTTTATAAAGTGTTACTTAAACTTTTGAAAAGTGTTACCTCAATTTTAAAAAGTGTTACGTTAGATCTAATGTAACATCGCCTAAGGTAATACTTGTAAAAATGTTACTTTAGGTGCTATTGTAACTCTTTGAACCTAAAGTAACACTTTTACATGTATTACCTTAGGCAATGTTACATTAGATCTAATGTAACACTTTTAAAAAAATTAGGTAACATTTTTGTAACACTTTTCAAAAGTTTATGTAACACTTTATAAGCTATTGTTACATTTTAAATAAGTGTTGTAAGGAAAGTGTTACGATAGATCTAATTTGAATATATATATATATATATATATATATATATATATAACAAAAATTATATAACAGAGTAACGGAGGGAGAGAGTACTAAGAGAGGAAGGGGTTGTAAATTTTTTATTTGGTGGAGTACCCAAATTTGGTGAAAGTAGTCATTACCAAAAAGAAAGTAGTCACCGCAAAAGTAAATTTTTGAGGAGAAGCAATTTGTTCGTCCATGCTAGTATTAAGTGTTAAGAAGATATTTTGTTATATATTGTATATATCCCGTATGCTAGATAGAATTTTTTTTTTCATTTGTGATTCTGTACATGGTGCCTATGTATAGTCACCCATGTATTATCAATAAAATAAACTGTTCATATTTTACATGGTATCAGAGCTAAAAATCCTGAAACCCTACACCCTAAAATTTTCCACCACCGCCGCCGCCACGACTCCACTAGTGGGCAACGCCGATGCCATCCTTTTCGATGCTGGCGGACTGCTTTAGGTCCCACCTTGTCCAAGGAATAATGGAGTAAGGATCTTAACTTGTTCTCTAAGATGAATAATACTGACAATGCATCAGGTAAGCCTACTTTACCTTGGATTCTTGATACTGGAGCTTCATATCATATGACCGGTGTCAGGGATCTTCTGCATGATATTGAACCCGCTGATGATATTGATTCCATCCTTCCCGATGTCTCTATTTCTACTGCTACTCAACACAGGAAATTATATTTTGGCGATGTTCTTGTTTCTCGTGTTTTGTCTATTCTGGAATTACGTTGCAAGTTATGGTCTTTTGCCAAGTTAAATGTTGCTTTAAAAAGTCTGGTTTTGCTTACCAAGAAATTATATATATTACAGGATATTAACACGAGGACAGTGATTGTCATCGGTGATTAGCAGGGAGATCCGCCTCCATTGCCACCGCCGTTTCGTCGCCTGCTTTGTGGCATCAACATTTTGGGCATCCGTCCACTTCGGTGTTGTCTTCTATCCCAGTTATTGCTTTAAGTCGTAGTCATTTGAATAAAAATGTTCCTTGTTCCATTTGTCTTCGGGAAAAACAGCCGAGAACTAGTTTTCCCTTAAGTACTTTTAAGGATAGTCATTTGTTTAAACTTATACATTGTGATGTTTAGGAGCCTTATGGCTCACCTTCTTCTAGTGGATAATTTTCTTTCTTAACGATTGTTGATGATTATTCATGAGCTGTTTGGGTTTATTTGCTAGTGTCTAAGTCTGATGTACCTATGAAGATGAAGGAGTTCTTTGCTCTCCTTCAGACACAGTTTTGCCATTCAGTTCACTAGGTTTGAGCTGACAATGGAACTAAGTTTCTTCCTCTCAAACGTTAGATTTATGAGAAATGAATTCAGTTCAAGACTTCCACTTTCTACACGCCACAGCAGAATGGGTGAGTGGAATGGAAGCACCGCCAAATCTTAAACGTGGCTCATACTCTTCATTTCTAAGCTCATTTGCCTATTGAATTTTGGGGAGAATGCATCCTTACTGTTGCTGACATGATCAATAGCACTCCAACACCAGTGTTGAATGGCCGATCACCTCATCAACTTCTTCATGGTCGCACACCTGATTACAACCATCTCTGTGTGATCAGTTGTTTGTGCTTTGCGTCTCAACTCCCAAAGCCGTGTGATAAGTTTACATCCCAAAGTCGCAAATGTGTTTTTCTAGGTTATCCATTTAACAAGAAGGGTTGGCGTGTTTAAGACTTGGAGTCTCGTACTGTGTTTGATAGCCGAGATGTTGTGTTTTATGAAGATTGCTTTCCATATGTATGCATCTGCTACTGATTTGTATTCTTCCGATGATATGGTGCTTTTGCCTCAGCCTGCCGTGTACAACACCATGCCACATGTTCTGATGCCATCGTCGGCTTCTCAACCGCTGCCAGCTCCAATCACGCTGCCATCGACATCCGTACAATCATAATCTGAACCATCGATGCTATTGCTGTGTGTCGTCATCCCTCAGTTGCCTCCTGCCAAGCTACCGACTCAGCCACGGACTGCTCTGCCTGAGCCGATGTCGGCTCATCCTGAGCTGCTGCCTGAGCCACGGCCCGTTGCCAAGTTCGAGGCTGATGAGTCTCCGATGTCGCTACCTCACTAACTGCTAAGCACTCTCCTTCGTCGTCCACCAGTTAAATTAAAAGATTATGTCTGCACTGCTACTTGGGCTATAAACCCCCCTCTGCTGCTCTCTCTTCACCACCTGATCTGCCTTCAGGTACTTGTTACCATATTGATGATTATCTTTCTTGCAATAATATTTTGGTTTCGTTTTCTAGATTTTTAGCTACAGTTACAAATGGCTCAGGCTCTCTTACTTATTCTGAGGCTTCTCATCACTCACACTGGAGAGAAGCAATGAATGATGAGATTGATGCACTTGATCAGAACTATACCTGGGTTCTGTCTCATCTGTCGCCTGATAAACATGCTATTGGAAGTAAATGAGTGTTTAGAATCCAGTATAAGTGTGATGGTTCGATTAAGCGTGACAATGCTTGGTTGGTTGTTCTTGGTAATCGGTTGATTGAGGGCACCAATTTCACCAAGACTTGTTATCCTATTGCCAAGATGAGCTCGGTTCGTCTATTCTTGGCAATTGCTGTTATTTGTGGATGGAATCTTAATCAGATGGATGTACATAATATGTTTCTACATGGGGATCGGGATGAGGAGGTTTACACGCGACCCCCTCCTAGTTATACTCTTCCCGCGCTCGGCTTGGTTTGCAAGCTTCACAAATCTTCATGGTCTTCGCCAGGTCCCCAGAAACTGGTTTGCAAAGCTTGCTGCAGCCTTACGCATTTTTGGTTTTGTATAGAGTAAGGCATATTACTCTTTCTCACTTATTTGTGTGATGGTGTCTTCCTATACGTTTTGGTTTATGTTGATGATTTGATCATTTTTGGATCTTCTTCAACTCTGATGGTTAAGTTCAAGAAGTATCTCAGCTCTTGCTTTCATATGAAGGATCTTGGTGTTCTGAAATAATTTTTGGGGATTGAGATTGCTCGGAGGCCTGATGGTATGTTTCCGTGTCAACGGAAATATGCTCTTGATATTTTGACTGATACTGGATTGTTAGCTGCCAAGCCTACAGATTTTTTTATGGAACAACAACACAATTTGGCGCACAGAGGGACCAGCATATACTAATCATGCACAGTATCACAGACTGGTTGGGAAGCTGATTATCACTCGCCCGAAGCTTAGTTATTTAGTGCACACTCTGGCGAGGTTCATGGAGAAACTACGAGTTGCACATTGGAAGGCCGCCCTACGTTGTTGCATTTTTTTAAGAGCCATCCAAGTCAAGGTTATTTCTTTTTAATAAGATATCCCTTCAGCTTACTGCTTTTTGTGATTATGGTTGGGCTGCTTGCCCAATTACATGCCATTCTTTGACTAGATATTTGGTTAAGCTTGGTGAATCCCCTATTTCTTGGAAGACAAAGAAACAACCGACTATTTCTTGGTCTTTAGCAGAAGCGGAGTATCACGCCATGACCGATGTTTGTTGTGAGTTGATTTGGCTTAAGTCCCTTCTTCGTGATTTGGGAGAATGTCACTCTTCTCCTATGCGTTTATACTGTGATAGTCAGGTAGCCCTTCATATTGCAACCAATCCTGTGTTTCATAAGCGTACGAAGCATATTGAGATTGACTATCATTTTGTCTATGATTTGGTACAGTCCAGTGAAATTGTTACTCATCATATTCGCACTTCTAGTCAACCTGAAGATTTATTTACTAAGGCTCTTGGACGACAGGCATTTCAGACTCTTCTTGGTAAGTTAGACATTCGTGATCCACATGCTCCAACTTGAGGAGAAGTGTTAAGGAGATATTTTGTTATATTTTATGTTATCTTGTACCCTAGATAGATTTTTTTCCCGTTTGTGATTCTGTACATGGTGCCTATATATAGCACCCTTGTATCATCAATAAAACAAACCGTTCATATTTTACATTAAGTTTGTATCTATAAGGATATTTTTGACTTTGATAGTTCGACCTTTTAGAGATGATAAACGAAAAAATGTTTAATGACCCTTAAGGGATAAAAAAATTTAAGAATGTTTGGTGTTATAGCTGTAGGTGTTTGGGTTTATGGTGAATGAAATGACCGAATGGAATTGAATTTAGAAAGAAAAAAAAGTAGAATGAATAGATAAAATATATATATATATATATATATATATATATATTTGTTTGTTTAATTTTATTTTTGTTACTCCTTCCGTCCCGAATTAAATAGCACAAGATCAAAGATTCAGTCAAACAAGAAAACTTTGATTACATTTTGAATAGATATATAAACAATAATATTGTTGTATGTAATATCGTTTGATTCGTCATAACAAGTAGGTTTTAAAAAGTAACTTTTTATTTACCGATATTATATATAGTTAAATATATCAATGGTCAAATGTGTGTGTTAAAGATTGTAAAAAAGAAATGGTACAATTTATTTTAGGATAGATGGAGTAAGAAAACAGCAACACGCTTGATAGTTAATATGTCATCAAGTACAGAGTTCCTTCAATAGTAGAGTCTGATATCTCATCAACATCAAGGTCACTAGCAGGACAACATTTGATTCATGTGCACGTACTTAATTTGATATGAATTCTCCTTACAAGAATCTGAATTGTGAAATTAAGATTTTTGACAAAATAAAAGAATGCGCAAACTCTTTAATGCTGTACAAAATTAAAGGTCTAATCTTCGGGGTACACTCAATTTTGACTCGCTCTCTAATTAGCCTTCATGATCAGATTACAAGGTTTATTAATACTTAACTAGTCTTCGGGGTTAAGCAACAATGGAATAGCTCGCAAACAAAGAGTATGAACTCAAAAGGTTGTATTTTGATTGATAAAAGTGGTGTGAAATTCGTCCAAAGGCCTCCCCTATTTATAGGGTTACAATCTTGCCCCAAACCCTAATCACAACTGGAAACTGAATTGACTTATGACAGCTTTAAGAAGATAAAACCATATCTAACTAAAATACTTAAAATAAATGGTAATCTAAGGTAATCTAGTTGAATTCTTCAAGAAGTAACATTGAAGAATATTACCTTATCTAATCTTACCAAATCTAATTCTAATCAGAATAAAACTGAATATACTAAACTCTAATGGACTGTATTTTTGAAATTCAGCTCTTCAAAGTCCACATGGATGAGTATTAGTCCAATAAACCCAAAATGACATAATTTTACAATATTTTACAGTGATCACACTACCTCATTAAAAAACTCAGTGGAAAAAAAGAGTATATTGTTCTTCATGATGTCTTCAGTTCTTCGACAGTCTTGAACAATAAATCCAAGATGTCGATGATGACTCCTTCAATTCTTCATCATAAAGGCGATCAATCAAAGCATTTTAAGCAACATCCCTAAGATTAGTCTTTGACCTAGTCATAGGTCCCGCCATGTCACTCAGAAGATCCCGAACATATCCTTTAAATGTTTGTTAAGTCTTGGAATGTCTTTATTTATGGTGGTAGTCGTCTTGGCATCTCCATCATAATTCATACAAACACATTAAGGAAACAAAAAAAAAAGAAGTCTCCTCCCCCCGTTGCTCTAATAGTGACACACTTTCTAATTTAGGACATTTATTTTATATTGATACTTTCTATTTGTGACAAGTTTACATCCACTCATTTTACTTTTTTTTCCTTTCAATTCAATTTTATCCACTCATTTAGCATCTCCTAAATTCTAACATCAAAAGTGATGCACCACTATTAGAGAAACAGATAGAGTATGAATTGTAGAAATAGAAGAGAAAATTCTCTCTGGAGAGAAAAAAGGGCGCAGCCCTTCTCCGGACTTCCCGGGGCCGATTTTCTTCCAGTTTCTCTCCTACGATTTAGAGTTTCCGGCGAGGAATCCGACATTAATGTTGGATTCCTTGCCGGGCATCTTTCGAGGTATGATTTGTGCTTGAATTTGAAGATTTGATCTTTGGATCTGGAGGTTTTGGGTGAAGATCAGACTTTTCGATCTTGAAGTTGGTGATGGAGTGTATTTGATGAAGATCTATCATTGTTCCAAGTAAGTTTTAATCTTTTTTTGATAGATCTAATCTGGATGATTGATGAGGGGTTTGTTTATGATGAATCTGTGTGGATTTGTATGGAAGATTATTTGTTTATAGTGGTTAGTCAATGTGATGTTCATGTTGGATTGGAAGTAGAGATGAATTTGAAGCATGAATTTTTTAGTATTTGGAAGAGTTCATGATGGATCTGGTTAGAGGGCATTCATGTGATCAGATGCCCCACTGTCCATGATTGTCTGCTTTAATTGGAACTTCGACCAGATTGCTATGTTTCATGCCAAGAATTTAAATTTATTTTCTTGACTGATGAACACTCATGTGGGATTCAAGATTTTGGGTGTTTGAATGTTATTGTTTAATGGGGTTGATGGTTTTGGATTAGTCGGATTCAAGACAGATGTTGGAGATAATTGGTTTAACTGGAATCATCAACGTTGATAGGCCCAAGGTATTTTCCACGTTATTTCAATCTCATGATAATGTTCGGATCTCGATGAATGGAGGAGCAGATTTTTCATGACGGATGGATTATTTGGATGATGGTGGTTGGAAGGATTCGGACGTGTTTGGGGAGTTTCGGTTTTAGAGGTTGGATTTTCAGTTTTCCAATCGGACGTTGCCGGAAAACACTATTCCGGTGAGTGTACACCATTAATTAGCCTCGATTCTCTGTTCCTTAACCGGATATGCTTATTAAGGATGGAATAGTGAATAAACGGGTATTGATTTGGTTGTTTTTGCCCGTTGAAAAAAATGCGATCCCGTCAAGAAGAAAGGTACATGTTCGGCCGGAACGCTTTGCTTGGTTTGGAGAAAGGAATTTCCATGATTTCGGTGCTATATCCGGTCGGCATTGCGCGTGGGATAGGTGCCCAGATTTGGGTGGAATTTTTGGCCACATTTTTCCGGATTCCGGCAAGGTAAGTGTTTTGCCGGGATGCATTTGCTTGGTTTGGAGGAAGGAATTTCCGTGTTTTTATGCTACATCCGGTCGAAATTACCCGTGGGAAGAAAGCCCAGATTTGGGTGGAAAGTTTTGCAAAAAATTTTTGGGATTCCGGTGACTTTTCCCAGTTTCCGGCGGTTCTTCGTCGCCGGAAAAATGCGAGTCCGGCAGGATTTTGGATCTGGGTGCTCGACCCGGCCGTGTGCGCCGTCAGGTCAAAAAATCCGAACAAGGTGAACCGGGTCTGAAGCTTTTTAGGGTTTTGACCCGTTTGGTGGCGGCCGGGTCATATGACCCGTTAAGGAAGGAATTCGGAGAAAGGGCTTAAACCCTAGCTACTGGGCCAAGGCTGTTGGGCCGTTTATTCAGCTGCTGGGCCGAAAGATCACATGCGGCTGGGCTAATTTGAAAATAGTACCCGGGTCATCTTATAACCCGGTTGCAAACCGGGTATGGAGGCCGGGTCACACGGATGGAAGGCTGGCCAAGCTGCTGGGCCGTAATAAAAGGCTCTGTTGGGCCGAATTTGACGCTACTGGGCCGAAATGATAATAGAAGGAGGATTACAATACATGAAGACACGGGTCAAGCTTATATCCCGATTTTTAACCCGGTCAATGGCAACATTAAAGGAGGTGCTGCGGTCAAGTTGAAACCCTAGCTATTGGGTACTGGGCCGAGCGCTGGGCCAAAAATGGAGCTGCTGGGCCGAGTGAATAAATCAAGTGGGTGGGCTGAATTCAAGGGTTCTTGGGCCTAATTAAATTGGGAATTTTTAGCCTACTCTTGGGCTGAATTTGCTTCATTTTTGGGCTCTAATTGGTGATTTTTGTTGAGTTTTAGCTTTCTCTTTGGGCTAAAATTGTATTGGGTTGATAATTGCATATTTTCCCTCGGAGGGTCGGAGAGCATCCTTTCTACATTTGGTTGCACGACCATAGGAGTTGGGTAGTGGGTTAATTAATTAGCGTACGCAAACTTAATTAATCCACTGCTAGTTGTTACTTGGACTTGACGGTTATTTTGCGCTCTATGCTCGCACTACACTTTTGTGTTAAATTAGCATAAAGCTGTCCATTTGCTCAAAATGGAGTGGGCGATTACAGAATCGCCAGGCTTGACGCACGCCGTATAAGTTGTGTCCGTCCTCTCCACCCTTAGGAGGGCTACTTTTAGAGGGATTCACAAGAGCTATTGGCACTGCCTGCGACACTCTTGCCCTCTAAATTAGCCTCGGTTCATACCACGAGAACGTTTGAAGGCCAATAACACCCCTCTATCTTCACCTTAGGGGTGTATATGGTAGAAGCTGCTCCTCCTTTGGCGGTCCTAGCTTCATTCGGATTCAGCACCACCAGCACATCATGGCGACCATTCAAGACCCGAGTACATCACACTCAGCTGCGCTTTTTGTCTACCACTGGCGTCTTCTTCATTACTTTTCTTCAAGACCCGAGACCCGAGTCTCGGCTGCGGTGAGGTTTTCAGATGAAGAGCCAGTACACATTTCTGGTTTCTATGTATAGGTCCAGATTCCCACATCTGGACTTGCAGTTATTCTTCCCTCGGCTTAGTACTTTCTAGCTTAGGGTTAGCATTTCTTTAAAAAAATAATTGGGGGGGGGAGGGGGTACTCATTTGGGTACCACACCTCCCCCCCCCCCCCTCCCGCATCTTTTTTCCTAGGTTTTTAGCCTAGGGTTGGATTATGTTTCGTATTTTGTATTTGATAGGGCTCTTTTAGGGCTCTACCGTGGGTTCCACAGTCTATACTATTTACTCGATAGAGTATGAATTGTCAATATATAAAATTCAACCACAGAGAACCGCATCCCATACTACATGCGCTAGGTAAACCGATAGAGTGAAAAGATCAAATTTTACTGCTACAAATATTGCTTAATTGGTTGTAATCATGAAAACATAAAACTCTTCATGTGGAAGTTTTAAGTACGTGTAGGTGAGGATTTAATGAAAATTTGTTGAGTATCAACTACAAATTATAGTTAAATTCACCCTTATTTTTCATTCTTCACAAACACTTTAATCTCCAACCCATCTTTTTTATCTTAATTTAGATAAATCACCAATTACCTTAATCGACGTGCCTCATACAATCTCAAAATCATCTAAAAACATATCTGAAGAACTCCAGTTTTATTAAGTAATTAAAGTTGAAATATGAAATTTGAATGTTTAATACTTTGATCAAATATAATGGAAGTCAAAGAACTTTTGACTTTTACTTTCAAGTATTCATGCAAAGTAAAATTTAAAAAATGTGCAATTATAAAACCGTGTTTTATAGAGTCGTATTTTAAGAATTTGGAAATTTGGTCCCCTTTATTTTATCATCCAACTTTCCCCAATATCATATACAAATATCTGCTAGCCCATGTCCATCGTAAAAGTTTAGGTGGCGGAAACTGAGACTGATATGTCCCCCCTCCTGTGAAATGTTTCAAATCAATCATGGGCCGATTTTAGTTAAATGGGCTGATATATTTAACTTCGATTGTTTAAACAATTTTTACTTTTGTTATTCTAAAAATTAAAATGAATTATTTAATATATAGGATCAAAATTTATCAAGTTCGACTTGAAAAAAATTAAACATGCTAGTAATGGTAGGACGGAGAGTATTATATATTAACAGGGTTTTGTTCAAGCATACAGTACCCGGGGATACCTGTACCTGGGGATACCTTCTAGCATTGTATCCTCGACGGTATATTAGCATATTGAAAATACAAAATTTCAATTATAATTCCTTAAATTATGATAAATTATATTTTAAATTTTTTAAACTTATTTCAAATAATTGAATGAAGATAATAACTATAACAATATATTAGGATAAAAACTTAATAAAATCTAGTTCAACACCTTTCCAACGCTCTTTTCATTCAGCAAAGGCTAGCATATTGTAGCCTGCCAAGAAAAAAACAATCATTTCAATTAATTGGGGAAAAAACATCCCTAGCAAATTCACAAAAAGAAAATAAAAAACTCACACTCTCAAACTATCTTTGTCATATTTTCTTCCTTTCATTTTTACCCACTTTTTTGGGTTTGGAGCTCCCCATTCCAGCAGCAATATATCAATGACAGGAAAGTTATAAATAGAGTTGCAGGAGTAAGAAAGTGAGATTAGTTTTTTTTTTTTTAAGTTAAAACACCCTTAGGTGAGGGATATTTATAGAGGTTCCCCAAACCTGAATGATATGGTTTTACAAAATGGCAACAGGATTGCCCCAAAATGAGTATCTAAAGTTGAAACCTAAAATTAATACAAGAGAAAGGACTTGGATGTAGGTATATGCGTTTCTAGAGAGAATAATCTCTACCCCTTGTGTTAATTATTCCCTCCGGCCAGGCAACACCTTATTCAAGTACACGAAGGGAAAAGTTATGCAAACAACAGATCGGCGAAGGCTACATGCATGAAAGCAGTAGGTCGAAATTGCAGTCTTAAGAGTAATCGCTTGTTAACCGGAGCTATTGGTCGAGCAGCATATCATTGATGTTAGGTGGGTGATCCGCAGACCAACCAGAAGCTTGTGTGACCAACCTGATGCAAATCAAAACAGCGCAGAGTAGTTTCCATTCTAAAATATTGCATGTAGATTAATAATATAAGTATGTATCTCAGTCAAGTGATCACAGAATCAGGAGCCAATTCTAATAGCAGGTAGACCAACTCGATCCAGTGATAAAAGTCCTTTGAGAAAAGGGGGAGCAGACAGGATATCTATATCTCCTTGGAGATTATTTTCTAGTGCATATTTAGCAAGATAGTCTGCAGCACAATTAGCCTCCCTATGAATGTGTCGAATTGGAAATTGAAGATGTTTAGAGCTAAGTAAACGGCAGATAGAAAAAGTTTTCCAAGGGGAACTCATGGGATTTTGAATACCCTTGACAGCAACTAAGCAGTCAGTTTCCAACTCACAAATAGCAATATCCATTTCTGAACATATTTCATATCCATATTGGATAGAGAGCAATTCGGCATGTAATGGGGAAGGGGATTGGAACGTTTTAGTTCTCATTATAACCACATTTCCAGTCCTATTTCTAACTATCACAGCCGAAGTGGAAGAACCACCAATTTTCCATGTTGCATCTGTATTGATCTTATATCCTATGTGAGGCTTCTTCCATGTTTCAGCAGTTAAAAATTTCTTCCTCTTTTGGAAAATGTGAGGGATAATCTTTGACTCAATCCAATACTTATATGCTTGTCAAATTTACCAAATAGGTGATGCACAGTGAAGATATCATAAATGATGATTTTAATCTCATTTAAGCAAGCTACTGTGGAGAAAGATTCATTTTCATGTATGATTTTGTTCCTTTTGATCCACAGGATCCACATTGTGACAAGAAGGGCAGCAGTGATAATGTTAGAATGAACCTTGGATTCGAACTTAAAAGACAGGAAGAAATCAACTCTTCTTTTCAAGTATTCGAAAAAAGAATGCTGTAAATGTAGCAGGTCACAGACTCTATCCCAAACAGCAATAGAAGAGGGGCACGAATTGAAAAAATGATCTAAATTATCCGTATGGTTCATGCATAAAGGGCATTTAGATGCTAATCGGAATCCTAACCTAGCTAAGATATTATCAAAGGGGAGAATCCCATTCATTGCTCTCCAAAGTAAAACAGACATTTTCTTAGGGATGAAAGTTGACCATACCTTGCTAAAATGTCTGATTTTTGCTTTCTTGTGCCTGAAAATTTGATATGCCGAACGTATTTTAAACAAACCGTCAGTGCTTGGGGTCCAAACAAGCCTGTCCTCGTGAGAGTGCTCCAGCTCTGCTACCTGCAATATGTCATATATATTGGTAGCCAAATATGGCTCCAGCTGTGGAAGGAGATGAGCTTTGTTATGTATAAAAAACCTAAGAGAAATATCCTCAAAGGGGATATTTCTCCCATCAGGCCATTTATAGAAAAGAGCTCCCTCTCCTGTCCAGTTAGAATTCCAAAAGGAGCAATCACCTAATCCATAAAGCACCTTAGTAAATCTATTTGCCTTAGCTGTGATGTGGCATATTCTAGTCCAAGTATGTATTTTTTATAGGAATTAGGGAGTGACCATAGTAATGAAGTCCACAGGTTTTTATTATGTTGCAATTTCCACCACAATTTACATGAAAAGGCATCCACTATAGCTTTTATATCTCTAAAACCTAAGCCATTTTCATCTATGGTAAACTCATGTTATTCCAAGACCTCCATTTTTCTCTCAGTATTGTCCGCATTTCCCCAAAAGAAACTGGAAGCAATTTTATCCATTTTTCTTAACACTATCTTAGGTGGACACAGAACAGCAAAAATATGCGTTGGGATTGAAATCAAGCAATGGTTAATGAGTACAATCTTACCAACAGTGGTAAGCCATCTATTCTTCCAGTTGTTGATTGTTTTCTCCATTCTTTCGAGTAAAGGTTTGTAGTGTACCTGTAAATTCCGACCTGAAAAAATGGGGACTCCCAAATATTTGAAAGGAAAAGAACCTTTTTTCCATTCCAAGTAGCCTCTTAATAGAGAGGATGGTCGGTAATGGGGTTCTGTGAGAGACAAAAAATTCTGATTTCGAAAAGTTAATCTTTTGTCCAGTGGTCTGCTCATAGGCAATCAAATAACTTTTAAACCTCTTCAAGTTTGTAGGTTTAGCATTGAGAAAAACTGCTGTATCGTCAGCGTACATTAAGTGAGATACAGGTGTGCAAGACTGGGGCAGACTAAAATTTTGGAGATATCCGATACTAAATATTTTCTTTAAACCTCTTGAAAAGGCTTCGGATAGCAGATTATACAGAAAAGGTGAGAGGGGATCACCTTGTTTTATGCCTCTAGAAGATGCAAAGAATCCTGAAGTTACTCCATTAATTAAAACAGAGAAATGAGCTGCAGCTATGTTATGCATGATGATTTTAACAAAATTTCCATGAAAACCAAACTGAAGAAGTATAGAATTGAGGAAAGACCAAGAGACTCTATCAAAGGCCTTTTGCATGTCAAGTTTAACAATTAAATTGTGAGCCTTTGTTTTTCTATTCAAAATCCTGGTCATTTCCTACATTTGGAGCACATTATCCGTGATTTCTCTACCCTTGATAAATGCACTTTGTTCAGGGGAAATTAAATTAGGCATTAATGGTTTGATCCTTTCCATTAACATTTTTGAAAAAACCTTATTAACAAAGTTAGATAGACTAATTGGTCTAAAATCAGAGAAGGAGGTAGGGATTGGTTTTTTGGGTATTATGGTCAGCCAGGTGCTGGAAATAGCTTTTGGGATGTTTCCATTGCATAGAAAATCATTCGCAGCATCTAGCAAGTCATGTTTAATGGTTTCCCAAAAGGTGGTGAAGAATTCGCCAGAGAAACCGTCTGAGCCAGGGGCACTAGATTTGTTTAAATAAAAAACTGCATGCCTTAGTTCCTGGATTGTGAACTGTTGGAGAAGGAGTTTATTTTGCTCTTCAGTAATTACTTTAGGTATTTCCAGTAGAAAATAATTAAAGTAAGATCCTGATTTTGGAGTGGAATCCTCATTTAATAATTCCTTATAAAAACGAACTCCTTCTTCTTTAATCAATTGAGGATCTGAAATCCAGTTCCCTAAACCATCTTTGATTTTACTAATTCTTGATCTAGCTCTTCTTTCCCTAATGGTGTGGTGAAAATAACTAGTATTAGCATCTCCATACTTAAGCCAATTTAACTTAGCCTTTTGCTTTAAGAAAATGTTTTTTTCTTTCTGAGCTCTGATCAATAAGGCTTTTGACTTGTTAAGTTCAGCTAAGTCCAGCTCCTGTTGCGATTGTTGAAAAATTATTTCCAATTCACCAACTCGTGCCTCAGCTTGGATCAGGTTTAGGTTAACATTCCCGAAGCTGTTCTTGTTCCATTCTTTTATTTCAAGCTTAAGCCTCTTAAGTTTAAAAACTAACCTGAACATTCCTCGAAGAGGGGTTAGTAAATTCCAGTTTTTAACCACTATATCCTGAAAATCTTGTCTAGTAGACCACATATCCTGATATCTAAAAGGCCTAGGAACCGTTTCTTCAGCAGATTGTATAGACAATAATAAAGGAGAGTGATCAGATGTCATTCAATTTAAAACCTGGATTGAACTGTTAGGGAATAAATCCAACCAATCTAGATTACCTATTCCCCTATCTAATCTTTGAAAAGTGAGGTCCTTACATTTATCCCTGACACGATTATTGCACCAAGTAAAAGTGTTACCCACCATTGTAATTTCATGCAAATCCAAATTATTAATGAAATCATTAAACTGTTTCATGCTTTTATTGGGGTTGATTTCCTTCCTTTATATTCAGAAACAGAGGCTACCGTGTTAAAATCACCAATATATATGGAGGGTTCAGTGGATGGAGTTCTCAAATCATTCCAGAGAATTTCCCTCATTTGTCTATGAACACTAGCATAAATAAAGAAACAGTTCCAACTAACTGATGTAGCTATTTCTGTGATCCTAGCTTGTAAATATTGATCTGATTCATTGATACTGATTACATTAAAAGATTGATTCCATAGGATCCAGATTTTTGCATTTTGAGCCGTGAGTGCAGATTTATAACCTAGGTCATGCATTAAAGTATTCACCTGTTGTTTATCATGCCAAGGTTCAATCAGACAAAGAATATCAATCTTATGAGTCAACTTAAGAGCTTTTAATCTATCCATTGAAGTTCCATATCCTCTAACATTCCAAACTAGTATGTTTCCTATGATTGTGTATGTAATCATTTAAAACCTGCTAGGATTGCTTTGTGTGAGGATCTAAGCTTCCTAAGTTTTGTAGTAGAGGCTTTTCTATTAATACCAACAGTATCCTCTCCTTTGTCAATACTATCCGAAGTATATTTCAGTTTAGGAGGACTTACCTCAGTCTGCATGCTTTTGTCAACCTTTGTGTACTGATCTGTAGTGATTAGTGCATCCATTTGTTCTTCAATCTGAGCAGCTTCAGGGATAGTTGGTGATTTGGTTACTGAAATGAAGACTTGATCTGAGTGTTGGCCATCCTGTTGATTTCCAGGAGTATATGGTCCAGCTGGTGTGGTTGCAGACTTGTCAATTGTTGTTGAGGGTACCACTAAATCATGAGATTCCAGAGATTCGTGGAAAACATCCACAGCATCTCCCTCCTGTTCATCCTCATTGAAAACATCTAAAGTTTAGAATGCATTAGATATTGATACAATGTTTGTTTTTGCTAAATCTTCCCTTATTGATGTTTCTGGCTGTTTGTTCTTTTTTCTCCAGAAGGTTGCAGTGATAGGTTTTGATATATCATCCAGAGAGTAGAAATCGGTTCTTTTCTTGTGACTAATGGTGAAAAGATTGATGTTGTTTTCCTGATGGGGGCCTGAGGGATTTCTTTGGATTTGGAAGTCAAGTTCCTTTTGAGACACGGTTAAGGCAGAGGAACCTTCAACATTTGTTGTTGCTTTTGGCTCAGGAGCTAATTGTTTCTGTGGGTCTACTAGTTCCGGGATCCTACTTTCCTTTTTACCATTTATTGTTTTTGTTTCCTTGTACTTCTTCTTTAACTCAGGGTGCAGGAAATTGCAATTATCCTGGTTATGACCTATTATCTTGCAATGAGTGCAATAAGATGGAAGTTCCTCGTATTCAATGGGGTAGTCTGCAACTTTATTACCTATTCCTACCACAATAGATGATGGGAGTGGAGACAGAAGATCTATTTCAACACAGACTTTTATTGCAGAGGGTCTAGTCAGAGCAGATGTAGCAGCATCCATTTTTAAAAATCTACCTATCTGACTACATATTCCAATGATGGCCGAGTTATTGTAAAAATGAAGAGTGAGTTTATGGATCGTTACCCACGCTGGAACAATCGAAGATTCTGCAGATGGAGAGAAGTCAGGTGACCATTTCTGGACTTTCATGACTGCTCCCTGAATCATCCATTGCCCCTTCATCCAGCATCTCTGGTAGTCTTCGTGTTCCTGAAACCTAATGAGCACATGACGATAATCAATAGAGCCTAATTGAAATTTAAATTTAAAGCCAATAGATTTGAAAGCAGAGTGAAGAAGCTCCATAGACGATTTTCCTCTGTTGAACTTTCCGACCAATGCGTTCTGGTAATGGGATGCCAGTCGTTCCCCTTCCTCCTGAGGAAGGATAAACGCTATCTTACCCTTATACTCAGTGACGGGATGTAGATTAGGGGTGTCGGGTAGGGAAGTGAGAAGCGGTGGTGGTTTGGCAGTAAGGGCTTGTATGAAGCTTTTGTTGTTGGCGATGCCCATATCCACGGTGGGATTGGGCGTTGGCAATGCCATTAACGGCGGAAGTGACCGTTAACGACAGAGCGTTGTGACAGGGAAGGAGAGAAAGAGAGGAGGAGAAAAGGTAGTGTGTGTTTCGCACCGTAATCATCAAATTATTGCACCTAGTAACAGTAAAAATTAGGAGCCGTTAATTGCAGCAAATGCATTTTAGTTTATTCTGAGATTAGTATGAAACAAAATGACTGGTTGATACTTACATGGAGGAGGGAGAAAACATAATTCTTAAGGAAGAGGTTGTTGCCTGCTGGATTTGAGGGGATTTGGATTTTTGAAAAAGAAGGTTTAACGATCTTTCATCCCATAACATGTTTCAAATTCGAGCACAATTAGGCTCTGTTTGACAGAGTTATGCTTATGAGTAAAGTTGACTTATTTTGAAAACAGGGGAAGACCAACTTCTGCCTCCCAAAAATAGCTTATGATTTCTAAATAAATTTTTTTGACACATTACCCCACACTAAATAATGTTTGACTTATAAACAAAACAATTTATAAATTCTGCCAATAAGAGCCTTGTACACTACCCGAGAGTACCTTTTAACATTGTATCACCAACGGCATGTTAGTATATTGGAAATACAATCTTCCAGTTATCTTCCTTAAATTATGATAAGTTATCTTTTTAAAATTTTAAACTTATCTTAAATAATTGAACGAGGACAATAACTAAAACAGTAAATAGGGATAAAACCCTAATGGGATGAGGTTCAACACCTTCCCAACACTCTTTTCATCCAGCAAAGGCTACATATTATAGCCTGCCAAAAAAAAAGACAATCCAATTCAGTTAATTGGGGAAAAAATATCCCTAGCAAAATCACAAAATGAAGAAGAAAAAAGTCTCACACTCCCAAACTCTCTTTGTAATATTTTATTCCTTTTGTCGTTACTCATTTTTTTGGGTCTGGATCTCCCCATTCCAGCTGCAATATGTCAATGAAAGAAAGCTATAAATAAAGTAGCAGGATTTAGAAGGTAAGATTAGTATGAAACAGAATGACACAATGATACTCACAAGGAAGAGGGAGAAAACCTGATTTGTCAAGGAGGAGGTTTTGTTACCTGCTGGAGTGGAGAGAATTCAGATTTCTTAAAAAGAAGGGTTTAACAATCTTTCATCCCATATAATGTTTCAAACTCGAGCACAATTGTTAAGGAATTAGTATTATAGTTGTTATGGAATTAGTGTTAATTAGTATTGGTATTGGAATTGGATTTGTATTCCTACCATAATTGTAGATATAATTGTATTCTGTTACCTTCTCCTAGCTGGGATAGGTTTCCTGTACTACTATATAATGTATGCTGAATTCTTGAATAGGACACAGATTATTACCCTTATTTCCTACAAACAATTAAACAGTACCCAAGGATACCTTCTAACTCTGTATCCACAACGGTATATTAGTATATTGAAAATATAATCTTTCAGTTATCCTTTCTTAAATTATGACAAATCATCTTTTTTTATTTATTTTTAAACTCATCTTAAATAATGGAATGGAGACAAGAACTAAAACAGTAAATAGGGATAAAAATTTAATGGAATCTGGTTAAGCATCTTCCCTACACTCTTTTCATTCAGCAAAGACCAACAAATTGTAGCCTGCCAAGAAAAAAAAATGAAACTCAGTTAACTAGGAAAAAAACATCCCTAGCATCATCCTAAATCCTAATAAACACATCCTACTTTTCCTATCTTGTGTAGGTATTTTTATCCCCATGCTCCAACTTGAGGGGGTGTTAAGGAATATAAATATTACTTGTAATTGTAATTCGATTCTATTTTCCTTTTCCTAGCTTGTGTAGGTATTTTATACTACTATATAATGGACCTTGGGGCCATGGATAAACACATCATTACTCTTCTTTTCAACAAAAAACATAAAAAGAGGAGGAAAAAAACTCACACTCCCAAACTCGGTAATATTTACTCCTTTTATTTTTACCCACGTTTTTGGATTTGGATCTCCCCATTCCAACTGCAATATTGATGCGTCTCAAAACCGATCCACCTGCACAAATGAGACTCTTGGTAATGATCTGCAAGAAACAAGCCCCGGGAATTCTCGGGGGTAACTCTCTGATGCCTAAGTCAGTCAACCGTTTGAATAATGTATAAAAGTGAATGAATACTAAAGCGTAAATATACCTGGTATTTATACTTGAGTAGCATAGTAGTATTTGTGCATGACTTAACTTGTACATTGACACATTAAACGTCAATAATAGCGGCAACTATCTTAACCGTTTATCTTGTGACTACTGGGCTGAAAAAGGCCCAATAGATTATTTGGGCTGATCAAGTTTTACCATCATCAAATATGTCAATGAAAGGAAAGCTATAAATAGAGTTGCAGGAGTTAGAAGGTGAGATTAGCACAAAAACCTAGTTTCTGATGGATGAGGCTGTTGTCTGCTGGAGTGGAGGGAATTTCGAATTCTAAAGAAGATGGGTTTAACATATTCTTAGAAGCTCTGTGTTTAATGCTGCTTGTGCGATCAAAACAACACAGCAACAAACTGAAGCTATAGTAGCAACAGAAGTGAAGCTACATAGCTTATCAGTTTCCAGATATGCTGATGGATCCTTTCTCCACCTCGTCCTTCGTGTTTTTCGATTCTTTTCACTTTTCTCCCACTTTCAGTGATGGTGTGTCGGGGGATTCGATCAATGTACGCCTTGTAATGCTTCTTTACATTCTTCTCCCACCTCTTGCAAACTGACTCCTTTCACCATACTCCCTCCTTTTCCCTGTCTTCACTCCCATTGAGAACATTTTCTCTAGTGTTCTCCAATGAATCCGAAGTCACCACCGCCACTCAGGGGCGGAACAACCATGCCGCGTGGTAGGGCTCCAACCCTACCTGAGATTTCGGCGCCATGGTAGTAGTGGTCAATTGCTCTTCCCGTTGGAAGCTCCTCTTTTCCGGAGATTTTTATTTTTCCGGCCAAAAGCAAGCGAAGAAGAAGGCCGCTGAAAGCCTTCTTTTTTTGTCCATAATTCATCAAAACGATGTCGTTTTGATTCAAGTCAAACAAAATCGTTTAGATTAGTATAGAAGAAAAAAAATTGATATTCAAAATTTGGATATTTGTTTTGGGCCAAAAACTCAAGACCCAAATTTTGCTAAAACCTAAAAATGCGTCTCCTCTGCGCCTTAGCACTGTTCCAGCGGTATAACCTCCAGCTCCGGACTGCTGCCGCCGTCCCGCCACCGGCCAGAGACTTTGGACACCGCCCCACCACCGTCCGGTCCATCCCTTTTCCAGCCCCACCTGAAAAAAAATTTTGGTTCCGCCACTACCACTGCTTACACAGAAAATTAGCTCCCTTGTTTCCGAGAGTTCACTTGCATTTTCAGGCAGGTAAAGGTCTTCCACCGCAGTCGGTTGTAGCGACCACGACGGGGAAAGACCAGAGCTCTTCATCTTCGAACGGGCAGCAACGAATTTCTGATGCTTTAGGCAGTCAGACTTACAGATTCAGAGTTTTTTCCTGCAGAATCGAAACTTCAGAGACTTAAGATGGAGATAATCACGTCAATGATGATGTACACATACGCGCAGCTGTTTCTTGGCCATGCGCAGCCATGTCCAGTCATGCACCGACACATCTGTTTGGCACATCTCACGCGCAGCTCCTCTGTAGCAGTCATACGCTTTGCGTGGGAACCACCAAGACAAGTTTGCTTCTTTTCTCACTTTTGTTTCTTGTTTGTGGGGTGTCAAATAATTTGTTAACTGTATTTTATTCATATATATATTTTTATTTTCTCCTCTACTGCATTCACAACTTGTTTTTAAATGGTCATTTTGGGCAATAAAATTAGGTCTGTTTTGATTTATAACATTAGATTAAATTGTTTGTGCCAAATTATATTTTTTGGGTGACCTTTTTCCTTAAAATCATGTTTCGATTCTAATATGTTCCAAAATAAGTTAGGAGAAATTCAATTCAAAAGTGTTTAAATAACTAATAATTAGCGATACCGATATGAGAATTCCGAACAGATTGGTAGATTACAACTAGTTAGAACAGGGTAGTCCAATTAGGGTGGGTTATAGACTTTTTATTACTTTGATTTTGTCTAATGTGCCTAGTTCGAGGTGGAATGCCATCTCTCACTGGTGAACAAATTAGGCTGATGGGTTCGAGTCATATTGATTAGATGATTTACAGCAGTGGACCACTTATTTCTGTTATATGTATCCTTTATTTTAATCTTAATTCAATCACACTGACCTTTATTTTAACCTGTAATGCTATGTTTAGTGTCTGTGTATAAATGACTCTAGCTTATATTTCACTGTTGTAATAGATCACTTCCATGTACGCCATTGACCAAATTGATAATCATAATAGAAATGGTTGAATTCCCTAACATCCCATTTGATGACCATTCTCCCTTTACACTAGCCCGATATGCAACATATCAGAACTTCTCTGTATTGCCGACTTCTTCTTCTTCCCTGCTTGCAATGATGGTTGTTGGATCTAGAGGGGATTTCTGTCTTGGTCCAAGGATCATCCTTTCATATAAATGTTTGTCCCCGTTAAATTGTACGTTTAATCGTGAAAATTCTTGTGAAAAGTCAGTCGCGCTAGAAATATTTTGTGTTTAGCTGCAATTAGTTTTGTAGTCTAGAGTAGTTAAGATAATTCAAGGTAAGTGAGTATGTCTATCTCCTTGCCGCAAACCCTCTCGCTGCAACCCTTCTTCTTCAATTTTTCCCATCTTCCCATCAGGGGAGATGGGGAATGATAATGTGTAAATCCGTATGGGCCTAAATATGTATGCGGCCGACCTTAAGCCCATTGGGTAAAGCCTTTTGGGCTGGCCCAAGTAAGAGTACTTGCTCCACAATCAAACAAAACAATTGCCCTACTTGCATACCTATATAAAGGCCAAAGGTAAACCTACACAACTCAACTATTCATTCCTAATTACATTTGGGTATCCTGTTTGCTTACTTGGCTGTCGGAGCCTCCCCCCGGAAACCTCCGAGGGTTTTGTCTTTGCAGATTTTGATCACCCACGGTGGAGCAGCGGCAGCGGTAAATTGGGGTGCATCAAGTGGCAGGGTCGGTGGGATTGTCAGTCAGATCTGTGATCATATGCTTACTGTCCATGTTCACATCTACAGCAAGCACCTTCTGTTAGAGTGAACGGTTAAAAGAAAAAGCTTTAGGCATCGACGACGAGGTACAATCCCCGTACCGGAAAATGTGAGGGCATAGATCCAATATGCCTCTGGGTCTCACTCCCTCTAGCACCAGTGTTGAGCTTCCGGAAGCTGGCCAGGACTAGGTCCCAGAAGGCAGGGGTCCAGAAGCTCTTCGTGAAGAAGCTAATGCACCCCCACAGACCATGGAGGTCAGCATCAAACCCTAGGTAGGTGGAGATGAAGCTCTTACCTCGGAAAGTCAGGTGGGTCGACAAAGGGTGAATGAACCGCAGTTTACGGAGGCTACAACTGATTTGCAACCAGAAATCTCGATAGGGGCTGGGTTGCTTGAGCATCAAGGGGTACAAGAAAGGTAGGCCCCGCATCGTAGCAAGATCTAGTGTCGTGGGCTTAGGTCCTCAGATCTGCTGGCTATCAGGTAGAGCCTTATATGATCTACCACAGGGATATACAGCAGCAGATGGGGCCCTAAAATTCGATGCCCCTGGTGTTGCAGCTAAGATTCCAGTCGTACGCCCATCCGGGAGTGTTATATCAAGTTGAAATTAGTGCCCTTACACGGCCCCAACCGACACTCTCGAGCATGTCGTAAATGATAATATACTTTGTGCCAACCTCGATGCCCTCAGCTCCGAGATAGACTATTCCACATTCAATGGTAGGGCTGAAGGGAGCTTTCCTGGATTTTAAAAGCCAAATATATTCAAGACTCCGCCTGGAGGTTCCCCCCTACGACCCCTTACTGGTCAGGGTAATATTATGTCCCGCGAGGGGGAGGGTTGCACTCAGGGTACATGGCTTTGAATCATCTCCTCCCCATGCCTCAAAGCTTCGATGCCGCGATTTGGCCCAGCCCGTACGGAGACCCGCGGATGGGAGGGGGACCGATCGACTCTTTAACAAGAGAACTTGACAGGCTGATCACAGCATCCCCTTCCAGTCCTGTGACAATGATCGCCTGATGGCCTAGTAAAATGAAATCACCCAAAGGGCTCCCCACATATAGTGGAGACTCAGACCCTCGCAAGTTCATACTGATGTTCCTTAGTCTGATGAACTTGAGGGACTTCAACGTACACCTAACATGTAAGTTGGTCGGAAGTTACCTTTGGGGGAAAACCCAAGAATGGTTCAACAAGCTGGGAATAGGGACGCTAAACTCATACAAAGATATCGGAATGGACCTTCAAAGTCAGTTTTTCAAAAGAAGAGGTTCATAAAAACCTTAATAGAGTTGTACCAAAACAAGAGGAGGCCAGGTGAGTCAACAGAGGCGTTCTACCATTGATATGTGGATGAGAGTCTTAGCATAATCAATCAGACTGAGTAAGGGGTAATTCTTGGATATAAAAATGGAATGTCAAACCTCGACCTGTACAAAAAGCTAGTCTCGAAGAAACTGGAGACCCTACAACAATTGCAGGAGATCGTAGAGCAGTATTCAAAAATTGAAGAGGCCACGATGAGAAAATGGAAGGGAGATAGATGGCTTGAAAATGGACCTAAGCACTCTAAGTCTAGGTAAAAAAGGCTCGACCACCCAAAAAAAGGGTTCGAAAGCTTTTTTTCCCTTAACCAAGTCCCTGATAGAGATACACTCCATCCATAAAGGGATGTTTCGAAGTCCCCCTCTCGAAAAAGGCTACCATGGGAAGAAAGAGTCCCGAAAACTTTTTGATCACCACAAAGAACGAGGCCATGACACAAGTGAGTGTACCCATCAGAGACAGGAAGTGGAAAGATGTTCAAGGGAAGGTTTACTCCTTGACTGTGTCGAGGGTCTGAAAGGATCCTCTTCAAAGGGCCAAGTGAAACACTGTTGGAAAGGCAAAAAGAGATCCAAACGAAATAGTAGAGAATAGCAGGCAAATGATGGAGACTAAGTCGGAAACCAAGAAGAAGTACGAGATGAAGCAAAGGCTCGGCTGGATAGAAACCGAAGGGATGGGGTGAATCGGGTGATCAACTTCATCAATGAAGTTGTAGGTGATCAAGCTTCAAACAAAATCATCAAAGCCTAGTCCTGATATGTGCTCCCCGGAGAACCTTGCTAAAAATGTTTCTGACCCGAAGAAGCAATTACCTTCTTAGAGACTGACCCGGTGCACAGTCAAAACCCTCACACAGATACAGTGGTGATCCATGCCACCATTGGAGATTGTTATGTCAAAAGGGTGTTCGTGGACAATGGCAGCAGGGTCAAAGTAATGTTTGTCAACTGTTTCGACCAGTTTGGGCTCAGGCGTGAAAGCCCAAGGAGAACAACCTCTCCCTTGTCCGGCTTCACTGGGAAAATGGTGCTACCTTTAGGAGTGATTACCTTCTTGGTTAAAGTATCTGAGGGGGACAAGGAAATCACAATCGATTGTAGCTTTGTAGGAGTTGACGATGTGTCCCCATACTATGTGATCCTCGGAAGGCCTTGGATGTGCTAAGAGCGAGCGGTATGGTCCCCTTATCATTTTACCATGAAGTTCCCTACGAATAGGGGGATAGCAGTTATTAGAGAGGATCAACCGATGACTAGAAGCTGTTTGGCTCTATCCCTCAAAGAGGCTAGAAAGAAGGATATGGTGGCTTTAATTAAGGGCGAGATTAAGCCTACTGACACCAAAACAGTGGCCGTTCGAGACAGGGGAATGATGCCTGTAGGAAAAATCATTTCACCTGCACCAAAGCAACAGCTGAAAGACTTCTTAGACAATTTCTTCAATATGTTTTCATGTGACACCTTGAACCTCACATGTGTACCTAGGCAATTAATGGTTCACATGCTGATTATGGACCCATCCCAAAAGCCAACTAAACAGAAGTGTAGATCTTTCGCTCCCAACATGGCCGAGGCCATAAAGGAAGATGTCAAAAGATTACTGAAAGCTGAGGTTATCAAAGATGTATTCGACCCTGAATGGATAGTGAATATTGTGATGGTCTCTAAGCACGATGGTACTTGGAGGATGTGTATTGATTTCACGGATCTTAACAAGTGTTGCCCCAAGGACAACTATCCCCTTTCTTCTATTGATGTGCTGGTCAAAGCCATAATAGGATATGATGTCCTGGCATTTTTTATGCCCATAAGGGTTATCACCAGATACTCATGACCGAAGAGGAAAAGAAAAAAAGATATTTTTTTAAAATCTCACACTCTAACGCAGGTCCCGGGGGAAATCAATCATAAAGTAGACAATCTAAGTAAGCTCGCTTCTTCGGATTTGGGAAGCCAATCCCACCAGCTACTACTCATCGAAACTCTGAGCAGACGAAGTTTTGAAGTACCAGTGGTTATGTCGGTAGAAGTGGAAGACTCCTGGATGACACCATTCGTGGCATATCTTTGAGAGCGTGTCCTACCATAAGATGAAGTGGATGCCACAAAGATAAGGTTGAAAGCTCCAATGTATGTGTTGTAGTAAGAGATGCTGTATAGAAGGGGTCATTTGCAGCCATTTCTTTGATACTTTAACACCCATGAGGCTGATTATCTCACAAGGAAAGTCTACGAAGGGATATGCTGCAGCTACCAGGGAGCCAGGTCTGTGGCGAGGAGGCTTATTCGAGCAGGATTTTACTGGCCGATAATGTCTGAGGATGCGAATCGATATATTCAGACTTTTCACCTGTGTCAGAGACATTCCCTTATAGCATATGTTCCACAGGAATAGATGAGAAACATCTATAGTTTGTGGCCATTTAACAAGTGGGGGATCGATCTGGTAGGCCCTTTTCTAGAAGTGCCAGAAAGATTTAGATACTTAATAGTGGCTATTGATTATTTCATGAACTGGGTAGAGGCTGAACCCCTAACGAACATAAGAGGAAAAAAAGTCATCTTCTTTTACTGGAAGAACATTATGTGCCATTTTAGAATCCCAAGAACGATCATTTCGGACAACGGAACACAGTTTGCTTAGGATCCCTTCAAGATGTGGTGTGAGGAATATCAGATTAAGAAAAAAGTGACATTAGTTTACCACCCCAAGCCAATGGACAAGTGGAAGTGACCAAAAGAACGATAGTAAATGGAATACGAGCACGCCTCGAGGGGGAGGAAGGTAATTGGATATGGGAATCACTCAATGTGTTGTGGGCATATCGGACAACTGAGTCTTCCACTACTGGGGAAATGCCTTATAGTCTAGTATATGGCTCGTAGGTAGTAATCAATGCGGAAATAGGTGTTCCTAGCCCAAGGATGATGGCTGCTGCAGATTAGACAGTCAACCAGCAGAACCGATATCTGGATCTGATATGGTGGAAGAAAAGAGGGAGTTAGCTTCTCTACATGAGGCTAAAGTAAAAGAACAGGTCAGAAGATACTATGACAGAAGGGTAAAGAAGGTGTTGTTTAATCTAGAGGACTTGGTAATAAGGAAAAACGAGAAAAGCAGAAAGGAACCTGAAGGGAAGTTAGCTGCAAATTGGGAAGGACCTTATAAGGTGATCGAATCGCATCTGGGAGGAAGTTATGTTCTCGAACTCATGAGTGGAGTTTGAGAGCCAAGGAGGTGGAACATTACCAACCTGAGAAAATTCTACCAGCTATGATAAGTCGAAGGTAATGGTAAATAAAAACAAACCGTGAGAGTCTACGGGAGTGGGAACATTGTCCCACTCCCGTGATATAATGAAACCTACTAAACTACCCCTGATCTAGATGATACAATTAGGTGGCCCAGAAGGAACTGAAAAATTCTACGGGAATGTGAACCTTGTCCCACTCCGTGAATACATGATACCTACTAAGCTACCCCTGGACTAGATGATACAGCCAGGTGGCCCAAAAAGATGCTACCCCTTCGTGATGACACGGGCCTGTAGAAATCATCTGTGAAAATACCGAGGGGTATGAGAACAGCCTCACTAGCCCCTCACTCCATGCTACTTCCATAAAACCAGTTGTGTGAACCGGCTCTTCAGCCATGGTTTGTTCCCCACGGGTGTCTTCCAAACCGAGAATGGTATCGGCCTTCAAGTGAAGTAGTATGACGTCTTCTTCAGGAAGAGTTGGCACACCGCTTCTACCATGTACACCTCTAAGATGAAGATAAAGAGGTGTTATTGGCCTTTGATAACGATTTCTGGATGAGTGCCGAGGTTATCTCGGTGGGGTTGGGAGCAGATTGACCGTAGTCTGTGTTGCTCCCTAGTGTTCCCCACCGTTAGACCTCCTAATGATGAAGAGACAGGGCATGACTTCTCCCGTGCACACCTCGCGTAACGGTTTTGTAACCGCCCTCTCCATTTTAGGCAAATAGACAGCCTGATGCCATTTTCACTTTTCAGTGCAGCGCAGGAAAATAGTGCAAGCGTCAAATCCAAGTGATACCTAGCAAGGGGTTAATTTATTTGTGTATGCCAAATTAATTAACCCCCTACCCGACCTGCATGGCCCTGTAACTAACATAGGAAATCCTTTTGGCCAGATGAAGAGAGGCTGCTTTTTTTTTTGCAAACCCCTTCGAGGACTCGAATGCCCCCCTCAAGCACTCAAACACATCCATATCTCGAATGTCCCATTCGAGCACTCGAACACCCCATTCGAGCACTCGAACACCTCTATCACTCGATAAGTGGCACTCTAGTTGATGTTTGAGCGGGTTACTTTAAAGTGGTGCTCTAGATGATATTTCCATCCATGGCTGATGTTAAGTGGTTTTATGTAAAGCGGTACTCTAGTTGATATTCGAGTGGTTTTCTCTAAAGTGGCACTCTATTTGATGTTCAAGCGGGTTGCTTTAAAGCAGCGCTCTAGATGATATTTCCAGCCACAACTGATGTTCAAGTGGTTTTCTCTAAAATGGCACTCTAGTTGATGTACGAGTGGTTTGCTATAAAGCGGCACTCTAGTTGATGTACGAGTGGTTTGCTATAAAGCGGCACTCTAGATAATATTCGAGTGGGTTGCTCTAAAGCCGCACTCTAGCTGATGTTCGGGCGGTTTCCTCTTAAGCGGTGCTCTAGATGATATTTCTAGTTATGGCTGAGGTTTGGGTGGTATTCTTTTAAGCGGCACTCGAGGGCTACTTTTCTAATCTTGGAATGATGAACTAGTGGACAAGATTGGCAGGATGTAGGTGGAAGCACTGAACCTGGGTAAAATGCTTGTGTCTCTGAATTTTTTAATTTCTACTTACCAAAGATATTCATAATATGCTCTACTTAAGGAAGTAGCACATGGCGCTCATATTCGAGGGGAAATACATTGTAGATAGAAAGAAAATAGGCTATTTATTCAAACTTCATCAATTATTAGAAGTACAATATTGATACTACAAAGTACATAAACTTATTCGTCTAAATGTATTTATCTAGTTGGAGGAAACCCTGCCCGAAAAAAATCTTCGGTGGAGATAGGTTTTCCCAGCCCTTCACTTTCACCTCTATCTCTTCGATCTCTTCAAGCTTTATACTAGTGGCCCTCATGATGTCCTTTATTTGTTCCTCTACATGATATTCAGAAGGATCGAGGGGAGCAACGGTCTTACACCGCTTCTTTGTGGAAGTTTGAATGGGCCCTTCGAGGTGGATCTAATGCTCTTGCGACATTATAAGGTAGATCCTTTGGTCAATTTGCTCGAGGGGACAAGATGCTTCTGAGATCGAGGAGCAGAACAAAAACTTAAGGGGGTGAATCATTTTACCTTCAGCTCTACCAACCAATCAAGAATAAGGTCAAAGACCTTTTTCTGCCGAGGAGTTCCGTTCTCATGGATGTTAACTTCATCCATCCAGTATCGAGCAGCTTTGAGTAGAAATTTTGCAAGATGATCATTTTCTGATTAAATAAGAGGAAGGAATTCCGTGAGAAAGCATGTGGGCACGGAGGCTTACTTCGTGTGCAACAATTGTTTCTTTGAAATTAGCGATACACTACTCTACTTCTTTGGTCTGTACCTTCCGAGCCGTGATCTCCCTTGTGATTTGTACATTCCCAGACAAAAAATATTCTACCAAAGTGCTATCTTCAACCAAAGGGCTTCTTCGAGGGGCTAGATGAGGTTCGCTTGAAGAATGGGGATCCTCAATAGCTATCTTCCAAGCGAGTAATTCATTTTCAAGGCTTGCCACTTTGTGCTGAACTAATAGATGTTTCTCGGAAAGTAACTCCCTCTACCTACGATTTTCTTCCATGCAACCAATTATGCGCCCTCCCACTACTAGAAGCCTAGTCACAGTGGCAATGAAAGACTTTAGAGAACCAAACTTCAAATAGATTTGACGCATCAGCTCTTCGAGTTCTTTTTTTGCGGAATCTCAACTCTTGACCACTTCTAAAGGTTATGTACCATTAAATTCTTTGCTCAGGAAATCCTTAACAAACCCATTAAAGGTGGGATGGTCTTTAGACTGCCACAGTTTCATCTCAGCTTCGAGCTAGTGGAGCTTGTCCTTCAAGGACTCCTTCTCTTGATTACAGTTAGATAGATCCCGGGAGCCCTCCAATAGCTGTTTATGTGTCTCACTCAACTCCTTTTGGGCACTCGAAAGCTCCTCACAAGCACCTTCTAACACTCTCTTCAACGAATTATACTATAAAAAGAAAACAAAGGCAAAATCAATAAGTCGTGGCAAAATACATATTTTTATATTGATACTCAAAATAAAAAGTTACAATTGAGAGGCCCTAAATGGAAAAGTTACAATGAGGGACAAAACCCAGAATCATCTTCCTTTGAGGTGAAAGCAATCATTTCTTCCTTTCGGACGGTGGTTGAATTCTGCTCGGGAGAGTTGTCTGTAGCCTCTGGAAGGGGGATCGCTCGAATCTCCTCAGCAGTGAAGAGCTTCCCTTTGGACTTAATAAAATCCATCAAGGAAAAACATAGGCCGTCGTTCTTTATTTCCTCATCCCATTTTGCGTCAAGCCACCTACTTAGCAAGATCTTCAGATAGGGAGGCAGACACTTGTGGCTTCAGGAATTCCTCGGCTAATTTGCTACAGCCAAGCTGTTTGGCCACCCCCAGGAGATCCACAAATAGTTGAAGTAGCTCAGGGCTGTTAAAAAGCTTGTGTTTGAAGACTTCGAGCAGTTGAACCTGTGAGGCCGGATCCTCAGCAGCCTGAACCCTCTTCTCGAGGGTATCCTTCTCCTGCGTCCATTAACGCCTCTCGGCTTCAACACTTTTCCTCTCCCCTTCCAGAATCCTTTGTTTTTCCTCGAGAATTTTTTTCCCTTGAGCACCCTATCCTTCTCCTCGAGAGCTCGTCCCTGGTCCTTGAGGGATTTCTTCAACTCTAAAATCTCAGCATCCTGTTTGCTGAGCTTCTCCCAGAGGGAACCGCAACCAGAGAAAGCGAAGGCGAAAGCCGCCATCTTTTCAGTGGCCTCATTGAAAATTATGAGACTTAGAAAAATAATAAAACTTAGATTGATGCTAGAAAAAAGGTCGCAAAATAAATTTTGAAAAAAAGAACGGAGGAAAACCTCAGGATTAGAGGCCATCCTTGAGAGGTGATGCTCAATCCTGGATATTGACACCCCATCATTTGAAGGGGGTGAAGACTAAGGATAGACATTCTCACTGCCATATGCTCCTATCAATGGTGTTGGGGTGGTGCTACCGATGTTGTTGCTACTTTCCCTTGTCTTCTGGCGAACAATCCTGGTGTGAGAAGGCTGCTCATCACCAATGGTCAGAGTAGGCCTTTCGCCGCCTACTGTAAGAGGGGAAGCCTGGTTCGAGAGAGGAGAGGCCTGATTCAAGGGAGTGGAGACCTAATTTGAGAAAGCAATGGCCCTTTTGGGAGGAGTCTGACCCTGCTTCGTGGACTTCTGCATCTTTAAGCCTCTAGCGAGATCCACTAAAAAAAGAAGAGAGAGTCACTGATAATAAAATCAACAACACAATAAACATGAGAAGTAGATTTATGTTAAGGCACCTGTGGAGGCTCCCGAGTGCCTAAAATCACTAATGAATGTCTCGAGGGGAGGGCTTTCGTTGGGGCCTTCAAGTTCTCTTCTCCTTTTCCTGATATTCTTCTAGAGTATTTCATACACATACTCCTCGTAGATTGCGGGCGGAAATGCAAAGCTGCCAATTTGGGAATTGGGATTGTTGAAGTAGCAGTAGTTGAGGGAGCTGGAAAGTAGTTTTTACCTATCCCTCTCAAGGGAGTCCAGGCAGATATATTCCCCAAGTTTGGGAGACTTGACTCGTACGCCTCAATTCCACGGAGGAACTCGATACCTTCTGCCATAAAAAAAACCCCTTTCTTCCAGCTTCTCCAGTCACCCAAATTGCCAGTCACTCCAAAAACCTTGTGATGTGTCTCTCGGATGGTAAAAGTGACAATCATGTCGGTTGACCGCCCACTATAAGACACGAAGTATAGCGAGCAAAGAAACTTATTCCGGGGCTTGATTCCAAACTTATCAAATCTAGCCAAGAACATCATGATGATCACCAAGACATTGAGATGGACTTGTGTAGGGCTCACTTGGAATTGCCTAAGAAGTTTGGAAAAAAGGGGCGGAAAGGGAAACGTGAGCCTGCAGCGAAGATGTCAGAGGGAAATGGATGATCTTTCTTCGGGGAAGGTTATGGGGGGTATCTCCCTCTTGAAAGGGTTGAAAATTGGCATTTGGGACTATTCATTGGCCAAGAGGGATCAAGTCTAAATTTTTTGAGATAGCGGTCCCCACTACTTGAACTGGGGGCTCCCTCTATGAGTCCCTTAGCCTTAACCTTCGAGAAGTCCCCTTTTTCTTCTTTTGAGAGGGTTTAGCCAAAGAAGATACTCGAGGCACTCTCGAGGGTACTTTCTCCCCCTCAAGGGATGTTCTCTCTCTCAAAGGAGATGCGTTCTCCTCCTCCTCTATGGCCTCGAGAGGCGTCTCCCTGCAGATCAGAGATGTTGTGGACTTCCTTTCCAATTTGAGCTCTTAATTTGGAGGAGGGTAGAAACCAATTTTTCCACTCATAGGGAACCTCCTTATATAGGGATTTCCCATGCCTGGTGACCAGTTCTCAATGGTCTCTCGAGGAAGCATATCAGTCACCAGAAAACCCCTTTCTTCCCCAGGACTGTTAGCCATCTAATCATGCATAGCTTCTCCAACATCTGAATTGTATCAGAGTTCTTCGGAATGAGTGCATTCTGAGTCGCTAATGGCTCTCTCTAGCATACTAACCCCTGTCCAGCCTACCCTAATCTCACCGGGAAATTTCTCAGAAGTGCAACCCTCATCAGAGCGGGGTATGATTATAAGGAGAGGAAACGAAAAGATTAGAATAAGAATAGAGATAAAGGTAATTACTGATTTTTTGGGAAAGATGATGAAAGTTAGATCGATCAAGAGAGAAGTAGAGAAAGAATGCTTGTAAGAAAGTGCCTGCAAATGAGAAAAGTGAAAGAAGAAAGAGCGGTTAAGAGGTAATGATAGGGGATGTAATGATGGATAATTAATAACTGCCTTGGAAATATAAAAATTTATGGAAAGATGCAGTTGCTTTTCTATCTTCTGACAACGCACTGTTTGGGGAGCAGTGATATGCGCGGTTGTACAGCACGCACACGCCTTTTGGAGTCCTGACGACAAAGTTGATTAGAAAACCAGTTTCTCTTCCTCGAACACAAGAGCAGCGGAGTGCAAGGTTCATTTCGAGTCTTCAAAGTCCTCAAACTGTCCCATGCATTCGAGACCTCGAAGAACCTTCATGATGTTCCAGCCTTATGAGAGGTTGAGAACCTAGTTTTCTAGGGGCTCTTGATAGAGGTCAAGGCCAAGAAGGTCATTGGGTCGAGGATGTGGTAGCCCATTTAGGAGAATATTTAAAACCCTAACATAATTACTGTATTCGTGGGTAATTAAGGGCAATAATTAAGAAGAACTTTATTTAGGACATGAAGAATAAATACAAGGTACACATTTACTTATGATTCATTCTATCTTAATCATATTAGACACTTGGACTAACTTAGGCATCAGAGTGGTAACCCCTGGAACCCCCACGGACAGTTTTATTGCACGTTAGTTCGAGAAGAATCCAAGCCCATGAACCGGTCGGTCGTAGGAGACGCATCAATTATGTATCTGATTTGATTCAAATTGAATTGAACCTTTATTAATTGAACTAAAAAAATAAAAAATAAAATAAATGATAATAATGGAGAATTAAATTAAATTAAAATTTAATAATATAATAAAAATAATTGAAATCAAATGAATTAAAATAGAAATAAATTAAAAAGTTAAAGAGACCATATGTTGCACCGCATCTGCATATGGTGCACTATCACATACTTCATACGCAATCTTTCATGGTCGAACCACCCAACTTATCATCCATGCGTTAAAAAATTACTCTTTAAGATGTTGGGGTAGATGCTGTAATATGCATTCCAATAGAACGTGAAATCACGCTTGGATGATTGTGGTAAAATTTTTTCTTGGATATCGATTTGAGTCACGTTGAACATGCTTTCCTTAAAGAGTAATTCGACCCTATTATAGCCTTGGGTTACACAAATTCCCTTTGAGGATAAAAAAATTAAGAATCCCTCATATTCTAGGCTTGAATCAGAAGAATACTTTTGAGTACCTGTGTTTTTGGTTGCTACGCATGTCTGAGAATTTCCCTTTATGTTTTGTGTTTCAGTCTGTTGTGTTTCATGTACTATTGTCTATTTTGTGTTCTTCCACTTATAACACCATGCATGTGTACGTATGTATTTATAGGAAACAAATGTTGTGAAAAGATACAACACTCATCGTTCTACATCAAACAATGTAGCTATCAGAACTATTATGAACAAATTCTGAAATGGCACAACCTTTCCTTCTAGGACAATGTAGTAAGTTAGGCATGCTGCCAACACTCCATCCCGTAAACAATCCTTAATTCATCCTCATCCTTTCATTCAAGGAATTAGACACTACACACCACCTTCGTCAGAATTATAAATAAATACGGAGGTATCTAGAATGAAGCATCTTTTCACACAAGGATAAGACAGGTTAGTCTAACCAGCACAGTTTTAATACTTATCCCAAAAATGCAAGCTCGTAGATAGTTTTTACAAGTGTGCACTCCGCACCACCAAACTTTTTTTAACATCCCGAGTTCACAACTACTCGAATCCAATGTTACTTAAATATCATTGTGTTTTATAAAACACCAACATATATTACACACAATAATTAACAAACAAGAGAAAGATAACAAATTCAATTTTAAATTAACTTAATCTATTTAAATGTATGTATTACAAAGGAAAACAAGAAAATGATCGCAAGGGACATTAATAAGAAAAATATATTTGAAAAGGGTGAGTCTTGATGATACTCTTATGATCCTAGAGTTGGGCCGCATCCCAACTCATCTTTGGGTTGACTTTACCCAGTAGGGTTTAGTCATAAATTGGACAAGGTTGTTATTTAGTACGTATTTACTAAGAAAGGGGTTACAGGTCATAGCAGTTAGGGTTTAATTAGTATAAATATGAATGTATGTCATTCATTTTGATTCATTCACTATTATTCTCACTTTCTGATATCAGTCACTGACTTTACCACCAGAGGGTCTTCCCCCGGATAATTCAAGGGCTCTATTTTGCAGGTCACGGGAAAGGATATGGGATGCAATCCAATCGGGTTCCAGACGCATCAATTGGCATTCCCAGTGGGACCCGAGAAGTCCGTCCCTTCCTCGTCGAGGATAGAGTTTATGTTACCTTATCGACACTTCCTCCGATAGTAATATCTTATGTACAGGAGTCTCAATTTTTGTGATTGCTAGAACCTGGAAACCTCGGTCTCCATAGGTAGCAGAAGGTTAACCTCTCCGGCGTGAGGCGACATCATCACCGTAGCCAGCAGTTCATCTTTTCCTACATATTTCTAGATACCAGGGGTGGCCTCCGTCTAGCGCATGCGATCCACGCCCCTCGCTAGGGAAGAAGACCTAGCGTGTGAACTTCACACTCACTGATTTAACATATTATCGCATACATGTGAATTTACACGCCGAGTTCTTGGATGGTGTTACCAGCTTTGCAAGCTCACCAGGCAGATCCTTTTGTGGTTTTCTACTCACTGCTGCAGCCTCTCAAAGCTCGCTGTCTCATCCTTCGAAGACCTTGTTTGTCAAAGAGCAAAGGTTATCGAAGAACTCAACCATAGATCGAGGACTTTTCCACCGAACCACTTATCCCTTGACATCTTGTCCATCGAGATCTGTCGACCTTCAAACCTTCCACCTCCAGAACCTCGAAGCCTCCACCTCCTGAATTTGAAGCAATAAATCCACCAGCTTCGATAGATCCATGTAGTGGGAGTTAGAGTTTATCTGAGATGGCTTCCCCTACGTGATTCCGCACAATGTGACGATGGGAGTTAAATAGAGGAACAAACTTGAAGTCTCCTTCAAAAACAACTTTTGTCCCTCGATAACTCACCGGAACAAACTCAAAGCCTCGAGAGCTTGCCGCAACCTTTGGTCGTAGGGAGGTATATAAATTTGCTAATTTACAGTTTGCCATGCATTTCTCATTTGCAATGCTTTTCTCTTTACTCATGCATCAGGTAAATGGGATTTAACGTGGAGTATGTTTTCTTCAATGTGCCATAGAACTTAGAATATTAGTACTATCACAACTTTTATAATCATTAAGGTACCCTAGAAATGTGAAAATGTTGATGAATTAGACAAGTTGTAAACGTTCATGAGCAAGTCTTGTAATGCTGGATCAAATCGGCCAAGAAAAAACTAGGACTCTGTTGGATTATATGAAATTCTTAAATTGAAATGAGACTAAGTGAAAAGAGAAAGATAGGCACAACTGGAGGAGTCATTTTCTGAATATTAAAAGGAAAGCAAAGAGAAAATCTTGGTTTTTTGGTATCAACCAAAAAATATATTAGAAATTAAATAAATAAAATGAAGAGGTTAATGCCTGTACGAAAATAGAAAGGAATTGGATAGTACAGTTTTGAAAAACTACCAATAAACTCCAACTCTTATTGGGGAGATGTTAATGTTATGATTTTGAAGTGGTTAATTTGGGGAATATGCATATATCAGACTTAATTGAATGATTTATTTGTTTGAGTGATTATTAAATGATCAGTCGGTATAAGACTACTCTTAAAAGGTATATGTGGCACTAGAGTCGTTGTGCATATTCTTTTGTATGATTATACTTTTTGTTCTACGGATGTGGAGTCAACTGTTTCTTAGTTGTGTGGCTGCTTAACAACCTGTGTCCGCAGGCGGTAATTGGATATAGAGCTTGTGCCTGATGATAGCTTAACCTCTGCTTTGTTTCGTTGTTTCCTACTATTTTTTAATTAAATTTCAATAAAGAAGCTTTGATGCTCTTTTTAGATGTTGAGGGTTGTTAAACAAGTTCTACAAATAATGAACATATAAAGATGGTGATACAGTTTTGTGCTATATCAGTCAGTGGGTAATAGTTGTTCTGGAATGTAATCTACATATATCTTGTGATCTTAGAGTGACTCTCAAAGCTAGAACTATCCACCAAAAAATAACCTGATCTCTTATTCAAGCATCTCCAAGGAGAATTTTTATAAACTTCTTAAATGATATGCTCACTCTAGATTGGTGGCAACTACTGCCTCTTTCTGCGTTTATGGGATCACATCATATTCTCACCATTTTTAAATCATGTGAAACTTTTAAAAACAACAAACATGATGAGTTTTTGGCACTAAATGGATAGTGAACCTAAACCTAAAGCTTTTCAGGAGTTTTGAAGGCAGGTGAAGTACTTGACCATATAATCTTCCCTTCAATGTCAATTTTCATTCTTTTTATAACCTGATCTCTTTTTATTTCCAAACCACTTTTGCATCACTAAAGTAAATTCATAACCACATATACTCTCAAAATGGTATTCTTGTATGAAGAGGGTAAGATATTTCCCTTTCCTTTAAGGACATTAATCATAACAGCACCAAATGGAACACAGAGAGTATATGCGATTTCCTTTGTGCATTTTATTCCCTTACTCAATTGCATCCCCTATGATCAGTTGTTTGACATGCGTATATTCATTTATAGCATCGAATTTCTACCGTGTGTGAGAGATATAAGATAATTCTGATTTAAGAGATACTCATATGTGATCACCATTCTACCTCTATCTTGTCCATTTTGTATTAAGAACATGTATGGTACTTTTAACAGTAAGTTCACTCGGCCCTTTGTTGGCTTTAGCAATCTTTGTGTTATATTGATAAGTGATCATAGATTCAGTTGGCGAGCTTTTGTGTTCTACTGAAAATTAACCTGGGTCAAATAAAACAAATTTTACAGAAAATCATTTTGTAGGTGACTAAAAATAATAGTTACTTTGATTGGATTAAGCCTAGATTAAAGTTATTTAAAGATAACACTGCATCAGTTACTTTGGTTTTTAATTTCAAAGTAATAGTTCGTGCTAAGAATTGGGTAAAGTAATTGCGCTTCAAAGAAGCTGGAATAATTTGGTGAAGACTCGTCAACATTTAGCAATGCAAGTTAATCTTTGTTGACTGGGGAGTTTATGAAGTTAAACCTCTCTATCACCCAGGATAGTTTTCGATATTCTTTTCTGATGGTGTGGTATTTGTTATTCCGTTTGAATTGAAGAAGAATTATAGCATGAAGTGAATGGATAGTTCACTTTGATTGGTCTTTATATTATTGAGGCCTTCTTTCGAAAACAAGAGGTCTAGTGTCCTTCGTCTGAGGGGGGTAGCGCACCCTGGAGAAATGTCCACTACAAATCGAAGGACATTCCCCTCGATACCTGATTGTTGGCATGGTTGTTCCTTTCATTATCTTCAGAGGTGAGCAATGCTATCATGTTAGAGTATTATTCACTTGCATTGAAAAGACCAAGTTCGACGATTATTTCGCTTGCGCCGATAAGGCCAAGTCTGAAGATTACGCTCCCACTCTTAACCAATGATTCAAAGTTACAATCCAAGAGCTCTTATTTATTATTCCAGCTAAGGCTGTATATTCGAGCTATCATGTCAGAGTATTATTCACTTGCGTTGAAAAGACCAAGTTCGACGGTTATTTTGCTTGTGCCGATAAGGCCAAATTCGATGGTAACGCTCCCGCTCTTAAGCGATGATTCTAAGATACGAGCCAAGAGATCTTATATATTATTCTAGCTAAGGCTGTAGATTCGAGCTACAAGCTCCTGAATATTATTCCAGCTATGGTTGTAGACTCGAGCTATGAGCTCTTATATATTATTCCAGCTAAGGCTGTAGACCCGAGCTATGAGCTCCTATATATTATTCCAGGTAAGGCTGTAGACTTGAGCTACGAGCTCTTATATATTATTCCAGCTAAGGCTGAGGACTCAAGCTAAAAGCTCTCATATATTGTTCCAACTAATCCTGAGGACTTGATCTCAAAGCTCTTGTATATTGTTCTAGCTAAGGCTAAGGACTTAAGCTAAAAAAGCTTGTATATCTTTCCAGCTAAGGCTGGGGACTTGAGCTAAAAGCTCGAGTACATTTTTCCAGCTAAGGCTGATGAACTGAGTGGAAAGCTGATAAGCAGCACTCTTTCTACAATATCCAGCCTCGTAAGCTATACACTGCGACGAATGGTTTAAGTGAAATAATAATAAATGACACTTGCTGTAATAAATCTAGCCTCGTATGCTACGCGTTACGATGATGCTTTGAGTTGTATGCTGATAAGCTACACTCCTAATATTAATTCCATTTTCATAGGCTATATGCTGCAATCGATGACTAGTGGCGGGCTACGTGCTTCACATTTTATTAATACTTCTTATGGCCACTGCAAATAATGAAAATGAAATGAAAGCCTTGCGTTGCGCTTGAGTTACCTTTATTTTCAATATTGCATATAAATATGCTCGAGGGTTGAGTAAATAAAATGCAATATTCATGGATGAATATAAATTGTAAACATAATATAAAACTTTGTACATTAGTACTTGGAAACTATAAGGATCGAAGGTCCCAAAGGCAGTGACTGTAGAATCCCTATTAACGACCAAGACCCACTGGGGGCAGGGGGCTTTGGACTCTCTTCCTCCACTGGGGGCCCCTCGAATCTCTTCCTCCACAGGGGGCCCTCATATATTTTATTCCATAATCTCGAGGGTAGAAGATGTTTCCTTGTGAACACTTTCTTCTTCCCCTTCAGGTACCCTCTAAGAATTTCCTTCTTCATAAAAAGGACTCAATATTAAGTTGCATGAGATGCGCTGCGTTTGAGCTGTTTAAATCGTATGTGAAATGCTGCAATTAGTTCTTATACTGTGTGCCAACTCCCACTTACATCAGATATGATGAAGTGGAATAAAAAGAGCTCAGTTATCGATGGTATCTCCAACCCCTTGACCTGTTTAAATTGTATGTGAAATGCTGCAATTAGTTCTTTTATTGTGTGCCAACTCCCACTTACGTCAGATATGATGAAGTGGAATAAAAAGAACTCAGTTATCGATGGTATCTCCAACCCCCCTCGAGGATTAGGGATGGAGGGCTATTACTTCTTATCCTCCACGAGACCTCCACAGTGGGCTATTGAATATTAACCTTCACAGGGGGCTATTGAATATTATCCTCCAAAGGGGGGGGGCTATAGAATATTATTATACTCCACAGGTGGGGCTATTGAATATTATACTCCACAGGAGGCTATAGAATATTATTCTCCATAGGGGGGGTATTGAATATTATCCTCTATGGGGACTATAGAATATTATCCTCCAAAGAGGGGCTATGGAATATTAACCTCCACATGGGCTATAAAATGTTATCCCCCCCCTCTGGAGGATTGGGGGCTGGGTGTCCTCCATAGGGGGTTCTCGGATGTTTTCTCCCCCCTCCCCTCGAGGGTTAGGGGCTATTAAATATTTCCCTCCACATGAGGGCTATTGAATATTTCCTTAACCCCCCCCTCGGGTTGGGGGCTGGGGCTATTAAATCATTCCCTCTATAGGGGGCTATTCATTATTTCCAAACCCCCTCTCTCTCAAAGGTTTCTAAAAGAAGAGGAAGTTGAATTTACATGCAATACGCGAATTTGATCCTCCAATGATTAAGGCTACTTGATTGCTCCTACCTATGCCAAGCTTAAAAAAGATGAATAACCCGTAAGCTAGCTTCATGAATATAGTCAAGAGAATTAAAGGTGAACAAATATTTTATAACCCCTAGGGGGCAATTTAAATGTATTATCTCTATATGGCCACGATAACTTTGGTTACAATATTTCGAGGTACGAATGGCAAAAAGGAAGTGATAACAAAGTCTTGTAGGAATGAGTGATTCTTCTTTTGAAAACAAGGGGACTAGTGTCCTTTGACTGAGGGGGTTAGAGAACCCAAGAAGTCCACTGCCAAAAGTCAAAGGACACGTCAAATAATATATATGCTACATGGACAAACTCTCTCAAAGACCCTAGGAGAGCCTAGATGATGGATTTTCATTGGGAATTACACCCCTGAGGTAAGAATCGTTGTGCAAGACCTTCAAATATCGTATCATGGGCTTCGAGAGTACTTCGAAGGCATTTATTTCTTCCTTGGCATACTTGTTTCGCTCCACCACCTCATTAATGTGAGCTTGAAACTCCCTTGCCTTATATGGTTGGGTGACTATTATTGCACCAGGATTCTAAATCCTTTTGGCGTTGGTTAAGTCCTGCATAACCCTCATCAACTCGAGGGTTAGTTATAGTTGAATGATAACAAGACTTCTCTAATGATTCCTTCAGGTTCATACACTACAAAGGCAACGAAAAGAAATTCCTTAATCTTGGTCAAAGAGAACCAAGTACTGAAACTCTTAGTCTTGCAACTCTTTAGTTTGGGTAATCTTTTTGGCGCACACTTTGAGTAAAGAACGATGGCACAAGCATTATATTGGGGGCGATCATCAATGTTGGGGGCTTGATATTAGATTCCCTCTTTTAAAAAGAAAATACGTAGCTCGGAAGCACAAGATTTCGAGAGACCCTTCTTCCAAGGGAGGAAAACTTGATATATTCTAGGATATGATATTAAGAAAACTAAGGCATTCCCAAAATGTTAATGTATTCGAAGTTAAGTTGATTCGAATACTCAAACATAGTCATCATGCCCCGAGTTCTCCGGGGGATTTTGATGATACTCGTATGAAGCTAGAGTTGGGCATCCCAACTCATTAAATAATATCTTTGGGTTGGCTTGACCCAATAGGGTTTATTCATGAATTGGACAAGATTGTCATTTAGTACGTATTTAATAAGAATTGCGGTTACATGCTATAACGGTTAGGGTTTAATTAGTATAAATATGAAGGCATGTATTTCATTTTGATTCATTCACTATTATTCCCTATTTCTGATATTAGTCACTGACTTTACCATCAGAGGGTCTTCCCCTGGATAATTTCAGGGCTCTGTTTTGCAGGTCATGGGGAAGGAGACGAGATGCAATCCAATTAGGTTCCAAACACATCAAGTCTATAATTTGTGATAGGTAAGAAAAATGTCACAATATTTGTTCTACCTTTAGGTGCCACTAAATATTTGTGAGATGTGCACATGTCACTAAACTGAATCAATGTCACAAAATTTAATGACACTTCTTAATTGAACTGCATGTTAAAGCGTCACAACAAATTTAATGATACTTCATCGCGTCACAATATTTTAGTGACACGCCTAATAGGGGCACTTCACAAGGCATTACAATATGTTTTTTTGTAGTGTCAGTGACGCCTTGTGAAGTGTCCATATTCAACGTGTCACTAAAATATAGTGACGCGTTGAAGTATCATTGTATTTTTTGTGGCGCTTTAAGATGCAATTCAATTTATAAGTGTCATTAAATTAGACTAGCTTGCCAATTAAATTAATAATGACCATAATAAAAGATGGGAGACGACTTAATTTGGTGTAATACCATCTTCAAGATATTAGATAAAAGGAGTTAGCTAAAATACTATTTAAAGGAGTTAACTAAAACAACTTTTGAACTTATAATTTCATGTATAAATATTTTAAAATTATAAGGGGCTAAATTTTACAAAATTAAATTTCTATTAAAATGAATTGAACCGAATTTAATTAAAATAAATTTAATTTAATTTAATTAAATTGAATTGAAGTGAAGCGGAGATAAACCTTGGAAAACATGGCATAAGACAAGATCTGAGTACACACCGCACAATGCCACACATCTCCTCTCAGCGAGCCTCCTCTTTGTCAATCTTCTTTTCCCCATCTTCCCATGATCACGGGGAGATGGGGAAACGATAATTCGTTTAGTTGATATTCTTTTAATGTTTATGTTATTGAATAAGGGGGAAACGATAATGTTTATGATATTCTTTTAGTTGATAATGTTGCTTCTAGATGCCCTCTATGTTTCAACCATAAGGGAACTCTTAATCATATTTTTAATAAATGTCAAGTCACTGAGAAACTATGGAAACATACTGCTCACTTGCTTGAAATAAATAACCATACTTGTGATCATATATTTCACAAATTATCTTGGTATTGGTCAAACACAGCCTTTTCAAAAACAAAAACAAAATTGTTCAGATTTTACCATCTTTAATTTGTTGGATAGTGTGGACAAATAGATGCTCAGCAATGTATGATAACAAAAAGTGAGGGCTGACAGTATGATTTTTTTGAATTGAATAGAATGTTGGCTGATATTTTTACTGTACATCCTCAGGTTATATATAGAGATTTTGATTCATTGGTTTTAAAAGGACTAATCCCAGTGCAGAAGCAACCAAAAACTACATAGGGTATAAACTGAATACAGATGCCACACATTCCCATTGATCTTACTCTAAAGCTGGAATGATTGAAACATGGAATGCAGTCAAAATGGCAGCAATAAATAGCATACCATCAGTAGACTTGCCATTAGAGGCTGAACTATTGGCCATCAGATCAGGCCTTCACTAATGCATTCTAAATAACTTCCAGCCTTTGATAATTGAAACTAACTATATGCAGGCTGTAGAAGTACTACAAGGAAGAAAAATCTCACCCTGGAAGATCAGGAAGTTATGTTGGGAGATCAATGATGATGCAGCACACATAGGTGCCACGTTTCACCATATTTTCAGGTAACAGAATCAGGCTGCACACGAACTTGCACATATGGCACTCGCCCTGGATACTCAACTGATCACTACCTTACAAGCATAGGACTTCAACCAAAGAGTCAAGACAGCAATCATGGCAGATCAGATGAGCCTGCCGAACATTAGAGTTCTCCACTGAAAGAACGACGTCCATCTCTATTAGGCTTATCCAAGGAGTTATATATAGCATTGGTTTCTTGGAAATTTTTTCAAAGGATTGTCTTGGCTAATAATGTTAACACTTGGTTGGAGGCATTTCGTTAGAGACACAATCCTTTCAAAGAATATACGTAGCAGCGCTTTTGTCTTAGAAGCGCGGTCACACCATTATAATAGGAGAATTCTTAAACGAAATAGATGTAATGTTTTTGGTTACAGGGCTAGGGGTGGCCAATACATACCCCACCTACCTGGTGGTTTCTAATTAAAAAAAGAAGAATAATAAGAATGGATTTGTCTCCGTACAGTAGTATCGTGTTTCGACTTAATAGATTACATTATTGTGTTCGTGATGATCACCCAATTTAATTGTTCATGTTGATGTATTTTGTCCGATCTATTTTCACGGATCATGTGTTTCTCTAGGAGGAGTCCTGTTCTCGATTTGTGTTTTTCAAGGGGTTTCCTGTCCTGACAACATAGATTACATTTTGGATCAGTGATGTTATAGTTGTTGAAGATCCGGTCCTATTTGGCATAGGTATATTGATGCGTGATATGCTCCTCTCTGCCAAGTGGTCATGATTTTCGTGGGAAGCAAGTTAATATTCCGCGGGCGATATTACAGTTTGATTGGATCTCTACTCTGTAATAGTACAGGCAGTTAGTCTGGTTGACATGTAATTTAGATATTGAAATTTGGTTTTACCGAATTTTTCTAATTCTTATTAGTATGTTCCAACATGACCTATCTAACCAAGTATGAAATAAATTAAAGCATTAACAACACTAATTAGAAAGATATAGTATAAAGTACATCATACAAAATACTTATCTATACTAACTATAACATGTGAATTCTGCTAGCTTCCCTAAATACCGATCCACCTTGATCAGACTCCCTCTGACCTCGAAACTCATCGATACTAGATCTCTTCCTCCCGAGGAATTAAGGCATACGATTTTGAACTTTGAACAACAGGTCAAGTATGTTGGAACATAGAATTCTGGCTCTTTGCAATTCTCTCGAAAGATTGAAAATCTGTGTGCAAATTTTTTCTGATTAAAACCGTAAACAATGCAGCCGTGGTTGTCCCCTTTTACAGCCATGAGCATATCGAAACTCTCATTGATTAACTCCATAATATTTCTATTCCATATCTACTTCTTGAAGCATATCCAAATCCCATAAATAAATCACAATATCTCTCACATATTCGATAATATCAACTCCATATTTGTAGGGATTTTCCATAAATCAACTATGCTTCTATACACCTAATATATAGCAGAATATTCAGATTTCCATAACTCACAAATACCATAATATTCCGCCTTCTTTTTCCATAAATCTCCTTGGCGTAAATATGTTGTTCGTATGTACCAACATGGGAAGTTTTTCATTTCCAAATATGTTCACAAAAACTGCCAATTAAATATTCAATGCATCTCACTTGACTTTATAATCTCTCCCTTTGGCATTTTATGGACCCAAAAATTTTCGGCAATTAATATCACAATGAAAAACTTGTCATCACACACATAGATCTTCCCAACACCACCTATGTTGGAACATAAGCCCAATACTGAATCGGATAAAAAATGGAATACCAGAATTCCAACAAAATAAGAATACCGAAAACCAAATACCCGAAATCCAGGAATACCATCGAAAATAACCTTCAGATTACAACCAAATTCAATCCAAAATTCAAAATTCTCCCCCTGGGGCCATAAACATTCCAAATATAAATAAAATAAAATAAAAATATAAGCAGAAAGTAAGCTCCTCCTAACTGTGACTTCTATGTTGGAACATAGAGAAGAAATCCCGTTCAGGAGCAGGCCTCCAGCCGCGCTTTCTCTTTTTCCAGTTTTGCCTTTTCTTCCTCTAGCGCTGCCATTTGAATGGCTATTGCCCCCAGTCTTGCATTGAGGATTACTAGTTTAGCTTTGTTTTCAGCTGATGAAGAAGTAGACCTAGAAGGACTCCATGGTAGATCATGAACATGCTTCAACTCGAATGTATTCTTGTTCGGCCTCAGGAATTCCGTGTCAATAACCATATCTTTTGCCTTCCCCTTTACCTTGGCGCTCTTAGCCAGTGCTGAAATCAACCCGGGATAGGCAATGACATATTTTGCTTTGGGATCTGTGGATTGCCTCACCGGGTTTTGTTGAATAAACAGTCCAAGATTGACTTGCTTTTGTGTTCCAACACAGAAAAGTAACTTGGCAGTTTTTCTCGTCAGGGCAGTCGTGTTCGAGGATGGCATCCAGTAGCTAACTGCTATCTGATACAGGCTAAAGAACCTTAAGGACAAGCATGAAGCTTGTGAATACCCTACTTCAGGCCACTTAGCCTTGTACCCTCTTGAGATTGTCTCCAGTATTTGATCATCTGATACCCATAAATCCTCAGGAAACACCCCCTCAAACTCTGGTGTTTGCAGCCCCAAAACCTTATTTATTCTGGCAGCTGAGAGATCCATAATTTTCCCTTGCACATACACCCTTCCAAACCAGGGAGAGTCAACTTCCAGATTTTTTAGCCATCAGGTTGGCATTCACCTCAATAACCACTTGCCTAATATACTGCAGCTGGACAGTGGCCGCCCTCTTAATCCCTATCAAATCAAGAAAATTTGAAAAACCACTCTTCCTGTATGCCTCCAGATCTATAGGTCCCTCAGGAATAAACTTCTTCTCAGCAAAAACTTCTCCCATTTCTTCACATTTTAAATCAAAATATGAGAAAGAAAGTGCATCGCTTACAGGGAGGGGAGGAAGCACTTTCCTCTTGGTAGATTTTCTGACTCTTCTTGGCCTTTTTTGTTGGTGGAGAATCTTCTTGTGAAGACATCTTTCTCTTGCCCTTGACTGACTGTAAGAATTCATCCAGCACTTCATCACTTGAATAATTCATCTCAGAGTGTTCCTGTGTTGGAACATACTGAGTATCCTCTACTTCTTCAGTTTTAGCAGTCTGTGTTGGAACATACTGCACTTCTTCTGATTCACTAGGTTCTGCAACTGGTTCTTCTCTGTGAGCTCCTTCCTTGTCATCATGTGCATCACCAGTTACATTAAACTGGTCTTCTCCTCCCATATAATCATCAATATCCATCTCTTCACTATTTTCATCCTTAGCCCAATGTGTTAGAACATAGGCAATATGTTCCTCTTCCTCACTGTCAGAGACGTCAATAATTTTTAGTTTCCTTAGCTCTGTCATTCTCTGAGCTACCCTTAAATCACAAAATCCTACAGGCAACCTGTCTGTAGATCGAATCACTTCTTGTCCTGCAGCCTCCTCATCTCTGATCTCTCTCACAACAACATACCTCGGACGAGAAACATATGAATAAATATAGAACTTGCCCTTCCCTCTATACTCATCATACCTCTCCCTCAGGAACTTAACTTTGTAGTTTTCTACATTCCACAACTCTCCAATATTCCCAGTCACAAATTCCTTGACGATACTCATAAATTCACCCTTTACACTTTTAATCTTTGTCAAGTCTACTGTCAATCTATTAGCTTCTAACCATTCAAATATATCATCTATAGTCTTGAATTCCATCCCATGGATTTTAATAGTTGGAGGATCTGGGTTAGTTACCTTTTGAACAGACCCTTTCCTTTAGTACTGGGGCATACATCCTGATCTCCATCACCCAAACCAGAGCCACGACCTTCTTCATTCTGCTCAACACCAATATCAGCCTCAACATTCTCTTCACATTGACTCTTATCTTCGGGCAAGAATTCCTCAGCATTATCTTCCAATTGTTCCTTGGTTGTATCTGCCTGATGTGGCAAAGATTCTTGGTTTTCAGATTCGGCCGAGGGAGAGTTTGTTGTTGAAGACATTTTTGGCACAAAGCTATTGTGGGAGAAGGATCGCGGGGAGAGTTTATAGCTAGACTTCGAAGAATGGGAGAGTGGCCAAAAAGAGAGGGATTCGAAAGGATTTGGACAATTTTGAATCCAACACAAGCTCTTCAACTCTCCTCCTCTTTTGCCACAAAACCCCTTTTTGGTTTTCCAAGATGGATAATGATGACTCTTTTCCCTCTTGTCAACTCGATATATCACATAAAAAAACTCCAAACATATCATAACTTCTAACTATCCAAATATTTTTCTTCTATTTTTGCACACCTTTTCTTCTTTTCATATATATATTTTTTGTTTTTCTAAATTTTTTTACCAAAATAATAAACAAAATAAAATATTTACATTGAACTAAAGGCAAGGATTACCTCAAATTTGAGAAACACCTAAGTGTTGTCTGAGACTTTCAAAAGTGGCAGTGTCCGACGCCTTTGTAAAGATATCAGCAAATTGCTCGTGTGTTGGAACATAGACTACCTCCACTTCCTTCCTTTCAACAAGATCTCTAATAAAGTGATGCCTTATGTCAATGTGTTTGGTTCTCGAGTGCTGGACTGGATTTTTTGAAATATCAATAGCACTTGTGTTATAACATAGAATCTTCAAGGGGCCTTGATGAATTCCACAATCGTTCATCATTTGCTTCATCCATAACAATTGTGCACAACAACTTCCAGCAGTAAGATATTCAGCTTCTGCGGTAGATAAGGAGATTGAATTATGTTCCTTACTATACCAAGAGACCAGATTCGTGCCAATAAAGAAACATCCACATGTAGTGCTTTTTCGATCATCAGCATTACCAGCCCAATCATAATCACTATCCAACTCAGAATCTTGATTGTTAGAATACCAGACACCATACTCAGAAGTCCCACTTACATATCAAATAACTCTTTTGGCTGATGTGAGATGAGACTCTTTTGGATCAGCCTGAAATCTTGCACATATCCCAACGCTGAGACATATATCTGGTTTACTTGCTGTTGAATATAATAGACTCCCAATCATTCCCCTGTATAACTTTTGATCAACTGCAACTCCTTTCTCATCCTTGACAAGTTTTTGAGAAACTCCCATAGGTGTCCAAACTGCTCGGGCATTTCTTAACCCAAATCTCCTTACAAGATTCAATGCATACTTGCTTTGATTTATGAACAAGCCATGCTTTCCTTGCTTAACTTGCAGAACTAGAAAGTATGTGAGCTCTCGAACCATGCTCATTTCAAACTCAACCTACATAACCGTGGAAAAATCATGTACCATAGATGGCGAAGTAGAACCGAATACTATATCATCCACATAAATTTGAGCAATCAGAATTATTGATGACTTATCAAGCACAAATAAAGTGCGATCTACTCCCTCTTGACAATAACCTTTCTTAAGAAGAAAGTTAGTAAGTTGTCCATACCATGCCATGGGTGCTTTCTTTAAACCATATAAGGCCTTCTTGAGGCGATAAACATGATGAGGGTAATGAGGATCCTCAAATCCTTTAGGTTGTTCAACATAAACTTCTTCATTTACCACACCATTTAGAAATGCACTCTTGACATCTATTTAATACAAATTAAAGTTCATAGAGCAGGCAATAGCAAGTAAAATTCGAATTGACTCTAACCTGGCTACCGGTGCGAACGTCTCATCAAAGTTAACACCTTCAACTTGTGTGTATCCTTGAGCAACCAGTCTAGCTTTGTTTCGAGTAACATAGCCATCAGCATCCGATTTATTCTTGAAAATCCATTTTGTGCCAATGTCATTAACACCTTTAGGGCGAGGAGTGAGATACCATACATCGTTTCTCGCAAACTGACCTAGTTCTTCTTGCATTGAAGCAGTCCAGTATTCATCCAGTAATGCCTCCTTGTAATTCTTAGGTTCAATGAGGGAGATGAAGCATTGTAATCCAACTAAGTTCCTATAATCCACCCGAGGAACTGGCCGAGTACTCTGTGCCATTGAATCAGGTTGATCCTATGTTGGAACATAGGATACGGCAGTGGGGGATGATGTTCCAACATGGTCCGTGTCAACTGGTTCAACATCAGCCTGCTTAGATGTTCCAACATGTGATGAATCTTCCTTGTTAGGTTGACGAGGATGTGTTGGAACATGAGTGCTATCGGATTTTTCTTCTCCGACATCTAAGTTTTTTTCCTTCTTCAGAATCGTCCACAATAACATTTATAGACTCCATAAGTATGTTGGTCCGATTGTTATAAACACGGTAAGCATGGCTGTTGACAGAATACCCAAGAAAAATTCCAGTATCACTATGATTATCAAATTTTGTCAATTGCTCTCTGTGTCTGAGGATATAGCACTTACTTTTGAACACATGAAAGTATGAGACATTCGGTTTCCTACCCTCCTAAATCTCGTAAGAAGTATTGCTTGTGAATGGACGCATGTATACTCGATTAATCGTGTAGCAAGATGTGTTAATGGCTTCTGCCCACCATTTATTGTGAATTTCTTTCTCGGCTAACATAACTCGAGCCATCTCCTGCAAGGTTCTATTATTTTTTTCTACTACACCATTCTGCTGAGGAGTTATTGGTGCTGAAAAATTATATTGAATACCAAGCTCATCACAAAAATCACTAAATTGAGAATTTTCAAATTCTCTACCAAGATCACTACAAATTCGAACAATCTTTCCAACTGGACTTCCCTTTTCAGTCTGTAACATTATCACTAGACTTCTGAATAGTTCCACTGTATCAGATTGTTCTTTAAGAAAAGCTACCCATGTATATCTGGAGAAATCATCAACACATACTAAGATATATTTATTTCCACCTATACTCGGTGTATTGACTGGACCCATCAAATCCATATGCAATAATTATAGATGTCTTGAGGTGGTTATATATTTAACTGATGAGTGGGGAGATCAAATTTGTTTACCTTGTTGACATGGTCCGCACACAATTCCGTCCTTGCTTGTTAGGGTAAGCATTCCTCGCACAGCTTTTGCATTTTCAATTTTCACCAAGGTTTCGTAATTGATGTGACTGAGCTTCCTGTGCCACTGAATTTCTTCATCTTTCTTCGAGATCATACATCGTACATCTTATTCCAGCAGATAGCAATTATCTGATGATCGTATGCTTGAAAGAACCTTGGTTTCTCTGTGTTTCACTATGCATTTGTCTTTCTGAAATTCCACAATCATATTATCTTCACATAATTAACTTATGCTAAGTAGGTTGGCCTTCAGGTCTTCCACGAACAGTACACTAGTGAATACAGGAAATTCTTAAATCTGTAGTTCACCTTTTTCAACCACTCAACTCTTCTTTCCATCACCTAACGTAACATAACTACCATCAAAAGGTGTGATATTTGTAAGGAATTCTTGAGTTCCAGTCATATGGCGAGAGCATCCACTATCAAAGTACCAAGAATCTCTGGAATATAATATAAGTGAAGTATGTGCAACAAGACATGTACCAGATCTTTTGAAAACCCATACCTTCCTGACGTTCTGGTTTTCTGGACATTGCTTGTGTTGGAACATACAGCGAGTTGACGTCCTACCATTTGATCTCTGAATATTTTCTGACATCTATCCTTGGAGTGACCTTCATATGAATAGTAACTGTAGATGAGATGTTTCCTTTGATAGGGCTTGCCGGACTTTCTCCTTACCTCTCGAAGCTTTGTCTTGAGATTCACTGGATTGGATTCTGGAGTAACTCGTGTGCCCCAGACTTGAGTGTGCCTGTGTTATTCCCAATTCCGTGTTGATCTCCAAAATTATTTCCCATATCTAGAATATCATCAAGCTTAGCTTTTGCAGCATTCAGTTTAGAAATTACTGCTTCAGAAATCTCAGCTGTCTTGGTTGCTAATATCAGCTTTCTATTTAATTCTTCAATTTCATTTCCGAGTTCAGCAACTTTTACATGCAGTTCTCTTTCTGTTTCTATCAACTGCACTTTTTCTTCTTTCAGTTCTTTGTTTGTATCAACCACTTGAAGCCACGTAACGTACATCGTTTCATAAGTGCTGTAGATTTCTTCATCACTAACAAGTCCATCACCATCATCACTGGATGCTTCATATGGATTGATGTTAGAACATACAGCTTCAACTTTATCCAGTGTGTTGGAACATCCATTCTCTGATGCATCATAAGTTTTTGCTCCATATGCCACATAGTTGCTTACAAGTTCCTCTTCGCCTTTCTCTTCATCTTCATCTTCACTCAACGAGGTGACATAAGATTTTTCCTATTTCTTCCGAGTGTTCACACATTCAGCCTGAATATGACCATATCCTTCACATTCCCTGCATTGAATTCGTCCAGCCTGTTTTGGTTCACTACTTTGATTTCTGTAAAATTGCTGGTTTCCTTGATCAAATCTTATTCCACGATTATTTCCAGTATCCTGTGGCCTTGGTCTATTTCCTCCAAACCTCTCCTGAGATTTCTTGTTTACTACTTTCTTCAGCATTCTTGAAAAATTCTTCGTGATAAGTGCAAGCTTCTCAAATTCATCATCACTGTCAGAATCGTGATTATCCTTTGATGAAGATGTTCTGAATGCCAACTCCTTTTGGATCCTTTTTGTAGCTGGTTGAAACGCCATCTCATATGTCTTAATGATCCCATTAGTTCATCTAAGCTCATGGTGGCTACATCTCTTGCTTCTTCTATTGCCGCAACCTTCATTGCGAACCTTTTAGGAAGTGATCTCAAGGTCTTTTTCACCAGCTTCACCTCTTTGTAGACTTTTCCAAGTTGGTATGTCATATTTGAGATGTCCCTGAGTTTTCCATTGAATATAGCAATATTGTCATCGTCCTCGATCTTGAGTTCCTCAAACTTAGTAGCCAGCATTTGTAGTTTAGGTTCTCGAACTCGACTGGTTCCTTCATGAATAGTTTGTAGAATATCCCATGCTTTCTTGGCTTTATGACATGTAGAGATGAGTTTGAACTAGTTTTTATCAACCACAGTGAAGATTGCATTCAGTGCCTTTGAATTCGCCAGAGATGGCTTGAGGTCATCAGGAGTCCAACTAACTTTGTCTTTGAGTTTCTGCTCCCTTTGACTTGGTTCTCCTTTTTTCGCCTTAGAGCTTGTATCAGCATCTTCAGTACGGTGATTCCACTCATTCTCAACATAGAACCACACAAGTTTATCCAGTGAGTTGATGAAAACTCTCATGCGTGCCTTTCAATAGTTGTAGTTTTTGCCTTCTAGGAGAAGTGGCCGAGACACCGAAGCTCCTTCTTTAGTTGCCATGGTAAAACCAGATCACACTTTCCTTGGCACAACCAAGGGAAAAAATAAGTGACCAAGCTCTGATACCAAATGAAATTTGGTTTTACCAAATTTTTCTAATTCTTATTAGTATGTTCCAACATGACCTATCTAACCAAAAATAAATCAAAGCATTAACAACACAAGACTTGGTTACGCAGTTCGGTGAAATCCACCTACATTTGCGGGGCCTGACCCAGTTCAGAATGAATCAACTAATTAGAAAGATATAGTACAAAGTACATCATACAAAATACTTATCTTTACTAACTATAGCATGTGAATTCTGCTAGCTTCCCTAAATACCGATCCGCCTTGATCAGACTCCCTCTGACCTCGAAACTCGTCGATGCTAGATCTCATCCTCCCAAGGAATTAAGGCATATGATTTTGAACTTTGAACAGCAGGTCAAGTATGTTGGAATATAGAATTCTGGCTCTTTGCAATTATCTCGAAAGATTGAAAATCCGTGTGCAGATTTGTTCTGATTAAAACCGTAAACAATGCAGCCGTGGTTGTCCCCTTTTATAGCTATGAGCAGATCGGAACTCTCCATGATTAACTCCATAATATTCCTATTCCATATCTGTTTCTTGAAGCATATCCAAATCCCATAAATAAAGGGATTTTCCTTATCACAATATCTCTCATATATCCGATAATATCAACTCCATATTTGTAAAAATTTTCCATAAATCAACTATGCTTCTATACGCCTAATATATAGCAGAATATTTAGATTTCCATAACTCATAAATACCATAATATTCCGTCTTCTTTTTCCGTAAATATTCTTGGCGTAAATATGCTGTTTTGCATGTTCCAACATGGAAAGTTTTTCGTTTCCAAATATGTTCATAAAAGCTGCTAATTTAATATTCAATGCATTTCACTTGACTTTACAGATATCTTTGCAATATATTTGTTTTTGCTATAGGCTAGTTGTACGTTTGCCGATTTCACTTATTTTATTCACCGTTGTACGTTTTACCCAATATTTTTGAATGATTGATTTTTTCTAAAAAAATTCAGAGTAGAATGTCCACTATGTGTGCGACTAATTTAGCTAGGCACGCTGCAGTATTCTGAACAGTTGATTTCCCAAAGAATCGAATTGGCACACTCCGATACTACAATAAAATGGGTTTAACGTCCATGACAAAACCTCATATTCATGTAGGAATATTCATACAGTTTATGTTGCACATGTGATTCTTCGAAATTTCGAATATTTGATTAACATGTGATATGATAAAAGAAGTGGAGCTCAAATTCGAATTTTCAATCTGCCAAATACTGCACCAAATATTCCAATACTCCGCATATATTCGCACCATAGATAGAGACAGCAATGCAGTATTTACGTAAAGATTTCATTCTGTTTGTAATTTTCAATTACAACTATAGCAACGTTTATTTTCAATTCGTAGAATTGTAATTTTGATGTTATCGTAAACGTCAAATTGAAATAATATGGAATAGGAATAACCTAACGATTCCAACTCCTAGAATTGCGGTATGAATACAACGTTACAACCTGATGTAAAGGCAGCCCAATCCTAGAATTGCGGTTTATGAATATTGCTTGTCCTGCTACAGTGTACAGTATACAGTGTACACATGTTCTATGTCAATGGATATCTACTGTCCCGCCACAGTTGCTACGTCAATTTGAACTTGCAAACTCGTTCTACTTGAAATGAATGACACAATTGCAGGATAAGGATAATAGTACTGGTGTGTGTACAAAATCGGTAGTTTTGCCAAAATTGGTGTAACTTTTATCCCTGCACGGGTTAATTTACACCGATTTGAATGAAAAATCAGCATAATTCTTGCACCGATATTTATAATTGCATTGGTATGTTTAATTACGCTGATATTTAATCAATGTTCTGAAATGGTGGTGTAATTATTTTTCTTTTAAAAAAAATTATATATGATTTATTTTTTACACCGGTAGGAATACTGTATACCGGTGTATGATGTGGGAAAAAATTACAATGGCCAATTTGTTTTCTGATGTTCCCTCCCGGATCATTTATGGGGCAACAACAGCTAGAAATACTTTAATTGGAACTATTATAAAATTAAAACCTCAGAAATTGCAATAAACTTCAAACACCAGTGACAATATTGATCGAAAAACACAATAATTTATTGAAACGATGTAAAGAAAAAGTATCTTTAGCATGAATGAAAATAAAATAAAATAAAACCACAAGTTTTGGATGACCAAACACCAACAACATAATTCTAATACAATCAACCACTTTAAAATCACTTATGACCCTACTATTTCGGTCTTATCATCAAAAGTTGCAACAAAGTGTTTTGCATGGTGCTGGTACTCATCGAGCCAAGCCCCGCACTATCTCTCTACAACGACTTGAATGTCGTACAATGGTAAGGTCCTTGGCCCTTTGGGAAGATCTATTAATTTAAAACTTACATTGTTAGTGAAGAATGTTTTGTCTTGTAGAAACTTAGAATAGCTAATTTTGAGATCCAATGTGCACCTCCAAGATATTGTTTGTCTCCGGGCGATTAACAAATTCTCCCATGAATAGCATTATGGAGTACCTGCATTGCCACGAACCATTCGGGGTTTGGTACTGCACATTGAATGGAATATGTCATTACCAAATTTTAACATAACAAATAGTGTGGATGAAATGACAGAAAGACTGACCTTAATGTTTTTTTCCAAGTGTAGTCGGGTTTTGGCTCCACCTTGTTCTTCTCCCTTTGGTATGCGCATGCAAGCCTGTCAACAAAGTAAATGAAATTTTTTACTTGTTATAGTATATTCATAAAATTGGCTACATTGTTTGAATAATTGTATTAACTAGAAATGACCATGAGTTCACACAAGTTGGTTGGTTTGATACCCCCGGCAAAATGTCCACCGTGAAGACCTCTTCCGTTCTGGGATGGATAATGATGAGGTACCAATGATCGCTAGCAAAAAATGGTTGTTAATTAATGACAGAAATGGAAGTGATTTGAAATATAAAAGTAAAATACGAGAAACAAATACATACTTACATTCTAATGCGTGGGACAATGTAGAACTCAACCTCCGTTGTCTTCATTGTATCCCAGATAAGGTTGAAATGCCGGTCGACCTCCTGCTCGAAGTTGGACAAGTTTCCACAGTTGCAAGGGCAGAATTGGACGTAGCCTGTATTATTCTCCTATATTTTCTCCTAGAAGTGCCTGTACCGTTAATGATACTCAAAATGAAATATTAATCGATTAAAAATATGAACTAAGGTTCTAAGGTTTGAAACGCACCCCATTCACACATAGATATGTACATTATTAATCCAGGTCATCGAATGCATGATCCCGAGTCTCTTCCCAAACTCGACCAGAGCATCTATTCCAACACCGCTAGTGTAATGGCGCCGAGAGGTCGATGGTCGAAAGACTGGGAAGAAAGTCCTTTCTCTTTCTCATTTCTAGGATAACGCAATTGGCTTCCCGGATGAATCTCACCATAATGGGCCAATCTGTTAGGTCTCATCTATTGATAATCCGTGAAGGAAAATCTACAGGAAATATTCACTTAAGTATGTACAAATGAACTATAATAGGCATTGAATAATAAAGGTTTGCGGTTTAGTGAAGCACCTCCTTTGGTAGCCTCTTGAATTTTGTTCTTACCGACGACCGGTAATTAGTGCTCGAGTGAGATTTCTTCTTGGCATCAACCTGTAACAAGTAGTATTAAGTATTGGAATGTCAATGTAGTTTGTATTGAATGAAATTTATGGTGTTACAAGATTGTACCTCATCTTCGGTGGTCAGAATCATAACCTCCTCATTGTCATCGTCCATTTGCATACCGACATCATCCTCTTCGATGTCACTTGGTTGCTCGTCTCCCTTGCCTATCAAAGACACAAGCCAATCCACGATGCTATTCAAGGTCTCTCTAACATTATCAAACTGGTGGTCTGCTGGGGGCAATCCCACCCTAGGATGGTAAACTGGCTCGCACACTCTCAGCGAGCCACACTTCCTTGTTAGGCATCCCGACCATGAGGTATCTGTCACAATCCATGCACAACCATTTTCTTCTTACCGACAATGTCCTTCACATACAGAGTCACTCATTCTCCACCATGTTCGTAAAAAAAGTGAAGTTAAATGATAAAACAGTTATGGAGATTTTACGATGTTTAATTAAATGTAAAGAAAATGCATATATTTATGTAAGCGTACATCCTCATCTCCTTCTCCGTTGCTGGGATCTTCACCGGACTTTATAGAACTTGCAGCAATGTCATCCATTGTCTTCTAAATAGACTTCTTGGGATCATCAAGGCCTAGCGGAATTTGAACACCACCTGCAGATGCGATACCCTTAAAAAACTACTAAAGATACGATACCATGACTTTCACGATCGGTTAATCATTAGATGGTTGCCTCTGGGGGGTCTGCTTGCGTGAAGAATTACTACCACACTTGCTGCGGGAAAGATGTTGAACAAACACCGATGTGGGTAGACCCGCATGAGTTCCCTTGTAACTGCCCGGGTGATCCTTCTTCTTTGTAACCTTTATGGGGATGTCTTCACCCGGCTGCAGTACCAATGTTACTTTTTTCCTTCAGCTCATTCATTTTCAACTGTATGGATATGGGAAAACAAATTTCTATAAGAATAATGTAACAAATAATGTACAAATTAATTTAAGTTGGAGATTTTTGTGTAACTTACAACGTCCGGTGCGATCTTCTCAACCTCTTTCGATGTGTATTTTCCTTTCTTGTCCTTATTTGCCTCAAGGTAGACAAGAGATCTTTCTGGCTGTAACTCCTTCTGACTGAGCTGTTGCTCAGTCTCCTCATCAGTGAATCCCTCAGTGGTCAACCCGATTCTCTCCTTTTCCTTTAGCTCCCCAATCAATTTGTGGAGGACGTATCGATTACCTTTCCTCCCAGTGTGGTGGGTGTAATCCTTGCCTTCATTCCGCTGAATGTTTGTCTTTCAAAGTACATGATAAATATAAATTTAGTTACCATAAATATGAATTTAGTTTTAATAGAATTTAAGGGCAACATAGTTTCTAATAAGCCCAATAGAAACCTAATTATACCCGAAATACTGGATTCTGACGCCTCTGCTCAAATACATGTCATTCTTCTTCATCCATCCACTTGTACTTCTCCCATGGTAACATTTCTGATTTGATTTTTCCTCTGTTCACGTGGTGAATGAACTTGTTTGGCACCTTTGTCTTCCAGTTCCTATGCTTGTCTCTTGCCCTGCCCGTGCAATCCTTCCTCACCATTTATAGTTAAGCTTCGGTCAATGGTGTTTCAATTGTGAAGCTCGCCTGAAACAAAACATATGAACAGGAAGACATTAATCATGTGTTGAATTTGACATAGTTTAAAAAATTGCACTAGTCGAGTCTCAAAAAGCTTACCAAAACATCCTTACACACCTCGTCCTTAACATCATCCGGTACATCGCATATGTGTTTGCATGCACCAAATCTGATGCGCCACCTGAACGCGTAATTGTTATAAGCGTGCCACACTGTCCAATTTTTAGTGCAAGTAACTTGATTCCCACGGAACTCAAACGCCACAGGGGTAGGCTTGTTGTGCTTGGCTAACATCATAGACTGGCACGTGCTAGTTCCACGTCTTCTCATAGAGCTTTTTATCTCAATCTTGTCAAATCCCTCTTCATTTTTGCCCCCAGGCTTTGACCAGTCGTTATCCACTTTATCAACCCTCGGTCTTGATTTAAGGGTGGCCTTCCCCTTTGCCCTTTCCGACCGGTGGTTTGGCAACCACTTCATCCACATCTTCTCCCTCAAAATCCCCTTCATTCCCATCTCAACGAGGGGCAGGTTCTTCTTTCTCTGCACTAGTCGAGTCATTTTTTTGCGTTGCTTCTTCCTCAAATTGGATTTGCAAAGGGATCCTTTTAGATAAGGCCGGGTTCTTGGTCAGCCACATCGACCTCATTATCGACCACATCAATCTCCTCATTCTTTGCTACAGGTCACTTCATCTTCGTGATTAACTTCCCCCGTTTCAGCGGCATCTACGACAGTAGAATAGTTTATTGTTAATTCAACAAGTTTATTATTACCTTGACCACAAAAAATTATTCCAAACAATATGTAATTGATGATTAATGTTGAAAGCTTCTAATTGCATATAACTTGAACAAAAAAATTATAAAACTCGATACAACATGGTATACAAATAGAAGAATTCAATAATAGAACTTGAAAACCATGCAATAGAACTTGATATAACACGACATAGATCTTGAACGAACATGGCATAGAACTTTATAATTATGTGACGTCAAACTTGATACGAGTTGATAAGACTTGAATAACACAACCCTCAACATACATACAACCCACACGACACACAAAAAAAGACATTGAACTGAGCATGTATTAATCTCTTCTAATGTGACTAGGATCATTATAACAAACCAAAAAAAATCGACGATATAGAAAATATTTCAACAAAATAAGGTGAACTTTATATCCCCACACAATCCTAAACATTCCATTCATGGCCACCATTTAAAGTTTTATGCTTTTTCTAGTTTGTGTTCGTTGAGGCATTTTGTATATTATGTGGTGTGCATAAGGGTATTCATGTTTGTTTGGCAAAACTTTTATATGGAAACCCATACATAACTAAACCAACAATACTTACCTTCACTGATGCAACAAAAATGGGCAAAATTCCTCCGCTTGTACCCTCAAGAAATCAAATTTGGTGAAGCTAGGGTATTTCCTCTTCCTCGTGTACTTGGCCAAGACTTGTTTATTCTTCAACCTTTTATAGGAAAAATAAGGGGATGTGATGGGGAGTTATGATGATTGATGACGAGTTATGGTGGTTAAATTTGGTGAAAATTGAAGGGATGAAGAGATGGTGGACGGTTTTGGAGAGAAATATGTGGAGTTTGATGAGGAGTGGCCGTTATGGCCGCTGGAATCCTCTTTTTTTTATATGGCTACATTTTTTACACTGGTAATATACCAGTGCATATGTAGGAAATTTATTAGCACCGGTAAACATACCGGTGCTAGAAGTTAAGTACCGGTGTTAAATTAAAGTGAAAAGCAGCTGCTAGCAGCGGCTCTAACATAAAAACAATTGACCATAGAGTGTGGAAGAAATATTTTGGCTAAGTATGTTGCACCGATACAAATACCGGTACTAAAAGTTGGATTACCGGTGTACAAAATTCAAAAGAGCAGCTGCCCGCAGCTTCTTTTAATCATTTCATTTTTAAAAATTGTTCCACCCGAGAGCAACTCGTATAGTTTTTGGCTAAGTATTTAGCACTAGTACTAAAACCGGTGCTATTACAACTATTACCGGTGTGAATATTTTCCATGTCCAAAAAAATTGAAAATTTTCAACTTTTGCCAAAATATTTTTGAAAAATACACCGGTATCATTAAAAAAAATTACCGGTGCACATAAAATTGGCATACATAACAAATTTTCTACTCTTTCATCCCCCCCCCAATATTTTTTCCATGGTCGTGGCTCGTGGCACGGCAACACCCGTACTATTGAAATGGTTCGTCAGTCTATTTTTTGAGCAAGAATCACAGCCAATAATTAAAATTGAGGCTTATTTTATTTAATTAAACATCGAGCTAGTTGTTTCAACCTTATCTTGACTAACCATGGGCCCCGTAGGGTGAAAATACGAAGCATTGTTATACTTTACAAAATTACCACTTTGACCACCAACATTTTTATTCACCTCGTCGACCACTAATCCATGGCTCGGAATACGATTCTATGACAAACAATACTTTAGAAGGACTGTGTTAGGACCTCTTAGGTGATTATGACTCTCAAAATTGTTGATATTCATTTCTTGTAATTTGGTCCCCCGAACGAGAAATGTGTTTACCACACGTTAGGAAACTAATTAAATGACCAAATTTAATATTCTAGGCTTAAATTATAAGTGCAACAAAAATGTGTCCGGGTGGTGAATTGACCGAAAATGCTAGTACATGTTCTAGAGTAAACGGTAAAGGTTTACTTCATAGTTTCAATGTGAAAACGATTATCTCCCGAACTCAGTATAGGGTCCAAGCCTGTCAATTTTCTCAAATGTAAATCTTGAAAATACAATATGGATGTTTGGAGTACCATTCAGTTCAAGCGGATTTCAATTTCGATGCACGAGTAAACCTTTTACTTTTTGCACTTTAGTTCCTCCAAGAATCTTGGAAGCGTCAAAATTAGAAATTGGCGGCACATAAATGAAATTAAATAAAATACAATCATGTTCATGTGTTTCGAAGTGCAACGGGAACATGGAAGGACCTCTAAAACATAGATTAAAGTTTTACACTATAATTCCCAAATTTGCAGTATGGCCTTAAAATTTATATGGGGAACCTCCATAGCTCCTAAATGTACATTTTTTTTTGAAATTTCGACATATTCATGTAATACAATGAAGCTTTCATACACGTTTTTCAACCATGGTTGTAGCCCAACTATACGTTTTAGAAATAATATGCGGATTCAGGAGTAGTTTCACAGGTAAAAATATACCCCTACGATTACAAACTCTTTAACTTGTCCCACCAAGCGTACCCTCTTTCTTTTAGGATGGAATGAATTAGATTAGAATAATATGCAAATGTTCGATAATCTAACTGCAATAAAGTACGTGGTTGGTACGGGATCACAAATTTTGTACAACTACCACATGTTTACTACTTATAGTAATGAAGAAATGGTTTGACATCAGCATCGTCTTCTGTTCCATCCTCGTCAAGGGTACTTGTATCCACATCCATGTCCTCCACATCACATTTGCAGAAGGTAGGGAAATTTCCATTGGCATTCATGACATCAAAAAATTGATAGTTCAAAATCTTCGCCATGTGGTCTAACCACGATCTGTGATACTTTGATTCTTCAAGCAAGTTCTGTACTCCAACCTCCATGGCAGCGACTCTAGTTTCAATGGTAGGGACATACATGTCAGATGGTTGTCTATAGAAAGAGTCTGCACAAATCTTACCCATTGGTTGGCAAGAAATGTCGTGTGGGCGGGCATTAACTCCCGCTCTTGAACAAAGGGCCAAAATGATACTGCAAAAACCGTATGACCCCAACTTATCCCGTTCTGCCTTCAAGGTGCTACAAATTGAATGACCAATCCACGAAAGTTCCTTCTTTATTGCATACAAGCATCCAAGTCAAATTTTGTGGACTTCCGCGTTCATAGTTACTGGGTTAATCCTATACGCCACGAAGTGATACCACCAATTCATTTATGTCGTTAGAGCCTTCTTCGGTATGTTTGTCCAACCAGGTTTGAACAGCTCATTAATGTTCGTACCTTGCCTAGTCACTGGCCTGGCGATCTCCTTACCAACCACATCTTGCAGATAATAGATGTTGCCAACATCAACATGTAGTGTGAGGAACTCATCCTCATTGTTTAGAACACCGGGCAATCAAAACAAACCATTAATAGCATCTGGTAAGATAGAGACAATGTTGGCTCGATAGTACACTTAACTGAGGTTTGGCCTACACCTCAAGTTTGCATAAAACTCACTTAAGATACTTAGGTTGAAAGGTTGTGGAGTCTCACAGAATTTTTCCCACCCAAGCGTGCAAACGGTGTGTTCGAATGGGGGAGAGGCCGTCCTTTGTATGATTCATTTACCAACCTAGCCTCCTCAGTCACAAAGGTACCATCCGAGTAAGTGTGCAAAGATACTTTTGGCAAAGAAGGAGATGATGAATAGTGTATCATTTTCATATTGGATTTAGAAGCCATGCCCTATATAAGACATTGACGCATTTTATCAAACAGCTTGCATGAAAGTCAAGTTATTCACTCTATCACATTCTTAATGAATGTAGTTGAGATCCTAATGTTAATTAAGCTTAGTGAATAGGCATTGAAGTGATTTACTAGATATTAGCTGCATCATCGTCTGATTCGAAGTGATATGCCTATGAAGAAGATGCTAGATAGGAAGAGATGTTAAAATTGTTAAGTGAAAATGGGTGTTCTAGGATGAATGTAATGGCATCCCATTTTTTTACACCGGTATTTTGTTACCGGTGTAAAATTATCCTAACGCAGCTGACTTCAACTGCTTTTAATGACTTAAAAAATATGTATTTTTTCACTCGAGAGCAAAAACATAAAATTTGTTATTAATACCAGTGCGTTTAAGGTTGATACTGGTGCAAAAAAAACTTACGCAGTTGCCGTAGGCTGCTTTTTTTAAAAAAAATCAACATTTTTCCCGGAGCAAAAACCTAACATTTTGGCTAAGTATTCAACACCTGTATTAGTACCAGTGCATTTGTAGAAAGTACCAGTGCGTATGTGAGTATATGTTCTGCTTTTTTACACCGGTATTTTGTTACTAATACCGGTGTATACACAGAAACTCAAAAAAATAATTTACTTTACATCTTCATCAATGAAATTCACATACATTCCAACAAAATTACGGAATATACCAAACAGTTCTAAAAAAAAGAAGGATCCAACTACATTTCATGCTAATTGACATCATAATTGGAAGAGTATTACATAAAACAATAAAACCTGAACCAGCAGCGTAGCAATCACTATCTATCGCTTCTGCTTCAACACATTGTCACCACCTACTATTTCACCGCTCTCATCAACCCACAGCCCATCACCATGAGAACGCCAGCCCACCACTGCTCCTCTAACATCCTCCAAACTAGGAAATACTGATGGAAACTCTTGACTATCAATTACGACTGGTTGATCAATTTCCTCTTCGAAGTAAAACTTTTTCCCATGTAGCACCACATGAAACTTCTCATTTGAAGGGTCCTTGATATAAAAAACTTGTCGTGCCTAGGAAGCTAATATGAATTTGTCATTTTCGTATCCTACACAATTCAAGTCGACCAACGTAAAACCCATGGGCTTTTCGACTACAACTCCGGAACTATGTTCCACCCAAAGACACTTGAACACAAAAACTTTGAACTCTACATAATCCAACTCCCAAATTTCCTCAATCTCCCCATAGAAAGGCATCACAACAACAACCAGATGTTTATCTCTATTATTTGCCTGCCACATGGATTCAGATTCAACATAAACACCACTATTTTGTGACGTGCTCTTCTCATCCTTCTCCAAAGTTGAGAAACTGAAGCCATTAATATCATAACCAAGGTACCATTTTAATGTGCCTTTTGGTGTCCTTGCAAATGCCCGTAGCTTACTGGGCATCCCTTCAATATTGCAACACTTGTAAAACCAGTTAACAAACCTTGAAGAATGCTCTACCTGTATTTCATTCGAGGGCTAGTCTGGATGAATCTCTTCCAATATGGAAACATGCTCTTGAACATACACTGCGGTCTCGCTACTATTACGTAAAACATACAGGTGAACTATCATCAACTCAACGTGCAAGGGTGTATGAAGTGTACCCTTAGGCCATCGAGTCCCATTTCATCTTCCACAGTGCGGTCCACCTGGAACACCAACCGCTATTTTTCCAACTAAGTTCGATGTGCAGTACTCGATGATCTTCTCAGTGACATACCTTTGAACAATCGAGGCATCCGACCGACTACGATTATGAACATAATTCTTGAAAACAACCATGTGATGCCGAAATGGGTACATCCAATGAATTTTGACATGCCCGCATATACGTATCTCCCTAAACAAGTGTACCACTAGGTGCACCATGATGTCGAAGAATGATGTCGGAAAATACTTCTCCAAAATGCATAAAACAACAACACGCTCCAGCTCCAATTCTTCTAGTTGTTGCCTGCTAATATTTTCCTGCATATCAAGTCGAAGAAGAAACACAGGCGCATAATCAAAAATCTAACTTCCTTATCCAAACACCCTCGGATCACAACAGGCAAAAGTTGTTGCTTAAGGACATGACAATCGTGCAGTTTCAAAGCATTGAGATGCAATTCATCATTCACAGACCAACTAACATTAGAGGAGTAACTGGACGTTACCTTCATTACTTGAATGCTCTCACACACCGATCTCCGCTCAGCAACTGATATGTTGTAAGGAGCGGGAGGTAGGTACGTTCGCTTGCCTCTTACCTCCGGTGCCAAATCCAACCGAAAACCAAAGTCCACTAAATCATTCCTCACATTTAAGCTATCCTTAGTCTTCCCAAGAATGTTTAGAAGCGTGCCAATCAAACTCTCACAAACGTTATTTTCGATATGCATGACATCCAAGCAATAGCGAACCTCTAAATTCTCCTAGTATGGCAAAGCAAAGAAAATGAACCTTTTCTTCTATGGTCCGTCTACAATACCACCACCCTTTGATAAATTCTTACCAAGAAAAACAATCAATTTCTTCACTTTGTTATGATTGGCTACACAATTCAATGGTTTTGGTGCCTTTCTCCTCTCATTCCCATCAACGAATGCAACTGTGTTGTCCTGAAACTTGTTCTTCAAAGGAAGAAATTTATGGTGACCCAAATAATCAGTCTTACGCCATTTTTTCAACTGATGGTAATCTGTCTCATTCTCACAAACAGGGCAAGCTTTGTGACCTTTGAAAACATACCCAAAAAGGTTACCATATGCCGAGAAATTATTTATGGTACAAAAAAGCATTGCCTTTAAAGTAAACTCTTCACCATGAAAACCATCAAACATTAAGGCACCAACCAACCATAGAACCTTCAAATCTTCTATCAAATCGGGCAAGATAAGTGTGTATGTTATTTCCAGGCTATTTGGGCCTTGAAATCTTGATGGACATCAACACATATTTCCTCTTCATGCACAAGTACGCAAGGGGGGATGAGAATATTGTAAATGGCAAGCATAACCGGTAATGAATTGTGTTTTGAGGACATATTACCAAACATGTTCGTACCATCAGTACAAAAAGCCATTCTCAAATTCCTAGGTTCAGATGCAGACTTTGGATACATCTTATCAAATTTCTTCCACTGGTCTGCATTTTTCAGGTGTTGAATCATATCATCATCTTCACAACCTCCCATACCAATGTACCATGTCAAGTTCTTTGCATCCTTATCATTCTTAAACAACCTTCCCAGCCTCGGAATAATTGAAGGTACCACATACATTTGGAGGGCACCTGCCTTCTCACCGACACGACATGCTCTCCACCAACAGCTATATTTCTCCTTTTCTTATAACCCGACACATTACATACTGGAAAAACAATCTTATCCTTTAGGTTACCCCTATATAAGACACAATCATTCGGAAAAGCATGTATCTTTTCATACTCCAATCCCATCAGACACAAAAGTTTCTTAGCTTCGTAAAGGTTATACGGAACCCCGTTATCGGATGGAAGCTTCTTAGTTAAAAAATTAAGAAATTTATTCATGCTAGTATTACTCCATGACCCAAGAACTTTCAAATTAAACGACTCCATCAAACATGACATGACCGTGTCTTTCTTCTTGCAACCGGGATACACTGGTCTATTCTTCTCACCTAGAAAGTTAGCCAAACCTTGGGCCTCCCCCTAAATTCATTAACTACCTCTTCACACATGTCATCCAACTTAGCATCCCCAAAACACTTCCCCTCACTACTAACTTTAACCTCCGGTGGTGAGTTTTCCCTATGAAATGTCCACACGACATAATCTTTTGCAAACCCCCGGCTATACAAATGGAGTTTCAGCATGTCCCTGTTTTAGTACGATTTTGATTTCCACTATCATGACAAGGACATAATATTCGCTTCTCACGACTAAAAGCATGGTCCAAAAACTCATTGACGAAGATAATATATTCATCGCTCACCATACTAACGTTGGAATACACGTGCTTACGCCTCTCAATGGCACGATACAACCCTACATATCAATAAATGTCCAACAATCAAACTTCAACATATTTATGACAATAGAATTTAATGATAACATCCAAACCATGAAAGATCATTAATACACAATAAACACCAATATTCCAAATCACAATTACCACATTCATAAGATGTCATACAATAAAAATATCAATAGCCATAGCATTAAAGCTATATCAACCTTGAGAACAAATCACAAACTAATATCAACAATTCTTCCTCAATCACCATCAAATGATCAAACACGCAAGATATATATATCTCTACCAACCCAAACAATCCATGAAATCATTAATATCCATAAATAACTTTTAAAAAATGGTACCTTCTAGGATCTTCACTGTGGATTATTCAATGCCTTCATCAACCCAAAAACACCACTAATGAACTCCTTCTCCCAAAAATCTAATTTTTACCTTCCAAGATAAGGTGTTAGGTGAGCATTTAGTGCACATTTTTACACAGATACATGGATACTACCGGTGCATATGTAATTTTTACACCGGTATAACCTAGAAACGGTGTAGAAATTATACTATTTTCCTTCTTTTTATTTTTTAAACCAGTGACATAATACACGGGTGTAAAAATATTATTTTTGGCACCAAAAGCATAAAAGCACCTTGTTTCTACACTGGTGAATTTGTACCGGTGCAATTGTATACAACAACACCGGTCATTTCCACCTTTTCAGATATAACCAGTGCAAAAATTAGTAACTTCTACACCGTTTGACATTAAACTGGTGCGTATGTATTCTTAAGCACCGGTATGTTTGTCATCATGATTATACCGGTGCAATTGTATACATTAACACATGTATTTTTTACTTATGATTTTTTACTGGTGTGTATGTACTTTTTTTCAAGTAGTGTGAGTCTCACTGTAGATATCGTTATATATATCAAAGTCATCAAGGAAATTAATCACATAAGAGTTACCTGGATTCTATAATATACGAGAGACTATCACCAACTCGACAGAGTAATGGAATAGAAAACTTACAAAGACTTTTATGTAGGGCGCTGTCTGCGAGAATCGATCAAGAAAGCTAGGTAGCAACGGTTCAGTAAGGAAGCACAAGCATGTAATATGGGAATGCCACAATAGGAGCACCGATTGTCGTCTAAATTTCTCTTTAAGTGTATACTAGTGGAGGGTGGGATGATTAAAGACGGTAATTTCAGACCAGAGAAGTCACTTGAAGTAACTTCCCTAGCCCCGAATTTGATCATCATCGACCAAAGGCGGTTCTGAAAACCACCTTTAATTGGACCCCAACCAGTTCTGAGTTCTGAACTTAAATCCCGAGCCATAAAAAAACTGATGAAAACTAATAGGTTTCCAGCAGCCTCGATCGAACCAAGAAACACAGCAATTGTAACTGTGGAAACCTTACATTAAGTATTCAAAAAATACTTAAACAATGATACACAATCAATAAAAATATGGCGGAAACCTACAGATGGAACATAAATCAACAAAAACGAAGATGGCGGAAACCTAAATCAACAGCCAACCTACAGATCTACAGATCTACAGATCTGGAACCTAAATCAACAAAAACAAATGGTGATAACCTTAAAGCACAGTGATGGAAAGGGATTTACCGGTAGAGGAGCGGAGGGCGACACTGCCTTTTTCGACGCGGAGGAGCGGAAGGCGTAGCGGTGGAGGTGACGCAGCCCATGCGACTGAGGAGATGCCGCACATGTGGTGGAGGAGATGTGGCCCACGCAGCAGAACCAACGTCATGGACATGGAATCGACACGGTAGAGTAGAAATTGGCTCGGTGGAGGGAGAAGATGACGTTAACGGTAAAGGGAGGAGGAGAGGGATAGAGTGAGAATGCAGTCATCGATGCTTCTCGGTGGAGATGTGGCTAAGGATAGGTGGAGGAGGTGGGTGACGGTGGATGAACCATTCAAAAGTGGTGGACGTGGTTGAATTTATTGTGAGGAAAGGCAGAGGGGGTGGCACAGGTGAAGAAGGTGGAGGGGTGGGTGAAAAAGGTGGGGTGGGGGTGATGAAGAACGAGAGAGAGAGAGAGAAAGGAGGATAGGAGATCTGATTGGAAAAATATTGGCTAAAGACCAAAAACCCTAGGCCTCATCGCCATAGTAAACAAATGGACACAAAAGTAGTTCCAATTTTGGAACCTCGTCCGGACCTCAATCAAAGGTGGTTCTATAATAGAACAGCCTTTAATTGGTGTTAATCAAAGGCGGTTCTTCAAGAACCTATATTGTTCAGCAGAAAAGGACTTTAAAGTTTCTGGTTAACACTTGAGAGGGAGTTCCAAATTCTGAACTCCTTGGGATCCTCATTAAAGACGATTGCTCAAGAACCGCCTTTGATTGAGTTTCTTTAAACAATTTCTTTCACTAGTGGTAACATTTTGAGCATCCATATTCCATTCACTCTTAATTTGTTTTGAGAGTTTTAGCAGTCCATTTTATAGCCCATGACCAAATATTCAGTGTCCACACCTCCATTTTCCAACATAAATTAATCTTGATGTTTACTGGAAAACGGATACTATGGCCCCAGTCTCTAACCCGGTGGCCTCCAGAAAAGGTGATGAAATCATTAATGGCACCGGTATTATCACATAATTCCACAAAATTGATGCTGCAATATTTTTCCAACACCTGTTTTGTAGAAACCGGTGCTGAAAGCCAGTGCAGTACATGTTAAACAACACCAAATTTGTCTAAACCAGAGCCATATATAAAATATAGCACCGGTTTACATGAACCAGTGCTGTTAATAGTAATATTCGTGGAAGGTTGAAAACAGAGTATTTGCTATGTTCCATTGTTATCACCGGTGATTAAAAGGTCAAGATCGATCCTGATATAGGTGCAGTGTACTTAACCAAAATTTCAAGGATTAGCTCTAGGGTTGAGAAAAAGATTTTAATAAATCACTGAACGCAGCCATATGCAGCGTCTTATTTCTCAACAACACCAGTTTTTCTCTATTTCAGCATCGGTTATTGAACTAGTGGTGTACACTTAGAATTTATTACCCACGTTTGTTCTCGTGTAAGGAGAAAACTCTGAGAAAAATAATTCAACGTGGCCTCAAGCAGTTGTGTTTACTTAGTTTAGCACCAGTTTTCAAGCTTCGTACCGGTGCTAGTAAATTTAAGTTATGTTTTTTTCTGCCGATCCACGCATGACTGCTCTTCATTTTCGAAACATTGAAGAGGAAAACTAATCCATCTTCCCCATCAGTTCAGACTCCCAAACTCTTTGAAGGATTGTGGTGAGTTTTCTTTCAAACATTTCTATTATACTGTACTAGATTATTAATTACGAAACCAAAGATTTTGGAATAGTAACAAATTTTTTCAACGTTGGTTCACTTTGCTGTCCAAGTTTTTTCGATATTGCAATCATGTACATAGATTTAATGTGTATCAACAATCTTAATGTATGGATTGGATTTGATTGGGTGCCATTGAGGGTATGTTGATGTTTAAGAAAACAAGTATTGTATAGGTTTTTTTGGTTTCATGGAAGGTGTTTGTTGAAATGCCTCATTTGACATTGTAGGATATGTCACCCAAAAATCCCTACAAGAGGACACACAATGCATCCCCTTCCTTTACCGAGGTGCAATCTAATGTTGAACAACATGAGAGAAGGTTCATTTCGGAGCAGGAAAAATTAATGACAGAAACCTACAAACACAGGTAAAATTTCCTGGAGAGGGGAATTAGAAATGCTCCCCTCTTTGAAGAAACAATCTGGGCACTTGGGTGGGAGAAATTGTGTAACACGCCTCCAATGTTCAACATCAGCATAGTGAGTGAGTTCTATGCTAATTTGCGGTGTGCTGAAAGGTGGGCTGAGACATTCTATCGTGGGAAACTAGTGAAATTAACTACATACTCGATAAACGAGTTGTACAGGTTTCCAAATGTTCCCCCCGAGGAGGATGGATTTCTTCAATTTCACTAATAACAATGGGCATTAGGATAATGACGATCCCACTAGAAATGAGATCGTGAGGACAGTAACTAGGAGGGGAACCGATGTCGAGTCTGCTATTAAAACAGGTTGGAAAATATGCGAAAGAAGCTACTGACTCCCGAGATGAATGGGTGGTATTACTTTGTAGCATTCATAATTGACCCTGCCATAGTGAACACTGAGGTTCATAGTATGAGGTTGAGACATCTATACGCCATTAAAAAAACACCAATGGAATTTGGGCAGGCAAATAGTGAATGAGTTAAGACATGGTGCAGAGAGAACATGTTGTTACAGTTTCTGCAGCCTAATCTCTGAACTGTACACAAAAGCAGGTGTCCCCTCCACTATCCGCACAACATATACGGGAATTTGATGGGTAAGATTACAACATAAGCTTTCTTCAAATTCCTTCAGGATATTGTGGGTCCTAGTTTGGAATCTAGAGTCACGGTATTGGAGGTGGGTGTACAAAGTCCACTGACGGAATTATAATATCGAAGGTCCTGGTGCAATCACATGGAAAGGTATTTCAATACCAATTCTCGGACGCGATGAAAGCAGTTGGACCATTTCATATATATCCAAGCTTGGGCATTGGGGAGAGCAACATTGGGACGAGCTCTGAAGATGCACACATGTTAGATGAAGAGTCGTTTGCTAGATATTATTCATGAATTTCAATCCTCATTGTCCTTTTAATGTTATTGTTTTTGAAGTGATCATTTTATTGACTACGGCTTGAAAAAATTCTATGTTATTTTGCAGATGAAATATAATTATTATCCACTACTTAGGTCATTATCATGCTTTTACATGAAAGAAATATGATTTTTCATTTATATTTAGAAACCTTTTTGGAAATTTTAGTCTAAGACATGTATGACCCCGTCGAAATTTATTCCTTAAAAAAATCCATTATTTAGAATTCATATATTTAGGAAGTAAAAACAAGAATTAAGTGTTTTGAATCAATGCTCAAGTCGAAACTTAGTTTTGGGCAACACTGCAATTTGTGTAAGTATAGCACTTCTTATCTATGATCCATTTTGAGGGTGTTCCATTCACCCAATCAAGTCGTACTCGCGTAGTTATGATCATACAATATTCAATTGCAGTATTGAATTGTTAATTTCATGTTTTGACAATTCCAAGATTCTTGAAGTGACCTAAGTGCAAAAAACAAAAATTTCACTCGAACAACCAAATTCGATTCCGCTCGGATGCAATCCTACATTCTTGGAACCATATGTGAATTCGTAGAATGAATAAAAAAATCAGTTTTTGGTGTAAATAAATAACAAAGAAAACATCTTGTTTGGACTTTCTAACTTCTAAATCATCTATAGATAAATACTCTAGCACATGTACTAGTGCTTTACCAAATTCTAATAAAACATGTCATTCTTTTTTATAACATATATTAACCCAAGAATACACAATATGGTGTTGTTTGGCCACAAATAAAGAGTTGTATATAAGTTTTGAGCAACAATGTAATTTTAAAAAAGTTCTGATCGGAGGGTTTGTGGGTATCCATTGGACATATTTTTGAAGCACGATCTCTATTGAGTGTTGAATTGAATATTTTTGAGCCCAATTGAGAATAAAAACAGTGGACTAAATGTTCCACCTACATAGGATTTTCAAATGAATATATAGAAAAAGTTGTCCCAACAAACATCACCGATCAGGATAGTTGATTAACTGGTGCTGAAATTTGTTGGATGTACCAAACGAAATAAATTGTTCAGTATTTGGGTGGGAAATTCAAATTTTAACAACGTTAATTTTAGCACTGGTAGGACTATGAAAACAACACCGATTAAAAAGTGCCTTCCTTGGATTCAACATCGCGGTGGGAATAAACAGCCTCAAGCAGCTGCTTTAGTCTTTTTTAGCCCCGGTATTACGTTCTAGCACTGGTCTCTTAACCGGCGCTCCAAAGTTAGAAAACAATTATGTGTCTGCTCTCGGGTTGTAACAAAAAATAATACCAAAGCAGCGTCAGACAGCTTCTTACTACAAAAGTTAGCACTGATATTCCGTTCTAGCACCGGTGAAATAACCGGTGCTCTATAGTTAGAAAAAAAATTAATGTCTGCTTGCAGGCTATAAAAAAAACCAAAGAAGCGTTAGGCAACTGCTTTCCCCAAATTTTAGCACCGGTTTCACTAATTCATAGCACCGATCCACGTTCTTAATGATGCACAAATCTTGATAAAATTTGAACCCTGGATTTTTCGCATGTTGATTAAATCTCAACCCTTCCAAAATTGTCTATATAAACCAAACTTTAAACCCTAGCTACTCACTCCCTCATTTGCCTCTCATTACCTCATCCTCCTACTCCACCACCTCTCCATTTCCGCCGCCGCCAACTCCCCCTCCCTCCACAATCGCCCTCTTTATCTATCCTACCCCTACCATCTCCTCCCTCCACCACCCAACCATTACCGGCACCACTTCGCCCCCTCTCCCTCCATAACCGCCTTCTTACACCTGCAACTGCTCCATTTTTTTAATGATGTTGATTTTTTTGTTGGTTGTGTTAGATTTGTTGTCTAGGTCATTACTTTTTAATGTCTTTCTCCTCTTTTTTTTCTTTTCTGTTTTTATGGGTGTGTTGCATTTTCAATCATGTTGTCTTTCAACGAGTGTGTGAGATTTTAGTATTTTCGTACTTTTTGGGTTGTGTGATGTTTTTTACTCTTTGTCATGAAATTGAAAGTGTTTTTTGAGAACTATATATGTATACATATATATATATATATGTATGTTTTTTACTATATAGTTCCTTGTGCATGGTTTGATTGTTGGGTTTTTTTGGTTGTGAAATAATTTTGATATATAGATGATTGTGTCATGTTTAGGGTTTGTGATAATTACAATTTGTATCATGTTGATCATTTTTGTACACTGGTATACGCTGTGATATAAACTGTAGATTGGTACTATGTGATTTTAAATTATAGAATCTGTACCCTGTGGTATAAAATTTGATTTAAATGTAGAATATGTACCATGTGGTATAAATTGTGATTTAAATATAGAATTCGTGCCCTGTGGTATAACATGTGGTTTTCTATGTAACTATGTACGAACAATTGTATAGGTTTTTTTAGATTAAGTTTTTTTTTGTATTTGATTTGATGATTTCTAGTTGAAGTTTAAAAAGTTGAGATATTACTGGCTAATAGCGCCGAGGAAACCTAGAGTGTTTGACATGGTTTGGTTAAACACTCCATGTTTTCTCTGTCTTGTAAAGCTGTTTCATTTCAACATTTTAAATGAATAAGCATTAGTTATAGGGCACTGCATTGGTTGCCCTCAAATCATGAATTGCCCTCTACCTATGCAATGCTTCTTCGACTACAAAATTTTTTGTAACATTTGTACCATTTGATTCGATTATTTCTAGTTGATGTTAAAAGTGTTGAGATATTGCAGTCTATCAGGGCCAAGGAAACTTGGAGTGTTAGACATGGTTTGTCAATACACTCTTTATTTCCGTGGCCCTGAAACATTGCTTCATTTCGACAATTTAAATGTAACATTTGTACAATTGTGAAGAATTCGTAGTGTATGAGCGTCGAGGAATTTTGTTTGTCTACTTTTTTAAACAATAGGTATACACGCCAAGAGCCTTGGTACTTAAATGCTACAAAATTTTGACATTTTTAGTCTTTTTCAAGTTCATGTTTAAGCTATGGAGATGTTACAGTCTACGTGCCACCGGAGCAAGGAGTGTTTAACATGATTGGTTTAAACACTCCTTGCTTCGATTTCCCGAGAAACTGCTTCATTTCGACATTTTAAATTAATAAGCATTAGTTAAGGGGCACTACTTAGGCTGCCTTCGATTAATGTATTTCCCTCTAACTGTGTAATGCTTATAACATTTGTAGAACTCTTCCATTTTAAATGTGGATATTTTGTAGTCTATGAGCACCAAGTAGACTTGGTGTGTTTATCATTAACTATTTAACATTGTGTGTTTAAAATTAAATCATTTTAAATACAGTGTTAAGCATGTTACACACACCATGCCTCCTTGGTGCTTAAATGCTGCTTCATTTCGACATTTTAAATGGTTTTCTATTGTAATTGTTACTGTGAACAAGCCTATAGGAGGAAGAATTAGTTTAAGGGCATTGCATTGGTTTCTTAGTGCCCTCTAACTAATGCTTCTTCCAATATGAAAAGTTGCTACAACGTTTGTAGAACTCCACAGTTTCAAATGCGGCAATTTTGTAGTGCATGAGCACCGAGGAAGCATGGTGTGTTCATCGTTAACTATGTTTAACATTAAAATGTGTTGATGTTACATACATTGTTAAAACATATGTATACACACCATGCCTTTTTCAGGGTGCTCAAATGCTGCTTCATTTCGACATTTAAATTGTTTTCTTCTACAACAATTACTTATTTTGTGCAGGATAGATATTTCCCCCGGCAAGAGAAGCGTACAATGGAAAGGATGATAAACGTCTCAAACACAAGGTGTGAGGTTTGAGTGAATGTGTGTCTTCCTAACAAACTAATACTTCGGTATATCTAGTGTATTTTCAACATGTATATTATTGGGACAAAGTTTGACCTTTTGTGTTAAGTTATATCTTGTTAATGGATACCGGCTTTCCCACTATAGACTCTCATTATTTGGTATGTTCTTACTTACAATCAATTTCATTTTCTGTGTGTTTCAATTCAGAGAGGGCTGGGTATAATTTAAAAAGGATATTGCAAATTATTAAAAAAAATATGCACCAGTTTTACAAATATAACAACCGGTGCTTAGACATCCATCTCCACAGCAACAACACCAGTAAATAAAAAATAAATTGGTGCTATTTTTTAATCTGTTAGATTAACAAAATCGATTTATGTTACTAACCGATGTTGTGAAAGAACCTTTCAGCCTTAACGAGGACTCAACATTCAGCACTGGTTTATCATAAAGTGATGCTGTGATATCAAATTTTCAGCATCAATTTTGACGAACGGTGCCATAGTAACTATGTTTCAGCACCATCCTACATAGGCACCAGTCGGAAGGAGGCATGAACGACTATTGCCATAGCTCCCTAGCGACCGGTGCTAGGGAGGGGGATGTGTGTGTGTGTGCATGTGTGTGTGACCGGTGTGCGTGTGTGTGTGTGTTGTGTGTGCATGTGTGTGGCATCGGTCGGAAGGAGCCACGAATGACTGTTGCCCCTAGCAATCGGTGGTGGGGGTGGGGGTGGGGGTGGGGGTGGGGAGATGTGTGTGTATGGTGTGTGCGTGCGTGGATGGTGGTTGTGGTGATGGTTGTTTCAGCAGTGTGTGTTTGTTTTTTAAGTGAGGTGATGTAATAAACATGACTGTTGTGTTTGTTTTTTTATGTGAGGTGATGCAATAAGCATGAAAACATTTATGCATGTCTATTTTAATAAATCATACATAGTGTTCAAGTAATACAGTATCTTGTTTGTTTTTGATTAAACAGTAGATTTTTTCTCATTAAGATAACAAAGGTGCTGGGGGTGGGGGATGTGTGTGTGGTGTGTGTGGTGTGTGCGAGCATGGGTGATGGTGGTGGTGGTTGTCCCAGTAGTGTGTGTTTGTTTTTTTTAAGTCAGGTGATGTAATAAACATGACTGTTGTGTTTGTTTTTTTGTAAGTGAGGTGATGTAATAAACATGAAAACATTTATGCATGTCTAGTTTAATAAGTCATACATATTGTTCAAGTAATACGGTATCTTGTTTTTTTTATTATTAAACAGTAGATTCTTTCTCATTAAAATGATAACTGTGTCTTACACAAAGTTGAGTGAAACTCCCATATAGCCCACACAAAGTGGGATGGGCTTCCCACATGCTCTAAGAGCATGCTCCACACTAACATGGTGCTTTTGAAGACTTAGGACCATAATAATGCAAACCCCGCACAAAGTGGGGTGAGCCTCCCATATGCTCTAAGAGCATGCTCCACACCAACATGGTCCATTTGGAGACTTAGAACCATAATAATGCAAATCAAGGGGGAAAGAGGGAATCGAAACTTGGTTGCACCTAGCCGAGCGCAATGCTCTGGCCACCTTTACAAACCCAAGTGGTTACGGTATCTTTTTAAGTACTCCTAACGTGTTGTTCATATATTAAATATCACAACACAACGCAACAATTTTTAAGAAAATATAATTCGAAACTCTTATCCAACTACATATAAGGTGCAAGTTAAATACGTTAGATACTAGTACTATATTAGTAGTGGAACTTTGAACTCAAAACACTTTTTAAATGCAAATAACAAAAAGAGAAAACTAACAAGGCAAAAGTTGCTGCTGCTGAGATTTGAGTAAGACTTTTTCGATACAACTTTTCTTAATTATTTTTATAATCAGAACTCTTTTCTCATCAAACAATTAGTGGACACAGGGCAATAATTGATACTAGATTAGCAAGAATGCGTTTGCATTAATTAATGTCATTACAAAATGGTATAAAACCATTAATAGACTACCACGACATTAAACATGTACGTACAGAGCCCCATCAATTTAGATAATTCCATAGATTAATATCTACGCATCTTTTTCAGTATTATAGGTAAGATTTGAAATGCCATTTTAAAAGAGAAAAAACATGACAAAAATAATCGCGTAAATAATGCAAAAGATCATAGCTGCCTCAACTAATTAAGTATATATCTGGATTTATTTTATCCCGCTTATTCATAATATAGTAACTAGTTGGTAAAACATTAGATAAATTAACACAAAAGTGTTTCAATAAATTATATATTCAGATACTTTCCCGAAAAATGGGCCATTAGATGTTTATTATAATGAAACACAATAAGAGAAACATTCTTTTACGCAACTACTATGAACTGAACTAAATAAAAATTTAAGTAAATTAAAATAATGATAGAAGTAAATTAAGCTTATATTTTATCGTGCTAAAAGTAATTGAAAAGTTGATAAGTTATATTTCAATTCAGTTCGGATGACTAAAATTATCTTTGATTTTTATTGTTTAATCATTCTGTTACTGTTTTGATTACAATTGTTTTTAATTTTATTCGGTTTAGTTTAATTTAATATAAATAAAACAAAGGGAAAGGGAACTGACAGCATATTAGGGTTAAAATCTAATTGGGCCAGTAACTCTACCACTTGGAGAGAGATCTCATAACCCAAGTCACGCCTAAGTGAGCTTGGTATTATGACAGTCACCAGAAGACAAAGGAAACTAGGTCATAGACCAAGGGATATTAGGGTTTAGAAATAGTATAAATAGAGAGGCATGTATTCTAATTTTGGTAATACTTTCTTTGCCTACTTTTACTATCTACAAAATAGCTGGCTAGACTGTCGGAGAATCTCCCCTCCTCCCCCCGCCGGAGTTTCCAGTGTCTATTTTTTTGTAGGACGCATTCTATGTTGATCAAGTCCGGGTCGGGTTGTGAACAAAGGTCACCATATGCATCAAGTGGCACGCCCAGTGGGACCCGAGGTTTGATAAGATCTGGATCTTACAGTGTATCTCTGAGTCGACGAATTCAACTCGTCAGAGTGAAAGGTTGAAGAGCAAAGGACTGGTGTGGCCGTTGAGGTTAGATCTTTGTATAGGTTGAGGGAAGGGGAGAAACCCTTCCACCGTAAGCCAAGATATGCCCACAACACCAGTCGAAGCTTTGACTGGACCTAGCCTAACAAACCTTGTGATCGGAGGGTCACGGGCCGGGACCCTACCCGAAGCCTCATGAGCGGAGGTTACCATCGAACATGCCGAGGGAATTGGCGCTACGGTACCATTGGTTGGATCGCGAGGTGTCGATGGTCATCTCACAGAGTGCTCTAGAGATTCGCAGGTGGAGGCTTATCAACGAAGATTCCAGGAAAATTGTGTGGTAGATGATATCCGGGGATCCCCATGAGTTCGATCATATCACGCAGATGTTGGTAGCGACAGGTTATTATGTTGTCCCCCCTTCCATGGTCCCTCACCATTCAACGACTATGATACTTTCAACGACTCGTGTTCCTTCAATGGCCCTTGAAGCTCAGATCAAAGCACTACCCCTGGCAAGCCAGGTGTGCGGAATCCCATACATGGGGTATCCGAGGGAAGCTGCGCAAAAGAGGCCTCAACCTTTCTTCTCTAGCCAAATGCATGTGAGTTGCCCTATATCTTCCTCGATGCCAGTTTATCCTCTCTAGGGTGTTGAGCAGGGTCGAGGGGTCATACCTTGGGTCAGCTTCTCAGACCGGGCTGGTGGTCAGGGAGGCATACCCTTCGTTCACCCAAGAGACCTTTGAGGACCTAGTCAGGATAAGGAACACCATTATGGCGGACCCGAGACAGCCCTAGGAAGGGAATTGGACAAATTGATAGGGCCAGTGGGGAAAACTGCTGAGTCCCCGTTCAGATCGGTGGCCCCAGGACATTAAGCCACCAGAAGGGCTTCCTACGTACTTGGGGGATTTAGATCCACAATAGTTTATCCAAACTTCCCTTAGGTTGATGAATTCTCGAGACTTCGATCAAAGGTTGATATGAAAATGGGTGGGTAGTTACCTTTAAGGAAAAGCTCTGGAGTGGTTCAACAAGCTACCAAGGGATTCACTGCATTCATATTGAAACTTTGGTGGGGCCTTAGAGAGTCAGTATTTCCAGAAAAATAAGTTTACCAAAACATTGACGAAGCTGCACCAAACAAAACAGAAGCCGGGAGAATCCAATGTCGCCTTCTACCACAGGTATGTCGATGACAGTCTGGGGGTGGTTGAAGGCATAGAGAATGAAATTATCCAGGGATATCTGTTGTGAATGGAAGATTTGGAGTTGTACAGAAAACTAATAGCAAATTCCCCCAAAAATGCTTCAACAGCTCCAAGAGATCGTAGAACAACATTCGAAAGTGAAAGAAGCCATTCAAAAGAAAAGGGAGGGGCTAATGGCTAAGTAGTCCAAATCTACTGACCCTCAGGGCAAGAGACCAGTCAAAAGACCATCCTTCGAAAAGTTCACACCCATGTGTCGTTCCCCAGTAGATATATGAAATTTTCAAACCACCCCTTCCCATGAATGACAACCAACGAGCCTCCGCGAGTAGAAAAGCCACTAACAAATACTGTGATCAGGGCTGTTCAAAAAAACCAAAAAAATTGATAACCGATCAGAACTGAACCGGTATATAGTTCGGTTAACCAGTTAATTGGTTAATCGGTTAATATTGGTTACGCTTATCTGATTAGTGTTAGTTAATCAGTTTCTTGTCGGTTTTATTATTTGGTAATCGGTCTAGCCGGATAACGAGTAAGAGGTTTTAATTAATTAATTAATTTCAACCCAAAAATAAATTCATTAAACTTTGGGCCTTAATCACACACCCAATAAGAAAACTTTAAGTCATTAATCTAAATTAACGTATTCATTAGACTCTATATTATTAGCCCATTTATCTTTAAACAATAATTATGCCTAAAATAAATAATTATGCAAACAAAAGTCGATGTAGCTAATAATTGTGCCTAGAACTAATAATTATCGATGATAACTCATGGTACAATTTTAATATAATTCGAATAATTATTCAAATCCTATGCAGCACAATTAACCAATTCCCAATTTTTTTTACCATTTATTAAAAGTTTTGCGGCCCTAACTACTAATATATATTTCAATGGATTTTTATTTTTAATTTTAAATGAATGATATATATAGTAACTGGTAATAACCGACACAACATACGAAACCGAAACTTACTGAATGGGTAAAACTAACAACATTATTGGTCGGTTATTCGGTTCCTTAATTGATATGAATCTCCTTGCGAAGACTCACGATTTGCGGAATTATATCTTTGATCTTGTGAAGGGATCTGCAAACCCGCACTATCTCGCACGAAATTTAGGAGTCTAGCCCTCGGGGTACGCCTAACTTCGACTTGCTCTCTAACTAGCCCTCAGGATCAGATTACAAGGTTTATTGATACTTAACTAGCCCTCGGGGTTAAGCAACAATGGATTAGCTCGCAAGCAAAGAGTATGAACTCAAAAGGTTGTATATTTGATTGATGAAAGGTTCTAAGGTAAAAATAATGTTGAATACCACCCTTATTTATAGTACATAGGTATGGTCTTCAAAAAATACAAATAAGAAACTGCAAAGAATTATGGCAGCTTTAAGAAGCTAAAACCATATTTATCTGAACTACCTAAATAAATGGCTATATTCTTCAAGATAAATCCTAAATGAATATTGGCTTATCTAATCTTACCAAATCTAATTCTAATCAAATCATAACTAAATATTCTAAATACTAAAATAAATGCATGACCGAAACATTAATTCTTCAAAGGCCAACATGACAGAATTAATGGGCCTTATTCTAAAATAAAATAAATGATCACACTACCTCATTAAAAAACCCAATGGGAAAAAGAGTATAGTGTTATCTTCTAAAAATCCTAATAAATAAAAATAAATAAATAAACCTAATTCGTATCATTCCCTCCGAGGTCAAAAAGCTCCGTCCTCGAAACGTGAACGATATAAAAATAACTGTAGATCAACGTCCCAAGCCATCCCTGTGAAGACTGCTAATAAAATGGTGACAAAACGCTGACTAGGCAGTGACTGGATGCTGATGTGGCTTCAACTCGCGATAAAAAACTGCTGCTAAGAAAACCAATAAACCACGAGAAATTGAAAATCTCACGAGATAATGGTCAGATCACGAGAAGAAGAGATGGCTGGTTGTTTCGCGCGTGTCACACACGCTCCTTCAATGGGACGCGCGCGTGAATCTCACGCGCCTCTGTTGTTGCTTGCGCGTGCGTTTCACGCGCCGACCTTCTTCTTCACTTCCGCTGAAGTTTCTTCTTCCTCGCTGTACTGGATCTCTAGATGCTCGCTGGAGTTAATTGACCACGGGAACTTGCAGGCTCATGCTGAACTGGGAATGGAAAATCACTTCACGCCAGAGGAGACGCCCGAAAAAGGTCGTTGGAGGAGGTGAATTTGTCGGCGGTGGAGAATGCTGCGGAGCGGCCGAAGGAAAAAAATAATCTGGAACAAGGAGGAGCTCACCGGAGTCGATCGGGGACGCCGTGGAGCAGTCGGAGACGGAGAAGAGACTGGCGGTGCGGCGGCGGGATCGTCAGAGATGACTACTAGGACAGATCGGTCGGAGCAGAGCTAGACGACGGTGTGGTGGACGGAGATAAACGGCAGAGCGGCGGCAGGTTGTCGGAGCTGATGAGCGGAGTCACCGGAGATGAGGTTGACCGGCGGCGGAGAAGATGTGGTGGCGGAAGCTGTATGAAATTTTTTTTTTGATTTTTTTTTGAAAATAAACTCAAACAAAAATTGAAATCCTTGTTGATGAACTAGTCCAAGGATTTTGTGCTTTCCTCTGATACCAACTGATATGAATCTCCTTGCAAAGACTCACGATTTGCGGAATTATATCTTTGATCTAGTGAAGGGATCTGCAAACCCGCACTATCTCGCACGAAATTCAGGAGTCTAGCCCTTGGGGTACGCCTAACTTCGACTTGTTCTCTAAGTAGCCCTCAGGATAAGATTACAATGTTTATTGATACTTAACTAGCCCTCGGGGTTAAGCAACAATGGATTAGCTCGCAAGCAAAGAGTATGAACTTAAAAGGTTGTATATTTGATTGATGAAAGGTTCTAAGGTAAAAGTAATGTTGAATACCACCCCTATTTATAGTACATAGGTATGGTATTCAAAAAATACAAATAAGAAACTGCAAAGAATTATGGCAGCTTTAAGAAGCTAAAACCATATTTATCTGAACTACCTAAAATAAATGGCTATATTCTTCAAGATAAATCCTGAATGAATATTGGCTTATCTAATCTTACCAAATCTAATTCTAATCAAATCATAACTAAATACTCTATATACTAAAATAAATGCATGACCGAAACATTAATTCTTCAAAGGCCAACATGGCAGAATTAATGGGCCTTATTCTAAAATAAAATAAATGATCACACTACCTCATTAAAAAACCCAATGGAAAAAAGAGTATAGAGTTATCTTCTAAAATTCCTAATAAATTAAAATAAATAAATAAACCTAATTCGTATCATTAATTTTTTTATAAACTGGTAAAAACTGAAACCGATAGACCGCCTAACCGACAAACCGACCGGTTGAACACCCCTAACTGTGACCACCACAATGATTATAGGCACAACACGAATGAGTGAGCCCACCTTCGATTCAAAATTGACCGATGTGAGAGAGAAGGCTCTTAAAAGAATCTTTACAGCCAACCCCATTAAGATGACAACTCCAGGCATAGGAATGACCGAGGAAACTGGTACCCCTCTAAGAAAAATAGGGGGATCATAGCCCCTAGGGACAGCGGCATGAGCACCACGAAGAGCAACAAGGAAACCCCCAGGCTGAATACAGAAATGAAGGGAATTCAACTATTCACAGGGTGGTCAATGTTATTAGTGGTGTTGTTGGTGAAAGGTCTTCGAAAGCAGTTATGAAAATGTAGTCACAGCGTGTTCCAGCAGGAGAACCAGTGGGGAAGAGGCTTCGACCGGATGAAACAATCACGTTCTCTAAGGCAGATGTAGTACCTAACCAAACCCTTAATGCTGACCCTATGGTCATTTCTGCCAAGATTGGGACCGCGCTTGTGAAGAGAATATTCATCGATGATGGAAGTGGAGTGGAGATCATGTTTTTTAACTGTTTTGATCAGTTTGGAATTGGACGAACGAACCTGAAAAATCAACCTCACCCTTGTCAGGATTCACTGGAAAAATGGTCTATCTGATAAGGGAGATGAGCCTACATGTGAGGGTAGCAGACGGTAACAAGGGGGTCATGGTACAACATAGCTTTGAATTTATCGATGCTTTCTCTCCTTATAATGTCATCTTGGGGAGACCATAGATGTGCCAGGCCCGAGCCGTGTGATTGCCATACCATTTAATAATGACATTCCCTACGAAAAATGAAGTGGTATCCATCCGAGGGGATCAGCCAATTGCTTAAAGTTGTAACTACAAAGAAATAAAGAGCGCAAGAAAGGTAAGAAATATATCTTCGGTGCACGGGGAAGCAGAACCGGCTGACACCCAACTACTCTCCATTCAAGACGTGGGGGTTGTGACGGTAGGAAGCATGATGGTTGAAATGATAAGAAAGGAATTGAAGGCTCTGTTGGATCATTACTACGATGTGTTTTCCTAGGATACTTCAGATTTGAAAGGTGTAGCTGCAGAATTGGCAGGCAACAAATTGAACATCGACCCTTCCATAAAGCCTGTTAAGCATAAGCGGAGAATTTTTACCCTTGAGAGATCTAAAACCATCAGATTAGAGGTTGATAAACTTCTCAGCGCGAGACATGGTGCATGTGCTTTGACTTCACAGATTTGATAAACGCCAAAAGAGGTGTTATACCCTCAATGGTTGGCCAACCCAGTCCTGGTGCCAAAACCGAATAGGACATGGTCCCTGTGCATTGACTTCATAGATTTGAAAAGGTTTTTCCCAAATGATAGCTACTTGTTGCCTTCGATGGATCAGCTGGTGGAAATGATAACAGGTTACTAAATCTTGGCCTTTTTTGACGCTCATAAGGGTTACCATCAGATGCTCATGGTTGAGGAAGACAAAGATAAAACTTCGTTCATTACAGATGTGGGCACCTTCTATTATAAGAAAATGCCGTTTGGGTTAAAGAATGTCGAGGAAACTTACCAATGGTTGGTGGACAAACTCTTTAAGAAATAGATTCGGAAGAATTTGGAAATCTATGTCGATGATATGTTAGTGAATAGCAGAACCTACGATCAGTTTTTGTAGGACCTAGGCAAGTTATTTAAGGACCTGCAACTAATTCAAAATTGAGCCCCTCAAAGTGCATCATTAAGGTCGAAGCTGGAAAATTCTTGGGATTCATGGTCTAGGAAAGAAGCATTAATGTTAACCCAGAGAAAATAGAAGCCTTGATGAACACGAGGAGTCCTCAAAGTGTTAAAGAAGTACAGAGACTTATAGGATAATTGGCAGCGTTAAGAAGATTCTTATCAAAGGGTGCTGAAAAGCATCTACCGTTCTTCGATGTGCTTCGCAAAGCCAAAAGGTTTGAATGGACATAAAGTTGTGAAAAAGATAGCTTTGAAGGAACACCTCAAAATCCTTCCTACGTTGATGAAGCCAGAGAGAGGAGAAGTGTATTGCCTTTATATCTTAGCATCTTCTTTGGCCATCAGTGCAGTTTTAGTAACTGAGAAATACAGACAACAACACCATTTATACTCTGTTAGCAGAGCCTGCAGGACCCGGAGACAAGGTATACAATCGTTGAAAGGCTAGTCCTGCATTAGTTCCCGCTACTTCAAGGTTGAGACCCTAAAGATCCTATCGAACACATTGATCAGACAAAGGACAGGGAGAAGGGGGTATGGAAGCTGTTCGTAGATGGATCCTCTCATTTTGGGGGAAGCGGTACAGGGGTACTACTCACTAGCCCCGATGGTGCTGACTATCCATATGCCCTGTATTTCAAGTTCAGAGTCATAAACAACAAAGCAGAGTACGAGGCATTGATAACCGGCCTTTGATTGGCTAAAGAGATGAGGGTAGAAGAGGTGGAGATATTAAGTAACTCGCAAATCATAGTCAATCAAATGAACAGGGAATATGAAGTCCGAGAAGCTAGCCTGCAATGCTATTTGGAGGAAGTAAAACCTTTGTTAAAGTGCTTTTAACCATGTACTCATTTGCAGGTACCAGGGGAGAAAAATCACAAGGCTGATTCCTTGAGCAAATTAGCTTCTTCTGATTTGGGTGAATTAGCGCAGAAACAAGTAAAATTTAAAAATTTGTATCAACAAAGTTTCAAAGAGATAATTGTAATGGCAGTTTTTGAAGGAGAGACGTGAATGGCCCCCATAGTTCAATACCTTCAAGATGGATTGCTCCCAGAAGACCCCATCGAAGCACAAAAAGTTGAACTCAAGGCACCAAAGTATGTTATACAGGATGGGACCTTGTATCGAAGGGGGTATTTATAACCCTTACTTTGATGTGTCACCCCCACCGACGCACGATACTTGATTCAGGAAGTCCATGAAGGAAACCGTGGTAATCATCAAGGAGCTCGATTAGTAGCAAGGAGAAGGATTCGCGCTGGTACTATGGGCCAACCATGTTCGAAGAAGCAACATGTATATCCAGGCTTGCCGCCAGTTCCAAAAGCATGTGCCTATAACCCATGCTCCCCAGACAGAAATGATCAACATATACAGTTCTTGGCTATTTGATAAATGGGGAATAGACCTGGTGGGACCTTTTTTGGAAGCACCCGGGAGGTTCAAGTGTGGCGGTTGACTACTTTACTAAGTGAATCGAAGCTGAGCCATTAGCAAAAATCAAGGGGAAATCTGTCATCTCATTCTGTTGGAAGAATATTATCTGTCGCTTTGGTATACCAAAGGAGTTCATTACAGACAATGAGACCCAATTCACGAGTGATCCCTTCAAAAGTTGGTGCGAGCTATTCAAAATTCAACTAAAAGTCACATCAGTATATCACCCCCAGGCGAATGGGCAGGTCGAAGTCACCGCAATGGAAACCGAAAGAGACTGGAGGGAGCAAAAAGAAACTGGGTCAACGAACTACCCAGTGTATTGTGGTCCTATCTAACTGTGGAGTCTTCTACCATGGGAGATACATAGTATGGGCTAGTGTATGGCTCAGAGATTGTGATACCCGCAGAAATTGGCATGCCCATCCCCAGAATGATGATAGCTAATGATGCTAGCAAAGAAGATAACCGTTGCCTCAACATGGATCTAATAGAATAAAGATGAGCCATAGCGTCCATCCATGAAGCAAAGGTCAAGGAAAGAGTGAAGCGATATCATGATTGAAGGGTGAAAAAAGCACAGTTTGTCATGGGGGACCTCGTCACGAGAGACAATAAGAAAATAACACAGGAACAAGAGGGGAAGATGGGCACTAATTGGGAAGGACCTTATAGAGTGCTCGAAGCTCACCCAAGGGCAAGTTACACCCTAGGTTCAATGAATGGCGACCACATTCCTAAGTGGTGGAACATAGTTAACCTTCAACAGTATCACCAGCTGTGAGAAGAGTTAACCTTAAGGCTTGTGCGGTTAAAGAATAGCTTTTTTCACTATGTAATTATTTCTTGAATTTTATGCTCTGGTTGACTTAATGAAAGTTTTGATGTTTCCCCAAAAGCACAGTACATATTTCTAGATCTCAAGCGATCAAAACTTTGCTTTTAAGTGTCAAGCTATTTCTCGCCCTCAAGCGATTGAAACTGCACTTTTAAGCGTCCAACTATTTCTCGCTCTCAAGCGATTGAAATTGCACTTTTAAACGTCCAACTATTTATCGCTCTTCAGTAATCGAAACTTTGCTTTTAAGCATCCAACTTTTTATTGCTCTCAAGCAATCGAAACTTTTCTTTTAAGCGTCCAACTTTTTATCGCTCTCAAGCAATCAAAACTTTGCTTTTAAGCGTCCAATTATTTCCCTCTCAAACTATTGATGGTTCTCTCCCAATAAATTGAACACCCGTCTTCTAGTGACAAGATAATTTCTATCTACAGGACGATTGTAAATTTGCTCTTAAGCATTAAAGACCATTTTTTAGAAACCAGGGATTCATTTTAAGGGCGAAGAGATGCATGCTTATTTTCTCTGTGATCGAATGGTTCAATTTTTTAACAAATAGACTATATCCGATCGAAGCAAGATGGTATAGCACATTTTTTATCTAAAAATAGACAAATTAACAAGATAATCGAATGATTCATTTGTCTTATAAGGATATGCTCAAAAGGAAACCAACTACCAAAAAGGCTATACAAACAAGAATTTTATTAAGATATAACATACAATACAGGCTCATTCAAACCACTGAATGTTCTCTAGATTCACTCCCATAGCGATCGTAATAGGCAGTCAACTTCACTCTCTGAAGCCTTAGGGATAGGAGCGGCGCGATGCCTTTGACGAGGTACCAAATTCCCGGAAGGCGATGACCCCCTTTTCGCATCATCCTCGACATCATGAACATGTGCTGGAGTCTCCCTCATGGGTTCAACTGACATAATTCAACTAGAAGAGCTAATAAGGAGAGTTGTAACCTGAGACTGGGATTTACTTTGAGTTTTCCGCTTTGCTTGAGTATTTCCTTTCGATTGATTTTTTTTTCTTAGCAATCCTTTGATAGCGTCTACCCTTTGGAGGAACCATAGATAAGGGGTACCTATTCAAAGGACCGCTCCTTGTAAGTGGGCATTATTTTCTAATTGAAGGTGCTCTGTCCACTCGCAAATGGCATCAAATACTGCATGATAATTTGGATCTCTATCTAAATCCTTTAGAAGAAAAGTTACAAACCTAAACATATCACCAACATATCCCATATCAAGGACTCCGTACGATAACCTATGTGCTCAAAGACAATTCAAAAAAAGTTTAATGGTGGCAGCATCGGCTGACACCTGGCTCAAGACTTGGGAATTCTGACTTACAAGTACACTACGGAACCACTGGTCATCATCGATGAACCCTTGTAACCTTGAAACTTCTTCAGCCAGGAAGCTGCATCGTTTGGTCATCTCGCTAACCTGAGATTCGAGCTCTTTAACTCTATCCTGATAGTGCCTACTATCTCCCCACTGGCTTAAGGTTCAATATAACCTGGCATTGGTAAGACACTTATGTAAAATAGAATATTCATTCATTATCTATCGTAAAGTATCCGTGTGACGGAGTTTGCTAGTACTACATGCTTCATCTACTATGGTGAGGGCAACTGCCGATCGACTATTCGTAGGGTTGCCCTTCATTTTATTAAGAATCTCTCTTATCGAAGGATGACCGCCATCATGCCACGATGAAAACTCTCTATTAGCCTTGGATAACACCTTGCTCAAGTGGTCTAACCTAGTAAGAGCCTTCGAGAACTCTACCCTGACCATGGAAAGCTCTCGAGCCAACTTTTTAAAGCTCATCCCGCATTATAGCATTCTATACCGTACAAAGGATTATAGTCAAAAGACTTTGTCTAATAAACGACATAAAACACGTTCAATTATCCCAATATTATCGAATCATTAGATTAATCTCCATCAAGGATTTAAAAACATGACTTAATAAAAAAAAGAGGATTAGAGCTTATACATCTCTAGTCTCTTAGCCTATGCTATGCTCGGTCTCATCCTTCCCAGCTTATTATAGTCAGCCTAGGCACCCTCTGCGCTATTCTTTGAAGCATGAGCACTGGACTTGGGGTCATCTTTCAGGACAATTAAAGCACAAAGGTCAGAGGCAGAGAGAAACTTCTTCCCCTTCTTGATGGCGTCGAGGATTGGAGGCTTGAGGCCCCCCAGACCAGACAGTTTACCCCGTCCGATCTTCATTTTATCCTTGGCATCAGGGTTAGTGCGCTCTTTATGAGCCTCAGCCTGCTCAGTAGTGAGAAAGTCAACAACCCAGCCCAAAAGATAAAGGAAGGCGTCATCTATATCCTTCGACCCCATCAGCTTATCAACAAAACCAGTTAAAAGAGCATGATGAGCCTCTGGAGTACACTTCCTTGCCAAAAATTTTTCCTTTTCTTTCAACTTCTTCAAACTCTTCTATCTCACTATACAACTTGGCACACTCATCCTGCCAGAAAATGTCAGCGATGGCTTTGACAGGTCCTTGCAGGAGGGGAAAAACCTGGTCTAGAAAGACACCAGTAGACTGCAAGACCGATTGAACACCTGCTACCACCTAAATTAAATGGCACAACAAAGACGATAGAAGGAGTCAAAGCAAAAAATTTTATTATATAAAAAGATATAAGCCGACTTACCTATAGTTCGCTGCCCAGGTCCCCAAGATAGTCTAAGGATGGGTTTTCATTCTCAACATTATAGTATAGGTTATCAAGATCAACCTCATCTCTACATTTTTGTGAGAAGGCCCAGACTCTTCGAACATGGGCTTCTTCTTGGGCTTCTCATAAGTAGGAGGATGTTACCTGAGTGGCACCTAGTCTCTAAATTGCCCTCCTACTCGAGGGCGCCCACGAAGCTCTGAGCCTTGCTCACTGAGCCAAAAAGATGAGACAAGTTACAAACTATAGCAGAAGAGAAGCAAGCCTCTAAAATAACGAGAGAGGGCATCCTATCGACCTTCACTAGAGTTCGAAGATGATATCTCTTTGACAATTATCCCTTGTGAAGGGTCCATCACTCGAAGAGGTCATGGATAGGGCAGTTTACCATCCCCTCATTTCCTCTTATTCAAGCTAACAGTTCCCTCTGAGTATTTTCTTTGAATGCTCGATGGTCAGCCGTGGCATAAATGCTCCCATAAACCCGCTCCAGCCAAATGAAAGGTTTAGCGCCCTTAGCGGTCGCATGGCGATAGGTGCTGGTATCTAGGAGTTCAGGTCTTCGAAGATGTTCTACGTCCTCATGAAATCTATCCGAGATGATATATTCCCCCTCCCTCCTATCTCAATTAAAGCATCAAGATTTCATCAAGGGGTTTGATAGACTCCCGAACAGTCAAAAAACAAAGCTTTGCTCTGCCACCCAGAGTTATTGGAGGAGGGATGATAAACCTTCGACCAGAAAGCTTATTGCTTAAAATGAAGGTACTCTTTACATCCCGATTACTAATTAAGAGGTATACACATCGAAACAACTCATAACATGGATCAACACCTACTTCCTTACATCGAACCAGGAATGCCATTATTATTACTATCAAGTTAGGGCAGAGTTGGGCGAAACTCACGTTGAACTCCTCCATAAGGCTCAATAATAAAGATGGGGAAGGAAAACTAAGGCCTGATCTAATATGTTTACTATAGGTCATAGCCCTTCCCAAGGGTAAAGAAGTGTACCCATCCGCTTCAAGAGGCTTCAATTGAGCATTCATGGGAATACACTGATATGGAGGGACCACTTCAAAGGTCAGAAGATCACTTGTTTTTTTGGGGGGCTTTTGATAGCATATTAGGGTTAAACCCTAATTGGGCCGGTAACTCTACCACTTGGAGAGAGATCCCATAATCCAAGTCACACCTAAGTGGGCTTGATATTGGTCCAATCACCAGAAGATAAAGGGAACTAGGTCATAGATCAAAAGATATTAGGGTTTAGGAATAATATATAGATAGATATATATTGATAGATGTGTGTCTTCTATTTTTGGTAACACTTTCTTTGTCTACTTTTACTCTCTACGAAATTGCTGACTAGACCATCGGAGAATCTCCCCTGGAGTTCCCAGGGTCTATTTCTATTTTGTAGGACACAGGCTACGTTGATTAGGTTTGGGTCGGGTTATGAACGAAGGTCACCATACGCATCAGCAAGTAGAATGTTAATTTATTATATATTTATTATCCGAATTATATGCATGTAATTAGGATAATTTCAATCGGCGCGCGTTCTTAAAATGGCTATTCATCTTCTATATGTCATGTTAAAACACTGATTAATACTTAACAGGAAATCTTAGCTGACTCTTGAACGATGGATAGTTTGGCTAGATCCCATAAGTAAGCGTATTTGGTTTGAAAATTGCTTCCATGCAGGCGTGCTTATCTAAACATAGTTCTCACAATTCCATTAACAGAAATTTGCTTATGCTAAACGAAATTAATTCTACACTTAGGTCATGCATGTTCCTTTTGGTTTAAATATTATTGATAACTAAACTTTAAAAAAAATTAAGATTTTTTTATTATAAAAAATGTAATAGAATTAAATTAAACTGAATTTTATTAAGTTGGATTGAAACTTAACTGAATTTAAATAAGTTTAACTGAATTGAATTGATCTATATTATTGAATTGAATTGCAGTTAAGTGGAGAAGAACAGATTCATATGAAAAATAATAAGGTTGTGTTTCATGGAGATGTGTTTAAAAATAAAACTAGTTTATTTTGAAAGTATAGGAAAATAGTTTATGTTTTTCTCCTAAACATGCTTTCTACTCCCCCTGTTTCTTTATTAGTGGCACACTTACCTTAATGGATTTTTTTAAATCACACACTTACCATTTTAGGCAAGAATCCTTCAATTTCATCAGCTCATTCTACTTTTTACTTTCCACATTCAATTCATCTACTCATTTTCTTCACTTAAATCCAAACACTTAACCTATCACTGAAACAGGGGGATTACTTTTGAATAGGCATTATTTTAACTATTTTTTTTAATGGAAAGACACCCGAGGGTGGGGGTTGGTATATTGGTACCCCAAGCCAATAGAAGAACCATAGTAGAGTAGCGATAGTTTGTACAGAAGGCAAACAACATTGCCCGCAAAATATAACAACATCCTAAGCTAAGAGTATACAAAATCAGTGAACTTCAGTTAGTTGCGATTCCAAAGCAACGAATCTCCACACCCCGTGTTAATTCGTTGTTTGGCCAGGCAACTAAGCTCATCAGCAGTCATCAGTTAAAATGATATTAGCAAAAGTGTGAGAGCCTGTAATGGTGGAATCTGTGCAGCCGTCTCAGAGTACGTCGCCAAGCAGGAGATACAGCAAGCTTAGTGAATTGGTGAGAAGTTGGCAATGTGTGATCAGTCAGAAATGCACCTGCATGAACAGAAATTCCAGCAGCAGTATCTATCCTATCCCTAGCAGTTCGAATGAACTCTAATATGGGGAAATTTTTCTTTATCTAATGCAATGAGGCCCTTAATATGCACAGGAACATTACGAAGATTCAAAGTCTGATTATGTGCAGAGTGATGTTTAGCAATTGCATCGGCCACCAAGTTACCTTCCCTTGGCACATACAGTAGCACAGCACCACAGAGGAGATGATTAACTTTCTAGGCAAGATTATACAAAGGCCAATGGGCAGAATATGGCTCATTTATCATTTTAACTGCTAATAAAGAGTCAGATTCGATAGTAGTAGTCTCATCCAAATGGCTATAGCTTTGACAAGCAAATTGCACCGCAAGAATTTTGGCAAGAAGAGATGAATTAGCAGAAATGGATGCAGATTTAATCAGTATGGGTGTACCACTGTTATTCCTTACCACTATCCCCACAGCAGCCTTATCTGGGAACCACGATGCATCAGTATTTATCTTAATGCAATTTTGTTTCGGCCTCTCCCAGCATACAGTCCGTATAATCGGCTTAGGAGGAGGCCTCAGCTGAGGAAATAGATTCTTTATTGGTTGAGGGATGCCATTAGAGGATTTCAGATATGTAGGATTAGAAAACAGGGCTAACCTAATGAGATCTATAGCTTCCTTGCAGATGAAATCAGCAGAAAAAAGAATCTGCTCAAAAAGATATCGGTTCCTGGCTTTCCAAAGACACCAGCAAATAATGGGAGGTAGTAAATTGCATGACAGCTGATGACATTTAGGAAGATCTTGACAGTTCCAAAAAATAAATAATGTTTGAGATATGGAATGAGCTTCAGTTAGATGGAATTGAACTAAGGAAGACATGTAACTCCATACAGATTTGGCCAGAGGGCATGTAATGAAAAAATGTTCAATTGAATCTATATGGCAGCAAACAGGACATTTCGATGCAAGACTAAAACCACACGAAATAAGCACATCATCAAATGGGAGAAAAGAGTGTAACATCTTCCAAGTAAAAATAGATATCTTTTTTTGGAGAGCCCTATTCCATATAAGTTTGGAGGCCAGAGAATTACCCGATGGATTAGTAAGGGCATGATATGCAGATTTAGAGGAAAAGTTGCCTGCAGGATCCAGTTTCCATATGATCCTATCCTCTCTTGTCTCTACAAGTTCAGCTTCCTGTAAGAATGAAAGAGTATCATTATCTAAAAATGGAGAAATCAGCGCTAAGATCTCAATTTTGTTCCTAATAAATTCAGCAACAGTGCAAAACTGAAATGCTGCAGAAATATGATCAGGAACATAGTTTATTAGTGGTCCTATCATGCACCAATTTGATGTCCAAATGTTACATGAACCTTTACCATGAATGATGAGGGAATTTTGTTCAGCAAAAAGGTTCACCGAGCAAATCCTTTTCCAGGTTACAGATTTTCTATGGGTATCAGAAAAGGACCATAACAGTTTAGCCCATAGTGTCTTCCCCAGTTGACTTTTCCACCACAGTTTAAGGGAACAAACATCCAATATAGCTTGGATTGATCTAAACCCTAAACCACCCTGAGAGATTGGAGTTGCAAGATGAGCCCATTTTTTCCACACTTTATTTCTTCTCCCATCTGATTCACCCCAAAAGAATCTAGCCAATCTTTTCTATAGAATTTTGATTATTGTTTTTGGTGGTTTAGTTATAGTCCATAAATGTTGAGGCATTGAATATAAGCAGAACTGAATTAGGATTAGTTTGCCCCCTGAGCTAAGCCACTGATTTTTCCAATTTTGCATTTTCCTATCAAATTTTTCCATAAGTGGCTGATAGTACCTATTAAGTGTTCTACCTTTAAAAATAGGGCATCCAAGATAATGGAAAGGAAAGGAGCCCGGCTTAATTTTAAGAATCATCCTGATCTGATTGAGTTTACCAATTGAAGCCCTTTTGCTAGTATAGAAATCAGATTTGTGAAAATTAAATTTTTGACCAGAGGTGTATTCAAAGACATCCAGAGGCAAGAGGTACAAAAATTCCACAGCTGAATAGAAGCAAAAGTAAAAGTCGGCCTCTACCTGGCACAGTGGCCACCACTAGAGCTAGGAGTAAAAGTCATTCCCGTATTCTTGAACCGGGCAGTACTATTCAAAAACTATATCAATTTATGCTAAGTGCCACAAGAAGTAGCTCAGACATTTCAGGCACTAAATCTGATGATGGCGGCTGTCCGATGCCAAAAGGGACCTTTGCTCCTTAATTAATGCAGCTTTAATCAATGTTAGAAGCTTGTCTGCCCCTGTACGGATGAAGTGGGTTAAGGGCATCATCTCCGAACATAGAGTAGGCATTTGTGGCTTGTTAGAAACTAAACTGTAGGAAAAAGCATTCAACATTTTCTTGAAGAGTTTTAAGGGTTGGAAGTATACGCATAATTTTGAGTTGTGGCCGAATTCAAGAATACTTATCATATAGGATCCGAAAAGATATATGGTGGATTTCCTTGGGAAGGTGCCACAATTTATTTATCCAAGGGTGCGCAATCTATTAACTAGTGTGGAGTTTTTGTGAACTTTCATTTACGGTCATAGTGAAAGTAGGGCGACATGCATACCACTATGGGTGGAACTTAAGTCATTTGTCAAGAACTTGAGTACTCCTTGGATGGTCCTCGGTGATTTCAATGCAATTTTAAGTCTCACAGATCATCATGGTTCCACGGGGCTAGGCCTCTACCCAACGAGGGAGTTTCAAGATGCCTATAAGAAATGCGGGCTGAGAGATGCACCTTCTATTGGAGAGCATTTAACCTAGCATAGTGCAGATTGGAAAACATGGAGGAAAATAGACCGAGTACTATTAAACCATGGCTGGAATTCGGATGCCTTCCGTACAACTTTTTTACCGATTTCTGTTCAATCAGATCACAGCCCAATGGTTATTAGTATGGTGCAGGAAATAGATGGAAAGTTAAGACCTTTCCGGTTTCAAAACATGTGGTTAAATCACCCGAGTTGCAAGCAAACAATGGATGATTTTTGGCAACTGTGGGTTGATGGTACGATGCAATACTCAGTGTGTAGAAAGTTGTTAAGGTTTAAACGACCCTTGAAGGCGCTGGGTGTAAAATACTTTAACCACATATCGAAAAAGGCAAGGAGGGGTGATAGAGAATACAATGATGCCTTTAGCAATCTAAACGCACTGAATGCCTCATCCCAGGATATAGAAGAGCTGAGGAAGTTGAAGAAGAAGGCAATGTTCTACTACTTGGCGGAATCCTCTTTCTTTTCTAAAAAAAGGAAGGATTAATCATATTACTATGGCGGAAAAGGGATCATCATATTTTCACAAGATGGTTTCGGAGAGAAAGGGTGGAGGTATACCGGCTATTCTTGATAGAGACAATCGTATTGTAACTTCCAATGTTCGCAAGGGGCACCTGTTTTCGGACTTCTATAAGGGACTCTTCGGAATGGCTCGGGAAAGGGTCTCTATTGATCAGGAGGTAATCGGTTTAGGACCTATTTTGACAGACATGGACAGGGAATTCTTGAATCAGGATGTAGTGAGTAATGAAGTAAAACAGGCATTATTTGCAATGGATTAGGACAAGGTGCCGGGACCAGATGGATACACTGCCGGATTCTTCAAAAAATAGAGGGATGTCGTGGGAGTGGAAATAACTGGTGTGGTCTTAGAGTTCTTTGAGACGGGTGAAATATTGGCGTAGTTGAATCACACTTCGGTAACGCTCATACCGAAGAAACCAGACAATCTCAAGGTGGGTGACTTTGGACCAATAGCATGCTGCAATGTGTTCTACAAGATTATCACAAAGATTATTTCCAATAGACTAGAAGGAATATTGCCCGGGATAATTGACCCGTGCCAGGGTGCTTTCGTGAAGGGCAGGAATTTATCGGACAATGTCATGCTTGTGCGGGAACTTTTCTGCGGTTATGGAAGAGTGAGGAACTCGCCAAGGTGTATGATTATGGTGGATTTACATAAAGCCTTTGATACAGTCTCCTGGGATTTCCTAGAAGAAGTATTACTTGGACTGGGTTTTTCGGATAGATTGAGAGACAGGATCATGACTTGTGTAAGAACTTCCTCGTTCTAAATTGTAGTAAACGGGAAGCTATACGACCACTTTAAGGGCCAGAGGGGCATACGGCTGGAAGATTCCCTGTCCCTCCTCCTCTTTGTGATCTGTATGGAGTATTTTTTGAGACTACTAAGGAAGAGGGCCGAGTCAAGGCATTTCACCTACCATTCAAGATGTGAGGTGCTTAAAATTACCCACTTGGCTTTTGCAGATAATCTTATGCTCTTCTCTAAGGCCAACACAGGTTTGGTCCATATACTCATGAGCGTCTTGAATGATTTTGAGTGCACTTCTGGACTCGACATCAATGCGGCAACGTCCAAATTATTTGGTGTTAGTCTAAAGAAGGATATGGGTTTTACTGGCATTCCATGGGCCACATTCCCAGTAAGATATCTAGGGGTTCCACTTGATTCCAGCAAGTTAAAGGTACCCAATTTGGAATGCTGCTTGGAAAGGTATATTCGGAGATTGCCAAATTGAAAGGCCATACACTTTCTTATACTGGTAAAATGGAGCTTGTTAAGTCCTTTGTGGGAGGTATTGCATGGTTCTAGATTCAAACCTTTTTTATATAGCCTACGGTTATGGATGATTTGGAGCAAAAGTGCAAGTGTTTCTTATGGGGATGAAAATACAAGAGCAAGGTGTCATAGAAAAAGCTATGCACCCCAAAGTCTTTTGGGGGTATCGGCTTAAGGGACTTTGTCACGTGGAACCGTGCTTCAATGACTCAAAAAATATGGGACATCCATATGAAGAAAGATAACTTGTGGGTTAAATGGATTCATTCATATTACCTGTAAGAAGACAGATTTTGGGTGATCGATCCGAGGAATTAAAATGGAAGACTGGGTGGAAGATATTCAAGCTACTTTGGTTATTTGTGCAAGCTACGGGATGAATTAAGAAGTATGTTTAGTGGTGATGCCTAGGAAGTGAGAAACCATCTTAGTTTTGGGGCAAGTTCAGGAAAATTCACTAGCAGGGCTTACGATTTTATGCACCAACACAAATACTCGGAACTATATGAGGAGCATGGAAGACCACAAGAGAGGGTTTTCAACAATATTTGGCATAATTTTATTCCCCCAAAATTATCCTTCATTGCATGGCTGGCAACAATCGGGAGACTGCACACTAAAGATAAGCAGCTTGCAAAGGAGGATGACACCACGGACAGAGTTTGTTCCCTATGCCATCTAGAAGAGGAGACAAATGAATACTTGTTTTTTAAATGTGAATTCTCAGAAGCAATATGGGATGGGTGAGGAATTGGATGGGGTTACGAAGAAGAACAAGTACGATAACAAGTTCTATGACCTAGGTGAAAAGGCAAGTTAAGGGATCAAAGCTACGGAAGAAACTTGGCCCTCTAGCTTTGATCACTACGGTTTATCATATCTGAAGGGAAAGGAATAATGTGGTTATTGATGGTGTTCAACCAATTTTAGATAGGGTACATAAACTCATCATAAAGGACTACTACATGGTCCTTAATCACATATTCTCGGACGAGCATTTGTATTAGGAGGTTAGATGCTGGAGGTTGGCCGTGGACACCAGGCGCTGGACGCGAACCTGCTTGATTGGCGCTGGGCACGAGCAGTGAACACCAGGTGCTAGACGCTGGAAGATGGAGAGGGATGCCCCGGATACTGGGCATGGGGCCAGCCACTATGCGCCAGATGCTGGATTATGTATGGATTTGGGCGCCAGTTTTCAGAACATGGAACTGGGCATGGTTGCTCCAGGCACAGGAACTCGGAGCAGGTGTGCTGGTGCCTTTCACTGGGTGCCAGGCGCAGGAACATGGAGTCAGGCACACAAACTCAGAGCAGGTACGCTGTCACCATTCACTGGGCGCCCTGCGTGGGAACAGGAAATCAGGTGATAGAGCCATTTGCTGGGCACTATGCGCTAGAACTGTGAGGGGGTCATAAGGCTCGGTACTTGAGCACTATGGCTAGTCTGTAACTTGGAATTAATGGAAATAAAACAATAGGTTTTCAAGTAAGGGTCCTTGGCCCATACTTCATCACCTAGCCTAGTTTATTACTTGGAATTGGCAGTTTTCATGCGCTCTATGACCGCGCTACACTAAGTGTTAAATTGGCATATAGCTGTCAATTTGCTCAAAATGGAGTGGGCAATTACATAATCGCCACGCAAGATGCACGCGGTATAAGTGTGTCTGTTCTCTCATCTTCAGGAGACTATTTTAGTGGGATTCACAAGAGTTAGAAGCACGACTTCACAACACCCTTGCCTACTGAATTAATCCTGGTCCCCCAAAGAGAACGCTTGAAGGCCAATAGCATTCCTCTTTCTCGACCTTAGGGATGTATATGGTAGAAGCAAACCACAATGAAAGTTCGAGCTTCACTCAGACGGAGCAACACATGCACAATATCCAAGACCCGAGACCACACTCGGGTGCGCTATGAAATGCAAATCAATTACATTGGATGCACCTTCATCAAGACTTCAACGATTAAACCTCTCCAAGAACCGAGACATCAATACTCTGTTGTAGGAAGGAGTCCGAATGAAGAGCGTTTCACATCCCGGGCTACATACCTTCCTCGGTGCTCACAAAACCGAGACTTCCCAGTTTGAAGAATACCCTGCATGTTAGGGGTAGAAGCAGTTTTTATGGGCATGGGTAATGAGTCGTTCTCATCCCAATATCCTCACTTATCTTCAGAGCCAGTCCACATTTCCGGTTGCTATGTATAGGTCCAGATTCACACTTATATTTGGACTTGCATTTATTTCCCTAGGCTTAGTACCATCTAGTATAAGGTTAGCATGTTCTTTAGGGGGGGGATGCCCATTAGGGTCCCCCCCGCCCCCGCATCACAGTTCTCCCTAGGTTTTTATCATTTAGCCAAGGTTTTGCGTTCCACTTGTATTTGGTTGGGTCGCTAGTCCCTTTATAGGGCCCTACCGCAGACGTTCCACCGTATTTTCTATATACCATATTTACAGTAGGATGGAAGGCACCTCTGTGAACAAGGGAGCAAAGAAGGGAAATAAGTTGGGAGGAAAATAGAATTTGTTGCTTTGGATGTATTGTTTGAATGATGTTTTAAAAATATTCATTTATTTGTTAGAGATGAGGCACTAGATCGTTGTTGATATTTTATATTTATTTTAATTTTATCTGTTTTTATGTTAGCGATGTCTTGGGGAATTTAAACCATTTTTGTAATGCAAAAATAGTGGAATATATGGTGTTTAAACCATTTTTTAAATACACTAATGAATGGTGTTTAACAAGCTATTTCAATGCAACAACAGTGGAATGTATTAATGCAATGGAGCATATGAATATCTTGTTATATAAACATCTTTATCGGTACTTATGTAAAACATCAAACAAAAAAATTGAACCATCACAATATAACTGTGTAACATCTTAGTATGACAGTAAATAATTACCAAGTCCCAACAAGCTGATTTTAGATGAACTACGCATTATGTGTATTTAATTTTGTGTTGGATGTTAATTTATTATTTTTCTAAGTATTAACTAATTCTATTTGATGTTTAACTATTTTTAGTTAATTAAACTTCATTAGTGTATTTACTTGATATTTAACTATCTTTATTTGATATATTTATTTAAAATTTATTTTGATGTTTTAACTATAATTTAGTGTATTTGTAGTATTTTTATTTGATGTTTAACTATTTTAGTTCGATGTCTATTTTAGTATATTATATGATTTGATAGTTTAGGGTTTTTTGTTTAAGTATTTTAGTTTGATATCTATTTTAGTATATTATACCCTTTGATGATTTAGAGTTTTTATTTGATGTTATTTATTTTCAATTTGATGAGTTATTAGTTAGATGTGAGGTAGAGTAGTAAGGCCCAATACACAGCCTGTACAATCTATTTTTTCAACCTAGTGATTTCGACCCATCCCACAACCCGAACCCTGAACCTGGCTAAACCCTAGCTACAGGAAATCAGACTGCTGACGTAAATTCATCGCGAATTGGACGACACAAATTCCTAACGACGACAACGCAATCATCTCGCCAATCTGACCCTGACAACAACGCCGGTGAATCCAAACCCTCACAACAACGCCAGTGATAATAACGATTGGTTTCGAATGCCAGACCACCAGAGCTTAAGGCGATAGTTGAATCTAGTGGTTGTGATGGTTCATGAAATGGCAGACGAAGGCGTACGATTGCGGTGGAGACGGTTGCGCTGGATAAAGACGATGACAACGGCACCAGAGATGGTGGAAGAAGGCGACTCAATCCCTGGAAGAAGGCACTGGCGACTAGGGTTTTCCGAAGAAGGTGAATTTTCTATTTATTTGCAGCTTAGTCCTTGTGTTTCTTTTGGTTTTATAAAATGTACCCAAAAAAGGATTATTGCTTATCGACCCCCGAAATTTAACTTGCTCCTATATTATACTTCCATATTGATAGAATATCTTGATTGATATCAAGATATTCTTGTATTTATTGATAGAATATCTTGATTGATATTAAGATATTCTTGTATTTATTTGTAATATTTCTTGTCTATATTTAGAGTAGGCTAGATACAATGAATGTATAGCTCTTATACTCTATAAATTGTAACACCCATGCATCAATGAAATCATTCTCAATTACACATTCACATGGTATCAGATTTAGTTCTCATACACATTCGTTAGGTGCAGTATTCAAACCCCAACCTTACAAACCCTAGCCCACTACTAGGTGTCTAAAGCTCTTCCGATCCAGACCAAATCCTGCCGCCGGTGTGCTCTCGTCGTCCCTATGGAGACTGGAAAATCTCTGACCTACGCCACCATGATCCATATGTTGCCGATCAAGCTCAACACCGGAAATTTCATGGTGTGGCGATCTCAGGTGCATGTGTTGTTTCAATCTGCTGAGTTTTTTACGTACCTCGACGGTTCTCTGCCGAAACCCAACGCTTCTGCTGCTGGAACGTCGGATCTCTCAGCCCTCATGCCGGAGGCTTGGACGGCGCTGGACAAGGTACTTAGGATCTTCTCCGATCATCGCTCACCGAAGAATCCATGTTAGAAACGATCGGCTGCGAGACTGTTCAGGCCATGTGGGAGGCTCTGGCGGCGGCGTTCGAAAACACGTCTGACGCTCGAGAGTTGCAACTCCGTGATGAGCTGCACACAATCCACCGTGGCTCCTCCACTGTTATGGAATATCACCGCCGCCTCAAGACCATCACCGACAGCCTTGCTTCTGTTGGATCTCCAATCGGCAATAAGGATCGCGTCATGATTTTTCTTCGCAGTCTTGGCTCATCCTTCTCCAATTTCCAGGCGGTGCAAATGTCACAACCCCAGATTCCAGCGTATGTCGACGTTGTCGCAAGGGCCAGAAGTCACGAGATCTTTCTCGCTTCTGGTGGTTCTCATACTGACATGGGTTCTGATCCTGCTCCCGTCGCTTTTGCAGCCTCTGCACAGGCATTTTCAGGTGGTTTTTCCTCGAACTAACAGGCGTGTGACCAACACGCGCCACCGACAGGCGCATCGAACCCCACGCGCGGCCGATCTAGCGGCGGTTCTAGGCCCTCTGGTGGTTCTAGTCGTGCAGTTGGTGGTGGTGGCTCCTCTGGTCAATCTGCTGGTGGTGGTGGCGGTGCTCGTCGTAGTAAACGAAGGTGGAATCCCAAATGCCAACTTTGTTATAAATTTGGCCACACGGCTCGCACTTGCACCAACCCGAATCCAGAGTGTGAAAATCTTGTTGATGCTTTTCAGTCCTCGGTGTCTCTCGGTAATGCTTCTGACTGGTATCTAGACTCTGGTGCTACCAACCACATGGCTTCCACATCGCCTAGTCTTGACAGTATCACTCCCTATAACGGTAACCGTTCTGTCACTATTGCTAATGGTAGATTTGTTAAAATTACTCATATTGGTCAGCGTCGATTTTCTTGTGATTTATGCTTATCTGATGTGTTGGTGGTACCTGATATTACGAAAAACCTTCTCTCCATTAGTAAACTGACAAGGGATTTACATGCTGTGATATTATTTGATGAAAATTCGTTTATTATTCAGACACGGTCCAAAAAGGAAATCGTGGGCTAAGGACGATGTGAGAAAGGTCTTTATGTGCTAGAACAAGGTGGTGCTGCTTTTGTTGCTTATATTCAAGAAAATAAACATACGGCGTCTTTTAACATATGGCATGCTAGACTAGGCCATACTTCCCCTTTAGTTATTTCATTATTGAATAAGTTCAACCTAGTTAAGGTTACATCCTTTTCGCCTTTACCCTCTTTATGTTCTTCCTGTGAATGAGCTAAGGGAAAAGGCTTTCATTTATGGAAAATCCCAGACGGGCTGTTTCTTTACTTGCTTTAGTTCACTGCAACTTATGGGGTCCTGCTCCTATTTTATCAGAAAGTGGTTTCTCTTATTATGCGATCTTTGTGGATGATTTTTCGCGCTTTACTTGGTTTTATCCGTTGAAGCGGAAATCTGACTTTTTGAGACTTTCGTGCAGTTTCAGAACTTGGTTGAAAATCAATTTTCCTGCTCGATTAAGGTGTTTCAAAAGTGATGGAGGCACTTAATTCACTAATGTGCGTTTACGGGCTCATTTCTCTGCTAAGGGAATTTTTCATCAAATTTCTTGTCCAGCCACACCAGTACAGAATGGTAGAGCTGAACACAAACACAGGCATATTACGGAAATGGGACTGTCAATGTTAATGCACTCTCAGCTACCACCATCTTACTGGGATGTTGCCTTCACCACTGCCACTTATACCATCAACCGTCTCCCTACGCTTGTTCTTCACAATGTGTCTCCCTACTTTATGATCCATGGCCGTCATCCTGATTACTCTAACTTTCATCTTTTTGGGTGTAGAGTTTATCCTTATATACGGCCATTTGCACCCCATAAGCTCGCTCCTCGAAGTGTTCCATGCATTTTTGTTGGTTACAATGCACAGTACAAAGGTTTTCGTTGCCTTGACCCCTCATCCAAGAAGGTCTACCTCACTCGCCATGCATGTTTCGATGAGACCTCCTTTCCAGCAGCTGCTGATTCTACTTCTGCTGCTCCAGCAACCTTGGATGTTTCTGTCTTTGCAGACTTGGATGATCCTATCTTATCGGCAAACCCGACTCCAGCACAGTTGCCGACCTCAACTCCTGCACTGTCATCACTGCCATCCCCGTCTCAATCTCCAGCACCATCTGCTTCCTCTACGTCGCCTTCATCACCGCCACCTATTCACCGCATGACTACCTATTTGCAAACAGGCAGTCTTACCACTAATCGTCAGTTTGCTGATTATGAGATGACTAGACTTCTTGCTGCATTGATTGCCGAGACTGAGCCGCGAGGGTTTCGTTTCGCTGTTAAAGATTCCCGTTGGACTTCTGCCATGGATGAGGAGATGCGAGCTCTCCGCCAGCAACACACTTGGGATCTTGTTCCTCGATCCTCAAATGCTAATGTTGTTGGATCCAAATGGGTTTATCGCCTCAAGCATCGTCCTGATGGCTCTATTGACAGGTATAAGGCTTGTCTTGTTGCCCAAGGATTTACTCAGCTGCCTGGGTTTGACTTTACTCATACCTTTAGTCCTGTCGTTAAAGCCTCCACTGTCCGGATCATCCTTGGTCTTGCCACAACCTTCTCTTGGCCTCTTCATCAGCTCGATGTCAGGAATGCTTTCGTTAATGGTGTTCTTGATTCTCCGGTCTACATGGAGGAACCAGCTGGATTTTCTGATCCTGTTCATCTGGATTTTGTCTGTCGCCTTCGGAAAGCCATATATGGGCTCAAGCAGGCTCCTCGAGCTTGGTTCCAGCGCTTCAGCTCCTTTCTTCTCCGTTTAGGGTTTAAGTGCTGTTTGACTGACACTTCACTATTTGTTTATGCTCGAGGATCGACTGTGCTATATTTGTTGGTGTATGTTAACGACATCATCCTCACCGGAAATAACTCCGATCTCATTCGACGGTTCATTGTTCGTGCTGATCGAGAGTTCTCCGTCAAAGATCTTGGTTCTCTTCACTACTTTTTGGGCATTGAAGTTACTCGATCTTCTTCAAGGTTGTTCTTAGGGCAAGCTAAGTACGCTATGGAAATTTTACAGCGAGCTGGTATGACAGATGCTGCGCCTGTCTCTACAACGTTTGTGCCTGGTTCGCAGCTTGTCACCTCTGCTGGTCCTGAATTCTCAAATACCAAGCTTTATCGCTCACTTGTCGGTGCACTGCAGTACTTGACAATCACTCGCCCAGATTTATCTTATGTTGTTAACTCTATCAGCCAGTTTCTGCAGTCTCCTAAGGATGATCATTTTCAAGCTATCACTCGCATCCTTCGCTATGTTCGTGGGACGCTTCACTATGGACTTTCGTTCCATCCTTCGCCTGCTGGTCTTCCCATTCTTGGCTACTCTGATGCTGATTGGGCTCGTTGTCTCGAGACTCGCCGCTCCACCTATGGCTATGCCATTTTCCTTGGTGGAAATCTTGTTTCTTGGAGTGCTAAGAAGCAACCTATTATTTCTCGATCCAGTTGGGAATCCGAATACGTGCCATGGCCAATAATGCGATTGAGTTGGCTTGGTTGTGTCAACTTCTACGTGAGCTTCGGGTCCCTCGATCTTCCACTCCGCCACTGCTCTGTGACAACAGTAGTGCCATTTTTCTGGCTCAAAATCCAGTTGCCCATAAGCGGGCTAAGCACATCGACATTGACTACCACTTCGTTCGTGAGCTTGTTACCTCTGGGAAGCTTCGTGTTAGTCACGTTCCCTCTTCTCTTCAAGTGACTGATGTTTTCACTAAGGGACTGTCTCGCCCGCTCTTCGAGTTGTTTCGTTCCAAGCTTTGCGTCTCCAGCAATCCGACGCTTCGCTTGAAGGGGGGTGATAGAATATCTTGATTGATATCAAGATATTCTTGTATTTATTGATAGAATATCTTGATTGATATTAAGATATTCTTGTATTTATTTGTAATATTTCTTGTCTATATTTAGAGTAGGCTAGATACAATGAATGTATAGCTCTTGTACTCTATAAATTGTAATACCCTTGCATCAATGAAATCATTCTGAATTACACATTCACACATATTATCAGTTCAGTCATTGGTCTTACGGTATAATGGTCTCACAGGAGACGAACTCTATTTTTATTAATGCTCAGATACCATTAAAATAAAATAAAATCCCCTCCTATATGTGTAATACTCCTTAAAAGGGAAAAATGCACTAACCCGGAGTTTAAAACAAAAGGTAGTTCGATTTTTTTAAAGAGTAGCGGAACAACTCAATAATAAATTACTGCATTGAGAATGCACAAACTTGGTTCTGCCGAACTCCACTATCAATATCGAATTTGATAGGCAGGTTGGAGAATGGATCAAGTGAAAATATTCACAAGATAACTCACATTATATTTTCTTAGTTTATTAAGCACCTTTCTCGTGCACACTGGATTAGGATTAGGAAAGATTAACCAATTAAACTGAAGTCGTAAAGTTTCCTAATAATTTCACTTCCACAAGAATATTCTGCTGCGTTTCTAGCCACAAGTTCTCAATACCGATATGGCGTGTGTTAATATTCTTCAGTAAAATTTACTTGACGATTCTTCTTTTTTCTTTGTTGCGTTTTCATTACTTTCTCTAAACAATATTTAAGCCACCGAATGTTAATGTTAAGGACTGCTGAACTCTAACTCTTCATTAGCACGTTTTTTTAATGGAAAAATACTGATATGACCATATTTTTTGGAGGTTTGTGCTAATATGCCTGCGTTTTGCATCAGAAGTGCCGATATAACCTTTTGGCACTATTTGGGGGTTGACTTAGTAATTTCCGGGCGTTGACCTAAATTAAAAAGACTAAACTACCCCTAGTATTAAAATTACAAAGAGATAGACTAAAATACCCTAGGATTCTTCTTCCTCTTCACCACCACCACCATCACCACCATGCCGCCGCCGCTCCACCACCACCACCACCACTGCCGCTCCACCACCACCACCACCGCCGCTCCACAACCACCACCACCGAGCTGCAACCACCACGCCGTTACCGCTCCACCAGCACTACCACCACCACCGCCGTTCCACAACCACCACCATCGCCGCACCACCACCATCGCCGCTCCACCACCACCACTGACACCGACACCGACACCGCCACTCCACCACCCCACCACCACCATCGCTCCACCACCGCCGCCGCCAGAAACACAAAAAATCATAAATCATCCATCATCAACATCGCCGGTCCACCATCATCGCTCCACCACCACCGCCGCTCCACCACCACCACCGCCGCTCCATCGCCACCACCAATCGACGGAAACCCTAGCCTATAGCTCTTCCCCAACCACTGATTAAACCCCAACCTCCACCACCACCACCACCGGGTAACAAGTCTATCCCGCTGCCGCCGCACATCACTTGTCCTCAGCGGGCAATGAGCACCGGCGCCCAGCCCAACCCAAACCCCATCGCGAAAAGATCCAAGCCAGACCCAAGCCCCGCCAAAGGAATCGAGGACGGAGAAGAAAAGAGAAGAAGAAAATGGAATCGGGGAAGGAAAAGAAAATGGAATCGGGGAAGGAAATGAAAATGGAATCGGGGAAGGAGAAGGAGAAGAATTGGAATCGGGGAAGAAGAAGAAAATCGAGGAAGGAGAAGAAAATGGAGGAAAGGGAAAGAGAGGAGAAGAAAATGGAGGAAAGGGAAGGAGAGGAGAAGAAAATGGAATCGAGGAAGGAGAAGGAGAAAGAAGAAAATCGAGGAAGAAGAAGAAAATTGTGGAAAGAGAAGAAACTTGAGGGCATAATTGTCCTTTTACATTTTTTTATTTTTTATTTTTTTAAAACATGGGTATAATAGTCATTTCATGTATTTTCAGCCAAATTTAGGCCTCCAGGGTTATATTAGCATATTCTAGCAAAACACAAGGTTACAATAGTACTTTCCAACTTCACAGAGTCATATTAGCAAAAACCCTCAAAACATAGAGTTCTGTGAGCACTTTACTCTTTTTTAAATCTTAGCACGGATTAGTTCAAGATTTATTACCAAAATGAGTAATCTTTATAGAGTGAGGTTTATCATGGAGCAAAAGGCAAAAATCTCACGAATTGATGAGGAGGTAAATTATGGCCCAATAGCAAGCTCACTTACGCATGTTATGGGTCTTGGGCCTTTTCCCAGGTGGTGAGAGTATTAGCCCAAACAGGTCTGATTTCTACTATGCCATCAAAAGCCCTCAGAAAAATTAAGTGATCTTTTAACTATCAAAGGTATGAATCATCAAAGGTTAGACACATTCATCGAAGGTTCGAAGGCCATATCTACTATTCGACCTCTGGCGTGTCTCCCGTGGTTGGTGTATGGCCTCCTACAATGAAATCTGCTAAGGCCTGCCCTTTGATTGCGACCCTAGGGTGGTAGTGTATATCATGTTCTCGTAGTTCTACAGCCAATTTCATCATTCTCCCCGAAAATTCTAGCTTTAGGAGTACCTGCTTGATTGGATAATTGGTGAGCACGACTATGGTATGACCTTGGAAATATGGTCTCAATCTTCAGGCTGCTTGAACCAATGGCAAGATGTAAAAAAATAACTGTTTGACCTTGGAAATAACGACTATGGTATGACCTTGTTTCCGGGGCTTGCAAGTCTCTGCTAACGAAGTATATAGGGTGTTGCTATCCATCTTTCTCCTTCACCAGCACATCACTTATAGCCAGGGCAGACGCTGAGATATAAAGGTACAAGACTTCCCCTTTCTCTGGCTTCATCAACGTAGGCAGGGTTTTGAGGTGTTCTTTCAAAGTTGCGAATGCCTTCTTGAAATTCTCCGTCCATTCGAACTTTTTAGCTTTGTGAAGTACATAAAAAAGGGTGAATGCTTCTCCGCACCCTTCGATAAAAATTGGCTTAACGCTGCCATGCATCCTGTCAATCTTTGGACTTCCTTCACGTTTCGTGGACTTTTCATATTCATCAAGGCTTCCACTTTTTCCAGGTTGACACCAATGCCTCTCTCCAAGACCACGAAGCCCAGAAATTTTTCAGCACCAACCCCAATCACACACTTTAAAGGATTTACCTTCAAGTTTTCTCCTCGTAACCCCTCGAATAGTTCTCCTAGGTTCTGCAAAAACTAATTGGAGGTTATGCTCTTTACCACCATATCATCGCATAGATCCCCAGATTCTTCCTGATATGATTTTTAAAGATTTTGTCCACAAGCCGTTGGTAAGTAGCCCCTGCATTCTTTAACCCAAATAGCATTTTGTTATAACAGAAGGTGCCCACATCCATGATGAAGGATGTCTTCTCCATGTCCTCTTCTGCCATTAATATCTGGTTATAACCCCTGTGTGCATAAAAAAGGCCAGGATTTGATAACCTGTTATCGCCTCAACTAGCTTATCCATCGAAGGTAACATATAGCTATCCTTCGGCCAACATTTGTTCAGATCTATGAAGTCAATACACATGCGCCACGTCCCATCCGGTTTTGGGACCAAGACTAGGTTGGCTAACTGTTGAGGGTATAGTACCTCTTCAATAACCCCTATTGTAAGAAGTTTATCCACCTCCAACTTTATCACCTCAACCCTCTCAGGGGAAAATATTCTCCATTTTTGTTTGACAGGTTTTATCGAAGGGTCAATGTTTAATCTATGGACAGCTAATTCCGCAGGTACCCCAGTCAACTCTGAATTTTCCCAGGAAAACACTTCGTAGTAGTGATCCAACAAAGCCTTCAATTCATGGCTCACCATTTATGGCATCATACTTCCTACTTCTACCATTCCCACATCTTAAATGGAGAGTGGTTAAGTATCGGCTGGTCCAATACTAAGGATACACTTCTTGCTTTCCCTGCAGCTTTCACTACCTCACAATTCAGCTTCGAGCTACTGCCTGATCCCCACGAATATATGCCACCCCATTCTCCGTTGGGAACTTCATCATTAAATGGTACGACGACCATACTGCTCGAGCCTTACACATCCAAGGTCTCTCTAATATCACATTGTAAGGAGAGAAGGCATCGATGACTACAAAAATGCAATGCACCATGATCCCTTTATTTCTATCGGCTACCCTCATAAGCAAGGTTATCTCCCCTATTGGATAGACTGTCCTTCTAGTGAAACCTGACAGAGGTGAGGTTGATTATTTTTAGGTTCCTTCTCCCAATTCCCAGCTGATCGAAGCAACTTACAAACATGATCTCGACTCCATTTCCATCGTCAACAAACACTATTTCCTCCAATGCGGTCCCAATTATCGCCAAAATAACCATAGGGCCAGCGTGGGGAGTTTGGTTTGGAACTGCATCCGCCTCAGAGTATGTGATCATTTCATCCAGTCAAAGGCTCTTCCCTATTGGTTCTCCAGCTACTACGTTCGAGGATCTTTCCCCAACAACTTCACTGATGATATTAAGCACCCTGTGTACAGCAGGATTCCCTTCATTCCTGTTTTGGTTTTCTACAGGGGGTTTCGTTGTGGCTCCTAGTAACACTAATGTCACTGCCCCTGGGGGCCATTATCCCTCATATTTTCGGCACCATAGTTCTTCTTAGGGGGCCATCTATTTCCTCGGTCATTTCTGTGCTTCGAGTTGTCATCTCAAAATGGCAGGGTAAAAGATTCTTTTAAGAGGCCTTCTCTTTCACACCGATCAATTTCCATCCAAAGGTGGGTGCACTCATTTGTGTTGTGGCCATAGTCTTTGTGATGGTGAAAGAACTTGTTGGTGGATCTCCTAGCCATGAAGGCTCGATTGGTATCATTCATGGGATGTGGTGGCTTGAAAATTCCTCTGTAGATACTCCATATGTCCGCTGGGGAATGACGCATAGGTATGTACTTTTTGAATGTTGGTCTTTCCATGGGTCTCTTGCCCCGAAAGTCACTAGGCTTAGACTGCTTGACCATCAATCCTTCTTTCTTCTTTTGAATGGCTTCCTCAACCTTCAAATGCTGCTCTACAACTTCATGGAGCTGTTAATGTGCCTTTGGGGTATTCGCTGTCAATTTTCTATACAACTTGTCCTCCATCCCCAACAGATACGATATGATATTCCATGCCTTCAACCACCCCCGGGCTGTCATTGATATACCTGTGATAGAAGGAAGCGGTGGATACCCCTGCTTTTGCTTTGTAAGGTATAACTCCATCAATGTTTTGGTGAATTTCTTTTTCTGGAAATACTGACTCAGTAGAGCCCAAATGAAATAGTGATATGATTGCAATGAACTCCTCGGTATCTTATTGAACCACTCCTAGGCTTTCCCCTGAAGGTAGCTACCCACTAACTTGCAGATCAACCTCTCATCGAAGTCTCAAGAATTCATCAATCTAAGAAATGTTTGAATAAACTCCAGTGGATCTGAGTCCCCTGAGTAAGTAGGAAGTCCTTCTGGTGGCTTCATATCCTAGAGCCAATGAACTGTTGTTACAACCGAACCAAATGGAGATCATGCAGTCTGTCCTGTTGGTCCCATCAACTTGTCCAACTCCCTACCCAGGGCTATCTCAGCTCCATTATACCGGTGTCCCCTGTTCTGAATGGGTCCTCAAGGGGTACGACCCCCTGGCTACGATGATCCATCATTTCCACCTGAGCTCCCCTGGTAGGGTTTGAGTGGTTCGCGACTCCCATCCATGACATGACTCCTCAACCCTGTTCAATGCCTTGGGGAAAATACATCAACATCGAAGAGGATACGGGGTAATTCATGTGCATATGATTAGGGAAGGAGGGCTTGAGTCTTGGTTGAGCGGCTTCTCTCACATACCCTATACATGGAACTCCATACATTTGACTCGCCAGAGGCAGTGCCCTGATATGCTCCAGTGCCAATGACGAAGTATGAGTCATCAAAGGCATCATAGTTGTCGATGGTTGAAGGCATCTGCGTGATCTGATCAAAGCTTTGAGGAGGTTTCATGACCTCGTCCACCATACGATTTTCCCAAGCTATTTGTTCATAAGCTTCCACTTGCGAATCCCTCAAGCATTCCGTGAGATGACTATCTATACCTCACAACCCAATCAGCAGTAGTGCGGTGCCAATTCCCAAAGAAGGTTCGATGGCGACCTCCACTTCTCCTAGGACTCCTGGTAGGATCCTGGTCTGAGACCCTTCGATTACAAGGGCCGGCAAGCCAAGACCTGCCGAAGCCTCGACTGGTGGCATCTCCGTGTCTTGTACAGTGGAAGGAGGGGTCGTTTTCTCCCCTTGACTTGGCATGTACAAAGACCCCACCTCAACACCTGTACCAGTCGCCTTGTTCCTCAACCTCTAACTCCACTGAGTTGAGGTTGTTGACAGTGACATATGCTATGAGATCTAGATCTGGCCAAACTTTGGGTTCCACCAGGCGTGCCAACTTGATGTGTATCTTGACGTCAGCCCAAGCCCAATCTCGATCTGGTCCAGCAAAGCCTCCAATCTGCAAAAGGAAAATAAACCCCGGGGAATCCGAGGGGAGATTCTCCGATGATCTAGTCAGTAAATTGTAGGGAGGAAAAGTAGCCAATAAAGTGTTACCAAAAATAGAAGACATACCTCCCATGTTTATACTATTCTAAAACCCTAATATCCTTGGTCTATGACATAGCTTCCTTTGTCCTATAGTGAAAGGCCAAATAACAAGCCCACTTAGGCATGTCATGGGTCTTGGGCCTTTTCCCATGTGGTGAGAGTATTAGCCCAAATAAATCTTGTTTCTACTATGTCATCAGGTGATAGTGGGTTTGAACAGAAGAAAAACTAGTAACATAACAAAGAACAAAAGGAATCCATGGCGGCGCTGGTTAGCTTGAAGAAAGTTACAGCAGTGTCGGGCGGGTAGGACAACAGTCAGTGGTGGAGGAAAATTGAAAAAACGCAATCAAGTTTATGGAATTCTGATTTAAGGGAATGGGCTTGGTAAACAAAAAGACGTCCTTTTGTATATCCGGGTTTTTAAAAAAAGAAAAGAAAAAATGAGAAGTCATCTTCTTTAGTGAAAAGAGAAGCAGAGGCGGAGAACAAGCGAATGGGGTGGCAGAACCATGGATTCCGATGGCATTTTGGAGTTAATTCTCGCACCACCAGATCCTAGGGATGGCGCCAGCACCCCCTCGCCCACCCCTGGTTCCGCCATTGTTTGGTGGTCACTTCCTGGTCCCAAAAGGAACTTTTTTACATGAGGGAATTCCCACACAACGGCTATCAAGATTCGAATCCATGACTATAGAGCATTTAGTCGATCCCATGGGTGCAAGCGGGGTTTATCACTTGCTATGAAATGTAGATTGGCACACCTAACGGTTGTTTTCTTAATTTAAGGATTATAATTCGTATCTTTTCTTTCGAACCATTTTGTACAGCTATTATGACCAACAAGATAGGTTGTCCATACTAGTGCAATAACTGTCATTAATAGCTTTGTCGTATGGTGGTTATGAATTTCTTTTAAACTATTAGCTATTCTCATTTCTGAACTTGGAACATGTGTTTCATTAGTCGAATTGATGATAGACGGTATCGAAAATCATTTAGACAGCTGCTAGTGAATAATCGATGTTAAGTAAGATCAACTGTGGTTGGGTTTAAACCGTCATTAAAGGTGTCCTACAATAAGTCCAATGTTTACTTTAGTGCACTTTTAAAGGCAGCCCGAAGTCAAATAATGTGTCTGGAGTGCATTAAAATAAACAACATGGTTGAATCATTGCCTAATAAATTCTACAAAATTTTGTATTAAAATTTACTATTTTAATGTACTTGAGTACTTCCAATCGAAAAACGAGTGTTTGGAGTGCTTAGTACACTTTTAAGGACACTTCCAACTTTATCTCATGTGCTTGGAGTGCTTAGAACACTTTTAAGGACACTTCCAACTTTATCTCATGTGTTTGAAGTGCATTCAATAAGTAGATAACTGTGGTTGAATCGCTATTTAAGAAACCGTCTAACTTCTGAGTTCAAGAAACCCAATCGACGGGATATTATGGTGTGCTGAATTTGCTGGGTAGATCCAGTTGATTTATATCAGCGGTTCAATCCACTTAATTTAGAACATGAATATATTCCTTTCAAACGTACCAAAATTATTTTTATTTCATAAATTGTAAATATGAAAGATTAATCTTCAATTCCCGACATTCAGCATATTTCACAGTTGACTTGTTTACCCATCTAGAACAAAAAATAAAGTCATTTTAAACTAAGTAACATTAATCTGGTTAAACGAATTGAGGCCATTTTTGCTCCAACCATCTCGTCCACTCGACCAATTATCAAGAGAAAGGAAGACATCAGAATTAACACACGACAATAACAAAGAAGATGAAGGAGCTTCTACTACGAGAGACAACACCTATTACCTTAGTTTTTCTGGGCTTTTTATCTTTGTTTTTAGCTCTAAAAAATCGAGGTAAATGTGGGTGAAGTATTATGTATATTTTTTAGCTCAGTTCAAAACCTAGGTAAATAGGTTTTTTTTACCTCAGTTTTTTAGAAAATAACCGAGGTAAATATTGGTACCTATCGACAGTGTTGCGAAGTCGCTTTTTAATTTTAAACTGCAGAAAATTTAAGACCAAAATGATCGAGCCCAGTGCGATGTCGCACCTGACATTTCAGAAATTAAAAAAAACTACCGAAAGCATAATCTGTAGCTCAATTCACAGCCTGAAAAGTACAAAAAATCAGCACTATTACAGATAAATCACAGAGAAATTACAAACAAACAAAATGAATTACAAACAGAGTACATTTATATTACAAAACCATAAAAGAACATAATCTCCATTGGACATAATCAACAAAATCTCCACCTCCTTGAGCAGTGGCAGAAAACAAAAACACGCAGGAGACAAGCGACGTTAGGGTTTAGAAATCTTGAGCAGCAGTGGAAAACACGATCAAGGCGGAGACAGGCGGCGCTAGGCAGAGCGGATCTCTGATGATACATGGCGGCGCAGCTGCAGATCTTCAGCTTCGAGCTGTGACGTCGAGTTATGGCATCGCGGTGGCCTCAAGCGGTGGCTTCCACCGGTAGCATAGCGTAGCCTAGCATAAGCTAGCGACGATCAGTGGCATTGGTAGGGTTTAATTGGGTCTTTGGGCTGAAAGTGAAACAGGTTAAAATAAGGCCCTTAAATTTGTAATTACAAACTTTTGAATATTATATTAAGCATTAAAATTTTAAAAAATAAAATTGAATTTTTAAAAAATTAGGTCAATTATAAAATCTTAAAATTATGATTAATATCTATACATATGTAGAAATATTTCTGTAGTGTTCATACGTGGAAAACAAACTAAGAGTTTACCATTCATTAGTTCAAGTCATACATTTTTGTTACTGTTTATAAATAGAAAATTGAGTAAGATTTCATCGATGATTAGTTAAAGTCAAATCATTAATTAGTGTTCATATACGGAAGTCAATTAGTCAATGTCAAATTATTTTTTTAGCGCTCAAATATGGAAAGTCAAATAAGTGTTGACCGTTGAAGTTGTCGAATCACGAAATTGGCTATACTAAAATGAAATTCAATAATATAAGATTGTGAATTTGCAATTTGGGCACGTATGGGTGAACGGAAGGGTCTCGAAAGTCAACATTGATTACGTATTCCAGATCTTGGAAAATTACACTATGGCCCAAAGTTATGTTACCCTATTATCCATTGCTCCAAAATACATGATTTTAGTTATTCTAGCTTAAATATAGAAATATAAAATAAATTATTTTTTTGGTGAAATGTTGGAAAGCGCTAGTACATGTTTTAGAGTAACTTAGAGTTGAATACTTATAAGTAAGAAAGGAAAATCGGAAAGGATTACAGATATGTTCTTATGCCCGATTGTTGATAAATATTATGTTAAACACTTGTAAAATACAATGAGGGTGTATTTGGTAGCATCACATTCGAGCGGATTTCAATTTGGAGTTACGAGTAAAGTTTTTACTCTTTGCACTTAGGTCCCTCCAAAAGAGTTGGAGTCGTCGAATCACGAAATTGGTGACACCAATATGAAATTCAATAATATAAGATTGTGAATTTGCAATTTGGGCATGTATGGGTGAACGGAAGGTCCTCGAAAGTCAACATTGATTATTTCTACACAATCTTTGAAAATTACACTATGGCTCAAAGTTATGTTACCCTATTATCCATTGCTCCAAAATACATGATTTTTGTTAGTCTAGCCTAAATATAGAAATATAAAATATATTAATTTTTTGGTGAAATGTTGGAAAGCACTAGTACATGTTCTAGAGTAACTTAGAGTTGAATGCTTAGAAGTAAGAAAAGAAAATCGGAAAGGATTATACTGCTTATTTTATATAATTATGAATAAGTATTATATAAAATTTATTCAGTGAAAAAATTAAAATTTATTTATTGATATTCGACTTCGATCACATATCACTTGAACTCTACGTTTAATTCATTTCATTAGAAAAATACAAACATATAGTTATAAAATCTTTTTAAAGTTAAAAGAAATGGAGTAGCATAACAAATTTATAAATTATATTTTAGCTTTGTTTAGCCTATTTTATTATTAAAATTTTGATCATGTGTTACTCGAACTCTACATTTAATTTATTTAATTTGAAAATATAAACATAAAGTCATAGTTAAAAATATAATTATAAAATCTTTTAAAATAAAAAAGAAATGGAGTTGCATAAAAAATTAAAATATTTTATTTTTATTTAATAAAAATTACATTTTTAATATATATATATATATTCAATTATTTTAAATCGTGCATTGCAAGGGTCTCTGTGAGAGGTACGTGCGGCGTCGGTAAGTCAGACATAGGTGCGACGTCGGTCATTCATGTCTATGAGAGGTATGTTCGACTTTGGTCACAATAATAATCAACATTGGTAAGCCGTGCGATTTCAGTTAGAGTGATGTGCGATGTCGGTCTCAAAAACAACCGAAGTCGGTAAGCCAGACATGCGTGCGACGTCGATCATTTCATGTATGCGAGTGTTACGTGTGACATCGGTCTCACAAACTACCAATATCGGTAAGCCAGACATGCGTGCTACGTTGGTTATTTATGTCTGCGAGGGTGATGTGCGACAGTTGGTCTACAAAATAACCGTAAGCTAGACATGTGTGCAACGTCTGTAATGGAAGGTTGTTACCTCGGTTTTTAAAAAATGAAGTAAAAAAATGTACATTTTATCTCATTTTTTAGCAGAGTTAAATCTTTTACCTCGGTTATTTGGCCTTAACAAAAAGTTTGAGGTAAAAGGTACGCTGTAATAAGTTCAATTTCGTGTAGTGATGACAAAAGATTTTCCCACCTTCTCTCTACCTATTACTGTTTCAATACCACTATTCATACCGATAACGTTCTTCTAACGCTTACCCCTATGGCGGAGCCACCGCCGGATCGCGGTGGAACTGCTCCGAATCGCAGTTTTATTCAGGCCCTCAACACTATACCAGCCCCTCTCTTCTCCTCTCTCCCTTCCACACCCTCCATTAAACCAATTACAGAATACAAGGGTAAGATCACTTGCATAATCACCCCGGAAGAGGTCGCGCAACTGTCTGCTCACTACAGTAATGCTTTGATTGGAAAATTTGCAAGACTCAAGCCATCAATGGAGTTCCTGAATGAGGCTTTCAAATCGGTTGGCTTTAAAGGAAGATATCAACTCGGCTCTATAGACCACCGACATGTCCTAATCCGATTTGAAGATCCAGAAGATTTTCAGCGATGTTGGATGAAATCACAGTGGGCGTTCAAAGGTGCACATATGAAGGTATTTAAGTGGACCCCTGATTTCTCTCCTGAGTCTGAAACCTCCATAGTTCCTGTTTGGATTACTCTTCATAAAATTCCCCTCTTTTGGTATAATACTGCAATGCTAGAAGTAATTGGGAATACAATAGGAAAGTTTATCAAAATTGATGTTGCTACCCTAGGAGTTACAAGACCCTCTGCTGTTAAGATATGTGTAGAAGTTGACCTATTGTCCAAATTGCATACTTCTATCTCTCTGACAAATGGTATTGATCATGAAGTTGCTGATTATCAAATAGAATATGATCAACTACCATTATACTGCAAGCATTGCAAGAGGCTAGGCCATGAAGTTGTAGAATGTAGAATTCTCCACCCTGAACTTAGGCCCCTCACAACCAGAAAAAACAACTCCAAACATCCCAATTTTACCAATCAAAAACCTCCTCAGGTTAACTCACTTGGGAAAACTACCTCTATCATGAAACCTAGCTCTTCTGGTATTACCCCCTCAGAGAAAGCCACTACAATCTTGGCTCAGAAAGAGGACAAGTCCCTCACTCCATCTTCCACAAATCAGAAACATGATCAACCTGACTCAAGCAAGCAAGTAGTGTGCCCTAGTATTCAGACTCACAATACTCAGAAGACTAGGGCTTCCAATCAGCAAGCTCAAGCACTCTCTCAGGAAAATTTGGGTCAAAATGGCTCTAATAGTTCTCAGGATAAAGCCATCCCTAAAAGAAATCACTCTGAATCAGTTCTCATATCTGATCCAGAAGTGGTCCTGATAGAAGACGGTTCCCTCCCAATGGTTTCACCAGCTACCTCCGATCAGACAGCTCTGGTGCACAATCTCCAAGAAGAGCCTCTGACTTCAGACTCTCCGATCTCAACTCCTCCAAAAGTCCACAATTATGCTACTGATGATATTTCAATGCATCCAGGTAAACTGCCTATCTCTCCAGACAATCCTTTCAACACTAATAGGTTTGCATTTTACTCTCAGCCCAGGTCCTCAGGCAATAGGTTTCTCCCACTTATTCAAGAAGAGGATGAGACTTTTGAGCAGGCTGATGATCAACCAATCTCTGACGAAGAGGTACAATGTGACCTACCCCAGGTAAAAGTTGACTTTCTACACAAGTTCAGTTTTTCTCCAAATCCCTCCACGGTTATGACTAACATTTCCCAGGCTATTTCTCCTAGAAACAAAATTACCGAATCTGCTCAGGGGAAAGTTCCCACTTATTTCACTCAGATCAATAGGATCCTTACTAGAACAGCCACTAAAAGCATCAAACCCAAAAAATAATGATTACTACAACCTTAGGAATCAATATCTTAGTGTGGAACATTAGGGGCATGGATACTTCACTGTTGAGACTGAGTAGACTTATCAGAATACATAAACTGGAAATGATTTGTCTAATTGAACCTCAACATAACAATAGTGAATGTGATCTCTATAGACAAAAACTCCATTTTGATCATAGCTTATATGCAGCCAACTGTAACATCTGGCTTATGTGGAACTCTAGGATTGACATTGCCCCAAAGATTGATCATAGTCAATTCTTTTCAGTACAGATCACCAGCCATACACTTAACTCCTCAACTGAGGCTATTTTTGTATATGGTTTGAGATTAAGGAAAGAAAGAAAAGACTTATGGTCTGATCTTAAGAAAATGATACTGTCTGAAACCCTCTTAATTGGGGATTTTAATGCTATGGCCTCTGTAAATGAGTACAAGGGACCCTCTATCCCCAACCTTGGTAGCATTAATGATTTTAGTGATTTTATAGACTCTATGGCATTGCTCCCTGTTAATACTGTTGGAAATTATTTTACTTGGACTAATGGTAGGACAAGTAATGGTGCTAATAGACATACTGTGGAGAGGTTAGATAGGGGGTTATGTTCCTCTCAGTGGCTCTCTAAATTTCCCCAATCTTCCATCCAGGTTCTCAACAGAGATACCTCAGACCACTGTCCACTTTTACTCAGAATCAGTAATAACAGTCCCTCTATCCCTAAACCTTTCAGGTTCATCAATACCTGGTTCAAGAGGAAGGACTTCATGGATTTCATAAAATTCCATTGGAGTTCCCCCTCGCAAGGTCAAGGAATGCTAACTTTCTTTCTCAAATTGAATCACCTTAAAAAGCACCTTAAACAGTGAAATAAGGAGATTTTTGGGGATGTAAATGCAAATGTCATACAAGCAGAGGAAAAACTAAAACTCCAAGAAATTGAATTTGATCTTAATAGCTCTTCTAGTGAGTTAATAAAATTAAAACAAGCAAAAGCTATGCTTACTAGGGCACTTAAAGAGCAAAACAGTTTCTGGAAACAAAAGGCCAAACTGAGATGGCTTAAAGAGGGTGATGAGAACCCAAAATTTTTCCACAGTTCAGTAATGGAAAACAGATGTAAACTCAATATCACTAAAATCAAAAGTTCTGATGGCACTTGGTAAGTTAATAACTCTGACATAGAAAATAAAGCAATCTCCTTCTACCAGAAGCTTCTGACTGACCAGCCACACTCAGATCAGGGTCTTTTCTACTCTCATTTTTTGTCCCAAATTCCAAAACTGATTACTGATGAAGAGAATGCAACTCTCATTAGTCCAGTGACATTAGAGGAATTAAAGCAGGTTGTATTTAGTCTGAACAAAAGTAGTAGTCCTGGGCCAGATGGTTATACTGCAAAATTTTTTATAAAAGCCTGGGATATTATCTGTTTAGATTTACTAGCGGCATCAAATGATTTTCTGTCAAGGTCTAATATACCTAGGGGTATCTCTAGTACTTGGATCACAGTGATTCCAAAGAAAGAAACTCCTACTAGTTTCAATGACTATAGACCTATTAGTCTTTCTAATGTGACTAACAAGATCTTTTCAAAAATATTAATGGAAAGACTTAAGCCACTGATGCCTAAATTAATCAGTCCACATCAATCTGCTTTCCTCCAAAATGGAGACATTTCTGACAATGTCATCTACTTAAAGGAAATGATCAGATTCTTGGACAAAAAATCCAGAGACCCTAATTGCATTCTTAAACTAGATTTAATGAAGGCATTTGATAGGGTAAGTTGGGCTTTCTTAAACAGTATACTTCTCAAGTTTGGTTTTCATGGAAAATTTGTTCACTGCATCATGAAAAATCTTGCAAATGCTTGGTTTTCAGTTCTCATAAATGGCAAACCTGTGGGCTTCTTTACTGCTTCCAGGGGCATAAAACAGGGGGATCCTTTATCCCCCTTTCTGTTTAATATATTCTCTGAATCATTTACTAGAAGTCTAGCCTATATTTTTGAGACTTGAAAATTGCATTACTATTCTTTGCCAAGGAATGCTATACCTATTTCTCATTTAAGCTATGCGGATGACACTATAGTCTTTCTTCAAGCTTCTAAAAAGAACCTAACCAGAATAAAAGCATTCCTAGTCACATTTGAGGAAGTAACTGGGCAGAAAATAAATTATGAGAAGAGTGACTGTTATATCAGTAGAAATGCCACTCAAGCTAAACTCAGACAAATTAGGAACAAATTGGGTATGAAATTAGGTATCCTACCTTTTAAATACTTGGGTGTTCCTATACATAGTGGTAGAATTCTCAATCTTCATTTCCAACCTGTTATGGAAATGATAGATAGAAAACTGAAGAATTGGAAAAATGTGTGGCTATCTACTGGAGGTAAGCTGACCCTTATAAAGTCATGCTTATACTCCTTACCACAACATATTTGGGCAGTGATGGAACCCCCCAAACAGATTATTAAGAAAATAGAAAGAAAATTTGCTATCTTCTTTTGGGGTGAGACAGATTCAGGACCTAAAAAGTCATGGAAAAAATGGGAGTCTCTTTGCTACCCTACTGAGCAAAATGGTTTAGGACTGAGATCTCTAGCTGCCATCATTAGAGCCTTTTCCTGTAAACTCTGGTGGAAATATCAATTAGGTAAAGCTCCCTGGACTGTTTCCTTAGCTCTCTCCCTGAATCTCATAGAAAATCTCAAAACTGGAAAAGGATCTGCAAAATTAACCAATTTGCAGAATCCAATTCCAGGGTGATACATAGTGAAGGACTTTGTAACTTCTGGACCTCTAATTGGACCGATTTCGGTCCCTTAGTGGATTTCTATTACCCAAACGAGGTACAAATGCAGTGCACTGTTGCTGATTTTATTGCACACAAAGACTCTCTTCTCCCATTACTCCAATTAGTGCTTCCTGCCCCCATCATTAATACTATCAGATCTGCCTCCATCCATGAACACAGGCCTGATAAACTAGTTTGGAAGCCTGACCTCATTGGGAATTTTTCTTTTAAGTCAGCCTATCTGAAACTGAGACCCCCAATTAATGCTTTCCCTGCTCTTAGAAATATATAGGCTAACCATATTCAGAAAAAAATCTCAGTATTTATGTGGAGGCTTTTAAATGCATTACTGCCATTTGATGATATTCTTATGCAATTTGGCTTCCACCTTCCCTCTAAATGCTGTTTTTGCAATAATTCGGACTCACTGCATCATTTGTTCAATAAATGTGCTATCTCCTCTGCGGTTTGGAGGGAGGTTCATAAAATCTGCGGTCTTTCATATTTCGAGTGTGTAAACCTATGGGATAGATTGGCTAGTTTTTGGGCATATAATGGTCTATCTAAACTTCACACCAGACTGGTCCATATTGCACCTATTCTTGTCTGTTGGTCATTGTGGAAGGCAAGAAACAGGAAAGTTTTTGATAACCTCACTCCGCATTGTGATAATATCCTTAAAGAGGTCAAAGACAACATCTATTTATCTTTTGCTGCCTTTCCCATTGGGATATCTAGACAGATTGACCATGAACTTGCTTCAGAAGGTTATATTCCACTGATTTTAAAACCTCCAAAACCTCCCATCATCACAGTTACCTGGCTGAAACCTGATTGGGGCATAAAAATCAATGTAGATGCCTCATGGCATCACTCTAAAAAAGCAGGCATTTCAGTCATCATAAGGAATAACGAAGGTTTTTTACATGCCAGGGGGTACTATATTGTAGCAGATTCACCATTGCATGCTGAAACTCTAGCTATTCAATGTGGGGTACAGGTAGGATTATCTTATACATCTCAACAGGTTGTGATTGAATCTGACTGTCTGATAGCTATTCATATGATCTTACACCCTTCTGTTAGACACTGGAAAATTTTCAATCTAATGGACAATATTCAGATCTCTTTGGGTAATACTAAACTGAATCACATTTTTAGACAAGGAAACTAACCTGCTGATTATCTTGCTAAGTACATGTTACTTACTAAGACTCACCAAACTTTCAGTTGGTCAAATCTGCCTGCAAGAACAAAAGGGTTACTCTGTCTAGATAACCTGGAAGTTCCTACAGTTAGATCCCCTTATTTGGTGAACTGATGCTACTAACCGCTTTCTTCTGTTTCATTGTCAGGAACTGATGCTACACTGCAGCAACATTCAAACAGAGGACTTCTATTCAGGCTTCAAGCTTCAGGCCTTCTTGTCCCAATCTCTACTTCAATCTGCTCATCACTCAGCCCTGTTGCTTCTTCAGTTGCAGCAACTCATCTGCCTTACCCATTCTGAGCAGCACCCCAATTTCTTGCATTGGTGCTTCATAGTTGTACTTGTACATTTTGTATCATTCTGCCTGATGCTCCTATTTTCCTAGTGATATAGGTGGCTAAGTGGTGTTTCGATTCGTCGATCACCGACCTGCTCCTTATAATTTCTAGGTATAGAAAGCAAGGCATATCTCATGGTTTGTCTGATCTGATAGGAATTTTTTGTCCTATAGATCCACTCCATTGTTTTGGAAGCAATAGCTATTGCTTCTTAGTCTAGGCTTCTTTTTCAGCTTAGTAGTTATTTTGTACTGATTGAGCCTCCAGGGCTAAATGTTGTTAGTTTCTTTTAATCTTATGGGTTTAGGGTGCCCAATATAATTCCCTCCACCTCATGGTGGTTTTCATTTAAAAAAAAAAGACAAAAGATTTTCCTTACTAAAATACGCTTCACCAAATTAAAAGTGTCACATTTCACCGCTACACTTTTAATGTAGAGTGAATTGCATTTTTTTGAAAGTAGAGTGAATTGCATCTAAGTACTCCGTACCTTTGAAAAATCTGATCGTAGATTTCTAATCAAAATAATAATAATTGAAACCATAGAATTATGTAAAACGCTTCATTCGATTATGAATAATGTTTGTGACCTTGCCTAAGGGTTTTGAGAGCGTTTTCCTTAGGGTTTTGACTTATTCACTCTCTATTTTAGGGTTTTGAGAGTGCTTTCTTTGTCCTCACGGTACAATGTTTTGATGCCCATTTCCGTCCCAAAAATGGATCGGTGATTGATTCTCCTTCATATATCCGCTCAGCAGATCAGATTGATCATTGAAATTCACTGATGGCGAATTTGGAGGCTTTGGAGTTGCTCTATGTGCAATTGTCCCTTACTGACGCGGAGAACCAAACTCATGCAACTTCGTTGATCTCCGATCAAGGCCAGTTTCGATTGGCGCTGGTTGGGAAGGGGTTGGTGCCACGCTAGATCCCTCACAAATACATGTAGATCTCTTTCCAACGACTTTGGGGATTCGGAAACTCTATGGTGGGCAAGTTCCTATGTGATAATGTGATCTTATTCCTGTATTCAAGCCCGACCGAAAAAGCTTGGGATTTAGAAAAGGGGCCCTGGTTGTTTGGAATATTTCTGTTGGCCCTTTGTGAACCCTTTGAGAGCATGATTGCATCTCAAATTTAGTTTCAGACATGCTCATTCTAGATCTATGTGCATTGTGTACCTACACTGTCAATTAATGAAGCTTTGACCAGGATCATTGGCGATGCTATTGGAAAATTTGTAACGGTTGAAAGAGATGTGGATGACTCTCTAGTTGGATCCTATATGCGAATCAAGTGTGAGATCGATATCAATAAGCCCCTAAAGAGGGTTCAAATCATGAGCCTTCCGAGTAGTCAGATTCACCTTCTCATTCAAAACGAGAAGCTTCCGCATTTCTGTTCATATTGTGGTTGTTTGGGGCACATTCAGAGGAAATGTGAAACTAGGGCATTGGCACCAATTACAGAACGAGACAAAATCCACTACTCGCTGCTACTTTGAGTGGGTTTAAATATGTTTCCATTCAGTGCGGCGGGGCAAAGAAGACCCTCAAACGGTGACCAAACTCATCCCGTTAATAAGAAAACCAGGACGGAGATGAGAACTGATCAGAGTGAGTTGGATTGGACAATGTTTGATGATGGAAATCGCAAAGAGATAGTGCCTTATGGTGGGAAAAACCTGATCGATACTACGACGGGGGCTAGGGCTAAACAATAGAGTGGGGTGTAAGTATCTCAGGGTCCGGTGATTAGTGTGCCAGGTAAACAACAATATAATAGGCCTGGATTGGGGGATAGGGCACTGAATGATGAGGTCGAGATTATCTCAAGATGCAATGCAGGCAGGAACGAATAGACTGGGTGAGAAAGCATACTCAGCCGAGGATTTCATCTGGCATGGTTATCATTCTGGTGGATGCCAACCCTGTAGCGCAGACCATCTCGACGCTCATTGGCTTGGCCTCGATATCTGAGAATGGGGAGAGCAGCATCAGAAGAGAGGATAACCTAGGGCCATCGCTTAAACAACCACTGCTGTCGAAGTTTTTCAAGAACCCGAAGTGGATTCCTAGTCTGGAGGGATTCCCTGATAAGTTTAGTGGTAATCTCCTCTTATCCTACCCTGGGAGGAACGGTGATCGAGATTATATGGGAGGTCGGCCCTTGGTGGGAGATAGGAATAGGGGTTTGGATGAGAGTTGAGACGTGAATGATTTCATTGTGGAAGATCTTGCTCAATAAGGGATAGCCATGAAATTCACTGAATGCAAAGTTGCACCAGTAGTTAAGCATGGCACCGTTGCACAGATTGAGACCGACGTCGGAGTGTTGGAGTTGTAATCACCAACTAAGCAAATACCTGACATCCCTGCCGACCCTCTAAGCCCTACGATGGTACAGGTTCCAATTGAATTTTCCTTTCTAGTAGGTCGTATCATGAAGAAAATGGAGAAAAGTCATAAGAAAAAGAGAATGCCCAAGAAAAGAGCACCAAAGCAGACTATTATTGCTGGGAGCTCAAGAACAAAGAATGAGCGAGGCCAAACTAAAAGAAAACTGGAGCTGGGCGCCTCATCGCCGGCAAACCCTAGGGCCCAAAGAAAGAAGCAGAAAAACCAAACCGGCCTCGAGAAGGCGTCTCTGGCTGTGCATGGAACGAGGATTATATAGGCAGTGACTGGCGATGATGTCCAATCCTGCCCAAGCCAATGAATACCCTGAGCTGGAACTACCGCGAGCTTGGAAGAGTTCGGGCAGTTCGAGAAATGCATACCATAGTATGCTTGAAATCTCCAGTTCTTATTTTTCTTAGTAAAACTAAATGTTCGGTAGATGTTATTGATAATTTAAAGTCACAATTGAGTTGCAAGGTTGCTCTGGGGGCCTTGCAATGTTATGGAGTAAGCAAATAGATGAAAATTAGACATTCATGTCAAGTCTTTTCATAGATGTATTTCTTACAATTTCTGGGAGTCAAGTTTGTGTCACTGGCTATTATGGGGAGCCAGTAGTGTCAAGAAGAAGAGCAAGTTAGCAGGCATTTCGACAGCTTGTGTCAGATCTATCCATGTGTCTGGGTGACTTCAATGAAATCTTGTAGTGAAATGAGTTTCAAGGAAAGGGCCCTAGGGCGGAATGGAAAGTTGATTCTTTCCAGGAATCTTTGGGTTTTTGTGGTCTATTCGACCTGGGCTTTACAGGACCCAACTTCACATGGAGTCGGCTCGCAGCCAGGGCAGACATAAAGAGATCCAGGTTGGATAAGGCGACATGCAACTAGAATTTCTATGATCGTTTTCTGTAGTCTTCAGTGCATGTCCTGCCTATGGTTTACTCCAACCATATGTGCCTGGATGTTAGACTACAAACGAGTGATCTAGCAGCACATCACCATATAAGAAGGAAGAGGCTTCGCTTTGAGGCACACTGGATTAAATCTAGTGATTGTGATAAGATGGTGGATAAGTCGTGGAATGAGATGAATTATTCTCTCCCTCAGAGGATGGACAACTGCTCTATTGGTTTGATGAACTGGGGAAAGATGGCATTTCCAAATATACCAAAGAGAATAGAAGAAATAAAGAACACTATCCCGGAGGTAGAGAGTGGTGCCATAATGCATGAAATTAAGGAACAGATACTTTCACTGGGACATGAGTATGATTTGTTGTAGGATGCGAAAAGCATAAGATGGAAACAGCAGGTCAAGCAGCATTGGTATAAAGAAGGAGATAAAAACACAATTTTTTCCACGGATTTGCGTCAAAGTGAAGGGAGATGAACCATGTACAAGGCCTGCGGGATGAAAATATGGAGTTGAAGGTAGATGACGCGAGTATTGAGAGAATTATTTTGGATTACTTTATGGGTCTCTTTTCATCATCAATGCCATCAACGGAAGCTATTCATCAGTAGTGAGCTGTTTACAACCGATAATCACTAGAGAAATTGCCGAGACTCTACAATGGTCGTACACTGGCGCGGACGTCGCAATGGAAGTAAAACAGATGCATCCCTTCAAATCGCCTGGACCTGACGGTATGAGCGCTATATTTTTTCAAAAATTCTTACATAGAGTTAGATCTGATGTCATGGAATTTGTGCTTGATTTCCTGAATAATGGTGTCTTTGAGCCATCAGTGAATTATCCCCACATTGTCTTGATCCTGAAAATCCTGAAGCCGGAGCTGATTACACTGTTTATACCCATTAGCTTGTTGTGTAATGTAGTATACCGGCTTGCGTCTAAGGTGGTGGCAAATAGACTTGGACCGATGATTCCAAAAATCATCTCTGAATCACAGTCAGCTTTTAACCCGGGAAGACTGATCACAGACAATATACTTATTGCTCACGAGTTCCACCACACCATGAAGAACCGGAAAACTGGCAGCACGGGCCATATGAGTGTGAAGCTAATTATGAGTGAGGCATTTGATAGAATTGAATGGGAGTTTGTATGCAGTACTCCGATGACGATGGGCTTTCCAGATTCCTTTGTTAGCTTAGTTTTCCTGTGTTTATCTACGGTCACTTTCTCATTTATTCTTAATGGAGGCAAGATGGAACTTCTTCACCCAAAGAGGGGACTCGGGCAGGGAGACCCTTTATCGCCATATCTCTTCATCATTTGCTCTGAAGTGTTTTCTGGCCTGCTAATGGACCTAATTTGTGTGGGAAAGATCAAAGGAATTGGAGCTTCCAAGCTTGGTCCAAAGATCCATCATTTGTTCTTTGCAGATGATACATTATTATTTGGAGAAGAAACGGAGAAGGAGGAAAAGCATCTTCACAGGAAAATTACCCTATTTGAGAATGTCTCTGGGCAGAGGATCAATGCGGACAAGTTAGGCATCCTTTTCAGCCCTAACACGATGGTTAAGGAGAGAAGGAGGGTATGTGATGTTCTCAAGATACAGGAGGTGATGCCGCACGACACCCATCTAGGACTCCCTTCAGAGATTGGCCCTTGCAAGACTGACGTGTTCCAAAATTTGAAGGACATGATCAGACAAAAGATTAACGGGTGGAGTGAAAGGAATCTATCAAAGGCAAGAAAAGAGATCCTCATAAAGTCATTTCTACAAGCTATCCCGACATATTCCATGAACTGCTTTACCATTCTTGGTACCATTTTGGACCACATTCGGAGCATGCTTATTAAGTTCTAGTGGGGAGAGGCAACAACTGGCAAGCAAAAAATCACATGGGTGGCATGTGACAAGATAGCACGGGCGAAGACAAATAGAGGTATGGGTTTTCGAGACCTAAAAGCAACTAATCTATCTTTGCTAGGGAAGCAGGCTTGGAGGTTTCTTGTGAGCCCAGAATCACTTGTGGCAAGGGTTTACAAGGACAAGTACTTTCCTAACTCTACCATCTTTTAGGCGATTGGTGGTTCTTGGCATCATGGTCAGGGAGGAGCATACCTCAAGGGGTGGACGTACTTTGACTGGGCTGCAGGAAGGAATTGAAGTCAGGAATGCAAACTAGTGTGTAACATGATTCATGGCTGCCAAGTCCAGGAGACTTCCTTGTGAGAGACCCCGATCGCACCCCGGATTCACTGTCCAAAGTAAGAGACTTAGTTGACCCTAATACAAACGGATGGAGGGAAGAAATCTCATCCTTGTTTTTTTCACCTGGAAGACTCTGAAATCATAAGGAGGACACGACCACCAATCTCGGCTGGGTTGGACCATTGGTGTTGGCACCATACCTCGACGAGGAAGTATTTGGTGAAGTCGGCTTATCACGTCATGGTGGAATCACCTCTATTGGGCCCCCGTAGCCACGAACTGCCAACTGCAAATGATAGGAGGTTTTGGCGTAGGCTATGAAAACTCAGAATCCCACAAAGGGAAAACACGTAGCATGGAGATTGTGCATGGATTTGTAGCCGACGACGGAGAATCTTCGCAAACGAACTATGGAGGTCTTATAGGTAATAAGGGTAATGATGTATGTTTATTCATAACCCCAGGGTTCATTATATAGTAGTACAAAATACCTACACAAGTTAGGAAAAGGAAATATAATCTAACTATAATTACAAGTAATATTTATATTCCTTAACACCCTTTCTCAAGTTGGAGCATGGGGATCAGAAATGCCCAACTTGCCAAATAATGAATGAAACTGGTCACTTTCGAGAGCTTTGGTAAACAAGTCCGCAGGTTGATCTGTAGTGCGGATATGATGAGTAACTATAGTACCAGACTGCACAAGATCCCGGACAAAATGACAATCAACTTCAATATGCTTCGTACGTTCATGAAACACTGGATTGGCTGCAATATGAAGAGCAGATTGACTGTCACAAAACAAATGCATAGGAGTAGTATGCACGACTCCTAAGTCTTTCAGTAAAGACCTAAGCCATAACAACTCACAACAGGTAACAGCCATAGCACGATACTCCGCTTCAGCAGAAGATCGAGAAACTATAGGTTTCTTCTTGGTCTTCCAAGAAAGAGGAGAATCACCAATCATAACAAAATAACTAGATAGAGAACGCCTAGTAATTGGGCAGGCGGCCCAATCCGAATCACAATAAGCAGTCAATTGTAGAGTACTATGGGAAGAAAGAAATAAACCTTGACCAGGATAACTCTTCAGGTAGTGCAATACACAAACCGCAGCTTGCCAGTGAGGGACACAAGGAGACTTCATGAATTGCGCAAGAGTATGAACTGAATAACTAAGTTCAGGACGAGTAATAGTCAAATATATCAGACGCCCAACCAAATGGCGATACTGCTCTGGGTCATTGTAGGATGGACCTTCAACACGTGCCAAATCATGTTGTTGCTCCATCAAAAAATCAATTGGTTTAGAAGCAGATAAACCTATATCAGATAGGATGTCCAAAGCATATTTCCTTTGCGAGAGAAACATCCCCTCCGGTCTTCTAGCCATCTCTATGCCCAAAAAATACTTAAGTAAACCAAGGTCCTTCATGTGAAAACAAGAACCCAAGTATTTCTTGAACTCAGAGATGAGCGAAGAAGAACTACCAGCAATGACCAAATCATCCACATAAACCAGAACATGTAAAGACTTTGATCCACGGGAAAAGACAAATAAAGAGTAATCTGCCTTACTTTGAACAAAACCAAATTTCCGTAAAGCCTGAGCCAGTTTAGCAAACCAATTTCGAGAAACCTGGCAAAGACCATAAAGAGATTTCTGCAAGCGACAAACCTGACCAGGCGGGACTGCATAGCCAGGCGGAGGACGCATGAACACCTCTTCATGTAAATCACCATGTAGGAAGGCATTATGGACATCCATCTGATGCAGTTCCCAACCACGTATAATAGCAACAGACAGGAACAATCGAATAGAACTCATCTTCGCAACTGGAGCAAAAGTCTCAGAGTAATCAATTCCTTCTACCTGGCGATTTCCAAGAACCACTAGATGCGCCTTGTGACGTTCAATAGTACCATCTGAATGAAACTTCGTCCGATAAACCCATTTGCATCTGATAGCCTTCTTATGCGCAAGCAAAGGAGACAAAGTCCACGTCTGATTTCGTTCCAGCGCAGTAAGTTTCTCCACCATAGCATCTCTCCAATGAGCATGATGGGAAGCCTCAGAATAAGTAGTGGGATCTGCACTAGATGTTACAGCACACAAAAATCTAGAATGCATACTAGAAAAATTATCACAGTTTACATAATCAGTAAGGGGATAGATAACACCTGAGGAAAGTGACGGCGCATGAGGGAACATAGTCGGAAGGGGGGGGTCTTTGGTAGTAAGAGCACAAGCATAATCATCACAATCGTAATCTGCCAAGTAAGACGGAGGACGACGAGATCGAACAATCTGTCTGGTAGGTGGCAACTCAGCAGCGGAACTATCCGGTACCAGAGAAGCCGGTAAAGTAAATACTGATGATGTAGCATCGGCGACAACTGGCGGAGAAAAACCGATAGCAGACGGCGAAGGTAGGCTGGCGGCAGCCGGCATGGAGGTACTAGCGTCGGGCGGCGGAGAATGGCTGGTGGATGCCGGCGTTGACCGGCGGTGACTGGCTGGCGGTAACCGGCAAGACAGCAGATGGCGGCAGCTGACCACCGACGGACGGCGGAAGGCCAACGGTAACCGGTGGCGATGGATCGGTAGTGGAAGGCGGAACAAAAATTTTGTGCAGCTCCGGCGAGAAGGAGGAGGAATCCAGCGGTGGTGTGGTGGTGCCGCCAGGTTCATCGGATAGAGCAGATGTCAGAGTTGCAGAGTACGGGAACTTGTCTTCAAAGAAATCAGCATCCCGACTGTTAAAGATCACTCGGGATTCCAAGTCAAAAAAGCGATAGCCTTTCTTTCCGGCAGGATAACCAAGGAACAGACACCGCCGACTTTGTGATGTAAACTTGTCACGATATCTAGGAACATGAGCAGCAAAACACAAGCATCCGAAAACCCGTAATGATGAATAATTTGGAGCTTATCCATAGAGCAACTCAAAGGGAGTACGACCGTTGAGATGCTGAGTCGGTGTTTGGTTGATCAGGTAGGCAGCAGTAAGAACACATTCTCCCCAAAATTCAATGGGAAGACTGGCTTGGAACCGTAAAGCACGCACCACATTGAGTAAATGACAATGCTTTCTTTCAACTCGACCATTCTGTTGTGGAGTATCAACCATAGATGTCTCCAAAATGATCCCAGATGCAGTAAAGTGAGATCGCAGAGGCAAAAATTCAGTGCCGTTATCAGCCCGAACTCGTTTAATTGTTCGGCCCCACTGATTCTTCACTAAGGCACTAAATTCTAAAAATCTAGAAGCTACTTCAGATTTAGCTACTAACAAATAAATCCAAACAGCTCGGGAATAATCATCAACTATTGTAAGAAAATAAAATGCACCACTAGAAGATGGAGTTCTATAAGGTCACAATGTACTAATTCAAATAATGCCGTAGCATTTGTAGAACTCAATGGAAAACTATGTCTAGTCTGTTTTGCTCTATAACATACAGAGCAAGGTATAGCAGTATGATTTGTGCTAAAATCAAGATTAGGAATAGAGGACAACACCATAGATAATGGATGACAAAAACGTTGATGCCATAAATCAGATGAAGAAACCGAAGCAACTGTCGGAATAGACTGCAAGATATGAGGACGAACGTGAGTATCCAACAGACGAAGCCAATAAACCCCCATTTCTGTTCACCCATGCCAATCACAATCCCCGTACTGATTTTCTGTAAAATGCAATAATTTTCAGTAAACAAGGCTAGATATTTTAAGGCAGATAACAATCTAGAGCATGATAATAAATTGCATAGCAAAGTAGGTATGTAGAGCACATGAGTAAGGGTGACATCACCAAAATAAATAGACCCATATTGTGTAGAAGACGACACAGATCCATCAGGCAGTATAACATTCACAGTATTGGTAGTAGTAGCAATATCAGTAAGAGAACCCTTGTCACCAGTCATGTGATATGAGGCTCCCGAATCAAGAATCCCGGGTAAAGTAGGCTTACCTGACCCATGATTAGATAACGAATAAAACTGATTAAATAGTTGAATGGTCGCACTCCATTGATCGTCAGACAGAGCATGACCAAAATTAGATCGTATAGGTAAGCCAGAAGAGGCGGCCACCAAAAACCCTTGCGGCGACATCACTGCGCCGACAAAAAGAGACATAAAAATTTATTTTATGTAATAAATAAATCACAAAGGAACAGTAATCAATAAAATCAGGCGCAAGGAATCAGGTGCGAAGGAACAGTAACCAAAGGATTCAGGCGTGTGTTGACACGCGCGTCAGGAAAGGCGGCGCGCCTTGTGTCAACAGCGCGTGATCACATGCACACTGGGAGAAGCTGCCGGTGCGCGAGTGAATCTCACTCGCATCTTCCTCCTCTGGAACCTGGCCGGCGCTTGAATATGAAACCTGGCCGGATGATCTGGAACTTAGTCGGGCGCTGCGTTAAGACCTCGCCGGAGAACAGAAAAGGCACGGGCGACGTTGAGAGGCCAAACAGGCGACAGACGAATGGCGATCGACGGCGACAACGGACGAATGGCGATCGGCTCCGGTTATGGACCACCGACAGATGGCAGGCGATGGGTGAGGCCGGTGTCGACGTGAAAGCTGAACACAAAAATTTTTTTTGGAAAGGCTGCTCGGATCGGCCACATGTGAGGTCACGCACGGACGATGTCAACAGTGTTTACAGGGAAATTTAAGATAGAAAATTTAGGTTCTTAGGTTTCGAGATTTTAGGCTCTGATACCATATAGGAAATAAGGGTAATGATGTATGTTTATTCATGACCCCAGGGTTCATTATATAGTAGTACAAAATACCTACACAACCTAGGAAAAGGAAATATAATCTAACTATAATTACAAGTAATATTTATATTATTTAACAGGTCTCTAACACTTGTGCGTTGTGTGAGGAAGATGATGGAACTACCAGGCACTTGTTCTTTGAGTGTCGATTTGCAGCAATAGCATGGAGGTGTCTTGTTATGGAAAACTCGATTGAAGTGGCAAGAATGAACAGGGGTGAGCATTGGTTTTGGAGGCTATTGGTGATGACGGATGAAGATGGAGCTGAACTGGTGGCAATGACCTACGAGGCAATCTGGTTTTAGAGGAACCAAAAGGTTTTTGACAATAAATCCCTAGCTCCAGACCTAATGGTCGCGTGCGTAGTTGCAAACCTGAGGAATTTCATAGTAGCCAACCAGTGGCCTGAAAGGGCTTCACCGGAGCTCCATACACACACGCTGCTACAGCCACCAGAGGGAGTACGAAGGATTTTCTTTGATGCCAGAACACGAGCTAATTTCGCCACGGTGAGTCTGCTTCAGTTGGATTGAGAAGGCGAGTTTGAGCATGCAATGGCTAGCAGGACAGAGGGGATCACCGATGCTCTTCATACAGAATCTTTGGCTCTGCTGGAAGCAACCAAATGGGCAGCGGAAACGGACCCAAATGATACATGGATTATCAGTGATGCACTATCCAGGGGCGGAACTACCATGCCGCGTAGTAGGGCTCCAGCCCTACCTGAGATTTCGGCGCCATGGTAGTAGTGGTCAATTGCACTTCCCGTTGGAAGCTCCGCTTTTCCGGAGATTTTTATTTTTCCGGCCAAAAGCAATCGGAGAAGAAGGCCGCTGAAAGCCTTCTTTTTTTATCCATAATTCATCAAAATGATGTCGTTTTGACTCAAGTCAAACGACATCGTTTAGATTAGTATAGAAGAAAAAAAATTGATATTCAAAATTTGGATATTTGTTTTGGGCCAAAATTTCAAGACCCAAATTTTGCCAAAACCTAAAAACACGTCTCCTCTGCGCCTCAGCACTGCTCCAGCGGTATAGCCTCCAGCTCCGGACAGTGCCGCCGCCGTCCCGCCACCGGCCAGAGACTTTGGACGCCGCCCCACCACCGTCCGGTCCATCCCTCCTCCAGCCCCACCTGAAAAAAAATTCTGGTTCCGCCAATGACACTATCGGTGATTCGCATAGCACGTGAGGAAATTGAAGGTTCGCACTCTTGCGTAAACATTATCTGTCAAATAAAACTGCTCCTTGAAGAAACTGGCGTGAATTTGCCGTGTTGGGTTCCTAAAGATAGAAACGTTCTAGCTCACTTTTTAGCTAGTTTTGCAAAAGAGAATATTCCTCAAAGGCATGTATGGGACACGCCCCAGGGATTCCTACTTTCAGACGACACTGGACGTTATCAGTAACTTGAAATAAAATTTAATTTTCAAAAAAAAATGTAAAACGCTTTATTCTAATTATATGCTAATGTGAAAATTATTTGTTATTGTAAAGATTTCCAGCAACAGCTTTTTTATACACGAAATAATCATTGTATTTTAAAACTTTAATACCCGTATAAAACCTAAGCCGCAGTATGAACCTTTAGTTGGTACTGGTTTAGGGGTGAAGGGACAAGGGAGCAGGAGGGGGATCCAGGTCCCTCCAACAATTTTTTATGAGTATTAATTTTTGAAAATTATTCTTCAGCCCCCACCAGATATTTTCTAGGGTACTAATTTTTTTAAAAAAATTATCCGTCAATTCCATCCTGAATATTATCATATTTTTATTGGATATTATTTTATAAAAAATTAATTAACTAGCCCCATCACAAAAAAAAATTTAGCTCCACCCCTTGAACTGATTATTACTCTTCATTACTTTTCTTTTAAATCATCTTGAATTTTTTTCACTCCTTTCTATTAGGGGTCGTTTGGTTCATGTGGGAATTCAATTCTGCGGTAATTTGTATTTCATGGGAAGTTGTTTCCGTGATCAAATTTCTAGGATATACACAAATCGTGTTTGGTTGCACATGCGGATTCTATATTTCCTATGAATTAATTTTCTGCATGTTGTTTGGTTGACTTCATTTGTTTCTTTGGAATCTAACGATTTTGTAACTACTTTTTCAAAAAATTCAAATTAACTCGAACACAACATTCACTTATCATAATTTTCAAACATTCATGACAAAATAAATTTGAGCTTAATCATAACTGTATAACATTTACAAAATTTGGTAACAAATTAATTGAAATCAACCCAACATTACTCGAATATATTTTAATCTAACAATCAAGAATATAAAAATCATAGAAATTCACAATCAAAAACATTATATAATTTGGGTGTATAAATTAATTTTTTTCATATACAATCAATAAAACATATAAATTAAAATAATGACAAACCTCAAATTTTTGGTGGTGATGTGTTGGTGGATGTCGAACAGCTGCAGAACCTACAAATAGATGGAGTATGGGATTCAAACTCTTTTAATACGTCAATTTTTTATGACGAACCTGTAATGGACAGTAATGGACAGACAAAAGAGTTTGGCGGAGATGGAAGTGCTGGTGCGAATGAAAATTTGGGTGGATTAAAAGTCTTTTATAGACACAAATGGGTATGCGAGAAGACGATAAAGTAGAAGGAAATGAAAAATTGCCGCGTGAAGGAGGGAAACCATAACGTTTTACGCGCCATAGTTAGGATAAAAGTGTAATATCACACAAAAGCATCGCAGAATTGCATTCGACCGAGGAGGTACTTGGTAACATATTTCCCACGTTATGTGGGAAATTTAATTTCCTCCGAATTACAACTTCCCATGTATTTACTACTTTCCGTCAACCAAACAGTTCTACCAATCCTAAAATACGCAGAATTTATAATCACCGTGTATGATACGCATACCAAACGACCTCTTAGAATTTTTTTTAACGTGGATCCACCCACAGCCCACCACCCACAGCCCACCACCCACAGCCCACCACATAATATTCCTTTAAACTTCACATTCCTTAATCATATCTACTAATTTAATTACATAAGATTCTTTTAATATTCAACGTTTATTATTATTTTCTTTAGTTTTCATGTCAAATCATTTATAAAGTAAATCACAAAAAGGAGCTACTAATATGTTATTTAGAAACAGTTTAAAACAAACAAAAAAAGAGACAGAGAAAATAACAAGCACTTACATAGTGGCATAAATTTTGGCTTTCATCAGCCAAAACAGTTTGATCAATCCAGCCCTTCACCTTCTATAAAAGCCATCCAATATTTCATTTCATGCATTCCTCCAAAAGAAACACTACCTAAAAACCATAATCCAATCCATAAACTTACAAACAAAAACAGAAACTAAACGAAAATGATGCCATCAGAAGCAACAGGAATCCACTACTTAACCGCGGTTGATCAGAACTTCACCAACTTTCCGGACCTCAACTATTTCAACCCCTCCTTCTTAACCGCCGCCAACAACTTCCAAACCCCACTCTTCGCCGCCGTGCCGCCACCGCCATCGTACCTCAGCACCACCTCCGACGAGGCGGAGGAGCTCGGCGGCAGCTGCGGCGTCATCGACGAGCGGAAGAAGCGGCGGATGATATCGAATCGCGAGTCCGCGCGGCGGTCCCGGATGAGGAAGCAGCGGCAGCTGGACGAGCTCCTGTCGCAGGTGCACCGCCTCACGGCGGAGAAGCACGGCCTCTTGGACCGGCTGAACCAGTTCTCCGATTCGCAGGAGAAGATGGCTAAGGAGAATGCTCGCCTGAATGAACAGGTTTCCGATCTTCGCAGAATGCTGAGTGATTTCCAGCTCCGGAGCCCTTGTGATCATGGTGATGGTGACTGCGGATTGTTCGATGATCTCCGGGATGAATCCTCCGGCGGGTCCATTTCTAGTACTACTACTTCCGGCAATATATAGAATTCAAACAAACGAGGGTGTTTTGAATGTAGAAATTTCTGAGTTCGAGCTTTAAATCAGATTGGATCATCGTCGAAATAACCATATCCGATAACATCTGTTCCAAGCTATAAAACGATGTTCATTAATTAAAACTATAGTGCTAACTTGATGATCATAAACGAATTAATCAATATTGATATATATGTCATTCAAGATGAAATAGAAAGCCTGGAGACAGCGAGAATCATACACTGATTGAGTATGTACTCTGTTTTATTTAAAAAAAACGGATTTGTTGCATCTAAAATTCGTCTAGGGTGACAGTTTGGTTCCGTCGCAGTTACTTTATTGAATTTGCTATCACGGAAGAATTGTCACTGTAATTAATTATACTCTTTACCTCTATTTTTTAACCCTTTGGTAAATTACTAAACTCGTGGTAAACTTATGGTACTCCAGTAAAAGCGGTATTTTCTAGCAGGAAAGTCATTTCTTTTCACTGTACATTCCATTAACTACTAAAAATTTTCTACCTAGTGAAAGTAAAATTTAACAAATAAATAACATTACACATGTCAATATATTACTGCGAGATGTCAACGATTATGAAGCTTCCTATTACTCTATGAGTTTCAAAATTAAATAGAAAAACAGACCTCCCTTCCTTAAATATTTACTTAATCGCTAGACACAGTCTTGTTTTATGCGATCTAAACTTTAGGCAGAGATCCTTTGCAGTTATTCTTCACATTTTCTAAGGGACCTTTCTCCAATTAATTTCAAGGGGAGAGGTGGAGCAGCATACAAACTCTGTTAAGCTCAATCTAGGGATTCTAACAAATCTCTAGAGACCTGCTTCTTAATACGATGAATTTAATCAAATCAAATCAAGGAAAAAGAACAATATCTCAATTTTCTTATTTATCAAATCTGCCTTACAAAGCTCAAGAAGAGAACTATATATAGAACTCTCAATCCTAATCCTAATCACAATCAGAATAGAAAGAGTAATCCTAACCTAACTAAAATAGACTTAACCAAAACCAACTAGAAAAAGGAAAATAAAGAACCATATCTCTAACCCTAAATTATAGGATCTCAAGAGTGTCGCTAAGCCTACGATGCCGCTGCATCAGGACCCCCCGGGTGAGAAGGATTCGCCCTCGAATCAGAAAGTGAATCTGGTGGATGAAAACTGGAAAGGTAGTCGACATTAAACACGTCAGAAGTATGGACATCCGGATGAAGGCGAATACGATAGGCATTGTCGTTAATGCATTCAAGAACTTTCAACGGACCAATGTTCTTGGCTGACAACTTGTTATATACATAAAAAGGCACACGATCATGAATAAGGATAGCCCAAACAAGATCACCGAGTTCAAAGATATGACGACGACGATGAACATCAGCAACATTTTTATACTTTGCTACAGAAGCCTCCAAGTTTGCTTTAGCTAATGCGTTAGTATCCAAAATATTATCCACAAAATTCTCCGCACCTCCATGCATACGCAAACGATCAAATAAAGAAAAGAAAGATCAGGAGGACATCGAGGAATAATTCCATAGATAACTTGAAATGGACTAAACCCAGTGCTTCGGTTGAGAGCATGATTATGAGCAAATTCTGCCTCCCGAAGCTTAGAATCCCACGACTTAATTGGCGAGCAAACCAAACACCGCAATAGGCTTCCCAAAGAAAGATTAATAACCTCGGTTTGACTATCTGACAGAGGGTGATACACAGAACTCATATCACTCGTGTCTAGAAGCTTCCACAAGGATCTCCAAAAATGTCCAAGAAAATGTGAATCCCGATCTGAAACGATGGACAATGGCAAACCATAGAGACGACAAATCTCTCAAAAAAAATTTAAAAAAGCAACCTGGACAGCATCGGTTGTACGTTTACAAGGGATGAAATGCACCATCTTGGAAAAATGATAGACCACCACAAATATAGAGCCATAACCCTTCTGAGTACATGGAAGTCCCTTCACAAAATCCATACTAACATCGGTCCAAGGTTGTATCAGAATAGGCAAAGGAAGATACAACCCTGCATTCGATGCTTGAACTTTAGAAGTCTAACAAGTGACACAACACTCAACAAAACTTTCCATGTCACGATGAAGTAAAGGCCAAAAATATACAGAAGAAATCAAATGGATAATAAGATCACGACCAACATGTCCCTCCTTATGAAGCTTAAAGATTAGTTACAATGCAGACCGAGATGTATAAATGGTAATCGTGGAATAAGGACCCTTCGTGAATGACATATGGAATCACATAACCATTCATCACTGCTACCCAAATAGGACCAAAGAACGGATCGGTGGAGAAGAGATCCACAAACAAACTAAACCCGGGAATTGAGACATGAAGAGTTGCAAGCAAAGAGTGACGCTACTAAAGCGTCGGCAACACGATTACTAGTCCCAGAGGTGTGCTTGATGACGAAAGTGAATTGCTAGAGATAAGGAATCCAAGATGTAAGGATAGAAGATATTTGATTGATATTAGATTGATTCTTATTATTGTTGATTGATATTAGATTGATTCTGATTAGTGTTAGTGATAAGATCATAGTTGTACATTCCTTTTATACACCTCATTTGTACCCTATATATTGAGATTAATACAGAGGCTAAATATTCAAGCCTTTCACATTCAAGCCTTTCATGGTATCAGAGCTTTGATCCATATTTCCTCTTTCTCTTTTTTTTTGCAGCACTGCTGCTCATTACTTGTCCATAAATCACTTGGTTCACATCAAGTGAAATCTTTCGCAGCACTGCTGCTCTTCCCAGCAACTTCTCCTCCAATCCAACCTTGTCAACTTCTCCCCATCACCATGTCAACTTCCAGCCAATCCAACCTTGTTGTTTCTGATGAAAAGCTACCATATAATACCCTAATCCACATGCTCAACATCAAACTATCATCTGGGAATTTCATGCTTTGGAAAACCCAAGTTCGCCACATTCTTCGATCACAGAATCTCTTCTGTTTTTTGGATGGATCCCATCCTTGCCCGCCCGTGCCATCACCACCTTCTTCTGCCGCCTCTTCATCACCCGGTGATGCCACTGATAAGGCAACCTATAATACTGCTGTTGCTGCCCGTGAATCGTGGATCAACGAAGACCAGAAGCTTTGCGGTCTTCTTTTCTCGTCGCTTTCCGAGGAAGCCATGGCGGAGGTCCTCGGCTGCGAAACTTCCCAGCAAATATGGGATACTATTTCCACGGTCTATCAGAACAAGAGCAAGTCCAGCGTTCTCAAACTTCGAGTTCAAGTCCTTACTCTCCGCCGCACCGGCTCGGTGCACGACCTGCATCTCAAATTCAAAGCTATCTTCGATCAACTCACCGCCATGGATGCTGCCCCTTCCAATGATGATCAGGTGTTGTGGTTCGTCACTGCTCTCGACCCAGAATTCAGAGATTTCAGCGCCCCCATTATGAATCTTTCGCCGACGCCGAATTATGTCGACGTTGTTGCCCGGGCCGAAAATCATGAAGTTGATCTCTCCACTCTCTCAGGAGATGGCAGCAATAGTGTTCAGACTCCATCTGCAGTTCAAACCGCCATTTTTCTGGCGGCCGATCGTCCAGCAGGTGGCCGCGCGTGGGACCACGCGCCGGCGCGTGGTGGCCGCGCGTCTGGCATACGCGCCGCCCGTGGGGGCCGTTTCGGTGGTCGTGGACGTGGTGGATGCTCTGGTGGTGATCGTGGACGTGGTGGAGGTCTGGTCTGTCAGTGGTGCAGGAAACCAGGTCATTCGGAAAATTCGTGTTATCGTTTGGTTCCTCATCCCATGGAATCTGCTTAGCTTGCCGAGTCCTCATTTGAACCAGCTGCTCGTGCCTCTGATTGGTACATCAACTCAGGTGCGACAAATCATATGGCATCCTCCTCCTCTGTTTTAGACAGTGTAACTCCTTATACTGGTAACTCTCAAGTTCTTGTTGGAAACGGCTCTCATATTTCTATTACACATCATGGTGATTCTAATCTTACACCATCTTTGCGATTAACTGATGTGCTCGTTGTGCCCCATATTACCAAAAATTAACTGTCTATTAGCAAGCTAACCCGTGATCTTGGTGTTCTGATTACTTTTGATGACAAATCCTTTATTATTCAGAACAAGGTAACCAGGTCAGTCGTGGGAAGGGGCCACAGTGAGAATGGGCTATACGTGCTGGATCGTGGAGATGCAGCATTGATTACTTTTCTTCAGAATACTAAAAATCGGGCATCTTTTGAATTGTGGCATGCCCGTCTTGGACATGTGTCCCATAATATTATTTCCCTTTTAGATAAAGCTGGGGTATTATCTGTCTCTTCTGTGTTGCCTACTCCCCACACCTGCGCCCCTTATGTTATGGCAAAAGGTCAAAGGCTTTCATTTGTTGAGAATAATAAAACAGCTCTGCATGTGCTTGATTTAGTCTACTGTGACTTATGGGGCCCTTCTCCTGTATTGTCTGGAAACGGTTTTGCCTATTATGCCATATTTGTTGATGATCACTCGCGCTTTACCTGGTTTTACCCTCTCCGTCGCAAATCAGACTTTGTGGATATCTATCTCCAGTTTGAGGCATTCGTAGAGAATCAACTCTCTGCCCGCATTAAGGTTTTTCAAAGCGATGGGGGAACGGAATTTATTAATAATCGCCTACGGGCTCATTTTGCTACAAAGGGAATTCACCATCAAATCTCTTGTCCACATACACCTCAGCAGAACGGACGGGCCGAACGTAAACATCGACATGTCACTGAGATGGGGCTTACTATGCTATTCCATTCCCATTTACCACTATCTTTTTGGGATGACGCTTTTGGAGCAGCAGTTCATACTATCAATCGACTGCCAACACCAGTCCTCGATGGGGCATCTCCGTATGAACTACTATATGATCGGAAACCAGTATACTCCAACTTTCACCCTTTTGGCTGCAGAGTTTATCCTTTTGTCCGTCCCTATGCGGAGCACAAGCTTTCTCCCCGAAGCATCCCTTGTGTTTTCATCGGCTATAGCTCTCAATACAAAGGTTTCCGGTGCCTGGATCAAGCCACCAGACGTGTCTACATCACTCGCCATGCTAGGTTTGATGAGACTTGCTTCCCTCTTGCTTTAGCCGATCGTTCATAATCATCTTTTTCTTCCTTAGATGTTTCTGCTTTTGTTGATGCTGACTTACCAGTTGGTCAGTCTGTGGTTTCTCCAGCAGAGCAGACTGTACCTACTCCTCCTTGTTTACTGTGCTCTCCTGGTTCGGCAACTGTCCTGCCTCCAGCACCGGTTTCAAACACCATTTTGGATACTCCGCCTCAGTCTCATACCTCTCCGATGTTCTCTAGTTCATCATCATCTGACTCTGCTTCTGATGATCTGCAGTCTGCCCGAACGCATCATATGGTCACTCGCCATCAAGATGGTACTCGTCGAACCAGAGACCTGCCTTCAGATTTTGTTGCCACCGGTCTCCTTTCGGTCCTGCTTGCCCAAACAGAGCCTCGCGACTATCGAGCTGCACTTCGTGATCCATAATGGGTTGCTTCCATGAATGAGGAAATGACTGCCCTTCGTCAGCAACACACATGGGAATTAGTTCCTCGTCCACCCAGTGTCAATATTGTTGGATCGAAGTGGGTGTTCCGTCTGAAGTACCGGCCTGACGGTACTGTTGATCGTCATAAAGCCCGCTTTGTTGCTAAGGGATATTCACAGGTTCCTGGATTCGATTTTGAGCACACTTTCAGTCCTGTGATCAAGGCCGCATCAGTTCGCACCGTCCTTGCCATTGCTACCATGCGCAGATGGCCTCTTCATCAGCTTGACGTTAAAAATGTATTCCCAAATGGTGTTCTTGATACGCCAGTTTACATGGCTCAACCTGTTGGCTACAAAGATCTGACTCGTCCTGATTATGTTTGCCGCTTGCGAAAGGCCATCTATGGCCTCAAACAGGCTCCTCGTGCTTGGTTTCAGCGCTTCAGTACCTATCTCTGCACTCTTGGTTTTCGGTGTAGTTCCGCTGACACGTCATTATTTGTCTACTCCCAGGGTAACACCTTGCTTTGCCTTCTGCTCTACGTTGATGATATTATCCTCACAGGAAATGATCCAGCTCTCATCAGCCAGTTCATTGCCCGCACTGATCAGGAGTTTTCCATCAAGGATTTGGGCCATGCTCACTATTTCCTTGGCTTAGAGGTTTCTTCAGCACGGTCTGGCTTGTTCTTAAGTCAGGCCAAGTATGCTCGGGATATCCTGCGTCGAGCTGGTATGACTGATGCTGCTGCAGTTTCCACTCCTTTTCTACCACAGTCTCAGTTTCATAGCAATACCAGTGGGACGTTTGCCAATCCCACCTTATACCGCTCGCTCGTCGGTGCTCTTCAGTACCTAACTATCACTCGTCCTGACCTGACTTTTGCAGTCAATTCAGTTAGTCAGTTTCTTCAGGATCCCCGGGACGATCACTTTGCTGCTGTGATTCGCATCCTTCGTTATGTTCGTGGAACCATGCATCTTGGTCTCTCGTTCAGCTCTGTGTCATCTACTGAGGTGATGGGGTATTCAGACGCTGATTGGGCACGTTGCCTCGAGACTCGGCGTTCTACCTATGGTTATGCAGTGTTTCTTGGTAGGAACCTTGTCTCCTGGAGCGCCAAGAAACAACCTACAGTCTCACGCTCCAGTTCTGAATCGGAATATCGTGCCTTGGCCAACACTGCTGCAGAGGTTGTCTGGCTGACTCATCTACTGCGTGATCTCCGTTTTCCGTTGTCTCGTGCGCCTCTTTTGTTATGTGACAACAATAGTGCAATCTTTCTGGCTCAAAACCCTGTTGCTCACAAACGGGTGAAGCACATTGACATTGACTACCACTTTGTTCGGGAACTTGTTGCCTCTGGAAAGCTTCGGGTTAGTCATGTGCCTACTTCGCTTCAGGTTGCTGATATCTTCACTAAGGGTCTCTCTCAATCGTTATTCAAGTTTTTCAGATCCAAGCTTTCCGTCTCGGTTCATCCGACGCTTCGCTTGAAGGGGGGTGTAAGGATAGAAGATATTTGATTAATATTAGATTGATTCTGATTATTGTTGATTGATATTAGATTGATTCTGATTAGTGTTAGTGATAAGATCATAGTTGTACATTCCTTTTATACACCTCATTTGTACCCTATATATTGAGATTAATACAGAGGCTAAATATTCAAGCCTTTCACATTCAAGCCTTTCACAAGACGTATGGCAAGATGAAACTTTATGCATCGTGATCCGTATACAGGTTAAATTCTTAGTGAAATAAGTATGTCGTCAATGCTTAATGGCCTGCACGATGGTATAGAACTCAATATCATAAGTACCATAGCGAGAGCAGGGCCCTAAAATATTTTCAGTGAAGAACACAATAGCACGATTGCGTTGGCTCAGTACATCACCAATACCAATCTTAGAGGAATCACAATGTAACTCGAAGACCAAATTTAAATTGAGATCAGCCAAGATCGGGGCGGAGCTGAGCTTCTCTTTAATGACATTGAATACGTTCGTTGCTTTCAGTGTCCAAACAAACTTTCCATCGCAAATGCAGTCCGTGAAAGGGGCCATACTAGCACTAAAATGTGGAAACAAATGGTGGTGGGAAGATGCCAAACCATGAAAATTGTGAGCTTCAGAAACATTCGTTGGTTGTGGCCAAGTTTGGATTACAGACACTTTTTCGGGGTCGGCTACGAGACCGGAAGCTGAGACAATATAACCAAGGAAGTTGACCTGGGAGGAACCAAAAGAGCATTTCTTTACTATTGCAAATAGCTTATCGCAACTCAACACAACAAGGACAAAGCTTGATTCATAATGCACATTAAAGTGTTGGGCGCATTCGATAAACCAAAGGGCATGACCAACCATTCAAAAAGGCCTTCGCGAGTTTTAAAATTCATTTTCCACTCATCACCGTGATAGATTTGGATTGATGATACCCACATCGTAGATCAAGCTTGGAGAAAATACAAGCCGAATAATTTTGATTGAGACAGTCGTCCAAACGAGGAATGGGAAAGCGATAATGGGCGGTGATTTTGTTAATAGCTTAACTATCCATGCACTTTCCCAAAGAACAATCCTTCTTTGGTGTGAAAAACACCGGGACTGCGCACAGGCTCATACTTTCGCGCAAAAATCCTTTGGACACTAATTCTTCTACTTGTTTACATAGTTTTGTATGTTCACTAGGGCTCATGCAATAGTGTGGTCAATTTGAAAGATCAGCATCCGAAACAAAGTAGAGGTGATGTTGAATGTGATAAAGTAATTTTCCATAATGATTCTGATTAATGATCAGGAATATATAAAGAGTACAAAGAAGACTAGTCTAAATATAACTCTAGTACTAGTCATCTACATGGAATAAAATACTATCTAATCACCTACCTGCTTTATTATAACACCCCCCTCAAGCGAAGCGTCAGATGCTCACGACGCAAAGCTTGGATCTGAAGAACTCGAACAACGGGCGAGAGAGTCCCTTGGTGAATATGTCAGCAATCTGAAGAGAAGTAAGAACATGTGCAACACGCAGCTTGCCAGAAGTCAACAGCTCACGAACAAAATGATAATCAATATCGATATGTTTGGCCCGCTTGTGGGCCACTGGATTCTGAGCCAAGAAGATAGCACTACTATTGTCACATAACAACAATGGCGAACCAGAAAGCGGAACCCAAAGATCATGAAGCAAATGAGTGAGCCAAACAACTTTCGAAGTAGTGTTGGCAAGAGCACGATACTCAGAGTTTGTACTGGAACGAGAAACAGTGGGTTGTTTCTTGGCACTCCAAAAAATAAGATTCCCACCCAGATAAACCGCATGTCCATAAGTGGAACGTCGAGTCTCCAGACAGCGAGCCCAGTCAGCATCAGAGTATCCTAACACATCTGGAGTGCTCGGGGAATGAAAAATCAAACCAAAATGAAGAGTACCATGAACGTAACGCAAAATCCATCTAACTGCAGCAAAATGATCATCTCTAGGATCCTGAAGATACTGACTCACCATGTTGACCGAGAAGGCCAAATCCGAACGAGTAATGGTGAGATACTGAAGTGCCCCAACAAGAGAGCGATAAAGAGTAAGATCCCCCAACGGTGAACTAGTGGAACTATGCAGTTGAGAACCGAGTCAAAATGTCACGAGCATACCTCCCCTGGCTGAGAAGCAACCGGAAGGAAGTAGAAGAGACATCAAGACCAAGAAAGTAATTAAGAGAACCAAGATCCTTGATCGTAAACTCCTTGTGCGTCTGAGCAATGAACTGACAAAGAAGAGCTGAATCATTCCCAGTAAGAATGATATCGTCCACATACATAAGAAGGTACAACAAGGAGGAACCCTACACCAGAATGAATAAAGAAGTGTCAGCTGAGCTGCACCGAAAACCAAGCTAGGTAAGATAGATGTTAAACCACTGAAACTAAGCTCGAGGAGCCTGCTTAAGACCATAAATGGCTTTCCGCAGACGACAAACATTATCCGGATGAGAAGAATCTTGATAACCAACTGGCTTCTTCATATAGACTGGAGCATCCAGAACACCATTAAGAAATGCATTTTTGACATCCAGCTGATGAAGTGGCCAAGAACGCATGGTGGCAATAGCAAGAACCGTCCAAACAGTGGAGGCTTTGACCACAGGACTGAAAGTATGGTCAAAGTCAAAACCCAGAATCTGCGAAAAATCTTGCGCCACAAGTCTGGCTTTGTGATGATCAATCGTATCATCCAGACGATACTTGAGCTGATAGACCCATTTGGAGCCAACAATGTTGGCATCCGAAGGTCGAGGCACCAAATCCCAAGTTTGCTGACTACGAAGAGCAGTCATCTCATCGTCCATAGCTGAAACCCAAGCTGGATCCTGAAGAGCCGAGCGATAATCCATAGGCTCTATTTGAGAAAGAAGAGCAGCAGTAAGGCCATGTGCAATAATGTCCGAATAATCCCGTCGCTGAATGGCACCAGTAGATCCGATGCGTACGAGCGAAGGCGGCGAGGCTGGAGGAGTAGAACTAGTGGATAACACTGGAGAAGAATCGGAAGAGCCAATTGAGTCACAACTGATGGACATAGCTGGAGAAGGGGTGGCTGCGGCTGGAGGAGTCACCGTGACTGGCGGTAGAGATGGTGAAACTGGCGACGGAAAAACTAGTTTCGGTTCCATCGTGCAAATGGTGCATGACGGAAAATGAGATGAAGTTGGAACCATCGCAGAGGCCTCAATTTCACCATTAGGATCAATAAAAGCAGAGACATCAAGGACAGATGCTGGAGAGCCCAAGGTCGAAGAAGTGGTAAAAGGAAAATATGTCTCATCAAATCGAGCATGACGAGTGATGTAGACTCTACCTATGGAAGAATTCATACAACGAAAACCTTTTTACTGGGAACTGTAGCCAAGGAAGACACATGGAATGCTGTGGGGAGAAAATTTGTGATCCGCATACGGTCGAGCAAATGGAAAAACCCGGCAACCGAAAGGATGAAAATTCGAGCAGCAAGGGTCCCGACCATATAGAAGCCCATAAGGAGAAGAACCTTGCAATACAGGAGTAGGCAATCATCTACTTACTTTATTCTAACAGAATGTTGCACTAAGATGGTAATCCATGTGGAAGATCTCCAGGAAACACGTCAGAAAATTCTTCAAGTAAGGAAGCAAATGCAGGAGATAATTTATTGTCAATCGGCGGACCGTTAGAAGTTGCGATCAGTATAAACACCAAGCATTCTTCATGCATGGCTACTTCAAATGGTATCTTTTGTAATAGTAAAAATGGGTTTGGTGTTGTGGACGACGGCAGTGGTGCGGAAGGCTTTAACACAAAGCTACGATTGTTGAACTTAAAGTTGTACTTGTTAAAAAACCCATCATGTTGTACCTTGAGATCGATTTCCCACGGATGACCAAGACGAAGGTGACATGCATCTATAGGCACTACATCACAATATATCCGATCTCAAAATGAATCCTCGATAGAAAATGTGACAAAAGCACGACGAGTGCCACACACCTCACTGTTTTGCTGCAACCATTCAAGTTTGTACGGGTTGGGATGTTCTTCATCCTTGATTGACAATTTTTGGACCACCTTTGTTGCGATAACATTTTTGCAACTACCAAAGACGATGATAAATGTGCAAACCTTGCCTCCAATTAAGTAATGGGATTGGAACAACGCATTGCATTAGGGAAAATCAATGGGGGCTCGAAGAGCTAGACAAGATCTTTGCAACATCAATAACACACCCGTGTCAGCTTCTAATTCTTCTGTTGACTCATTAGGATCATCTCCATATTCAAGTTCGACATCACGGCCTAATGCATCAAGTAACAAACCCCTGCGGTTGCGTGTTGGGCAAGCAGATTGTCGATGGCCTGGTTCACAACAAGAAAAACAACACAGAGTACCCGGTCGATTGGGATGAGGAGGTTTAGCTAAGACAATGGATGTTTCAGGCATGGCGGGAATGGTTTCAGGTTTTACTAGAAGGGCACTTTTTGTAGTAGGATTCCACGGTTGTCGCAACGAACTCCACGGTGCAAAATTGACCTTAGTTTTCTCTTTGACCGTTAATTCTTACTGATGTGATTCAGCAACTGTGAGAGGGTGGAAAAGAATTAGCGTGAGCTGAGTTTGTTGGTGCAAACCACCGATGAACCTAGCCACGACTTGACTTTCTGAATCCTAAAGATCATTACGTGTGAGGAGTAAAAAAACATTCAGTGGCATATTATTCTACGGACTGACTTCCTTGTCGCAAATTTTGCAAATTTCGAAATAGGTTTTGGTCATAGTTGAATGGTAAAAAGGTCTTGCGTAGATTCTTTATCAATTTTTCCCATAACATGATCTTAGGTTTTCCCAAATGAGCATGTAAAGCCTTGGTTTGGTTCCACCAAGTTTCCGCTCTATTGCAAAAATGCATCGCAATAATGGGGACACAACGCTCCAAAGGAACGTGCTTGAATTATAGGATCTCTTCAACTATTACTTTCCAGTCGAGCAACTCCTTAGTGGTCGGACCACCATGGAATTAAGGGATTTCAAACCAGAAACCTTGATCCCAATGTTAATTTTCTTCCTGTGGCACAATAGGGTTTACGCCCCTTTCTGCAAAGGGATTCTCGCCCTCATCGGAGAGGTCGTGATTCTCATCCTGATGTTCTAGCAGTGGTGGTGGTGATTGCTGCATCGTGAGCTCTCGCATTGCTGCGGTGAGTTGTTGAATCTAGTCTTGGATGTGAGCGAGGGTTTGTCGTGTGATTTTCGCTTTGGGTTGCGGTGGATCACATTGGGATCTTGCCATGGCAAAAGAGATTTGCTTGGATACCAGCCTGGTGCACCATATGAACTGTGTTAAGCTCAATCTAGGTATTTTAATGAATCTCTTGAGTCCTGCTTCTTGATACAATGAAATTAATCAAATTGACTCAAGGGAAGAGAAAAATATCTTAGTTTTCTTATTTATCAAATCTGCCTTACAGAGGTCAAGAAAAGAACTATATATAGAACTATCAATCCTAATTAATGCGCCCCAATTTACCATCATCGCCACCGTGCCACCGTCCGTATGCTGGAATCTGCAAGATAAAGCCCCCGAGGTTTCCGAGAAGAAGAGGCTCTGATGGCCAAGTGAGCAAACCAGATTACAAGAGTGTAATTAGGAATGAATAGTTGAGTGTGTAGGGTAACCTTTAACTTTTATATAGGTAGGCAAGTAGGGAAACTATTTTGTTTGCTTGTGGAGCAAGTACTCCCACTTTTGGGCCAAGCCAATAGTCATTACCTAAGGGGAAATGCTATGGACTAGCAATCGTCCGTATTAGGCACTTCCTTACGGATTTACACATCATCAATAAGCCCCTGGAAAGCTGAGGGTTCAGCCTTCAAATTTATCCCGGGATCCCAATTTTGAATCCTGCTCACGTCCACAAATTTGTCGTTGCACCCTTCTGAGGGGGCCATTTCAAATTGGTGGTTGAGCGAGAGTTTATCCTCCAGGATCCCTTAACGTTCTAGAGGTATGATTTTTGCACCTGATAATGTGCAAAAATGTACGGGCTTAATGGCATGTACGTCCGACCATCAGCCCAAAGCTTTACCCCTTGGATAAAGCTTTCTTTTTAGGCCGGACCAAGGTAGGGAACTTGCCCCACAAGCAAACAAAATAGTAGCCCTACTTTCCTACCTATATAAAGGCTAAAGGTAATTATACACACTCAACTATTCCTTCCTAATTACAATCTTATATACTGTTTGCATATTTTCCTATCGAAGCCTCTTCCCCCCAAATGCCTTCGAGGGATTTTTCTTGTAGATTATTAGCACGACGGATAGTAGGGTACAATGGCATAAAAGAGGCAGCAATTGATTAGCACGCCCAGTGGAACCCATCGAATGCAGTTCTATATCATTTTGCAATTTATGCCATCCCCTACGACAAGATCATTTGTTGGAGTGAAATATTGAAGGATAGAGGAGTTTCGGCTGCCGAAGAAGAAGTACAGTCCCCTTACTGGAGAAGAAAGGGTGTGGGACCAATTAGATGGATCCTACCCCCCAGGCATAGGTAACCAACACATGGAGAGTGTCCGGGATTAGATCCTGGAAACAACATGATTTGAGGGCCGTCAGATGCAAGCCCTCGTGCATCCGAGTACTCTAAGAGGACGGTTATGAGCATTGAGCTTGGTTTGGGGGTGTTATAGCCCCTAACACACAGAACCAGGCATGGAGGCCCAGAAAGGATGTGTCACAATTCACAGAAGCTACGGTCGATTCACAAGTGGAGCCTACGGTAGGGGCCATTCAGAGGATGGGGGGCACGAACAGTGCAATCCCCCAGTCGCAATAGGACCAGATGCAACTAGCCCAGACTCTTAGATCTGCGGGGTATCAGGTAAGACCCCCAATGCTCTGGCAATAGATGTCCAGCAACATGTGGGGGTCCCACATTCAATGCCCCTGGCATTAAACCAAAGGATTCGGATGTAGGCTCCTCCATGACCAATCCACCCATTGAATATGGGGGTCAGAACCGGTATCAGCCCACGATCCCCTCGAACTATTTCACTCAAACCGTGGCTAATTCAGTACCAAATTCTATCCCTAGTTTTGAAAGGCTGACGATCTCTTAATCGATGCCATGGCAAATGAATGGATATCCTGCACTCATGGGTTTGGCCAGAGATGCTCCCATACGATCCCTATCACCTGAGGCATCAGTAGATACCATATAGTTCGGCTATTAGAGGATTATAGGCGAGGTACATGGCTTCAAACTAGGAGCTCACCAATGAAGCCTCCTGGGATAAATCAACGGGGAGATCCACGAATGGGGGGAGAGTCAAGTGACTCTCTCACGAGAGAGCTTGATAGACTAATCGGTCCATTAGGCTAAGCTGCAGCCTCTCCCTTCAGCCCCACCATAATGGCCAACCAAAGGCCACACAATGTCAAACCTCCCCAGGGCTCCCTATTCACAGTGGAGATTCAAACCCTCTGGAAAACATCCAGACCTTCCTCAGTCTGATCAACTTAAGAGACTTTGATGAACAGTTGACGTGTAAGCTGTTGGGAAGCTACCTTCGGGGAAAGGCCCAGGAGTGGTTCAACAAGCTAGCCAAAAGATCATTGCATTCTTATAGGGTCTTCGGAAGGGCCTTGCTAGGTTAGTCCTTTCAGAAGAAGAGGTTTACAAAAACCTTGGTAGAACTTTACCACGTCAAGCAAAAGAAGTGGGAGTCGACCCAGGCATACTATCATAGATATGCGGACGAGAACCTCAATGTGATCAATCATACTGAGGATGGAGTAATATTATGTTATATGAATGGGAAGTCCGATATCAACCTATACAAGAAATTGGTCTCGAAAATGCTGGAGACCTTGCAGCAGCTACAAGAGATTGTGGAACAATACTCCAAGATTAAAGGGGCCGCAAAAAGGAAAAGAGAGGGGGACAGAGGTGGCAAAAAAGGCCCCAAGCACCCTGAATAATCCAGGAAACCAGAGGCTTCGAAAAAGAGCTTCGAAAACTATGCCCCCCTGACTAAGTATGTGACAGAAATATATTTCATCCATAAAGGCCTGTTTCGAATACCACCACAAGGAAAGGATTTCCCCAGAAAGAATGACTCACCTAAGTACTGTGGCTTCCATCAAGAATGGGGTCACGACTTAAATGAGTTCCGCCACCTAAAGGAAGAGATAGAAATATGCGCTAAAGAAGGGTTTCTCTCGAATTGCATTGAAGGATCAAAGGGAGGAACCTCTTCTAAGCGCAAGAAAAGCCATTGGAAGGGTGGAAGAAATTGAGGAAATCGAGGGGCTAAAAAACAGCAATCACATGAGATCGAACAAGCAAGAAATATGGTGAGGGAGAATGATGGACCCGAGGTTGAAGAAAGGGTGGATCGAAACCAAATAGATGGGCCAAACTGGGTAATTAATTTCATCAATGGCATAGTAGGCGACAAGTCATCAAACACAATCATTAAGGCACAGTTTAGGTACATTCCCTCTGGAGATCCCATTCAGAACTGGTTTCGACCAGAAGAAGTGATCACTTTGTCAGAAGCAAACCTGGTGCCTAGTCGAACCCTCCTATATGGATCCAATGGTCATACATGCAACAATTAGGGATTTCTGTGTTAAAAGGGTGTTTGTCGATGACGGGAGTGCGGTAGAAGTGTTGTCTGCCAATTGCTTTGATCAGCTTGGGCTCGACCGTGAAAGATTGAAAAGAACAACATCCCCTCTCTCTGGCTTTACTGGGAAAATAGTTTTACCGAGTGGCAGATGGAGAAAATGAGGTCACAATTGATTGTCGTTTTGCAATAATCGATACGGTATCCCCCTACAACGTGATATTGGAAAGACCTTGGATGTTCCAAGCCCGAGCGGTATGGTTCCCCTACCATCTGACAATGAAATTCCCCACAAAGAAAGAAGTAGCAATCATAATGGGGGGATTAGCCAGCGGCCAGAAGTTGTTTAGCCATTGCGCTAAAAGAGGCAAAGAGGGATGAAAGGGTGCCTTTGATCAATGGGGAGATCAAACCCACAGACACTGAGCCAATAACTGTTCGGGAAAAGGAACTGTGCCTGTGGGAAAAATGATACCCTCCTCGATAAATAGAGAGCTGAAGGACCTGTTGGATAACTATGTCGATGTGATTTCTTGGGACACCTTTGACCTAATAGGGGTTCTGGAGCAGGTGAGACTAAATGCAGATCCTTCCCAAAAGCCGATAAAATAGAATAGAATATCATATGCCCCTGAAAGGGCGGAGGCCATAAAAGAATAGGTCCTAAAGCTACTTAAAGCTGAAGTGATTGAAGAGGTGTTCTATCCTAAATGGATAGTGAATCAGGTGATGGTTCCCAAGCAAATGGGGCTTGGAGAATGTGCATTGATTTTAGAGACCTTAACAAATGTTACCTAAAGGACATCTATCTCTTACCCTCCGTTGACGTACTGGTAGAAGCCATTGCGGGATATGAGGTTTTAGCATTTTTTATGCCCACAAGGGCTATCATCAGATACCCATGGCCAAAGAGGATAAGCAAAATACGTCTTTCATAATAGACGTAGGTACATTTTGCTATAAAAGATGCCATTTGGACTGAAGAACGCTGGAGCCACCTATCATAGATTGGTTGATAAGTTGTTCCAAAGGCAAATCGGAAGAAACGTTGAAATATACTCAGATGATATGGTGGTGAAAAGTAGAAGCTTTGATCAGTTCCTTTTGGACCACGAGGAATCATTCCAGACGCTTCGAAAATCCAACCTAAAGCTAAACCCAGCGAAGTGTGTAGTCGGGGTAGGAGCAGGAAAATTCCTCGGATTTATGGTCTCAGAAAGGAGTATTGATGTTAACCCTAAAAGAATTGAAGCTTTATTGCAGATGAAGCTCCCTCAGTTGGTGAAGGATGTCCAAAGATTAATAGGGTCCCTTGCGGCCCTTAGTCGATTCCTTTCGAAGGGGGTGGAAAAACACTTACCATTTTTCGACATCCTTCGAAAAGCCAAGAAGTTCGAATGGATGGCACACTGTGGCAAAGCCTTCCGGGAGTTGAAGGACCACTTGCAAAGTTTACCCACCCTAATGAAGCCAGAAAAGGAGGAGGATCTGTATTTGTACATCTCGGCATCCCCCTTGGCTATCAGGTGCAGTTCTGATAAAGGAAAAAGACAGAGCCCAACACCCTGTCTACTTTGTAAGTAGAGCTTTGCATGGTCCGGAAACTAGATACACTGCCCTCGAAAATCTTATATTGGTCCTTATCCACACTGTGAGGCATCTTCGGTCGTACTTCCAAAGTCATACGATCATCTTACTCATGAGTCATCCGATAAGGCAAGTACTTCTCAAGCCGGAGGCCTCGGGATGAATGATGAAGTGGGTCATCAAACTAGGTGAGCATAACATCTAGTTCCGCCTAAGAAAAACCATCAAGGGCCAAGCTTTAGCGGACTTCATTGTAGAAACTACTGAACCAATCATAATACATGAAGAGAAAGAGTCCGAAGAGGCCTGTCAGTTGTATGTGGATGGTTCATCACATTCCAGAGGCAGTGGGGCCGACATCTTGCTAATAAACACCGAGAAGAAAGACTGCCTATGTGCCTTACACTTTGAATTCAAGGCTACAAATAATAAAGCAAAATATGAAGCCCTGATCACAAGCCTTCGAATAGCCATGGACTTGGGCGTTTGAAGTTTGGACATATTCAGCGATTCCCAGATTGCGGTCCTTCAAGTCAAGGGGGAATATGAGCTAGGGAAAGGACCCTACAGCGCTATCTAGAAGTGGTGAAGCCCCTTCTTGGATATTTCCACCATTATACCCTCACACAAGTCCCTCGAGAGAAAAATCACAAGGCCAATGCTTTAAGCAAGTTAGCTTCATCCGATATGGACTTGCAATCTCAAGGGCCTCTGTTGGTGAAGACATTGAGTAAACCAAGCTTTGATACGAGGCAACGGTGGTCATGGTAGAAGAACATGATTTATGGGTAACGCCTATCATTGGCTACCTTCGAGATGGTACCCTCCCGGAAGACACTGTCGAAGCAAGGAAGATTAGGCGTTAAGTCTGTAGGATTCTTTGTATCTTTGGGTTCACTTTTTTTAATATGAAACTGCATTCCTTATAATTGATCCTTCAAGAAAATTAGAATGCATTTCCTAGAAATTGAGTCAGAGGTGTTCGGAAGGTCTGAACTGCCCACCGAAAAACCTTAGCGACGCAGATCCCTTAAACGTAATTGAAATAGGTCTCCTTGAATGTCCTTTGGGCACGTTCCCCTTGGACATTCAAAGATCGCCTTAGGGGCACTAATCCCTCCGGCTAACAATTCGGAAAGAGTCTGAACTGCCCACCGAAGGCCCAAGGACATTGACCCTGTAGGCCAACAATTTGGAAGGGTCTGAACTGCCCATCGAAGACCTCAGGGCGCAGATCCCATAAACGTAATTGAAAGAGGTCTCCAAGAATGTCCTTCGCGCATGTCTCTCTTGGAGGTTCGGAGATTTCCTTAGGGCCACTAATCCCTGCGGCTAACAATTCGGAAAGGGTCAGAACTACCCATCGAAGGCCCTAGGGACACTGACCTCATAGGCCAACAACTCGAAATGGTCTGAACTGCCCACCAAAGACCTTACACTTCCACAGAGACCTCCTTCTAGCACCGATTTTCAAAACCGGTGCCAAAAATGTAATAGCACTGGTTTTTTAAAATTTTAACACCGAATTTTAAAATTGGTGTTAATTTAACTCCATTTTTTTTAATTTAATAACCAATTTTGTAGAAACCGGTGCTAAATTTTAAAATAGCACCGATTTTTTAAAACAGGTGCTAAAAATTAAAAAATTCATTTTTCCGCCAAAGAAATAGCCAAAAATTTTTAAATAGCACTTGCTTTGGAATTTTAGCACCGGTTTTTTAAAAACGGTGCTAAATATTTTTAAAAATCTATTTTTCGGCCAAAAAATCGTCGAAAAATTCAATATAGCACCGGTTATTAAAAACCTGTGCTAAAATTTTTAAAAATTCATTTTTCCCGCCAGAGAAATAGCCAAAACTTTTAAAATTAGCACCGGTTTTAAAAACCGGTGCTAAAAATTTAAAAATAGCACCGGTTTTTAAAATTCGGTGTTAAAATTTTAAAAAATCATTTTTCCCGCCAAAGGAATTTTAAATATTCATCAAAAATTTTTAAAGTTCAATCTTTCCGCCAAAGAATTCAAAATATTTGCCAAAATGTTTTTAAAAAATTTGCCAAAAAATTCAAATAATCTTTCCAGAAATTTTATCGGTTGTGAGCAGCTACGCGCAACCGCTCTAAGCTAATTGTTTTTTGAACTTTCAAAATCGTTCACTTCTTTTGTTGACTTTTACTAATAACTAAGTTAAGTTAAATTAATCAACGATCAATGTATATAAATACGAATATTTATTTTTACATTAACTAATTAACGTTCAACCATTAATTGATTTAGTATACATAAATACAACTTTAACTAGTCAACGGTTAATCCTTATTTGATTTTCAATAAATAAACGTTAATAACTAGACTTACTTTGACTAATCAACGGTCAAACTCTACTTTACTTTCAATATATAAACACTAATAACTAAGTTAGCTTTAACTAATAAACGTTCAACCCTTACTTTACTTTCTATATATGAACACTAATAACTAGGTTGACTTTGACTAATCAACGGTCGAACTTTACTTGATTTTCAATTAAACACAAATAACTAAGATGGTTTTAGCAAAGTAACGGTCAAATTGTACTTAACTTTTTATATGTAAACACTAGTGACCAAGCTGACTTTAACTAATCAATGGTCAAACTTTACTCGACTTTCAATATATAAAAACTAATAACTAGGTTGACTTTGACTATATATAAGAGGATACAACAATTCAAGATCATCTCCTCGCTGTATGATTATGGTGGACCTCGCAAAGGCATTCGAAACGGTTTCCTGGGATTTCCTACAAGAGGTTCTAACCCGCCTGGGCTTCCCGCATGTATTGGTTGACAGAATCATGGAATGCGTAACAACATCGACTTTCTCCATTGCGATAAATGGCAAATTATGTGACTTCTTCAAAAGCAAAAGGGGAGTTTGTCAGGGTGACCCGCTCTCCCCCCTACTCTTTGTCATTTGCATAAAATACCTCTCGAGGCTGCTGAAAATGAAGACAGAATCCACTTCGTTCTCATATCACCCCAGATGCAAAAATATGAAAATAACCCACCTAGCTTTTGCTGATGACTTGATGCTCTTTTTGAAGACGGATCGGACCTCTGTTCATACCCTCATGTCTGTACTCAATGATTCCCAATAAACCTCCTGCTTGGCCATTAACGCCGCAAAGTCACAATTCTTCGGGGTGGGTATAAAAGATGACTTAAGCTTCACAGGTATACCGTGGGCTACCTTTCCAGTCAGGTACTTGGGCATCCCGCTGGACTCCAGTAAATTGATGGTCTCTCAGTTTCATACACTCCTCAATAGCGTCGACAATGAAATTGCAATATTCAAAGGGCATATTTTATCATATGCGGGAAATCTGGAACTCATAAAGTCTGTGGTCCAGGGCATTATTGGTTTCTGGATATAACACTTCATCAGACAGGGTAACGTGATGGAATCACTTGAACAAAAATGCAAACATTTCCTGTGGGGAGAAAAGAAACGGAAAAAGGTGTCCTGGACGAGGCTTTGCACCCCGAGAAGTAATGGGGGTCTGGGAATTTGGGACTTCAAAATATGAAATATGGTCGTCATGGCACAGCAGCTATGGGATATACACTCAAAAAGGAAATTTCCCTGGGTCCGATAGGTCCATTCACAATTCCTGAGCACGAGCAATATATGGCTTGTACACCCAAGGGCCCCATGTGGCAGAATCTTGGAGAAGTTTTCACTCTACTTCATGAATCTGTGTGAACTCCAGGACAAACTAGTCATCATATCAAGTGGCTCAAGCAACTTGCTCAGGGACATGCTGGCGGTTTGGGCAGGATCTGGTAAATTCATGGCGATGGCTCATGATCAGCTACACAGGTTTAGCTATCCTCACTTGTATGATATACCCACCCTCCCAAAGGCCAGATTCTGTAAATCAATTTGGCGTGGATCCATACCCCCCCTGGTTCTCTTTCATTACCTGGCTTGCTTCGCTTGGTCGATTGCAAACCAAAGACAAGTACCACGGAGGCGAAGATGTACCCACAGATCATATCTGCTCCCTATGTCGTTCGGAGGAAGAGACGCATGAACACTTGTTCTTCCAATGTGACTTTGTACGAACTGTATGGGATAAGGTGCGATTCTGGATTGGATTGAGAAGAGCCACAAATTCCATTCCACCTCGGAGAAATGGATCAGAAGACAGGTACGAGGATCGAAATTAAAAAGAACAATGGGACCGCTGGCATTAACAACTACGATGTATTACATATGTAGTGAAAGGAATAAAGTTCTCAAGCAAGGACTTCGACCGGATTCAGCTAGGGCATTCAACCATATACAAAAAAATGCTCCTCATCCTCAACAGACTATTCCCACATGAGCTGCTGTTCTAAATAGGGAACCGTCACTAAAAGCCTGCACAGATGTGGCAAATATCGCATTCTTTTTCATCGAATACATTCTCAAAAGTTTCATGCAGGAAAGCACATTGGCGAATTTCAGAGGCCCACCCGGGAGGTAAACATTTCTTTGCAGGTAAGTATAAGGCCGGACACCTTTACGGTGGAGTTGAGGATCATACGTTCGACCTCTTAACTGCTCGGACATCGTTTTGGAAGGCCAACAACACCCAAACCAATATAGGTGTATATGGTATAACCAATCTACACCACTTCATCTTTTTGCAGAAGTGGCACGGAGGCGCCATCCCATCCTATCTTTTCCAGGACTGTGAATGCATGGATGGCCTCCTCGTGGAGAAGATAAAAAAAGGGGTCGCTCGGGGGTGGGTGGTTCAACGATTGAAGGGTGGCTCGAGGGATAGGTGGTAGGTACGTGGTTCGAGGGTTGAAAGATTGTTTGAATGGTAGCTCGAGGGTTGAAAGATGGTTCGAATGGTGGCTCGAGGGTTGAAAGATGGTTCGAATGGTGGCTCGAGGGTTAGGATGGTTCGAGGGTTGAAGGATGTTCCGAGGGTTGAAGGATGCTTCGAGGGTTGAATAATGCTTCGGGGGTTGGGGGTTCGAGGATAGATGGACTAAGGTATTCGAGTGCTGAAGCCATTTGAGTGCTCGACGGGGGCATTCGAGAGCTGGAAGTGTTCGAGTGCTCCAGGGGGGCATTGGAGTGTTGGAGTGTTCGAGTGCTGGGGACCATTCAAGGGGTGGTCCGTCTTACCCTCGAGGGATAGTTCAAGGAATTTGCTTCATTTTTCCTCCAGTTTTTCCTCGAGTACTAGAATGGAGCATTCAAGGGAAGTGGGAGTTCGAGTGCTCAAAAGGCATTCAAGTGTTGAAGGCTGGTTCGAGGATAGATGGACTGAGGTATTCGAGTGCAGAAGGCAGTCGAGTGCTCGACATGGGAATTTGAGGGCTGGAAGTGTTCGAGTGCTCGAGGGGGCATTTCGAGTGTGGGAAGAATTCGAGGGTTCAAGGGGGCCATTTAAGGATTGAAGCTATTCGTGTGATGATTGTCCTCGACTGGGGTTTTTCTGAAGCACCCTCGAGGGGGCACATTCGAGTGCAGAAATCGAATACTCAAGGGGGGCATTCGAGTGAAACAAGAGTTTAAGTGCTCGAAGGGGCATTCGAGGATTGAGGATGTCCGAATACTAGTGGATCGAGAACCAAATAGTGGTTCGAGGATAGATGGACTGAGGTATTCGAGTGCTGAAGGCATTCGAGTGCTCGACAGGGACATTCGAGAGCTGGAAGTGTTCGAGTGCTCGACAAGGCATTTAAGTGTTGGAGGAATTCGAGTGCTCAAGGGGGTCATTCGATGGTTGAAGCTTTTCGACTGCCGAAAGCCCTCGAGGGATGGTTTGTTTACCCTCGAGAGGGATTCGCCTCGTTTTGTCCTCGAGGAGTGGCTCAAGGACAGCCTCAAAAAAATAGCAGCTCCCCTTCATCTGGCCAAAAGGATTTCCTATGGTAGTTGCATGGCCATTCAGGTCGGTTAGGGGGTAAATTAATTCTGCGTACGCAAATTAATTAACCCCTTGCTAGGTATCACTTGGATTTAACGGTTGCGCTATTTGCCTGCGCTGCACTGAAAACTATAAAATGGCATCAGGCTGTCCATTTGCCTAAAATGGAAAGGACGGTTACAAAACCGTTACGCGGGGCATGCGCAGTAGAAGTCATGCCCGGTCTCTTATCACTAGGAGGTTTATCTGCAGGGAACAACTAGGATCACAACAGACTACGGTCATTCTGCTCCCAAGCCCAAAGAAAAACCTCGGCCCACATCCAGAGATCGTTATCAAAGGCCAATAACACCTCTCTATCTTCATCTTAGAGGTGTACATGGTAGAAGTGGTGTGCCAGCTCTTCCCGGAGGAGAGGAAATACTACTTCATTTGAAGGCCGAGACCTCTCTCGGTTTGGAAGACACCTGTGGGGAGCAAATCACAGCGAACAAAGTCGGTTCACACTACCGGTTGCATGGATGTTGTATGGAGTGAGGGGGCTAGTGAGTTTGTTCTCATGCCACCTCTGATTTCAGGGATTCAGGGAACTATTGAGTTTGTTCTCATGCCTCTCTGTTTTCAGGGATGATATTCACAGGCCTTGGTTACCACGACGGGGTTAGCATATTTTGGCCACCTTGTTGTAACATCTACATCAGGGGTAGTCTTACTAGGTTTCATGTATTAGGGAGTGGGACAAGGTTTCCCACTCCCATTGACTCTCACAGTTTCTTTTTATTTACCATTACCTTCGACTAGTGACTAAGCTGACTTTAACTAATCAACGGTCAAACTTTACTCGACTTTTAATATATAAACACTAATAACTAGGTTGCTTTCTCTAATCAACGGTCAAACTTTACTTGGCTTTAAATATATAAACACTAATAACTAAGTTGACTTTAACTAATCAACGGTCAAAGTTTACTTGACTTTCAATATATAAACACTAATAGCTATGTTTACTTTAACTAATCCACGGTCAACCCTTACTTGGCTTTATACATAAAAATACTAATAACAAAGTTGGCTATAACTAATCCACGGTCAACTCTTGCTTGGCTTTCTATATACGAATACAAATAATAGAGTTGACTTTAACTAATCGACGGTCAACTCTTACTTGACTTTCAATATATAAACACTAATAACAAAGTCGACTTTAACTAATTAACGATTAAACTTTATTTGAATTAGTATATAATAAATACTAATAAAATGTTTGACTTTAACTAATCAACGGTCAAACCTTACTTGACTTTCTATATATAAATACTAGTAACTAAGTTGACTTTAACTAATCAACGATCAAACTTTACTTGACTCTCTCTATATCGAAACACCAGTGACTAAGCTAACTTTAACTAATCAACGGTCAAACTTTATTTAACTTTCAAAATGTAAACACTAATAACTAGGTTGAATTTGTCTAATCAACGGTCAAACTTTACTCGAATTTCAATATATAAACACTAATAACTAGGTTGCTTTCTCTAATCAACGGTCAAACTTTACTTGACTTTCAATATATAAACACTAATAACTAGGTTGCTTTCTCTAATCAATGATCAAACTTTACTTGACTTTCAATATATAAACACTAATAACTAAGTTGACTTTAACTAATCAATGGTAACCCTTACTTGGCTTTCTACATACAAATACTAATAACAAAGTTGGCTCTAACTAATCTATGGTCAACCCTTACTTGGCTTTCTACAGACAAATACAAATAACAAAATTGACTTTAACTAATCGACGGTTAACTCTTACTTGACTTTCAATATATAAACATTAATAATAAAGTTGACTTTAACTAATTAAAGGTCAAACTTTATTCGAATAATTATATAATAGATACTAATAAAAATGTTTGACTTTGTTTAATCAACGGTCAACCCTTACATGACTTTCAATATATAAACACTAATAACTAAGTGGACTTTAACTAGCTAACGGTCAAACATTATTTGATTTTAGCTAATGAAAACTTTAAAGGGCTTAAACCCATAATTTTGGCCCAAACCCCATTTCCTATTTTCATATACTCAGCCTTCCTTCTCCCTTGCCCACATTTCATTCGATCGAACCCACCGTCCCCCCGCCTCCTCTGGTTTTTTTTGCCGATCAGCCACCGGCCATATATCATCTGAAAGTTGAAGGAATGGGAGATGGCGCCGGCACTGGTTAGGGAGGCGATCTCGCATTATCTCGTCTTCCCGCTCAAAGCCTTGTCTTTTTTTCCTTTAACGCACAGAACCCATGGTTCGCTAATATCTCCGCCATTCATTGCCACCGCTTGTAGGTCTCCTCGACGTCGCCGTTATCCTCATGTCTGAGACGAACGCCGTCAGCCAATTGCTGTCGATGGAGATTCAGTGGTGCCGACTGCCCGTAAAATAGGGCTTCGCTATAAATGGTAAGAACACGACTTTTTTCCCTCGATCCTGTCTCATTTTTCCTCTTTGATTGCGTGTATTTAGTTTCTCTTATTCCCTCTTTAATATTTAGGGGTAAAATCTGGGTTTGGAGGGTGATTTTCCAAGGGTTTTATACTTTTTAGAATTTTTCTTGTTTTCTTGTGATTTCTGGGGTGTTAGAGATGCTAGGCTATTTTTTTTTTTTGCTTGTGTAAAGGTTGTGTGGTGTTACATAGTTGTCGACTTTAGTAGTGTAGTAGTAAAAATAAGCTAACTGATTTTTACATCTTTTGGTCCCCTAACATATGTTCTCCTCTGATTTTTACTATTGTTTCTTTGTGACTATTGATGAATTAAAGTATATAGATAGTTTCAAATTGTTACTTCAAATTGGCTTCTGTTTTGTATGGCATTTATGCAAAGATTAGGTATAGTGTCATTCTAGATGATAGTAGAATCACGCATGTATGGTTCTGGTACTTTTAAGTTCATTCCCAGGTTTACTTGAGGTACTTTCTGTAGTGGATAGAATCTTGTGGAGGAAAATGTTAAAAACATGAGATCTAGTGGTGATAGACTTTATCTTCCTGGTAATCCTTTAATTTTCTGACAATTTGATGCATGAGCAATAATGGTACTTTACTTACCCTCCTAGAAATCCTTCTTAGATTGTTTTGATTATTTTTACACTGTGGGAAGAGTTGTTGATGGAAGGGAGATAATGGTTCATTTTTCCAATTATGGTCCAAATGCAGAACGAATGTGAGTGTTGCATATTTTACATTGTGGACTTAGTATTCTAGTTGCAGTCAGGAGTTTCGGTTGTGGTGAACTTTTTCCCAGGTGCGCTATCTTTTGGTGGTGCTCTTATGTGATTATATCTTCATTGTCTGGAATAAAAGGAAAAATGGAGAGTGAAGATTTTACCTATGTCTGTTTTTTAGTTTCATTACTTGCGAATTGCATCTAATTGGAGCTTCTTCTATGTTGTTTACCCATGTAGTGTGATGAAGAATGTGAGTACTTGATAGAGCTTACAAAGCCTAAAATGGTGAAGTCAACCGTGGTTGATAGTGATACTGGCTAAACTAAAGATAACAGGTTAATATTATGAATTCTTTTATTCATTTGTATGTAGAGTCTTTTGTTATTTTCTCATGTATGTAGAGTCTTATTCACTGACTGTTGGTTGGCTGTTGTGCCGGGGTGAGGGTGTCGTGTTGGTGGTGGTGAGATTGATTCCTCTCCAAGGTCCCCGCCGCAATGTTTAGTCCCACGTATTATTAATTTTGTATCATAAATTTTTTTTGGTTTTATTTCTATATTATCAATTTTGTGAAGTTAATTTTATTATTAAATTAATGTCCCACTAAATTGTTATTTTTAGGGCCTTTTCCCTTCCGCTGCCACTTTCAGAGGAATGGATTTTTTTAGTTGCTGTAAATATTTTAGCACCGGTTAAAAAATCGGTGCTATCAACAAAAACCTATGCTAAAATTAACAAAACAAAACGGTGCTAAAATTAGCACCGGTTGAAAAACCGGTTCTAAAATTAGTACCGATTTAAAAATCGGTGCTAAAAAACCCGGTGCTGTCGCGGTACATATTAGCACCGGTTTAAAAACTGGCTCTTACAAAAAAACCAATGCTAAAAGTAGGGATTTAGAACCCTTTTTTCCAACCGGTGAAACCGTTTCATTGGTTACTTAGGCTCCGGGTTTTTTTTAAAAAAAACTAGTGCTAGAACAAAAAAAAACCGGTGCTAAAGGGGGGTTTCTGTGATAGCGTTAGGGATATCCCTTAAATGTAATTGAAATAGGTCTCCTAGAATTTCCTTCGGGCACCTTCCCTTGGGACATTCAGAGATCGCCTTATGGGCACCAATCCCTCCGGCCAACGATTCAGAAAGGGTCCGAACTACCCACCGAAGGCCCTAGAGACACTAACCCCATATGCCAACAATTTAGAAGGGTCCAAACTGTTTCCTTAAGACCTTAGGGATACATATCCCTTAGACATATTTGAAATAAACAAGCACTTAAGGCTTAGGCCTGGCAAAATACATGAAGGATCAGCAAAGCTTCGTTCGATTGTGTGAACCACACAGAGCAAAGACCTTGTAAATTGCTTGAAAAAAGTCAGAGAAACAAGTTTAAGAAATTTAACTTGGGGGCAACGGCCCTACCTGAAAAGGGGAAAAAATACTTAACAATAGAGAAAAGAGAACGTGTTTGTATTAGGCCAACATGGCTATTTTAAAGTTACACAGAAATAAATTACAAGTATTTTAAAAAATAGGAACCTTAAGACTTAGCATCGGGGTCTCCTAACTAAAGGGTATTCTTCTTCTTCGTCGAAAGACCATGGTCGACTTCGACCAGCCAAAGATAAAGAACCTCTTTCTCGGCGAGCGAAAGAGTGGCTTTGGTCGTGTTAGCTCTTTGAGCTGAAGTCATAGGAGGAGGGGCTTCACCTAATCTAGAAGCCTCAATTCTCCTAGGGGCAGTACGAGAGCTTGAAACTCCCGTCATTGCTTCATGCACTCTGTCTAGCCACCTCTTAGCCTCTTCGTACACTTCACGGTATTTGGGGATCTGAGTAATATGTTTCCTCCATGATATTGATAATGTATCTAAGAAAGCCTTCAAAATCTTCAATCAGTGGAGCTTCAACTATCCCGATTCGAAGCTCGTATGCTCAAAGGTTGTTGGTCGTTGTCTTGTAGGTTGAATACAGTTCCGAGAGCTCTTTATCAACCTTCTCTTTGTCCCTACAAATGGAAGCAATGAAGGCCTAATTTTCCTTAATGGTTCAATCTAAAGGTGGAACTAGGTCTCGCTGATAGGTTCGGACTTCTGCTTTCCACTGTTTAAGTTTTTCGCTAGCAGCCATTAAGGCCGTTTGAGCCACCTCTATGTTTTCTTGGGCCATCTAAGACTGAAGAAGATAGCTTTCAATGAACTCGTTCAGCCGAGAAGTTGATGCTCCACCAGTGGCTCTGTAGTCTTTAGCAGCCAAAAAACATTCATACATTGAAGAAAACCTGTGGTGGTTATCTCTTCGAGAACATCATTGTACTGGGCTTTGAGGGATCGAAAATCTCCCAGAATTTCATCCTTAGCAGTACCAAGGGATTCCCTTTCCTCTCTCGAATGGCTCAACACCTCGAGGAGTTCCTGTTGCCTTTCATGAAAACCACTGCGCCATAATCCCAGTTCCTCGTATACTGCTAGCAGCTCCTTTTTGAGCCAGACAGACTTGTATCAAAACTAGGATGCCTCAATCTGATGCTCCTAAGCCCATTCCTCGATCTGGTGATACCACTCCTTCATGATTTGAAAGTAGAAATTGAAGGAGGTACCCCTTTGCAAATTGGTTGGGGGGGCGAAATGGTACCAAGTCTAAAGTCTACGAAAGACAAAAGAAAAAATAGATAAGTATGAGAAAATAGGAGTCCTCATTAATGGAAAGAAATGAGTACATCAGGAGCCCCGAAAGGGAGAAATTTTCATACATTGTTTCCTACGCTAAATGCCTCCTGAGATGAATGCGAAGGGGTAGGCCTATATCGAGATCTCGGATCAATATGAGGATCCAATTCTTTCCACTTGATGTCTTCATCCACCTCCAGGCCATGGATCTCCTCCGTGCAGAAATACTTACCGGAGGCCTTCAAATGCTCGAACAATGGGAGTTTGATCCCCCATCCTAGATAGACTTCCACCATAGATGGCTTAGTTTTTTGGGCTTCGAATTGTTCTTGTAAACATCTATCATAGTAGCATACTTAGCCAGAAGGTCCTTGGAGAGGGAGCGGGCCAAACTGTTTCGGGTAACCCCAACCAAGAGCTCCGAAATAGAGGAGAAAACATCCCAGAACCCCTGGGTTTTAACCACCCTATTAGTATAGGCCTCAAAAGTCAAAGCCTGTTGTTTGGGAGAGAAAAGGCTAGACACCATAAAAATTTCTGCGTAGGCTTCTAAAAGCTTTGCCTTAAGCCCTTTCAGAAGACTGTCTTTCTCGGTAGCCTGTTTTTCAAGCTCCCTTTTGTAAACAAGGACTTGTTTCTCTAGCTCCCCCTTGTGAATTAGGGAATGTTCCTCAAGCCCCCCCTTGTCAATAAGAGCCCTTTTCTCCAACTCTGCCTGATGGGCGAGGGCAGCGACAGCACGCTCAACCTCATATTCGGAGGCCACCTTCTCCAAATCTTTTATGTAATGCGAAGCAGCTTCACGCAAATCCCCTTCAAGCTCCTTAGACTTAGCAATAGCTTGTTCAGCCTCTTAAACCTTCATCAAGTAGGCATGGATAATAGAATCCAAGGAAACTGAGAATGGTGCCTCCGGGACGAGAGTTAGACGACCCTCCACATGCGGAGAAGGAAATTTTCTTCTTTCCCGAAAGGGGGCCGGCCTCCGTGCTGGCTTTCTCAGAGGGACCAAGTTCGGTCGTGGGGTTGAACGGAGGGGACATATCATTCCTTGGCCTTTGAGGGGAAGGCTGGGGTGTCAAGGCACTATCGTGACCCCGTTTCCTCCCACTGTCTTCATCCAGGAGTTTTGACTAAACCTCGGAGTATCCCCCGGTCGAACGGGGGCTAAAATTAGGGTGGCTGTGAGGGACTTCTGGAGAGGCCTCCACAAAATTTTCCTCGACCTCCATCACATTGTCAAAGCCAAGATTTGCAGTAAAATCCACTGAGTAAAAGAAAAAAGAGGAAAACACAGATCAGCAAACAAAAAAAGGGAGGGACTGGATAAAAGCAAAAGCTAGAAAAAAACTAAGGATGTCGTAAACACCTTCAAAATATGAAGAAGAGATCCCAATGGGATCCTCTTCAGTTTCTCTGCTAAGGCAGGCTCCGGCATGGCCTTAGTAGTTTTGAAGGCACACCTTGAAAGTTTAACGCTGCTACCCTCAGTCTTTCGCTTCTTCGCATCCTTTTAAACCCTCTTCATCAACAGCCGAAGAGGGCTTCCTTTTTACTTTTGTTCTGAGAGAATGATCATCCACACCTTTCTTCTTGATTGTGGCACCCTCCTCTTTATTGATAGGTGTCCTCTTCTTAGAAATCTTCTCATTCTTGGCAAGCTTCTCCTTTTTTATCCCTTTGCTAAAAATAGATTCCACAGCCTCCGCTGGAGGTTTGATTCGAACTGCCCCTAGATTATAGATCAAGTCATATACTTCCTCTGGCCATACGAATTCAAAATTCACTTAGATATCGAGAAGGTTCAGATTCCAATCTAGAACAAAGTAATCCTCGGCCTCCTTCTCAAAAGTAAAAATAAGAGCTTTTTGCCACCCTTTGCAACTTGTGGCGATCTTTATGGGGTAATCCGAGAATCTGTTACACAGAGTCACGATTCCTCCAAGAGTTTTATCCTAACCTCTAGTTGAATGCATGACTGATCTGTTGCCAGAGAGGTAGTATAATGACCTTAACAGCTCATACTAAAAAGTGACACCCAAAATGTTGTACCAGTTTATAAATCCCATAACCAGCAGGATGACGTTCGAATGCACTTGGGCCAAGCTCACTTAATGCTTCTCCAAAAGATGAGAGAGGATGAGGGGAATAGGGAAACATAATCCAAACTTGAAGTGGCGCTCGTAGACAGCGCACCGACCGGACCTTGTATCCCTCGGATTTACATCTTCTTGGAGGACCTCTAACTTCAAGTCCTGTGGAATTCTCACCCATGAAGGGAGGGTCTTCAACAATTTAGCTATCTTTGGAGCCAGTGTTTTCAGTCTTTCGGGAACAGTAGCTAATATCTTCTCAAAAAAACTAAGATATTCTTGCCTCATATTCCCAAATCTGGGCCCAGCTTTGGACTCAGGACCTTGACAGTACCCATTTTCGGTGAAAGCCCGGGGGCGGAATGTAGTTATTGCTAGAACTGCCCCCAGCACCTGAACCCATGGCAGAATAGTTGGTCGCCGAAGATTGAACGGTGCCGAAATCTTGGAGCCGAGAATCATCAGTACCGACGGCTGAAGCAGTCGGGAAATAATATGGAATAGAACCCTTGCTAGATGAAGGCGTTTGCGACATCCTTAAACAAAATAAGGATAAAGGGTCAGGGGATTTATTAGGTAGTATCCAGAAAAGGTAGCCGGAGCTCTCGAAAAATATGAGTGGTAAAAGGGTGCCAGGAAAGTGCTCAGAGAGAAAGAGAGAAGAGTTTGGAAGTAGAGTGAAAAGTAAGGAACAGTGAAAGCCTTTTCGTGTATATATAGGAAGTTAAAAAATGGAGCAATTATTACCTCGAGCTGGAAAGTAAAAAGGCTGTTGCATGGGTAAATGGGCTATGTAGATCGAGGTAATTATGGGGAAGTGGTGCGCGCGCTTGGAGAAGAAAGGATAAGCATCACGTGCGCCATTTCCACTCCCTGCTTTGAATTCCTTTTCTCACTTTGAATTCAAATTCTAGTCCCTGGCAACTTTTCCACTTCCTAGTTTTAATTTTTAATTTTTAAATGCCTAGCTCCCTGAAGAAGGTAGGGAGGCCAGGGGCCAAACCCCTCATGACTTCGCATACGAACACCTTTAAAACTCAAGAGGATCGGGTCTACAACTCCAGGACCCTTACTTCTTAGTGGCGGGATTCGAATGCCTCATCTTCTAACAAATATCAGAAGGTTAGAAGCTGAATCCCTTTACACTAAGTATAATTTCAAAACCTCTATCTCTTAGTGGAAGGATTCGAATGCCTCACTTTCTGACAAAGATCAGAGGGCAAGAGGTTAAATCCCTTTACACTAAGATGCAGTTTTGAAACCTCTACTCTTTAGTAGAAACATTCGAACACTTCACTTTTTAGCACAGACTAAAGACATAAGTTTTGAATCCAACACATTCAAGATAGTGGGGATAACAGATCTTACACCCTGATACAGATTAGTAAACTAAAGATCGAACCCCCTTTACCTGCCCAATAAGGACCGAAAACCCACAATTCCTAACACTGATTGAAAAACCAGGGCCCAAACCCTTACCCTAGGCTACTAGGGCCCTAAGGCCACCAGGGGATATAAAAGAAGCGTAGTCCAAGCCCTTAGGCCCTACCATAGACTAGAAAGCTGAGGGCCGGACCCTCGACAAATTTTATCTACTCGAGCGAAAAGTTTGACGCTCACCTAGAACGGACCCTCAACTTACCACGGGGATGTTGAAAGCATACCACTCAGGCATTGGGAAGTTCTGGAGGTGAGTTCGGATTCGAACTCCCGGTCTGGGGATAAAATTCGAAGGCCGAACCCTCAATTCTCTAGGGGCTATTGATAATGTTCAAAACTGTACGGGCTTAATGGCCTGTACGTCCAAAAATTTTCCCAAAGCTTTACCCCTTGGATAAAGCTTTCTTTTTAGGCCGGCCAAAGGTGGAGGCTCCATAAGCAAACAAAACAGTAGCCCTATTTGCCTACCTATATAAAGGCTAAAGGTAATCATACATACTCAACTATTCAATTCTAATTAAAATCTTATATAATATATGATTACTTGGCCTTAAGAGCCTTTTTCCCCCCGGACACCTTCGGGGGATTTTTCTTGCAGATTCCGGCAAGGCGGACGACGGTGCACATCAATGTAGAAGCGGTGGAAAATTGGGGTGCATCAGCACCCATGTAATGTGTCGAGGGCCCATTCCATGTTAGCTTCAAACCTTTTGTTTAAGTGGATTAATGTGTTGGGGGCCCGACCCTCGGCTTTCTAATCTGCGTTAGAGTCCAAGGCCCTGGATCTAGCCTTCTTTATTTCCAGGGGCCTTCTGGCCAAGAAGCTTTGAGTAAGGGGTTTGACTCCAGCCTTCCAATCTGTGTTATAGTTCGAGGACCTTCAAGCTCCTATAGACAAAGCTAGAGGGTTTGACTCTCAGTATTCTAATCTATGTTATAATCTGAAAAGCTTCAAGGCCCAATATTTTTAGGTATTGGGGATTCGAAACTCATCCTTCTAATCTGTGTTAGAGTCCACGAGCATGCGTGTCCCAGTATTTAGAGAAAAAGAGGGAATCAGACCTCAGGCTTCTAAGCGGTGCTAGAGTCCGGGATCGTACGAATCACAATATTTACACATGGAAGAATTGACCTTCAGCTTTTCGATCTGTGTCGGAATCCGAGGGTGTTTGAATCCTTGTATTTAGAGATAGGGGATTCGACCTTCGACCTTCCAATCTACATTGGAATCCGAGGGCACCTGAATCCCAGTATTTGGAAATGGGGATTTGACCTTAGGCCTTCTAATATATGTTAGAGAGCGAGGTGTTTGAATCCCTGCATTCATGGATAAGGGTCCAATCCTCGGCCTTCTAATCTGTGTTAGAGAACAAGGTTCTTGGGTACCTACATTTAGGGATAAGGGGTCCGACCCTTAGCCTTCTAATCTACGTTAGAGAGCGAGGTGTTTCAATCCATGCATTTAAGGATAAAGCTAACCCTCGGCCTTCTAATCTGCGTTAGGAAGCGAGTGTTCAGATCCCTGTATTAAGGAATATGGGGTCTGACCCTCGGCCTTCTAATCTGTGTTAGAGAGAAAAGTATTTGGATCACTGCATTTAGGGATAAGAGATCCAACCCTTGGCCTTCTAATCTGTGTTAGAGAGCGAGGTGTTCGAAGTATGAGCGGGAATTGGAAAAGTCAGGAGGGCATGATGCTCACTTTTTCTTAAGAGTGTAGAGTCCAGGTTGAGTTCCACGTGCGCCGCTTTCCCCATAAATGCATTGGGTTTCTCCCCCCATGCGTCTCATTTACCCACGTACTTACTTTTTTGTGTGGCGACCCAAGGTAATGATTACCTTTTATCCCCTCTATATAAAGCTCCTTTCAATGCATTTTTCTCACTTTCACCCCAAACCATTTTCTTATTTCAAAAATCCTCTCCTCTATCAAAGCAGCTTCCCTGTGGTTCTTCCCCGGTTAACCTTTCTAAGAGTTTCGGTCCGTCTCCGGCCATCAACCAGTAAGTTCCATATCTTTTAAACTTTCATTTTTTCCTTTTTGAGATGTTGCAAACATCGTTAATAGGGAAGAGCTCTATTCCGGCCTACTTTCTGTCTTTGTGCTCCACCAGAGATGTGGAAAATTCTCGCTTCCAGTATTTTGGCGTCGTCCCTTCCTTGGACGTCGGCTTCCCTTCAGCTGACCTAGAGGCCAGAGGGGGCTCTGCTAGTTGTTCAATTCCGCCAGGGTTTCTGCCGAAAATGGGCTTCGTCGAGATCTAGGGTTCTTATTTTGTTTAAAGAACTTTGCGGATATTCTTGGGCTCGGGATCGAGGATGGAGTAAGAGTTGTGTATGAGGGGCATGATAAGGAGGTTCACTTTGAGCCCCTATTTTCGGAGGCCCAAGAGGAGGTCATTGACGAGTCTGCGAGAAACAAGCGGCCTCGGAAAGGTGCTTCTCTACCTCACCCTTCCCCTCGGAGGCTATGGACTGACACAGTTATGCCATTTTTTAACCTCCTTATTCAATAAAAGGCCGGTTGTTCCAAAAATACCCATTCAAGGATTGGGCATCTCTTGGGGTAGGGTAATCCGACCCCTCCGGGTGCGATGGACCACACTTAGATTTCTATCTCGGAGGCACCTGGTCTCTCGAGCGCTCTATGCTCCATTGTCCAGACCTACATGGCCGAGTCCAAGGAGGCCGAAGTGGCCATTGCCAAATTCAAGGAGCTCGAGGGAGAGCTAAATAACATTGCCTCCGACTTCAAGGAGGAATTGGAGAAGGTGGCCTCCGATTGTGAGGTCGAACGTACAAAAATGGCCCTTGAACACATAGAGAAGTTGGAGAAGGTGGAGAAGCTGAGTGCCGAGAAAGACGCCTTCTTAAAGGAGCTGGAGATCAAGCTGTTGGAGTCCCAAGCGACTAATAGAGCTCTCACAAGTGATAATGCTAAGCTTGCCGGCCTTTGCTCTCCTGAGCAGCAAGCTTCCATGTTCGAGGCCTATACTAATAGGCTGGTGAAGACTAAGGGGTTCTGGGACTTCTTCTCATCCCTCTCCTCGATTTTGGTGGGACTTTCCCGGAACAACCTGGCATGCTCCATCTGCAAGGATCTCCCATCCAAATACGTGACCATGCTGGATGTTTACAAAAACAACACAGAGTTGGAGCAGCTGAACCTCCTATAGTGGAAATCTATCCAGAATGGGGGCATCAAACTCCCCTTGCTCGACCACTTGAAGGCTTCTATAAAATATTTCTCAGCGGAGGAAATCCGCAATTTGGAGGTGGATGAAGATAAGCAATGGAGTGAACCATACCCCCCGACTGCTTCGAAGTCCCAACGTAGGCCTGCTTCTTAGGGCTCCTCCCAAGTGAATCCTAGCATAAGAAGAAATGCATAAACTATCCCCTTAGGGCTCCAGATGTATTTCTTAACTTTTCCGTATGAATGAAAAATTTCCTTTTCTTTAACTTAACTATTTCTACCTTTTGTCACTTGTAGACTCTAGACTTGGTACCTTATCCCCCCCCCAATCTGCAAAGGGGTACTTCTTTTGACTTCTTTTTTCAAGTCGTGAAATAATGGTATCACCGTATCAAAGAATGGGCATGGGAGCATCGAATTGAAGCCTCCCAATTCTGGTACTTGTCCATCTAGCTCGAAGAGAAGCTTCAAGAAGCACACAAAGAACTTATCTTATAGCTCAATGGCCTCCACGAGAGACAAAAGGAACTCCTCGCTGTACTTAGTCGTTTGAGGGAAGAAAAGGACTCCTTAGCCGCGGCGAAGGATGATATTTTGGGAGATTACCCCTCCCTCGAGGATCGTCACAAAAAAGTCATCAAAGAGATCACCAACAAGGCTGGATTCACTTCCATAAATGAGTGTGTTACTGCTGCAAAGGCTTTTAAAGCTTCCGGAAGAGGGTCCTCTTCTCATGTCAAAGACATCATCGAACACTATCACCGTGAAATGGCGGGGCATCGAGTGGCGATATAAAATTCTTGTTCCGCTCTCTTGGCTTCCACCTCCAAATGCGAGGAATGGAAGAAGCAAATTGGGGAGTATCGGTAAAATTTAATCCCTACTCTCGGGCGGACCATTAGGGAAAACCAGGATATCATTGGGGTTGCTTATAGAGATAAGGAAAGGGTCAAGAGGGAAAATACCGAGCTGCATCAGACTTATACAAAGATGGCTAATAGTTTTCGAGCTATGGGATTTGACCTAGGACGGTCGAAACCCCCCTAATTAAGGATTTTGAAGTTTTTCTTCAAGATACTATCAACATTATAGAGCAAAAGCACGTCACAAGAAATCCCAAGTACCGTGAAACTTATGAAGAATCCCAAAGGTGGTTGGAAAGATTGCGAAAGGAGAATAAGAGTGTAGCTTCGAGCTCCCACACCAATCTTAGAAGGAGTGGGTTACTGGACTCTTAATTATCTCGTGTGCTTCAGCCTTGAGTGGGTTGTAATACCCAATACCATGTCGATCACCAAAGTTCCTTCCCATTTATTTCTTCATTCTCCTTTCCAAGTTCAGCGACTTTCACACGCAATTCTCTTTCTATTTCCATCAACTTCATTTTTTCTTCCTTCAGCTCTTTGTTTGTGTCAACTACTTGAAGCCACATAGCGTACATCTTTTCATAAGTGCTGTAGATTTCTTCATCACTTACAGAAAGTCCATCATCTTCATCACAGGGTGCTTCACACAGATCTATGTTGGAACATACGGCTTCGACTTTGTCCAGTGTGTTGGAACATCTATCCTTCGATGCATCATGAATTTTTTCTCCAAACGCCACATAGTTTCTTGTAAGTTCCTCTTCGTTTTTCTCAGCTTCTTCATATTCACTCCATAAGGTGACATATAATTTTCCTTGTTTCTTCCTGGTATTTGCACATCCAGCCTGAATATGACCATATCCTTCACATTCTCTGCATTGAATTCGTCCAGGTTGTTTTGGTTCACTACTTTGATTTCCTTGCTCAAACCTCGTTCCACGATTATTTCCAGAATCTTGTGGCCTTGGTCTATTTCCACCCAGCCTCTCCTGAGATTTCTTGTTAATTACTTTCTTCAGCATCCTTGAGAAGTTCTTCGTCATAAGTGCAAATTTTTTAAATTCATCATCACTGTCAGACTCGTGATTGTCTTTGGTTGAAGATGTTTTGAATGCCAACTCCTTAGGGATTCTTTTTTTTGCTTGTTGGAACGTCATCTCATATGTCTGTAATGATCCCATTAGTTCATCTAGGCTCATGGTGGCTACGTCTCTTGCTTCTTCTATTACCGCAACCTTCATTGAAAATCTCTTAGGAAGTGATCTCAAGGTATTTTTGACCAACTTCGTCTCTTTGTAAACCTTTCCAAGTTGATATGCTATGTTGGAGATGTCCCTGAGTTTTTCGTTGAATATAGCAATAGTGTCATCCTCCTCCATCTTGAGTTCCTCGAACTTTGTGGCCAACATCTGTAGTTTAGACTCACGAACTCAACTAGTTCCATCCTGAACAGTTTGTAGAATATCACATGCTTTCTTGGCTTGATGACATGTAGAGATGAGTTTGAACTGGTTTTCATCAACCGCAGTGAAGATTGCATTCAGTGCCTTTGAATTCGCAAGAGATGCCTTGAGGTCATCAGGAGTCCAACTAGCTTTGTCTTTGAGTTTCTGCTCCCTTTGACTTGACTCTCCTTCTGTCGCCTTAGAGCTTGTATCAGCCGCTTCAATAGGGTGATTCCACTCATTCTCAACATAGAACCACGCAAGTTCATCCAGTGAGTTAATGAAAACTCTCATGCGTGCCTTCCAATAGTTGTAGTTGTTTCCTTCTAGCAGAAGTGGCCGAGATACCGAAGCTCCTTCTTTAGTTTCCATGGTAAAACTGGATTACATTTTCCTTGACACAACCAAGGAAATAATAAGTGACCAAGCTCTGATACCAATTGATATTTGGTTCTACTGAATTTTTCTAATTCTTATTAATATGTTCCAATATGACCTATCTAACCAAGTATGCAATGAATTAAAGCATTAACGACACAAGACTTGGTTACGCAGTTTGGTGAAATCCACCTACATCTGCGGGGTCTGGCCCAATTCAGAATGAATCCACTAATTAGAAAGATACATTACAAAGTACATCATATAGAATACTTATCTTTACTAACTATAACGTGTGAATTCTGCAAGCTCAGCTTGCTACCGATCCGCCTTAATCAGAATCCCTCTGACCTCGAAACTCGTCGACGCTGGATCTCCTCCTCCCGAGGAATTAAGGCATATGATTCTGAACTTTGAACAGCAGGTCACGTATGTTGGAACATAGAATTCTGGCTCTTTGCAATTCTCTCGAAAGTATAAAAATCTGTGTGTAGATTTTTCTCTGTTAAACCCGTAATCAATGCAGCCGTGGTTGTCCCCTTTTATAGCCATGAGCAGATCGGAATACTCTTTGATTATCTCCACAATATTCCTAATCCAAATCTGCTTCTTGAAGCATATCCAAATCCCATAAATAAAGGGATTTTCCTTATCACAAACTATCCCATATATTCGATAATACCAACTCCATATATGTAGGGATTTTCCATAAATCAACTATGTTTCTATACGCCTAATATATAGCAAAATATCCAGATTTCCATAACTCACAAATACCATAATATTCTGTCTTCTTTTACCATAAACATTCTTGGCGTAAATATACCGTTTTCGCATGTTCCAACATGAAAAGTTTTTCGTTTTCAAATATGTTCACAAAACTGTCAATTAAATATTTAATGCATATCACTTGACTTTTCATTTTTATAAAAGGGACTGAATATAGATCGAAAACTCAATATCTAGATGAGATGTCCTATTTGTTTTTAATGAAAACACCCGAAGGTGAGGGAGTTATGTATTAGGTTCCCCGGGCCCTATAGCAAGATTAACAGTTGATACATAAGTATATCTAGATCCCTAGACATTGAGGCAACATTATTGCCTCCAAAAGTACTAAGACTATCACTATGAACAGCTATACAGGGCAGCACAGTCTGTGAAGAAGTTACGATCCAAAGGAGAGAAACTCCACCCCCTGTGTTAATTCTCTCCCTTGGCCAGGCAACTTCAAAATCTAAGTAGTATATAAACTAAAACTTTTCTAATCCAGAAGTGAGTAAAGATGATATGGACTGCACCAAAAGAATGGCATCATCCAAATCCTCAGTACGGCATAACTGAAACTGCCAAAGCCAAAATGTCATCCATTGAGTGAGCAGCAACTTCAATCCAGACTTTTCCACAAGCAAGTCCTTCATATAAGAACAAACGTAACTTAGCAGTATCTATTCGAAGCCATTATCATTTCAGAGAACTCGAATGTAAGGTATGGATTCTTTGTCTAAAGTAATGAGGCCACTTATATGCCTAGGGATATTAGATATAGAAAGGCCATGATCTGAATCAGAATGGTACTTAGCAATAGCATCAGCTACAGAATTACCCTCTCTTAAAATATGTTGAAGAACAGATCTACCAAGCAAAGCCTTCACCTTATAGGTTTTGTCAAAAAAGTCCCAATGAGCAGCATAGGGGTAACTTCACACCCGGTTACCTCATTTTGCAATATAAGTCAGATTGAGCTTTCGCTCCACCAAGTTGTTGGTTTCTACTTGTATTGCGTCCTAAGTACGACGGTGAGGACACTCTATTCGAGTGTTCGTGTTTGCTGCTCCTTTCTCGGTGAATCTAGACTTCCACGTCCCTCTAAAGGCCTGGTGGCTACCTAGCCACCCGCTGAGTGCGACGTCCGTGGAATCTAGGTGGACTCTTTGCGCTCTAGCATTGAGTTTCTCACGGTTCTCCTGACCCTAAAGGTGAGACCCGTGACAGTTGGTATCATATTGACCGCAAGTTTTGAGTCAGATTCAATTATGAAAGTGTGGTCAAGCTGAGGGAAAATGTGACAAGCATGCAAAATGGCATCAATTTCTGCTAGTAGCGGTGAAACAGCAGAAGAGGCAGCAGAACTTATCAGAATTGGGCAACCGAAGGTATCTCTAGCAATAAGACCAACAGAAGCTTTGTTGAAATACCAAGAAGCATCCACATTTATTTTTATGAAACCTGGATTAGGCCTTTTCCAAAAAATCTTAGATATATTTGGCTTAGGAGGTGGTCTAAGCAGAGGTGCTAGATGCCTGAATGAGGCTGGGATAGAACCAGAAGGATACAATTTAGGGGGGCACACATATAATGTCAATATGATCAGATCCTGCACCTCTTTACAGATAGAATTTCCTAAGAGGGGCTTATTATCAAATAAGAAGCCATTTCTAGCTTTCCAGAGGCCCCAACATATCAGAGAAGGCAAGATCTTACAATACAAGCGCTCAAATTTTGGTAGATCACTGCAGTTCCAGAATAGATAAAACCTTTGTGGAATGGAATGAAGAGCATTTAGATTAAAGTGGAGCAGAGATGCAAAATATGACCACACAGCATGAGCCATATGACAAGATATGAAGAAATGCTGAATCGAGTCAGAATGATAGCAAACAGAGCATTTTGATGCTAAACTAAATCCACAAGTAATGAGCACATCATCAAAAGGAAGAAAAGAGTGCAGTAATTTCCATGTAAAGATAATGATCTTTTTCTGCAAAGGAATCTTCCAAACAGAAATATTTGCAAGAGAGTTACCTGATGATGAGGTTAAGGCCATGTAGGCTGACTTAAAAGTAAAATTACCTGAGCAGTCTGGTTTCCAAATCATTCTGTCATCCCTTTCCAATGTTATTTCAGCCCCCTGCAAAAACAAAAGCGTATCATGTTCCAAGAAAGAAGAAATCTGATCCATGACAGAGTTTCTATTAGTGATGAATTCAGCCACAGTAATGTTAGGCATAAGTGAAATAATACTCTCTGGAATATGGTTTAACAGGGGGCCATGTGGACACCAGTTGGCCAACCAAAAACTACAACTCCCTTTGCCATGAATTATGGTGGAGTTATTTTCGGCAAAGGAGTTAATAAAGCAAATTCTTTTCCATGTTACAGATTTTCTGTGGGCTGGAGGAAGTGCCCATAACAGTTTAGACCACAAAAAGGTACCTAGTTGACACTTCCACCACAGTTTAACTGAACTAGACTCAATTATGGCCTTGAAAGATCTGAAACCCAGTCCATTCAGTTTAGTAGGCTTAGCTAGGTTAGCCCATTTTTTCCAGACCCTATTGTTCTTATCATCAGATTTACCCCAGAAGAAGTGAGACAATTTTTTCTCAATTAATTTAATGATACCTTTCGGGGGATCTGATACAGTCCAAATATGTTGAGGAATAGAATAAAGGCAAGATTTTATTAAGACCATTTTACCTCCTCCACTAAGCCATTTATTTTTCCAATTTTGAAGCTTATGGTCAATGTTAGCCAGCAAAGGGTGATAATATCGCATTAAAGTTCTTCCTCTAAAAACTGGGCAACCTAAATATGTAAAAGGGAAAGATCTTTTTTTCATTTTAAAAATAGTTTTGACCTGATTAAGCTTAGCTGATGTTGCTCTTTTACCTAGATAAAAATCCGATTTATCAAAGTTAAACTTTTGGCCCGAGGTAAACTCACATGTACATGATTCAACTCGATTTTATTTTTAAAAAATTAGATGATATTGTTTTGATCAGAACTAATAAAATGATAATGTTTCTCATTGTTTTTTTTAACAGAGATGACGTTATTTTTTTATTAAAGGATTACAGAGACTTTGACGTCTAGATGAGATGTGCCGGTAGGGCAGGTTTTCAGGAGTCTTTGTTTAGCAATATGTACATTTGCAATCAAAAGGATAATCATAATTGGCACTCACCTTATATGGGGTTTCATTTCTCGCCTTTAGTGGTTAGTATTTCATTAACCATCTCTTTCAACTTGGTTTGTTGCTTCTAATTACTTCTTTCTTTATTAATCATCAACAGAAAACTTCCAAAGCTTCCACATTGGATTGACATGCATGCATTTCTTGACTTTTTAGTCTCACTGCCCAACTTTTCATTGCATTAATTCACTTTGGGGTTATTTTTTGCCGAATGAATGAATTACATCTCCGTTTTCTTTATTACAACTTGTAAAAGTTAAGTTACGAATCCAATAAGATAACATTAGTAGATATTGTAAGAACAGTTTAGCTCATTTTTGATAGTCATGGGTTTCTGTTAAAGAATTAAAATATTATTTATAATTTTAATTATATTTTATTATATTTTCCTAATTTGTGTAGTTATTATGTATTACTATATAATGTACTCTAAGATTGTGTATGCAAACACACATTATTGCCCTTGTTTTCTATAGGGTATCAGAGCCCTGAAATCCTGAAACCCTGAGAAAATATTTCGCTGACTTTCCAAGCCACCACCGTCGCCGTCAAGCCGCTCGTCGATCCACGTGCCGCTGCACAGCTGCCGACGTCTGCTTTGTTCAGCTGCTCGTTAATTGCCACAACCACCGTCTGGCCGTGGTAATCTGTACGCCACCTTTCTTGATCTGATTGGTCAATTCCAAAGCTCACGCGAGCGCCGCATTCCTGACACGCACCGCCACCGATCCGATCTGCCGCCGGTCCCTGCACCTGCTACTGATCTGTACCTGATTTTGCACAATGTCTACCTCTGAAGAACAGGCTTGTAATGATGCTGCACTTGAGGCTCCAAAGCTTCAGGATATGAGTGGTTATGATATGATTGCAACATTACTGAAGCAGTTGTAGTTGCAATCTGGCCATCAGACTACTGTACATATTGGTCGTTTGTCGACTGATCCTTACTTTATTGGTTATGGTGATGGTCCTGGTTTGCAAATTATACCGAACTTACTGAAAGGTCAAGAAAATTACATCGAATGGTCTGACGCAATATGTCGCGCGTTCTTGCTAAGAATAAGATTGGGTTCATTGATGGATCCATTACCAAACCCCAGGATTGTCATCCGGATGCTGGTGATTGGCATGGGGTTAATGCTACTCTTGTCTGCTGGATCTTGTAAACCTTGGATCCGGTGTTGAGATCTTCTACAAACTCTTTTGCTGTAGTTAAGGAACTGTGGGATGACCTGAAGGGACGGTTTATTCTTGGTGATGGTACTAAGGCTTTGCAAATGCAAGAGGATATTTAAAGTTGCAGGCAGAACGGTCAGCCCATTGACATTTACTTTGGCAAAATGAAGAAGTTGTTTGCAGACTACCACTGCATGCAGCCTCCTCTAGTTTGTGCCTGTGAAGATAGCAAGGCATTGTGCCATTGCAATATCTGCGAGAGTCTTCTGAGAGAGAGAGAGAGAGAGAGAGAAGGATTTGATCTATCAATTCATCTCTGGTCTTGATGAAGGCTTTCACACCTTGTGATCACATATCATGAGCATTGATTCGATGCCACCTATCATGAAAGTGTATGCCCTTGTCGCCCAGAAGGAGAATCATCGAGCTGTCATCCGAGCTCGCGAGCCTTCTTCTAACTCCATAGCGTATGCTCCACGACGCCCACTACCTACAAGTTCTTCACCAGTTATTCTTTCCTGCATATGACCACAAGAATCTTGTTTGTACACATTGTCATCACAAGGATTATGACAAACATTCCTGTTTCCAGATCATTGGTGTACAAGAATGGTTGAAGGAGAAAGTCAGTGCTACCAGGAGGACGGCGCCAGCCTCTCGCCAGACCGCCGCCGCAGTGAACGGATGATCCACCATGTCTCTTCCACTCCCGTCGGTGCCGCCATGTCGCCACCTAGCCTAGCGGCGACAGTGGCTTCCTCTAGCCCCGTCCCTACCCGGTCAGATTTTGGCCTTGCTCTGTCTGATGACCAATGGAGCACGACTATGCATTTATTTAATCAGTTTAATTCTCTTATTGACAATGGGTCTGGTAAGTCTACTTTGCCTTGGATACTTGATTCGAGAGCCTCATATCACATGACCAGTGACAAGGGTTCTCTTACTGATATTACTACTGCTATTGACACTATGAATGTTATTCTGCCTGATGGCTCTGTGTCATCTACTACCCAATACGGTTCTATTTGCTTTGGTGTTGTCACTCTTACTCATGTGATATATATATATATATATACATACTTTGTGATGCAACTTATTATCATGCTCTAGATTATTATATGCCTTAAAATGTCTAGCTTTGTTTACTGAAAACTATTGTATTTTACAGAAAATCAGTACGAGGAAAGTGATTGGCGTTGGTGAACAGAATGGGGGAGTATTTTGGCTTCGTCTGTTGGATACTCGTGATCATCCTCCTATCCCACAATCTTTTCCGACAGTTGCATCTGTGTCTTTTTCTGATTTATGGCATTGGCATCTTGGGCATCCTTCCTCTACGGTGTTGTCTTCTGTTTCTTCTATTGATTTTAGCACTAACAAGACTTATGTTCCTTGCTTTATATGTTATAGAGCAAAACAGACTATACATAGTTTTCCATTGAGTTCCACAAATGCTACTACACTATTTCAATTAATACATTGTGATGTTTGGGGTCCTTATAGAACACCATCTTCTAGTGGTGCATTTTATTTTTTAACTATAGTTGATGATTGTTCCCGAGCTGTTTGGGTTTATTTATTAGTGGCTAAGTCAGAAGTAGCTTCTAGATTTTTGGAATTGTGTGCCTTGGTGAAGAACCAATAGGGCCAAACCATACTCCGTGTTCGGGCTGATAATGGGACTAAATTTTTGCCTTTGAGATCTCAGTTTGCTGCATCTGGGATCATTTTTTAGACATCTATGGTTGATACACCACAACATAATGGTCGAGTTGAAAGAAAGCATTGTCATTTACTCAATGTGGCACGTGCCTTATGGTTTCAATCTAGTCTTCCAATTGATTTTTGGGGAGAATGTGTTTTTACTGTTACTTATCTGATTAACCGGACACCAACGAAGCATCTCAATGATCCTACTCCCTTTGAGTTTCTCTATGGGCAAGCTCCAAATTACTCATCCTTAAGGGTTTTGGATGCTTGTGTTTTGCTGCTCATGTTCCTAAATATCGTGACAAGTTTGCACCATGAAGACGATGTTGTTTGTTTCTAGGTTGCCCTACCGGAAAGAAAGGCTATTGCATTTTTGACTTGGAATCCCGCATATTCTTAACCACTCGGTATGTAGGTTTTTTTTGAAAACCAGTTTTCGTATTCCGCAACTCTGACATCGACCTCTTCAGACAACCCCGGCGGTGCCATCATGTCACCGCTAGCCTCCTTATCACCACTGCCAAAGTCGCACGACCCATTTCCGTTGGCCACCGTCAGACACCTACCGCTGGCAGTTGCTGGTCCTATGCCTCCGATCACTACCGATCATTTGCCACAGGATGCTGCAGGTTCTCCGATGCCGATCACCGTTGGTCCTCCATCACCGGTCCCCTACCGGCTCATCCTTGGTAGACGTGGTTCTATCGCCGGATCCTGACCAAGACCTCCAAACTCCACTTCCGGCCCGGCCAGACGTTGCGTCGCCAAGTACCCCATCGCCTCACGCACCACCGGCGACGAAGTCTCACGCGCCGCCCGTTTAGCCCCTTTCCACCGCATCTCCAGCTTTGAATAGTTTCACAGTCGAGTTGCCACCTATCAGACAGAGTTTTCGTGCTCATCGACCTCCTCCTTATTTGGAAGATTATGATTGTCTTGATTATGCATGTGCTCTTACTACTGAGGACCCCCCCCCCCCCCACTGCTACGTTCACTCATGTGTCGTCACTATCCTAAGATGCTCTTTATCCTCTTACTGATTATGTAAATTGTGATATTTTTTTAGTATGCATTCTAGATTTTTGGGTGCAGTAACATCTAGTGCAGATCCTATCACTTTTTTCGAGGTGTCACAACATTCTCATTGGAAATATGCTATGACTGAAGAGCTTATTGCGCTTGAGCGCAATCAGACCTGGACTTTGGCCCCTTTGCCTTTGGATAAGAAGGTGATTGATTGCAAATGGGTTTACCGGACGAAGTTTAAGTCAGATGGTACTATTGAATGTCACAAGGCACGCCTAGTGGTTCTCGGGAATCACCAGGTTGAAAGAATTGATTATACTGAGACATTTGCTCTGGTTGCAAGGATGAGTTATGGTCACTTATTCTTATCTGTTGTGGTCATTCGTGGTTAGGAACTGTATTAGATGGATGTCCATAATTCTTTCCTGCATGGTGATTTGCATGAAAATATTTTTATGCGACCCCCATCGGGCTATGCCTCGCCCCATGGTCAGGTATGTCGCCTTTAGAAATCTATTTATAGCCTTCACCAGGCTCCTAGAAATTGGTTTTCCAAATTGGCTCAGTCTTTATGAGAATTTGGTTTTGTTCAGAGTAAGGTAGATTACTCTTTGTTTGTTTTTTCCCGTGGATCGGTTTCTTTGCATGTTCTGGTTTATGTAGATGATTTGGCTATTGCTGGTAGCTCTTCTGCGCTCATCTCTGAGTTCAAGAAATACTTGAGTTCTTATTTCCATATGAAAGATCTTGGTTTATTTAAGTATTTCTTAGGCATAGAGATTGCTAGAAAATCGGAGGAGATGTTTCTTTTGCAGAGGAAATATGCCTTGGACATTTTATCTGATACGGGTTTATTTCGTTCTAAACCGACTGACTTTCCGATGGAGCAACAACACGATCTGGTGCGTGTTGAAGGTCCGCCTTACCATGATCCCGAGCAGTATAGGCGTCTGGTTGGGCGCCTGACTATCACACATCCTGAGCTTAGTTATTCGGTTCATACACTTGCTCAATTTATGAAGTCTCCTTGTGTTCCTCACTGGCAAGCTGCAGTTCGTGTGTTGCACTTCTGAAGAGTAATCATGGTCAAGGTTTATTTCTCTCTTCCAGTAGTGCGTTATAGAGGACTGCTTACTATGATTCAGATTGGGCTGCATACCCAATTACCCGGCGTTCTCTTTCCGGATATTTTGTGATGATTGGTGATTCTCCGGTTTCTTGGAAGGCCAAGAAGCAACCTACGATTTCTCGGTCTTCCGCTGAAGCATAGTATCGTATTATGGTTGTTACCTGTTATGAGTTGTTATGGCGTGAGTCATTACTGAAAGACTTGGGGGTCATGCACACTTCTCCTATGCGACTGTTTTGTGACAGTCAATCTGCTTTTCATATTGCGGAAAATCCAGTGTTCCATGAACGGACAAAGTACATTGAAGTTGATTGTCATTTTTCCGGAATCTTGTTCAATCTGGCATTATTGTTACTCAGCATATCCGCACGTCAAATCAACCTGCGGACTTGTTCACTAAAGCACTCGGATGTAACTAGTTTTTCATTCCCTGCTTAGCAAGTTGGACATTTCTGATGCACATGCTCCAATTTGATAAGGAGTATTAAGGAATTAAAATATTATTTGTAATTGTACTTATATTCTATTACATTTTCCTACCTTGTATAGGTTTTTTGTACCACTAATATAATGTACCGTGAGATCATGAATACAAACACACATTATTACCCTTACTTTCTATAGTTTCGTATGCAGTTCTTCAGATAAATTTTTATTTGTATTTAATTTCTCTGATGTCTCTCCTTCGTTATTTGTTGGTTAATCAATTATATCTCTCTTAATGTGCATTAATATTAGCTGTGGAATAAAAATGTACAAACGCCTTTTAAGTTACTGCAACGTTTATAGAATTGTAATTCTATGAAAAAATTTCTTTTAGAGTAGAAACATGATCGGAATTGATAAAATTAGACCTGCAACATTATAGATTTTATCAAAATTTTCGGACCAAGATCATAGATTGTTTATAATAATTTGGATCATATAATTAATTCGAGTTACTGGTGCACTTAAATGCAAAGAAAATTATAGTGGATCGCTATATCACGCCCTGTATTTTACTTGATTATACCTTGTATTTATATTATTTAGTATATAATATGTATTATTAATTTAATTTAAATAATTAAAATATGTTTAAATTAATATTAAATAAAAGTTATTATTCACCACCGCGTGCACCGCCGTGCACCGCTGCCGCCTTCCACCTCTCTTTGCCGCTTCTCCGCCGCTCTCCACCATTCCTCCTTCACTCTCAGCTATTTCCCTTCTCCTCCGCTCTCTGTCACTCTCCGCCGCTCTCCTCTCCCTATTCTCCGTCGCTCGTTTCATCTTCTCCGACGACGCGCGACAACTCCGTCTTCTCCGGCGACTCCTCTCCCCGCCCTCCTTCTCCTTCTCTTCTCACTTCTCCTCTCCCCGCTCTCCTTCTCCTTCTCCTTCTCCTCCCGGTTCTCCTCCACCCCGGTTCTTCTTCTGCCCCAGTTCTCCTCTGCCCCGGCGCCCTTCCTGCCTCGGTTCTCTTCCTGCCCCGGTTCTCCTCCGCTCTCCGCCACTCTCCTCTCCCGCTTCTCCGTCGCTCTTCCCCGCTCTCCTCTCCCGCTTCTCCTCTCTGATTCTCGTTTCTTCTCTCGGGCTGAGTTTTGCTCGACGGGGACGAAGGAGAAGGAGAAGGAGAAGGAGGGACAGCGGGCTAGGGTTTTGCTGGGGATGGGGACGAAGGAAAAGACGAGCGGCGGGCTAGGGACGGCGGTGGACTAGGGTTTTGCTAGGGATGGGGATGAAGGAGAAGACGAGGGTGGAGCTGGGGGCGGCGGCGGCAGGCTACGGTGGAGCTAGACGACGGCGGGCTACGGTGGAGCTGGGGATGGATAGTTGGGGACGAAGGCCGAGGATGGCGGTTGTGGTTTCGGTGGCAGCGGTGGCGGTGCCAGCGGTGGCGGTGCCGGTGGAGGTGGCAGATTGTTTTTATTTTATTTTTTGTTTTTGGTTATTTGTTTTATTCTAAAAAATTAAAATTAGTATTATACATGTATATACGTATTAGGACGTAAACTAGTAAAATACAGGGCGTGATATAGCAACACCCAAATTATACGAGCTTTCCATTTTAATCAAAATTTTAAGATGTGGAGAAAAGCAATTGAATAATCAATTTAGTTGTGTATTTCAAGATAGGTCGGAATCAATTCGGAACTGATAATTATAAAAGTTGAGTGACGATATAACGAGTTAAAAAAATTCAACAATTAAACAGTAGATAATTTTGTCTTATCAAAACCAATACTATACTTCTTTTAGTGTTCCATTATCCATATTGATGGGCATCAAACTTGAATGCTTACTAATATGATTTGACTTAGTGAAGTATGAGGTATGGAAAAGGGCCACGAAGTTACTAATGGAGACACCAAAAAGCCTTGAAATTGACAAGTTTTCTTCGCCACTTCTTTTGTGTTTGTGTGTGTTAGGTTCAAATTAAGGTGACGAATTGACGCAGAGGGGGGAAGTCATGACCTTATATAATGGCCAGTGTGGAACAAGATTAAACCCGAAAATAATTATTTGTCACCATTAAACATTTCCAAAAGGCTCGTAGCAAGGGGGTGTGATATGTGGTTGAGATTCATCCAGGAGAGCCTAGCTATATACCCTCCTTCGATCGCTCATTCATGTCATCAGGAGAACATTAATAACTCCATGTTTCGTTGCAAAGTGAAAATATAATCATGTAAAATTTAAAAGTGCATATCTAACTCAAAATTTTAGTAACCAAAATGCCAACATTCAAAATGGTGAAATGATCCTTATATCTTTGGGTTAAAAAAAATTAAAATAAAAAAAATGGAAAGACATCAATAACCCTGTCGTCTTCCCCACTCCCCAAGCAATACCATCTTTCTCAACAATATCACCCCCTCCGCCTCCTTCAATCTCCACCGCCGCCAGGAAACCACTTCCCACCCTGGAGCCGTGCCGAGATCTCTACCACCGCTGAGGTTTTCAGAGTTTGGTGTTTGGATTCGAGTACGATGCAGCGGTTGAGGAGGAGGACCCGGTGGTGGTTCACGGCAGCTTACGTTAGGGTTTTGATTCGAGTACGATGTGACGGTTGAGGGGGAGGTGGTGGTGCATGGCGGTGTAGGTTTACGTTTTTGATTTGGGTACGGCGCGACGGTTGAGGAGAAGGAGGTGGTGATGCATAGCGGCTTAGGTTACGGTTTCGCGTAGGTGGGAAGTGGTGGTCGACGAAGGCGGTGGCGGTGGTCGGTAATGGCTAAGTTGTGTGGTAGAGTGTGTGAGTGTGTGGGGTCGGAGAGGGGTGGTGGGGAGAGGAAATAGGCTAGGAAATGGGTGGCAGGTCAAGTGGGGCGGGTATGGGCAGATTCCGGCGGTATGGGCGGCGGTGGCTCTGGGTGGTGGATTGGAGATAGGGTGAGCGGTGACAGGCGGTGGTTGTGGCCAAGGCAGGGTTAAGGTTTATGTCTAGAGGTAGAATGGTCTTCAAAAATTCTCTTTTGAGCCCGAGGGTATTATGTCCTTTTATTTTTGGTCAACAACTGATTTCATTTAGCCTAATGCCGGAATTGAGCAAATGGGTATAGCTACACAATTTTACAAAAACTTAGGGTTAGTTTTGCACATTTAGGTTTTACAAGATCATATATGTACTTTCGAGATTTCATAGGGTTATCTATGCACTTTACCCTTTTAATAAAGTTTATGTATATATTATTAAAAGCGTCCTTCATTTCATCATAATTTTCTCATAGAAAGATTGTATAGTGTATTAAAAAAAATCAAAACCATTGAAAGATGGGGGTTTAGGGAATCCAACCCTTTATATTAATGATCGAATTGACAAGAGCCGTTTAAAATGGGATGGGATCATAACAGGACTAAATTACACATCCAAACACTTTGTACTTATTTGAGAACTACACTGAGATCAAATTGGTGTATCATATTGAGGTTTTGTTGCTTGGCCCATTTTGAACCAACTCGACCCACAATCATCAATCTGACCCAACAGTCGACCCATAACCTGAAAAACAGGCTCGAACCGTTCCAAATCTGACTTGAATTTTAAATACAATGGAAGAAGATGATGATTCTCCTTTTCTAGCAAGTTGCGCGACTCACCGAAATGACATGAAATCCTAACTAAATCTGGAAACCATTAAAACAACTTAAGTTGAGTGGATCTATTATTCTATAACCTAGGTCACAAATTTGCACCCTGTGTAACTCGACCCTTGCCCTAGGGTATCACTAAAAAGCTATAGAGTTTGACACGATTTCTCATTTAAGGTAGAAGATAAGATATAATCGTGAGATGCAATAGTGGTGTTGGTTTGGTGGTTTCACAACAAAAAATCAATAGACAAAAAATAGATAAAAAACATAATCCAAATTGGGAAAAAACTTGAAAATTTTAAAACCTCCATCCTCAAGATGACTCGGATGTTGACCCGCTCCACTGTGACCAACCTAGTAACTGCTAGATTTTCCACTAAAGACCACCAAATTCATTGTTGAAGACCTTCTGAGACAAAATAAGACTATGAAGCCTGTCCTCAGACCACATATTATTGAGAGCACACCATGAGAAGTTAAAGGGGTAGTGAATCACATTCTTTGGTCCCTCTCCTAACTTCTTCTTTTGAGGTATTTAAAATTAGCCGTAGTCGCTTGGAGCAGGATCTTAGAGTTTTGAATCAACTAGGTCGTACTCTTTGTAATACTTGGTTGTTTTGTTCTACTTCTTCAATACTAGATTGGTTACACCGCGCGTTGCGCGGTGAGCATGATAAAAATTATAGAAACTTTGTAGAATGATAAAAGAGTTATAATTGAAGCTATAAATGTGCCAATTAGACATGTAAGAGAAGAGTCCATCGATTTGAAGGGTGATTGGTCAACTTAGTCGAGGGTTGAGAGCTGGAGACTCCACCCCTTCGAGGGATGAAGACTCCACCCCTTCGAAGGATGAAGACTTCACCCCTTCGAGGGCTGGAGACTCCACCCCTTCGAGGGCTGGAGACTCCACCCCTTCGAGGGCTGGAGACTCCACCCCTTCGAGGGCTGGAGACTCCACCCCTTCGAGGGCTGGAGACTCCACCCCTTCGAGGGCTGGAGACTCCACCCCTTCGAGGGCTGGAGACTCCACCCCTTCAAGGGCTGAAGGTCCACCCCCTCGAGGGCTGATGACTCACCCCTTCGAGGGTTGAAGCTTCACCCCTTCGAGGGCTGAAGAACCACCCCCTTGGATGACTAAACACTCACCTCATCGAGGGTTGAGGACTCACCCCTTTGAGGGCTGAACTTCCACCCCCTCGATGGAAGAAGACTCACCCTCTCGAGGGCCGAAGAGTGATCCCTTCGAGGGCTGAAGACTGACCCCTTCGAGGGCTGAGTGCTGGACTCTTTCAAGGGCTGAGAGTTGGACTAAGAGTCTATCCTTTTGAGGCCTGTGAGATACATCTTTTGGAGGATAGAATAGTCCTTCCCTTCGAGGGGCACAGAGCTGCGAGGGCTCAAGGTTCACCCCTTCGAGGGCTGAAGACCCACCCCTTTGAGGGATGAAGGATCTACCCCTTCGAGAGCTAAAGACTCCACCCCTTCAAGGGCTGAAGGATCCACCCCTTCGAGGTCTAAAGACTCCACCCCTTCAAGGGCTGAAAGATCCACCCCTTTGAGGGCTGAAGACCCACCCCTCCGAGGGCTGAAGACTTTACCCATTTGAGGGCTGAAGACTCTACCCCTTCGAGGGCTGAATATCCACCCCTTCGAGGACTGAATATCCACCCCTGCGAGGGTTGAAGATCCACCCCTTCGAGGGTTGAAGACTCCACCCCTTCAGGGGCTGAAGACTCCACACCTTCGAGGGCTGAAGCATCCACCCCTTCAAGGGCTGAAGACTCCACCCCTTCGAGGGCTGAAGGTTCACCCCCTTGAGGGCTGAGGACTCACCCCTTTGAGGGTTGAAGTTCCACTCCTTCGAGGGCTGAAGAACCACCCCTTCAAGGATTGAACACTCACCCTGTTAAGGGCTAAGGACTCACCCTTTCGAGGGCTGAGGACTCACCCCTTCGAGGGCTAAAGTTCCACCCCCTTGAGGGGATAAGACTCACCCTCTCGAGAGCCGAAGAGTGACCCCTTCGAGGGCTGACGCTCTACCTTTTCGATGGCTGAAGACTCACCACTTCGAGAGCTGAAGCTTCACCTCTTCGAGGGCGGAAGCTCTACCCCTTCGAGGGTTGAAACTCTATCCCTTCAAGGGCTGAAGCTCGATCCCTTCGAGGGCTGAAGCGCCACCCATTCAAGGACTGAAGTTCTACCCCCTCGAGGTCTGAAGACTAACCCCCTCGAGGGCGGAAGCTCAACCCCCTCGAGGGCTAAAGGCTCAACCCCTCAAGAGCTGAAGACTCACCCCCTCGAGGGCTGAAGACTCACCCCATGGAGGAATGAAGACCTCACACCTTCTAGGGCTGAAGGCTCAAACCCTCGAGGGCTGAAGGTTCACCCACTCGAGGGCTGAAGGTTGATCCCATCGAGGGCTGAAGGGTCACCCCTCGAGGGTTGAAGGCTCACCCCCTCGAGAACGACGTCGTACGAAGTCTTGAAAATTACTTGAATCAAAGTCTTGTAAAAGAATCTTTTTACCATTTTTAGGTTTGGGGAACTTAATATATATCCCTCCCATTACTATGGGTTGATTTAAAGAAAACAATTAATCTAGACAATGAATCATAGAGTGAAAATTATTTGATTGGTTTTTGCTTGTGCCCATGCATGAATCAAGTCAGACTGCTCAATAAGCAGAAACAACCACTGAATTGGGAAATTAAATTTATGGTCGAGGGCCTTCTGATGAGGGGAGTGTTTTTAGTTTCAATCGACTTCAAGGCGTTTATTTATTTTAGGTTAGAAGGGAATTTTGGTCTTCAGCCCGTTGACTTAATGGTTGAAAATGGTTGGTGAGTGTTATAAAAATTACTTTGGGAGTCTTTCAACAAATACAGTAAGTCTCGACTATTTGATACTAACAATTATTGAAGTTAATCTCATCTAGGGGGGAAATCCCGCTTGAAACAAATCATCAGTGGACGTAGAGGTTCGTAGATTGTTAAGATTTGCCTCTATCTCTTCGACTTCTTCCAGCTTTATGCCAGCCGCCCTCCGGATATCCCTTATTTGTTCTTCTATAGGGTATTTTGTAGGAATGACAGTGTCGGTCTGACACCGTTTCTTTGTCAAAGGTTCGAAGGGGGCCTTTGAGGATGACCTAGTGCTTCTGTAGCATTTTGAGAAAGGTGGTTATTTTTGCTTAATGGGACTAGGTGCCGTTCAGCCTCTTTAACGGAAGACTTTTGTGATCGAGTGGCAGGTCCACCACTCAAGGGAGTAAATCCATTTACCTTTAGTTCTGCTAGCCAATCAAGAATCAGGTCTAAAGCTTTTTTTTTGTTGGGGAGTCTCATTCTCATTAACGTTGACCTCCCCCATCCAGTGGTGTGCAACTTTTAATAGAAAATTTGGAAGATGGTCTTTGGTAATCAAAGAGGAGGAAGGAATGCCGTGAGAAAGCATATCAGCATGAAGGCTTATTTTGTGTGTGGCAATTTCTTCTTCATACTCAGCAAAACACTGCTCCATTTCTATTGATTGTACCTTCCAAGCTTCGATTTCCCCAGACAGTTTGGTGTTTTCTGATAAAAGAGATTCCACCAAAAAGGTGTCTTCAGCTGGAGGGCTCTCTCGAGGGGTTTGAGAGGCTAAAGCAGGTTCAGTTATTGAAGGGAAGTCCTCAGTAGCTGCTATTTTCCAAGCCAATAAGTCATCCTCAAGGCTGGCCACTTTCTCTTGAGCTTATAGATGATGTTCGAAAGCTGAATTTCTCTGGGCTACCGGTTTTTTATTTTTTCCCATTCAACCGATCAAGCGCCCTTCCACTAATGATAGCCTGGTTGCAGCGACAAGGTATGACTTCAAAGAACCAAATTTTAAATAAATTTGCCGCATCATTTCCTCTTGTTCTTTATCAGCATGATCAGAAGGGTTGCCCTTTTCCAGAAGGTAGGATGATCCCTTGAAGGGAGGATGATCTCTAGATTGCCACAGCTTCATTTCTTCCTCAAGGTTGTAGAGCTTGTTCTTCAACAAATCTTTCTCTTGATTGCATTTACAAACATCTCGAAGTACAATGAGCAACTGTTTATCTGTTTCATCCAGTTCTTTTTGGGCACTGAAAGCTCTTTGCAAGCGCTTTCGAGTACCATTTTCATTGAATTATACTATGAAAGAAAACAAAGGTAAAATCTAATAAGTGGATATTTTAATTGATTCCCATAAAATAAAAATTGAAAGTAAAACAGAGGGGGGAAATTTTCTTATCAGGGACCAACCTTAGAATTATCTTCCTTTGATGTGGAACAATCATTTCTTCCATGTGAGGGATTAGGGAATTTTGTTGAGGAGGGGTGCCTGCAACCTCTGTAAGGTTCTTCTCTGCAGCTTGAATTTTATCTTCTGCAACCTGAACCTCTTTAGTGAGGGTATCCCTTTCTGTCAACCATTCATGCCTGTCACTGTCCCACAGCTCTTGTTTTTGTTCGAGCATTTTCTGCTTCTTTTCGAGACATTCCATTAGGCAGAATATTTCAGCATTTTTTTTGTTGATATCCTTACGAAAGCTTTTGTCGCCAATGGAAATGAGGGATGCTATACTGGTTGTCACTTTGTGGTAAACTCTAGAAGCCTTGATGAAACGATTCAGCTGAGTTGGAGTAAAAATTAAAAAATAGTTGAGAAAGAAAGAGATAGGAGAATGGAAAACAACCTTGGGATTGGAGGTAATTCTTGAAAGGTGATGGTTGAATTCTAATGTAGGCACTGCATCAAAGTCTGGTCCAATAAGGGGGTGCTGATTTCAGATGGGAAACACTGGAGTTGTGTGGGTGGAAGTTTGATGTGAAGGATCAAGTACCCCCACAGACCGCCTTTGATTCTGCTTCCACGACCTTTGCTTCCTTAAGTCCTTTGTGAAACCCACTGAAATTGGTAAAAGAAAAAGAGTTAGCTAATAATGATAAATCTAATAACACAACAGATTTACTGATGACGATCTCTAGTAACGATAAAATAATAACACAACGGGTTTACTAACGACGATCTTGAGGCAAGTATAGTATGTGGGGTTCCCTAATGATTTGTCCTCTGGGGTTGGAGGAGGGTAAAAGGCAATTTTTCCGCTTGTAAGGAACCTCGTTATGTAAGGTTTGTCCATGCCTAGAAGCCAATTTCCACAGTTATGTGAGATGGTATTATATGGGTTGTAAGAATGAACCCTTCTTCCCCAGGAGTAATGACACGAGGATAAGATGCGCCCTTTTTAGCATCTTGGATCGGGCTGGAATCCTTCGGAATGGATATATTTTGGATCGATAGCTATTTTAGCCAGCGTACTAACGGAGGACTCGCTTAGACTAATTCTCGCGGAAACTTTCTCAGAGGCGGAACCCTCGTCAGACCGAGCAATGATAATATGGGGGAGGGGGGAGCACAGCGAAAATGGAAAAAAAAGAATAGAAATAGGGATGAAAGAACTATAGAGAGTAGGGATGAAAGTACACTATAGAAGGAGAATAGAGATGAAAGAACTTACTGATTTCTGGAAAGAAGTGATGGAAGTGCAGATCGATCTGTAAGAGAAATACAGAAGCCAAATTTTGTAGAAAGATGCCTGCAAAGGAGAATAGGAAATACGGAGGTGCAGATGAGAGGTAAATATGGTGACTGAAGTGACGGATCATAATTTCCTCATTGGAATTATAAAAAGTTATGGAAAGACGTGATCACCTCTTCGTCATCTGAAACTGCGGCGTTGGAGGGAGAGTGACATGCGCGGTTGTATTACCACGTGTGCACTATTTTAGAATGTTAAACGATGAATTGATTAGAAAACCAGATTCTCACTTTGCCAGGACACATTGGGAGTTTCTTATTAAGGAAACATCGAAATCTTAAACTCTCGAGAGTTGGATGGCGTACAACTTGAGTCCTTTGTAATTGTTTGATTATTTTAAATTTTACATGTTTATGTTGCCTAGAAGAAATTCTCATAAAATTTTCATAGCTCAGAGTTGAATAGAAAATTTCTATTTTAGCATAAAGCATGTTGGTTAAAATATGCACATCAATACAACAAAGGACAACACAGATATTAATATTGTAGATATTAATATCTACATACGTCTTTAATAAATAAATAAATAGCTCTCCTATTTAGATTTTCTATTACCTTCGAGGACTGGAGGCTTAACCCCTCGAGGCCTGGCTTCTGGACTACTTCGAGGGCTGAAGACTCACTCCTTCGAGGGCTGAGGCTCCATCACTTCGAGTGCTAAAGACTCAGCCCTACCCTTTGAGGACTGAAGAGTGGAACCCTTTGAGGACTGAAGAGTGGAACCCTTCGAGGACTGAAGAGTCAAACTCTTCAAGGAATGAAGACTTAACTCTTCTATGACTGAAGACTCAACCCTTTGTGGGCTAAGAGCTGGGCCTTTCAAGGACTGAAGACTCACCCCTTCGAGGCTCACCCCTTCGACGACTGGAGGCTAAACCCCTCGAGGCCTGCCGTCTGGACCACTTCGAGGCCTGAAGACTCACCCCTTCGAGAGCTAAGGCTCCATCCCTTCGAGTGCTGAACACTCAACCCTTTGAAGAAGGGTGACTTGACCCTTCGAGGGCTAAGAGTTGGGCCCTTTGAGGGTTAAACACTCGACCCTTTGAGGGCTGGAGACCAGACCCTTCGAGGACTGAAGACTCAACACTTCGAGAACTACAGAGTCCAACCCTTAAAGGACTGGATAGTCGAACCCTTCGAGGACTGAAGAGTCAAACCATTCGAGGACTGAAGAGTCAAACCCTTTGAGGCCTAAAGAGTCGAACCATTCGAGGACTAAAGAGTCGAACCCTTCGAGGACTGAAGAGTCGAACCCTTCGAGGCCTGAAGAGTCGAACCCTTTGAGAACTGACTGAAGAGTCGAACCTTCGAGGACTGAGGAGTTAAACTCATCGAGGACTGAAGAGTCCAACCCTTCGAGAGCTGAGAGATGGGCTCTTCGAGGACTGGAGACGTAACCCTTCGAGGCCTGAAGACACAACCCTTCGAGGCCTGAAGACTCAACCCTTCGAGGACTGGAGACTCAACCCTTCGGGGACTGAAGAGCTAGGCCCTTCGAGGACTGAAGAGTCCAACCCTTCTAGGATGGAAGACTCACCCCTTCGAGGTTCAACTCTTTGAGGAATGGAGGCTCAACCCCTCGAGGCCTGGCATCTGGACCACTTTGAGGGCTGATGACTCACCCCTTCGAGGGCAGAAGACTCGACCCTTCGAGGGTTGGAGACTCGACCCTTCGAGGGTTGGAGACTCGACCCTTCGAGGACTAATGACTCAACCCTTCTAGGACTAAAGAGTCGAACCCTTCGAGGGCTGAAGAGTCAAACCCTTTGAGGACTGAAGAGTCAAACCCTTTGAGGACTGAAGATTCAACCAATCGAGGGCTAAACGCTGGGCCCTTCGAGGACTGAAGAGTCCAACCCTTCGAGGATTGAAGACTCATCCCTTCGAGGCTCAACCCTTTGAGAACTGGAGGCTAAACCCCTCGAGGCCTAGCATCTGGAGCACTTCGAGGGCTGAAGACTCACCCCTTCGAGGGCTGAGGCTCCATCCCTTCGAGTGCTGAAGACTTAGCCCTTCGAGGGTTGGAGACTCGACCCTTCGAGGACTGCAGACTCAAACCTTCAAGGACTGAAGAGCCAAACCCTTCGAAGACTGAAGAGCCAAACCCTTCGAGGAATGAAGAGTCTGGCCCTTCGAGGACTGAAGAGTCGAACCCTTCGAGGACTAAGGAGTCGAACCCTTCGAGGACTGAAGAGTCCAACCCTTTGAGGGCTGAGAGCTGAGCCCTTCGAGGACTGGAGACTCAACTCTTCGAGGCCTGAAGACTCAACCCTTTGACGACTAGAGCCTCAACCCTTCAAGGACTGAAGAGTCAATCCTTCGAGGACTGAAGAGTCGAACCCTTCGAGGACTGAGGAGTCGAACCCTACGAGGACTGGAGCCTAAACCCTTCGAGGGCTAAAGAGTCAAACCCTTCGAGGGCTGAAGAGTCAAACCCTTCGAGGACTGAGGAGTCGAACCCTACGAGGACTAAAGAGTCAAACCCATGGAGGACTGAATAGTCGAACCCTTCGAGGACTGAAGAGGCAAACCCTTCAAGGACTGGAGACTCGACCCTTCTACGACTGAAAACTCAACCCTTCGAGGACTGAAGACTCAACCCTTCTAGAGCTGAAGACTCAACCCTTCGAGAACTGATGAATCAACCCTTCCATGACTAAAGACTCAACCCTTCTACGAGTGAAGAGTCCAACCCTTCGAGGGCTGAGAGCTGGGCCCTTCCGGAACTGGAGACTCAACCCTTCGAGGCCTGAAGGCTCAACCCTTCGAGAACTGGAGACTGAACTCTTCGAGGACTAAAGAATCAATCCTTTGAGGACTAAAGAGTCAAACACTTTGAGGACTGAAGAGTTGAAACCTTCAAGGACTGAAGAGTTGAACCCTTTAGGTACTGAAGAGTCAAACCCTTCGGGTACTGAAGAGTCGAACCCTTCGAGAACTGAAGGGTTCAACCCTTCGAGGTCTGAGAGCTGGGCCATTCGAGGACCGGAGACTCAACCCTTCGAGGCCTGAAGATTCAAACCTTCGAGGACTGGAGACTCAACCCTTCTACGATTGAAGACTCAAGCCTTCAAGGACTGAAGACTCAACCCTTCTACGACTGAAGACTCAACCCTTCTACGACTGAAGACTCAACCCCTCTACGACTGAAGACTCAACCCTTCGAGGGCTAAGAGCTGGGCCCATTGAGGACTGAAGAGTGCAACCCCTCGACGACTGAAGACTCATCCCTTTAAGGCTCAACCCTTCGACAACTGAAGGCTCAACCCCTCGAGGCCTGGTGTCTGGACCACTTCAAGGGCTGAAGACTAACCCCTTCGAGGGCTGGAGACTTACCCCGTCGACAACTGGGACATCATCCCTTCGAGTACTGGAGGCTCAACCCTTTGAGGACTGGAAGCTTAATCCTTTGAAGACTGAAAAGTCCAACCCTTGGAGGACTAAAGACTTAATCCTTCTACGACTCAAGACTCAACCCTTCAAAGGCTACGAGCTGGGCCCTTCGAGGACTGAAGATTCTAACCCTTCGAGGACTGAAGACTTACCCCTTCGAGGACTGGAAGCTCAATCCCTCAAGGCCTGGCATCTTAACACTTCGAGGGCTGAAGACTCACCCCTTCAAAGGCTGAGGCTCCATCCCTTCGAGTGATGAAGACTCAGCCCTTCGAGGGCTGGAGACTCAACCCTTCGAGGACTGAAGAGTCGAACCCGTCGAGGACTGAAGAGTCGGACCCTTCGAGGATTGGAGGCTCAACCCTTTGAGGAATGGAGGCTCAAAGCTTTGAGGAGTGGAGGCTCTACCTTTTGAGGACAAAAAATACCAACCATTCGAGAACTGAAAACTCAACCCTTATACGACTGAAGACTCAACCCTTCGAGGGCTAAGAGTTTGGCCCTTCGAGGACTGAAAATTCCAACCCTTTGCGGACTGAAGACTCACCCCTTCGAGGTTCAACCCTTTGAGGAATGGAGGCTCAACCCCTCGAGGCCTGGCATCTGGACCACTTCGAGGGCCGATGACTCACCCCTTCGAGGGCTGAAGACTCGACCCTTCGAGGGTTGGAGACTCGACCCTTTGAGGACTGATGACTCAACCCTTCCAGGAATGAAGAGTTGAACCCTTCGAGGGCCGAAGAATCGAACCCTTCGAGAACTGAAAAGTCAAACCCTTCGAGGACTAAAGACTCAACCCTTCGAGGGCTAAGAGCTGGGCCCTTCGAGGACTGAAGAGTCCAACCCTTCGAGGATTGAAAACTCATCCCTTCGAGGCTTAACCCTTCGAGGACTGGAGGCTAAACCCCTCGAGGCCAAGCATCTGGAGCACTTCGAGGGCTGAAGACTCACCCCTTCGAGGGCTGAGGCTCCATCCCTTCGAGTGCTGAAGACTTAGCCCTTCGAGGGCTGGAGACTCAACCCTTTGAAGACTGCAGACTCAAACCTTTGAGAACTGAAGAGCCAAACCCTTCGAAGACTGGAGAGCCGAACCTTTCGAGGAATGAAGAGTCGGACCCTTCGAGGACTTAAGAGTCGAACCCTTCGAGGACTGAGGAGTCGAACCCTTCGAGGACTAAGGAGTCCAACCTTTCGAGGGCTGAGAGTCGGGCCCTTCAAGGACTAGAGACTCAACCCTTCGAGGCCTGAAGACTCAACCCTTCGAGGACTGAAGCCTCAACCCTTTGAGGACTGAAGAGTTAATCTTTCGAGGACTGAAGAGTCGAACCCTTCGAGGACTGAGGAGTCGAACCCTACAAGGACTAAAGAGTCGAACCCTTGGGGGACTGAAGAGTCGAACCCTTCGAGGACTGAAGATTCGAACCCTTCGAGGACTGGAGACCCAATCCTTCTGCAACTGAAGACTCAACCCTGCTAGAACTGAAGACTCAACCTTCAACGACTGAAGACTCAACCCTTCAATGACTAAAGACTCAACCCTTCTACGAGTGAAGAGTCCAACCCCTCGAGGGCTGAGAGCTGGGCCCTTCCAGAACTGAAGACTCAACCCCTCGAGGCCTGAAGACTCAATCCTTCAAGAACTGGAGGCTAAACCCTTCGAGGACTAAAGAGTCAATCCTTTGAAGACTAAAGAGTCGAACACTTCACGGACTGAAGAGTTGAACCCTTCGGGGACTGAAGAGTCGAACCCTTCGAGGACTGAAGAATTGAACCCTTCGAGAATTGAAGGGTTCAACCCTTCGAGGTCTGAGAGCTGGGCCCTTTGAGGACTGAAGACTCAACCCTTCTATGATTGAAGACTCAAGCCTTCAAGGACTAAAGACTCAACCCTTCTACGACTGAAGACTCAACCCTTCAAGGGCTAAAAGTTGGTCCCGTCAAGGACTGAAGAGTGCAACTCTTCGATGACTGAAGACGCATCCCTTCAAGGCTCAACCCTTCGACAACTGGAGGCTCAACCCCTCGAGACCTGGTATCTAGACCACTTCGAGGGATGAAGACTCACCTCTTAGAGGGCTGGAGACTTACCCCGTCGACAACTGGGACATCATCCCTTCGAGTACTGGAGGCTCAACCCTTTGAGGACTGGAGGCTTAATCCTTCGAGGACTGAAAAGTCCAACCCTTGGAGGACTGAAGACTCAATCCTTCTATGACTCAAGACTCAACCCTTCAAAGGCTACGAGCTGGTCCCTTTGAGGACTGAAGATTCTAACCCTTCGAGGACTAAAGACTTACCCCTTCGAGGATTGGAGGCTCAATCCCTCGAGGCCTGGCATCTTGACACTTCGAGGGCTGAAGACTCACCCCTTCAAAGGCTGAGGCTCCATCCCTTCGAGTGCTAAAGACTCAGCCCTCGAAGGCTGGAGACTCGACCCTTCGAGGACTGAAGACTCAACCCTTCAAGGACTGAAGAGTCAAACCCATCGAGGACTGAAGAGTTGGACCCTTCGAGGACTGGAGGCTCAACCTTTCAAGGAATTGAGGCTCAATACTTTGAGGACTGGAGGCTCTACCTTTCGAGGACGGAAGATACCAACCCTTCGAGAACTGAAGACTCAACCCTTCTACGACTGAAGACTCAACCCTTCTACGACTGAAGACTCAACCCTTCAAGGGCTAAGAGTTGGGCCCTTCGAGGACTGAAAATTCCAACCCTTCGAGAACTGAAGACTCGCCACTTCGAGGACAGGAGGTCCATCCCCTCGAAGCTTGGCATCTGGATCACTTCGAGGGCAGAAGGCTCACCTCTTCGAGGGCTAAAAGCTCACCCCTTCGAGGGCTGAAGACTCACCCCTTCGAGTGCTAAAGACTCAGACCTTCGATGGCTGGAGACTCGACCCTTCGAGGAATGATAACTCAACCCTCTGAGGACTGATGAGTCGAACCCTTCAAAGACTGAAGAGTCGAACCCTTCGAGGGCTGAAGAGTCCAGCCCTTCGAGGACTGAAGACTCAACCCTTCGAGGACTGAAGAGCTAGGCCCTTTGAGGACTGAAGAACTAGGCCATTCGAGGACTGAAGAGTCCAACCATTCGAGAGCTGAAGACTCACCCCTTCAAGGTTCAACCCTTCGAGGAATGGAGGCTCAACCCCTCAAGGCCTAGCATTTGGACCACTTCGAGGGCCGATGACTCACCCCTTCGAGGGCTAAAGACTCTACCCTTCGAAGGCTGGAGACTCAACCCTTCGAGGACTAATGACTCAACCCTTCGAGGACTGAAGAGTCGAACCCTTCGAGGGATGAAGAGTCTAACCCTTTGAGGACTTAAGAGTCGAACCCTTCGAGGGCCGAAGAGTCGAATCCTTCGAGGACTGAAGAGTCGAACCCTTCGAGTACTAAAGACTCAACCCTTCGAGGGCTAAGAGCTGGGCCTGACGAGGACTGAAGAGTCCAACCCTTCAAGGACTGAAGACTCACCCCTTGGAGGCTCAACTCTTCGAGGACTGGAGGCTCAACCCCTCGAGGCCTGGAATCTGGACCATTTTGAGGGCTGAAGACTCACCCCTTTGAGGGCTGAGGCTCCATCCCTTTGAGTGCTGAAGACTTAGCCTTTCGAGGGTTGGAGACTCGACCCTTCGAGGACTGAAGACTCAAACCTTCGAGGACTAAAGAGCCAAACCCTTCGAAGACTGAAGAGTTGAACCCTTTGAGGAATGAAGAGTCGAACCTTTTGAGGACTGAAGAGTCAAACCCTTCGAGGACTGAGGAGTCAAACCCTTCGAGAACTGAAGAGTCCAACCCTTCGAGGGCTGAGAGCTGGGCCCTTCGAGGAATGGAGACTCAACCCTTCGAGGCCTGAACACTCAACCCTTCGAGGAATGGAGCCACAACCCTTCGAGGACTGAAGAGTCAACCCTTCGAAGACTGAAGAGTCAAACCCTTTGAGGACTTGGGAGTTGAACCCTACGAGGACTGAAGAGTCAAACCCTTCAGGGACTGAAGAGTCGAACCCTTTGAGCAGTGAAGAGTCGAACCCTTTGAGGACTGAAGACTCAACTCTTCTATGACTGAAGACTCAATCCTTCGAGGATTGAAAACTCAACCCTTCTACGACTGAAGACTCAACCCTTTGACGACTGAAGACTCAACCCTTCCACGACTAAAGACTCAACCCTTCTACGACTGAAGAGTCCAACCCTTCGAGGGCTGAGAGCTAGGCCCTTCCAGAACTGGAGACCCAACCCTTCGAGGCCTGAAGACTTAACCCTTTGAGAACTTGAGACAGAACCCTTCGACGACTGAAGAGTCAATCCTTCGAGGACTGAGGAGTCAAACACTTTGAGGACTGAAGAGTCGAACCCTTTGGGGACTGAAGAGTCGAACCCTTTGGGGACTGAAGAGTCGAACCCTTCGTGGACTGAGGAGTCGAACCCTTTGAGGACTGAAGAGTTCAACCCTTCGAGGGCTGAGAGTTAGGCCCTTCGAGGACTGAAGCCTTAACCTTTCAAGGTCTGAAAACTCAACCCTTCGAGGACTAGAGAATCAACCCTTCTACGAATGAAGACTCGAGCCTTCAAGGACTTAAGACTCAAGCCTTCGAGGACTGAAGATTGCAACCCTTCAACGACTGAAGACTCACCCCTTCGAGGCTCATCCCTTCGACAACTGAAGGCTCAACCCCTCGAGGCCTGGCATCTAGACCACTTTGAGGGCTGAAGACTCACCCCTTCGAGGGCTGAAGACTTACCCCATTGATGAATGGGACTCCATCCCTTTGAGTACTGGAGGCTCAACCCTTCGAGGACTGGAGGCTTAATCCTTCGAGGACTAGAGGCTCTACCCTTCCAGGATTGAAAAGTCCAACCCTTAGAGGACTGAAGACTCAACCTTTCTAAGACTGAAGACTCAACCCTTCGAGGGCTAAGAGCTAGGCCCTTGGAGGATGGAATATTCCAACCCTTGGAGGACTGAAGACTTACCCCTTCGAGGCTTACCCCTTCGAGGACTGGTGGCTCAACCCCTTGAGGCCTGGCATCTTAACCACTTCAAGGGCTGAAGACTCACCCCTTCAAAGGCTGGGGATCCATCCCTTCGAGTGCTGAAGACTCAGCCCTTCGAGGGCTTGAGACTCGACCCTTTGAGGACTGAAACCTTAACCCTTTGAGGGCTGAAGAGTCAAACCCTTCGAGGACTGAAGAGTCAGACCCTTCGAGGATTTGAGGCTCAACCCTTCGAGGAATAGAGGCTCAACTCTTCAAGGAATGGAGGCTAAACCCTTCGAGGAATGGAGGCTCAACCCTTCAAGGACTAGAGGTTCTACCTCTCGAGGACTGAAAAGTCCAACCCTTCGAGGACTAAAGCCTCATCCTTTTATGACTGAAGACTCAACCCTTCGAGGGCTAAGAGCTAGGCTCTTCGAGGACCGAAGAGTCCAAACCTTCGAGGACTGAAGACTCACCCCTTCGAGGACTGGAGGTTCAACCCCTCGAGGCCTGGCATCTGGACCACTTCTAGGGCTGAAGGCTCACACCTTCGAGGGGTGAAGACTCACCCCTTTGAGTGCTAAAGACCCAGCTCTTCGATGGCTGGAGACTCAACCCTTCGAGGAATGATGACTCAACCCTTCGAGGACTGAAGAGTAGAACCCTTCGAGGGCTGAAGAGTCGAGCCCTTTGAGGGATGAAGACTAAACCCTTCTGGAACTGAAGAGCTAGGCCCTTCAAGGAATGAAGAATCCAACCCTTCAAGGACTGAGGACTCACCCCTTCGAGGCTCAACCATTCGAGGAATGGAAGCTCAACCCCTCGAGGCCTGGCATCTGGACCACTTCGAGGGCTGATGGCTCACCCCTTCAAGGGCTGAAGACTCGACCCTTTGAAGGCTCAAGACTCAACTCTTCGAGAACTGATGACTCAACCCTTCGAGGACAGAAGAGTCGAACCCTTTGAGGACTGAAGAGTCAAACCCTTCGAGGACTGAAGAGTCGACCCTTCGAGGGCTGAAGAGTCAAACCCTTCAACGACTGAAGAGTCGAACCCTTCAAGGTCTGATGAGTCAAACCCTTCGAGGACTAAAGAGATGAACCATTCGAGGACTGAAGACTCAACCCTTCGAGGGATAAGATTTGGGCCCTACGAGGACTGAAGAGTCCAACCCTTCGAGGACTGAATACTCACCCCTTCGAGGCTCAACTCTTCGAGGACTGGAAGCCCAACCCCTCGAGGTCTGGCATCTGCACCACTTCGAGTGCTGAAGACTCACCCCTTCGAGGGCTGAGGCTCCATCCCTTCGATCTCTGAAGACTTAGCCCTTTGAGGGCTGGAGACTCAACCCTTCGAGAACTGAAGACTCAACCCTTTGAGGTCTGAAGAGTAGAAACCCTTCAAGGACTGAAGAACTGAACCCTTCAAAAATGAAGCGTTGAACCCTTCGAGGACTGAAGAGTCGAACCCTTCGAGGACTAAAGAGTTCAACCCTTCAAGAGCTGAGAACTGGGACCTTCGAGGATTGAAGACTCAACCCTTCGAGGAATGAAGGCTCAACCCTTCGAGGAATGGAGGCTCAACCCTTCGAGGAATGGAGGCTCAACCCTTCAAGGACTGGAGGTTCTACCTCTCGAGGACTGAAAAGTCCAACCCTTCGAGGACTGAAGCCTCATCCTTCTATGACTGAAGACTCAACCCTTCGAGGGCTAAGAGCTGGGCTCTTCGAGGACTGAAGAGTCCAAACCTTCGAGAACTGAAGACTCACCCCTTCGAGGACTGGAGGTTCAACCCCTCGAGGCCTGGATTCTGGACCACTTCGAGGGCTGAAGGCTCAAGCCTTCGAGGGCTGAAGACTAACCCCTTTGAGTGCTAAAGACTCAGCTCTTCGATGGCTGGAGACTCGACCCTTCGAGGACTGATGACTCAACCCCTCGAGGGCTGAAGAGTCGAGCCCTTTGAGGACTGAAGAGTCAAGCCCTTTGAGGACTGAAGACTAAACCCTTCTAGGACGGAAGAGCTAGGCCCTTCGAGGAATGAAGAGTCCAACCCTTCAAGGACTGAGGACTCACCCCTTCGAGGCTCAACCATTCGAGGAATGGAGGCTCAACCCCTTGAGGCCTGGCATCTGGACCACTTCGAGGGCTGATGACTCACTCTTTCAAGGGTTGAAGACTCGACCCTTTGAAGGCTCGAGACTCAACCCTTCGAGAACTGATGACTCAACCCTTCGAGGACAGAAGAGTCGAACCCTTTGAGGACTGAAGAGTCAAACCCTTCAAGGACTGAAGAGTCGACCCTTCGAGGGCTGAAGAGTCGAACCCTTCAAGGACTGAAGAGTCGAACACTTCAAGGGCTGAAGAGTCGAACCTTTCGAGGACTAAAGAGACGAACCCTTCGAGGACTGAAGACTGAACCCTTCGAGGGCTAAGATTAGGGCCCTACGAGGACTGAAGAGTCCAACCCTTCGAGGACTGAAGACTCACCCCTTCGAGGCTCAACTCTTCGAGGACTGGAGGCTCAGCCCCTCGAGGTCTGGCATCTGGACCACTTCGAGTGCTGAAGACTCATCCCTTCGAGGGCTGAGGCTCCATCCCTTCGAGTCCTGAAGACTAAGCCTTTGAGGGTTGGAGACTCAACCTTTCGAGAACTGAAGACTCAACCCTTTGAGGACTAAAGATTAGAAACCCTTCAAGGACTGAAGAGCTGAACCCTTCGAGGAATGAAGCGTTGAACCCTGCGAGGACTGAAGAGTCGAACCCTTTGAGGACTGAAGAGTCCAACCCTTCGAGAGCAGAGAGCTGAGACCTTCGAGGACTGGAGACTCAACCCTTCGAGGAGTAGAGGCTCAACCCTTTGAGGAATGGAGGCTCAACCTTTTGAGGAATGGAAGCTCAACCCTTCAAGGACTGGAGGTTCTACCTCTCGAGGACTGAAAAGTCCAACCCTTTGAGGACTGAAGCCTCATCCTTCTATGACTGAAAACTCAACCCTTCGAGGGCTAAGAGCTGGGCTCTTCGAGGACTAAAGAGTCCAAACCTTTGAGGACTGAAGAGTCCAAACCTTTGAGGACTGAAGACTCACCCCTTCGAGGACTGGAGGTTCAACCCCTCGAGGCCTAACATCTGGACCACTTCAAGGGCTGAAGGCTCACGCCTTCGAGGGCTGACGACTCACCCCTTTGAGTGCTAAACACTTAGCTCTTCGATGGCTGGAGACTCGACCCTTCGGGGACTGATGAATCAACCCTTCGAGGACTGAAGAGTAGAACCCTTCGAGGGCTAAAGACTAATGCCCCTTGACGACTGAACACTAAACCCTTCTAGGACTGAAGAGCTAGGCCCTTCGAGGAATGAAGAGTCCAACCCTTCAAGGACTGAAGACTCACCCCTTCGAGGCTCAACCATTCGAGGAACGGAGGCTCAACCCCTCGAGGCCTGGCATCTGGACCACTTCGAGGGCTGATGATTCACCCCTTCAAGGGCTGAAGACTCGACCCTTAGAAGACTCAAGACTCAACCCTTCAAGAACTGATGACTCAACTCTTCAAGGACAGAAGAGTCGAACCCTTTGAGGACTGAAGATTCAAACCCTTTGAGGACTAAAGAGTCGACCCTTCGAGGGCTGAAGAGTCCAACCCTTCAAGGACTGAAGAGTCGAACCCTTCAAGGGCTGAAGAGTCAAACCCTTCTATGACAAAAGAGACGAACCCTTCCAGGACTGAAGACTCAACTCTTCGAGGGCTAAGATTTGGGCCCTACGAGGACTGAAGAGTCCAACCCTTCGAGGACTGAAGACTCACCCCTTCGAGGCTCAACTCTTCGAGGACTGGAGGCTCAACCCCTCGAGGTCTGGCATCTGGACCATTTCGAGTGCTGAAGACTCACCCCTTCGAGGCTGAGGCTCCATCCCTTCGAGCCCTGAAGACTTAGCCCTTTGAGGACTGGAGAATCAACCCTTCGAGAACTGAAGACTCAACCCTTTAAGGACTGAAGAGTAGAAACCCTTCAAGGACTGAAGAGCTGAACCCTTTGAGGAATGAAGCGTTGAACCCTTTGAGGACTGAAGAGTCGAACCCTTCGAGGACTGAAGAGTCGAACCCTTCGAGAGCTAAGAGCTGGGACTTTCGAGGACTGGAGACTCAACCCTTCGAGGAATGGAGGCTCAACCCTTTGAGGAATGGAGGCTCAACCCTTCGAGGAATGGAGGCTCAACCCTTCGAGGAATGGAGGCTCAACCCTTCAAGGACTGGAGGTTCTACCTCTCGAGGACTGAAAAGTCCAACCCTTCGAGGACTGAAGCCTCATCCTTCTATGACTGAAGACTCAACCCTTCGAGGGCTAAGAGCTGGGCTCTTCGAGGACTGAAGAGTCCAAACCTTCGAGGACTGAAGAGTCCAAACCTTCGAGGACTGAAGACTCACCCCTTCGAGGACTGGAGGTTCCACCCCTCGAGGCCTGGCATCTGGACCACTTCGAAGGCTGAAGGCTCACGCCTTCGAGGGATGAAGGCTCACCCCTTTGAGTGCTAAAGACTCAGCTCTTCGATGGCTGGAGACTCGACCCTTCGAGGACTGAAGACTCAACCCTTCGAGGACTGAAGAGTAGAACCCTTCGAGGGCTGAAGAGTTGAGCCCTTTGAGGACTGAAGACTAAACCCTTCTAGGACTGAGGAGCTAGGCCCTTCGAGGAATGAAGAGTCCAACCCTTCAAGGACTGAGGACTCACCCCTTCGAGGCTCAACCATTTGAGGAATGGAGGCTCAACCCCTCGAGGCCTGGCATCTGGACCACTTCGAGGGCTGATGACTCACCCCTTCAAGGGCTGAAGACTCGACCCTTTGAAGGCTCGAGACTCAACCCTTCGAGAACTGATGACTCAACCCTTCAAGGACAGAAGAGTCGAACCCTTTGAGGACTGAAGAGTCAAACCCTTCGAGGACTGAAGAGTCGACCCTTCAAGGGCTGAAGAGTCAAACCCTTCAATGATTGAAGAGTTGAACCCTTCAAGGGCTGAAGAGTCGAACCCTTTGTGGACTAAAGAGATGAACCCTTCGAGAATGAAGACTCAACCCTTCGAGGGCTAAGATTTGGGCCCTACGAGGACTGAAGAGTCCAACCCTTCGAGGACTGAAGACTCACCCCTTCGAGGCTCAACTCTTCGAGGACTGGAGGCTCAACCCCTCGAGGTCTGGCATCTGGACCACTTCGAGTGCTGAAGACTCACCCCTTCGAGGGCTGAGGCTCTATCCCTTCGAAGCCTGAAGACTTAGCCCTTTGAGGGCTGGAGACTCAACCCTTCGAGAACTGAAGACTCAACCCTTTGAGGACTGAAGAATAGAAACCCTTCAAGGACTGAAGAGCTGAACCCTTCGAGGAATGAAGCGTTGAACCCTTCGAGGACTGAAGAGTCGAACCCTTCGAGGACTGAAGAGTCCAACCCTTCGAGAGCTGAGAGCTGGGACCTACGAGGACTGGAGACTCAACCCTTTGAGGCCTAAAGACTCAACCCTTCAAGGCCTGAAGACTTAGCCCTTTGAGGGCCGGAGACTCGACCCTTCGAAGACTGAAGACTCAACCCTTCGAGGACTGAAGAGTAGAAACCCTTCGAGGACTGAAGAGTAGAAACCCTTCGGGGACTGAAGAGCTGAACCCTTCGAGGAATGAAGCGTTGAACCCTTCGAGGACTGAAGTCTCAACCCTTCGAGGACTGGGGACTCAACCCTTTGAGGCCTGGAGACTCAACCCTTTGAGGGCTGGAGCCTCAACCTTCGAGTCCTGAAGAGTGAACCCTTTGAGGACTGAGGAGTCGAACCCTTCAAGGAATAAAGAGTCGAACCCTTCGGGGACTGAAGAGTTGAAACCTTCGATGACTAAAGAGTCGAACCCTTTGAGGACTGAAGACTCAACCCTTCTATGACTGAAGATTCAACCCTTCTAGGACCGAAGACTCAACCCTTCTACGAATGAAGAATCAACCCTTCGAGGGCTGAAGACTCAACCCTTCCACGACTGAAGGCTCAACCCTTCTACGACTGAAGGCTCAACCCTTCTACGACTGAAGACTCATCCCTTCGAGAGCTAAGAGTTGGGCCCGTCAAGGAATGAAGACTCACCCCTTCAAGGCTCAACCCTTCGAGGACTGGAGGCTCAACCCGTCGAGGCCTGGCATTTGGACAACTTCGAGGGCTAAAAACTCACCCCGTCGACGACTAGGACTCCATCCCTTCGAGTACTGGAGGTTCAACACTTCTAGGACTGGAGGCTCAACCCTTCGAGGACTGGAGGCTCAACCCTTCGAGGACTGGAGGCTCTACCCTTTGAGGACTGAAAATTCCAACCCTTCGAGGACTGAAGACTCAACATTTCTACGACTGAAGACTCAACCCTTCGAGGGCTAAGAGCTGGGCCCTTCGAGGGCTAAGAGCTGGGCCCTTCGAGGACTGAAGATTCAAACCCTTCAAGGACTGAAGACTTACCCCTTCGAGGCTCACCACTTTGAGGACTGGAGGCTTAATCTCTTAAGGCCTGGTATCTTGACCACTTCGAGGGATGAAGACTCACCCCTTTAAGGGGTGTAGCTCCATCCCTTCGAGGGCTGGAGACTCGACCCTTCGAGGACTGAAGACTCAACCCTTCGAGAACTGAAGAATCAAACCATTCAAGGACTAAATAGTTGAACTCTTCGAGGACTGAAGAATCAAACCCTTCGAGGACTGAAGAGTCAAACCCTTCGAGGACTGAAGAGTCGAACCCTTCGAGGACTGAAGAGTCGAACCCTTCGAGGACTGAAGACTCAACCCTTCTATGACTGAAGACTCAACCCTTTGAGGACTGAAGACTCAACCCTTTGAGGACTGAAGACTCAACCCTTCTACAAATGAAGACTTAACCCTTCGAGGGCTAAGAGCTGGGCCCATCGAGGACTGAAGAGTCCAACCTTTCGAGGACTGAAGACTCAAACCTTTGCGGACTGGAGGCTCAACCCCTCAAGGCCTTGCATCTGGACCACTTCGAGGGCTGAAGACTCACCCCTTCGATGACTGGGGTTTCATCCCTTCAAGTACTGGAGGCTCAACCCTTCGAGGACTGGGGGCTCTACCCTTCGAAGACTAAAAAGTCTAACCTTTCGAGGACTGAAGACTCAACCCTTCTACGATTGAATACTCAACACTTTGAGGTCTTAGAGATGGGCCCTTCGACGACTAAAGATTCCAACCCTTCGAGAACTGAAAACTTACCCCTTCGAGGCTCACCCCTTCGAGGACTGAAGGCTCAGCCCCTCGAGGCCTAGTATCTTGACCACTTCGAGGGCAGAAGACTCACCCCATCGAGGGCTAAAGACTCACCCCTTCGAGGGCTGAAGACTCACCCCTTCGACGACTGGGGTTCCATCCTTTTGAGTACTGGAGGCTCAACCCTTCAAGGACTGGAGGCTCTACCCTTCGAAGACTGAAAGTCTAACCTTTTTAGGACTGAAGACTCAACCCTTCTATGACTGAATACTCAACCCTTCGAGGTCTAAGAGCTGGGCCCTTCGAAGACTGAAGATTCCAACCCTTCAAGGATTGAAAACTTACCCCTTCAAGGAATGGAGGCTCAACCCCTCGAGGCCTGGCATCTTGACCACTTTGAGGGCTAAAGACTCACCTCTTCAAGGGCTGAGGCTCCATCCCTTCGAGTGCTGAAGACTGAGCACTTCGAGGTCTGGAGACTCGACTCTTCGAGGACTGAAGAGTCAAGCCTTCAAGGACTAAAGAGTCAAACTCTTCAAGGGCTGAAGAGTCGAACCCTTTGAGGATTAAAGAGTCGAACCCTTCAACGACTGGAGGCTCAACCCTTCGAGGACTGGAGGCTCAACCCTTCGAGGACTGGAGACTCAACCCTTCAAATACAAATAATTTTAATTCAATCAACGGGTTCTTACCCGAATTATGGAGGAGTAGTGAGGAAATTATTCCCTGTTGAATTTATTATTTAAATATTTAATTAAGAAGTCGTTTGGTTAAGAGTCCACCCTTTCGAGGAGTAACAGCCCATCCCTTCGAGGCCTGACAGTTAGACTCTCTCAAGGACTAGGAGCTAGTCCCTTTCGAGAATAAAAGAGTACATCCCTTCGATGGCTGAGAGGTAGACCCTTTCGAGGGCTGAGACCTAGACCCTTTTTAGGGCTAAGAGCTTAATCTTTTCGGGAGCTGAGAGCCGGACCCCTTCGAGGGCTAAGATTCCATCTCTTTGAGTACCGAGAGCTGGACCCCTTTGATATCTAGGAGGTTGACCCCTTCGAGGACTAACTGTCGACTCATTCAAGTTGTAAGAGTCCACCACTTCAAGGGCTGAAAGTCTACCCTTTCGAGGAGTAGGAGCCTACCCTTTCAGGGACTGAGAGCCCACCCCTTCGAGGAGTAAGAGTCCATCCCTTTGACAGTTAAGAGTCCACCCCTTCAAGGAGTAAGAGTACATCCCTTCGACAGTTAAGAGTCCACCCCTTCGAGGAGTAAGAGTCCATCCCTTCGAGAGCTGACAGTTAGACCCCTTCGCGAGCTGGCAGTTAGACCCCTTCAATGACTGAGAGCTAGACCCCTTCTCGGAGAGAAGATTCCTTCCCTTCGAGGCCTGAGTGCTGGAGGCCTTGAAGGGGTGGGCTCTCAGCCCTCGCAGCCCTCGGGGGACTCTTAGCCTTCGAAGGGGTCTAGCTTCAAGCCCTCAAGGGGGCCAGCTTTTAGCCTTAAAAGGGGTGGACTGGTAGCCCTTGAGGGGTGAAGCTTTGAGCTCTCAAAGGGATAGACTTTTAGACCCTCAAAAGGATGGACTGTCAGTACTCGAAGGCAGAAAAGCTAATCCCTTCAAGGAATGGGACGTAGACCCCTTCAAGGAATAAGGACTCCATCTGTTCAACAGCTAAGAATTCAACTCCTTACGGTCGAATGGGTACTTCTTCAACCCAACCAATTGATCACATGCATCAGAAAGTCAAATTTGTGAGTGGGTTCTTCTCGAATCGACACGTTTTGAATAGGGAGTTGTTGAATGGATAGAATGAAATTCTTCGACTTCAAACATCACCGCTCGAATGAGTAGTTCTCAAATATGTTCAGTGGAAACCTTCCTTTTTATGGACAGAAAAGTCCATCCCTTTCAGGGTGAACAACTCAAGCTGTTCGAGGACACAATACTCAAACCCTTTGAAAGTCGGATAGGTACTTCTCCGACGGTACCTTCATCTGTTGAGATTCCACAGCTATTTGTGCAATTTGAATATGATTAATTTAAAATATAATATCTATTATTTCATACTGGTTAAACTTGAAATGTACAATATTTATGGCAATTTAATTTTCAGTGTAAAATTTAAAACGCCGTTGGTGAAAAACTTGTAAAATTTTCTGAAAACTATACAATGATATAGTAATAAGTCTGACATTTCTTAGGCATGCAATACTAATACATTGGGAAAAATTTATTCAACTGGCCTCATAACAAGTGAATTGTTGGTGAATTGATCACAACACAGTGCTACAACTTTAATTTATCAGCCTTAGAGGTCACTTGCACCACATGATATCTAAAAGATGTCACAAAAAGGGATATCCGCAAAAGCAAAAGTCACTTGATTTGAGAAACAATGCAATAAAAGGTTTCTATTGGAGTTAGCTTAATTTAGGTTTCTTCCCTTCTGCTTTTGATAGCTGAAATTCCTCACTTTCGGATTCGAGAAAAAGGTTCTTTTTTGCCTTTGGCGAAGGTGGTCCACAATCTGCAGAGTCTGTGATTGAAGGAGTATGGATTATATTTTTATTATAAAGTAAGCAAATATAATGGTATGGTAGAAGTATTATATCACATTAAATGTAGTTATACCTTGAATAGTAAGTTGTGTTGCAGCAGGTGGAGTTTGAATTTCCAAATGTGATTGGTGGCCACCTTTTTTGGGCAATTGAAGAGTTGAAACCTGGTCTTGCAAGCATTGTTTTTCAGCAAAATTAAACACAGTATATCTTGGAGTAAGCTGGCCACCCTTTAATTTGGAGATTTAAATTCGGACAATGTAGTCAACATTGTGAATGATAGAATGACGATCCTCAATGTATTCCTATAATAAAAATTATCTTATGTTTAAGCTCTATGCATGGGTTTTCATGTGATAAATTCAAAGTCTTGATTTATATGTCAAAATAGAAAGCACTAACCTGTGTAACTCCATCTATAGCTTCCATTGCAGTCAACCCCAATAATCTCTCAGCAGGTTTGCCGAAGAAGGTAGCAGTGATAACACCACTGTCATCAATAAGATATACTTCGAAGCGACACCTATACAAATAACACATATAAAATAAGAGTATGAGTAGTCTAGTAACTATGGGATATGTAAATAAATACATATTTTGAAGACATTAACAAGGCGAATTCGCATAAATTGCAGGCGAATTCATAATGTAAGGAGGCACTTGTTGAACGGAAACATTTGACGCAGGCCATATAGAAATAATTATGAGAGATGTCCTTGAAGGATATCCTCACTTCTGAAGTCACCATCTATTTATGGAGAAAATTGTTCCGTCACAAATAATGCCCAGACCAAAGAGGAAAACATAGTACCGGGTAAAAATGGGACATTATTTCACCTTTTGAGTTGGTAGAATATAACCAACTGAAGTGTAGACAGTATCCACAGTTGTTGCTGGCATTTTCCCCAAGGATTAGTTGAGGCTGCTGATGGTATTCGTGATCTCTCTCTGGTGTTGTTTTGCCCTGGAAAGTTAGTATAGTAATAAGTGTAAACATTTCTTTGAATATTAGTATGAGCATATGAAATTAATGGGAAAAAATAGTACCATTTCCTCAATTCCAAAGATTGACTATCAGTGCCATTAATTAAAAGGGATGATCTGTAATGTGTTGATACCTCTATCCCTGAATAAAGCAAAAGTGAAAATGTTAATAGAAGTTGTTTGATAAAGGAATGGAAATTAGAGATCGATGGGAAATTGGTTTTATAAACATATAATACCTTGAAAGGAGTCAACCTTGAGTCGACGACAAATTACTACAGGCAGGTCATCGACAGTGGCTTGCAATTGTTTGCCTTCATTTTCAATAAATTCTTGCCACATAGTAAAAGTCATAGCTTGTAATCTAAACATGGATGAAAAACATTAAGGCTAATTGGGATGTAAAAGATAATTATATAATAATTTTCCAACAGATACTATTTTTTCTTACTTCTCATCAACAAGAACAAACTTTTGAATTTTCTTAGACCCACTCGGTGTGTTGATAGTAAGAATTGGAAGGCATTGAGCAACAATCCCTATAACATCTGTAATTTTATATGATTCGTAAACACCAAAAATATGTTCAAATTTAAAGTTAAGAGACGTATTGAGAAATGATTACCTATCAGTTCCTGAGGTTTATCGACATGTTCATGGATTTTTTTCAAATGGTACATAAGAATGTTGAGCTGAAATTTGATGGCCGGAATGAGGCATTTCTTCGATAACCGTACTCGTGTCGATGATCCACTGCATTGCTATATCGCCCTTTTTGTATCTGGGATCTTTTGCGCTTATGTTTGCATTCAATATCTTCTACCGGTTATAAACCTGAATTCTTTGGCTCATGGTTTCACATGCTTTGTTAAACATTATACCTTCCACTTTGGCTCCCTATATCATCAGTAAATTTATCGGTATAAGAAATGATGATATTATAGACTATTATAAAAAAAAGAGTTCATTACCTTTTCATCAGAAAAAATAAATTTTTGGACTTTTGTAGGACTCCTTTGGCTTTCAAGTACAGAAATTTTTTTCATTGACCGTAACGACTCTGATCCAAGGACGATCAGAATTGCGTAGTTGATCAATAGTTTTTTCTGATGCCATAGTTTCTGTATCACATATAATGAGATGTTTAAGTGATTCAATATTTTAGTAAAGATTTAAAATATTTGAGCATAATGTTTTGAAATTGTGTAATAACATTAAAAAGGAAAAAAACAAATAAGGGAAGGAGATTGAAGGAAGTTACCAGGATGCTATGTTTATATCTTCTTCTGAATGTTATTTTCCATCTTCTGTTGTTACCTGAGATGAACTGAGAAGATGATGATTATGATGACGACGAAGGAAGGGAAGCAAGGTAAATATATGAACAGAAATGTATGATAAAGAAATATATAATAATATATTCCAATATATATACATATATATATTCTTATATTATTATTATTATATTAGAAAATATTATTAATTAAGAAAATAAAGAGATAACAACAAAGAGCATATCGAATTGTGCAAATGATGAGTAGAAGGTGGAACAGAGGTATAATGACAACAAGGTACCATACTGACTATAGAAAGTACAAATGATGAGAAGAAGGTGGAACAGTATTCGAAAAAAAATTCTTATATAATAATAAGACAATGAGATAACAAGGAAAATTATAGGAAAATGTGCTAATGATGAGGAGAATGCAAAATAATAGTACACCTTGTAATGATGAGTAGAAGGTGGACTAGAGGTATAATAAGAAATACTGACTACATGGGGTGTAAATGATGAGAAGAAGGTGGAACAGCATTCGAAGAAAGATTCTCATATAATAATAAGAGAATGACATAAGAAGGAAAAATATAGGGAATTGTGCTAATGATGGGGAGAAGTCAGGTGCTATTTCAAAATGTTAAGCTAACACCTTTACATACTTGGAAGCAGGTTAAGGCAAACTGTAGACTCATCTCTATAGTTAGGCCACTGTCTTCAAGTAACCCCTCAGATAGCACATGGATCCAAAGAGGATTAATCCCACTCCTGAACCCACCCCCACCTATAAAACTGATCCCTATTAAATGGGAGCCCCCAGATACAGGATTTAAACTGAATGTTGATGCATCTTGCAATCAAAACTCTTCATCTGTTGGGGGACTCATTAGGGATAAGGGGGGAAGTTTCAGACTTGGTTTCCACAAACTTACTATGGGTATTTCCCCTTTGCAGGTGGAGCTTCAATCTGCCCTTCATGGCATCCAACTGGCAGTGGAAACCGGTTTCCATCAATTATCACTCGAGATGGACAGTCAGAATGCAGTGAGCATCATCAATGGCAAACTGAAGCCTCCATGGAACTGCCTTCAACTAGCTAGGCAGGTGGCAGATCTAACAAAGAAACATGGCATCCGAGTTAGCCACATCTATAGAGAAATCAATGGTGCAGCAGATTTCTTGGCAAAGTATGGACAACAAAGAAGGGTTCCACAACATTTCGCGGATCCTACATGCATCCCACAGCTAAAGGAAACACTTCTAAAGGACACACACTACTCTTGGAGACGGATCAGGGCGTAGAACCGGAAATGCAAGGCTGGAGTGTACATCGACACGGGGGGTGGAGGTGTACATAAACAGAAGGGCATTTCCGGTTTAAACGTTTAGCTTATACGTAGGGTTAGTCGCCTTAATTTCCATGTACAGGTCTCTTTTGATATTGGCATAGATTATGCCGCACATATTGCGACAACTAGTGTCCAATTCTCTTTTGTATAAATCTACTGGACTGGTTTCACGGGAATTAAATCCCAATCTGATGGTAAGGGGAGCCATAATAGAACCCCCCACCTACAGGTGGTTTCAGTTTAAAAAAAAACACTGGACCCGAGAAAAGATTTCGCCGAACAAAGAATTTTAAGATAAGGAGGAACAGTAATAGGTTGTATTTATGTATATAAATATATATATATATATATAATAAGAAGATAAGATGGAAGAGTATAGGAAATTGTGCAAATGATGACAAGAGGGTGGAACACGACAACACGGTATCCGATGAAACATTCCGGTCAACAATCCGTCCTAAGAGATGGTGAAAGAGTAATATGTTGTACCTCATTTGACTGATGTGTTGACTCAAGTTTTGCCAACGTTCCAGTCAAATCCTCTCTGGAAGAGGCGAAAGCTTCCATTGGAGGTTTGATAGGTGACATTCTAGAAGTGAAGCTTGGCATTGGAAGTTGGAAAGGTAAAAATTCCAATGGAGGTTCGAGGGCAGAATACTGAACCCCTTGGAGGGTAGAAAATTCCATCCCTTCGATGGGCAGGACGTAGACCCCTTTGAGGCCAGGAGAGTTGATTTCTTTGACGCCCGACAAGTTGACCCCTTCAAGGACAGAAAATGACATATTCCTTCGAGGGCGAAGAGCTAAACCTTTTCGACAGCAGGAGACTCCATCTTTTCGAGGGTCAACATCTAGACCCCTTCGAGGGAGAAGAGGAAGAGTTGAACCCCTTTGATGGCAGAAGACTCCATCTCTCCGAGAGTCAACAATTGTATCCCTTCAAGGGGAGGAGGCTCCACTCCTCGAACACAGAAAATTCAACCTCTCAAATGGGTGACAAAGCGACGTCCTTTTGGTCGCCCATCTGGCAGCACATGCAGAGGTGAAATAATTTAAATATTGTATTATTACATTTGATTATCTGAAGAACTATTAAACACATACCTTTAATATAGGTTTAATCAGATGTATATAACCATATCTCTATTGCATTTATCTTGGACAATAGTCTCTAAATCTGAAATCTGTACATGAATAATAGCCACGCGGAAGCAAGATGTATAAATAATTTAATAGCCACGCGGAAGCAAGATGTATAAATAATTTAAACCTCTACAATGTTCCTAAAGGAATCTATACAAAATGAAATAAGGAAGTACATGGGAATTCAAAAATTGAGGGAACTCCAAAATATGCAACAGAACAAGGCAAAATGTTGCAGATCCAAAATGGGGAGCACAACATGAGGAAAAATAGAATAACTACTGCTCCTGAAAAATATCCTTGTAAACTATATTTTAGTTTTATTATTTACTCGTGCGCCTTCAAATGTGGAAGGTGTCAAAAGAACCTTAACATGATTCAGAGGTTTTTACTCGGGATAAAGCAACATACAGCTGACCATGGGAAAAGACGGGCTGCTCTAAATATAGTCCAACAAAATCTAATGTCTGGCCTTGAGACTTATTGATTGCCATAGCAAAACAGAGTCTCACTGGGAATTGAAATCTTTTAAATAGTATGGAGATCTTACTACTTTGGTCACAAATGATTGGTATTCTAGGAATGAAGACATGTTTGCCCTTATAAAGTCCAAAAGCTATCTCAGCCCTAATGGTTGATTGACACAACTCACGACAAATCAATTGTGTTCCATTACATAATCCCTTAGTTGGATTTAAATTACGTATGAGCATGATAGGACAATTTGGTTTTAACTGTAATTTATGGGGTGGGAAACCTTTTGGATGAAGTGTATTAAGAAAATCCTTATGATCACTCTGATTGTTTTCACCCAAAATTGTATCTGTACTAATATATAATCTCGGAGTGCCAGGAAAAGCATCAATCAAAAAGTTATGTATGCTGTCAACAGCAGCATTTGTTGCAGCCAAAACGCACCTTCCTATCATATCAATTGGATTTACTGCATATGCAGTTAAATCTGTGAAGACACACTCAATTAACCTGTAAACAATTCAAATACTATGAATGTCTCCATTAATAATTGATTCATTATGTAGAAGATATGTGGAAAAAGGGTAAAAATGTCTTACCTTTGGATGGATGCTTCTTTCCCAATATATGGGATAATGATGTGAGCTGGCAATTTGATCTCCTCATTGTAATCGATATACTCTGTTCCCTCACCTATATGTAATAAAAAAGAGCAAAATTTAGGATCATTTAAGGTCCTCATGTTTTGTTGAAGATGAAACTTTTCCAATTTTGGCCATAAATGAGAATATACAATGGATGCTTGAACTGTTTCATCTCTTGATGCACCTGGTATAACAGGTAAAGTTTGCCTAAAATCTCCTCCTAAGAGAACAACCTTACCACCGAATGGAATATCGGTATCCATGAGATCCTTTAGTAACATATCCAAAGCTTCTAATGATTGCCGTTTTGCCATTGTGGCCTTATCCCAAACAATCAATTTAGCCTCTATTATTAACTTTGCTAAACCACACTGTTTGCTCAATTGGTAAACTTTGGTGTCGGAACAATCAAATGGCAACTTGAAACGGGAGTGTGCAGTCCTTCCTCCAGGCAACACAAAAGCAACTACTCCAGAGGATGCAACAGCTAGTGCAATATGACCTTCACACCGCAACGTCGCAAGCAAAGCTCTATATAAAAAAAAGTTTTCCCTGTGCCACCAGGCCCGTCAATAAAGAAAGATTTTCCACTGTTGGCCATAACACTTTACATGATTCGATCATACACCAGCCTTTGCTCAACATTTAATAGACTGGCCAGTAGTGATTCTTCATCTGAAATTTGAATGCTCCTCTCACTGACTATTTCACGTGTTAAAATCTCATGAGGTGATACATCAGCAATACTATCCATCAAAATATACTGTTTAATATCTCTACCCATTTCAAACAAAAATCCATTTATAATATTCAAAGTCTTTGTATTTATAAAGGCTTCAGTGAAATGGGGCTGTGTTGATGATTTTTCGACGAAATCTGAACATAGTTCATCTCTAAACTTGAGCCATAATTCTTTCGGATCACGTGGCAAGAAAAAATACCAGTAGAACAGCAAATAAAGATCTCGAAGTTGATGGCATCTCGAATGAACAAGCTTCCTGTAGGGCATCTTCAATATAAGTATCTGAAGTCAACAAACCATATGCAATTGCGGCCTCTCTATAAGTATTGTATTGACTTCCTTCCACACTCTTCAAGTGTTCAAAGGATGTTGGTGATCGAACATGAGATAGAAGAAGCCTTAACTAATAGCGCTCACCCTCTGTGGGACTCACTGCAACCAACATACCGATAACATTCTTGGATTTCCTCTTCCTCCAACTCCGGTTTGATGTCGACCACACAAAGTGTTCTGGAAATTCTTTATATAAAAGCTTCAGTTCTTTTGCATGAGGGTCACATGCATTCATTTGAAAGAAACATGTAAGTGTAGTTCTACTAAGAAACTCATTTGCAGCAATCGACTCAAGAGCGGAATCCTTGTGAAATGTAATATATTGCTGACCTGGTAAGTGGACTTGAAGAGAGTAAACAGCAGGCTACATATGGCTTAACTTAAAACAATATATTCTCCAAGTTGCTTCAGATGGACCAATCCAACGGCCATCTTGATACAATTTGATTTCATCAATAATTGTATCCTCTCCACCACTCTGGAATACAAAACCAATTTGGTCACTGCCCTTGAAAATATACTTATGAACATACTTGATGAGCCGAATAGTTGAGCAAATCTCCACATTTATATGACACTCATATGTTGCGGATAAGTATTTATTATAGCCAACAACCCAGTTATTTCCCAGAGCATGTTTTTTTATGGTAGCTATTCTACCATTATCTCTCCTTCTATATAATGGATAACCATCTTCTGCATGACATGTTGACTGTATAAATGGCTTAGGGAATCCAAATTTACACTTACCGTTCCTTATGCAGGGGCTTTCAGGATTCAATCTACCACATGGTCCATGCATCATATTTTTTCTCACAATACCAAAAAGATATGGTTCTTTATCTGGATCCGGCAACTCGGTACAAACAATTTTATCATAAGCATCGGGCCCCAAAGGTTTACAACCAGGTTGTAGAATAATTAATATATGGCAGTGAGGCAGACCTCTTTTTTTATACTCAATAACGTACAACAAAGATTGCACATTACCAAAAATTTCCTTCTAAATATTGTCATCCTTTAGCTCATAAACCTTAGCGCGGAAAATTCTTGCAAGTAAATCTGGCCTATCATTTGCAACCTCACCAAAATTAAGGTTTTCTTGAATCTCTGCCCAATACGGATTACAAGTGATGGTCAAAAATATATCAGGCTTACCAAATTTTTGAACGATGGCCATGGCATCAAGATACCTACGACGCATATCTCTAGGACCACCTATAAATGAAGCTGGAAGTACCATCCGACGAACAACTGTGGATCCATCTGCTAAACCAGCATTTATACCATCCATAAGACCATGCACCATTTCAGTTCGAAACTGCCCCTGCTTGTCCCTAAAAAATTCTAGCCGGCTGGTTTCTATTTTAATGTAAGCATCAACAACAAACTGTTTTAAAAGGCGTCCAACATGTAGAAACATTGATTCATCATCTGACCTCATTTGTAATTTATAGCAGTAAAATTCCCTTGCAGTAACTGCATCCTTGTTTTTTCCCCATCCCTGGCAACTGTAAGGAAAGTAAAACATAAACATGTACTAATCTGAATTCTAAAAAAATCAAAAGAGCACAACTACTAAATTAAAAGTTGACTACAGACCTTTACTCTCAGAATCTATCAGTGATTTAGGACAATCAAACACCATCATTTCACCTCCATATTCTTCACAGACCATATGTATCCTCCTAATCCTTTTAATATTCAAATGCCAACCAGATTAGCCCTTGGGAAAAATTAAAGGATATTGCATTGGATCATAACATCCATAATAATGTTTGATATTATAAGTTTTACCATCAGTGTTATACACTTGAACAGGTACAGTCCTTACTGCATCTTCCTCGAACGGTTCAACAAATATACTACCAACCTGTGACACTGTTGGAATGTTGTATTGCATCTGATCAAGTTTTGGATCTGCATTTAGAACAATAGTCTTCGTCTCGATGCTCTCAATATTTTTCAACTATTTAAAGAACTGACAATACGGATTATCTCTCACTATGTCCATCAACAATTTCATCGTTGCCTGATCGAATTTGTCATCACAGCCAGACCCCATTCTCTTTTCGAACTCAAAGTCTATGTCAAAAAATACAGCTGAACACCAATAGGTTCAATTCCCTCAGAACCTTTCAAAGGTTTCAGATAGTGATACATTTTACCATGGACTTTGAAGGTATAAATTCCGCCGGAATTATCAGTTAAGTTGCGATCATAACCTATACTCAAAGTTGTAAATGCTAAGTTATTGTTGTAAGTTCGAACATTCTTCCTAAAATGGATAGACTGCGGTGTGATGCCAACAAAAAGAGCTTTTAATTGGTCTGGCATTGGCACAGATGGAAAGTAAATTTCCCCTCCAAAACAACAGAATACATTTGACTCTCCCATAAATCTCTTTGCCTTGCAATGAACACAATCAGTCATTACATGTAATGTCCGTGCAGATGTGGAAATGTCATCTCCGAGAGCAATGTTTTTAAACTTTTTCTTTTTCAGTGAACCTGAAGAGAAAAAAATTTAAATATACCACAAATAACCATCAGCCAGTTAAACCTCATGTATGAAAAGATGTATTTTACGTAGGTAAAAATTCTATTGTTGACATAAATATATAGAGTACAATAAGGTGATAGAATAGAAGTAGAACTCTAGCTTAATCAACATTAGTTATTTTCGAATCAAATATAATCTAATCAGAAATATGATTTACCTTTAACATAATGTGACTGGTTTGTTGCAATTGTGAATTGAATAAAGATATAATTGAATTTCCTGATGACACATACAAATACTCACTAATTTACTGAAGAGTCTCACATTTGAATATGTACCATTTAATTACACGTAAATTCTAACGTAAACCTAAAAAAATATCTGTAAACATGAAAATAGCATTGATGATAAACCAAGAAAAACAAACCTGCAGAAGTAGAAAGTGCATTTCCATCCCTTGCAGTATGAAGAATAGCATAACTAATAATTGGTAAATGACTATGAGAAGAGAAACACTATGCTTGGTTCACATGGCCAGAAATATCAATTGGAGAATTTCCTTGTAACAAACCATCACGAAAAAAAACTGGATCATACGTTGAACGTTGGAATATACAGTAAACAAAATGATATGCATGCAAAGAAAGAATGATAAATGATACACAAATATATATAGACCTGCAGAGCTCGTGTTGGCAAAATGAATAGACGAAGAAGAGGATACTGTGTGATGAGCATCAGCATAAATATTAGCTGAAATATTTCCTCGTGAAGATGTAACAGAATTTGAAAATGAACCATATGTTGCACAGAAAAATACAGAGTAAGCATGTGGGAGAAAAACATAGAGAAATGGATTATATCAATCGCTGTGAATGAATTTACGTATATACAAGAGTTAAACAAGTTTGATCTTGACCAAATAATGCCAAAGGCACAAACCAAAATCTGTGACAAAACATAATGTTGCAAAGCCAAGTACAAAAAAATACAATGAGCATGTAAAGACGGACTAACCCCTACAGCGAGCTCATAGATTTTGAATTTGCTGGACACTAAAATCACTTGACTCAACGATTAATAAATCATGGTGAGAAGCCACTAATCCTGCTGGCTCTGCATTGCCACAACTACTGTTATCCATCAAATTCCCCGATGGGAGTGGATCATGAAATTCCTATACAATATCTATAAATAAATAGAGTTTAAAATTGTAGACACAAACCTGCCACTGGCTGTTGATGGGATGTTTGAGATGAACGTCTTAGTTCGACCTGTTCTCTTTTTTGTTGGAGCATTAGTAATTTTTTTCCATAGAGATCTCACCATAAGCCTTTCTTCTCTTAGAAATTTCATGGTTAATAGCTGATAGATCTCCTGCAACCTGTTGAATTTCAGCCCCTGTACAAAAGAATTTGGTAAATTTGATTTTGATATGAATGTTCATGATAACAGAAAATAGAGCTGATCAAGAAAGCACGCAATGATAATATCATCAGTAATTATAACACTGGCGTTGATAATGAGAGGAAAAAATTAGGACCAAAAGCACATACCAATATCATTCACCATTGAACCCTCCACTGACTTAAAAGAACGTTTTAAAGCACCCTGCTCCTTTCTCCGTTGCAAAAATTGTCCCTTTGCCTCAGGTGATAATTCAGCATAAGCCTTCCTCCTTTTAGCATTTCTGTTTAATTGATCAATGGCCTCCATCGATATATTTCTAGGTTTTATAAGCAAAAAAATCTTCATGTTATGTAAACCTGGCCAAACACCCAAAATTCAAAAACCCACAAGCATTTACTGGGAGAAGAATAAACCACACGATTTGAGAACGGTGGGATTCCAAATTGTGAGGAAAGATTTTGGATTACCGAATATTAGAGTAAATCATATTGTGAGGAAAGAGTTTGGATTAGGGGATATTAGAGTAAATCATATTTTTGATTACATTATAATAATTGATTCTAGAATAAGTCACGTTGACTAAGAAATGTTTATAATATTTGCTTTTTGCATGATTTATTTATTCGTCCACCCCTTCGACGACAGAAGACCAAACCCCTCGAATGAATGTCCAGAACGACGTTGTTTTGGTAGGCCACCAAGCAGCACATACAGAGGCACATGGAGGCACTGAAGACTCACCCCTTCGAGGGCTGAAGGCTCACCCCTTCGAGGGCCGAAGGGCCACCCCTTCGAGGGCTGAAGAATCACCCCTTCGAGGGCTGAAGAATTACCCCTTCGAGAGCTGAAGCCTCACCCCTTCGAGGGCTGAAGATGCACCCCATCGAGGGCTGAAGCATGACCCCTTTGAGGGATGAAGAATCACCCCATCGAGGGTTGAAGAATCACCCCTTTGTCGGCTGAAGAATCACCCCTTCGAGGGCTGAAGTTCCACCCCTTCGAGGGTCGAAGAATAACCCCTTCAAGGGCTCAAGGACCACCCCTTTGAGGGCTGAAGAATCACCTTGTCGAGGGCTGAAGCCTCACCCATTCGAGGGATAAAGATGAACCGCTTCGAGGGCCGAAGCATCACCCCTTCGAGGGCTGCAGACTCACCCCTTCGAAGGCTGAAGAATCACCCCTTCAACCGCTGAAGAATCACCCCTTAGAGGGATGAAGCCTCACCCCTTCGAGGGCTGAAGGTGCACTCATTCGAGGGCTGAAGGCTCATCCCTTCGAGGTTTGACAGCTCATCCCTTCATAGGCTGAATGCTCACCTCTTCGAGGTCTAAATACTCACCCCTTCGAGGGCTAAAGGCTCACCCCTTCGAGGGCTAAAGGCTCACCCCTTCAAGGACTGAAGGCTCACCCCGTCGAGGGCAAAAGCCTTACCACTTCAAGGGCTGAAGCCTCACCCCTTCGAGGGCTGAAGCCTCACCCCTTCGAGGGCTGAAGCCTCACCCCTTCGAGGGCTGAAGGCTAACCCCTTCGAGGTCTGAAGGCTTACCCCTTCGAGGGCTAGAGATGCACCCCTTAGAGGGCTGAACATTCACCCCTTTGAGAGCTAAAGAATCACCCGTCCGAGTGCTGAAGAATTCCCCCTTAGAGGGCTGAAAGCTCACCCCTTTGAAGACTAAAGGCTCACCCCTTCGAGGACTGAAGCCTCACCCCTTCGAGGTGTGAAGCTTCACCCCTTCGAGGGCTGAAGAATCACCCCTTTGAGGGTTGAAGGCTCACCCCTTCGAGGGCCGAAGGCTCACCCCTTCGAGGGCCGAAGGCTCACCCCTTCGAGGGCCGAAGGCTCACCCCTTCGAGGGCCGAAGGCTCACCCCTTCGAGGGCCGAAGGCTCACCCCTTCGAGGGCCGAAGGCTCACCCCTTCGAGGGCCGAAGGCTAACCCCTTCGAGGTTTGAAGAATCACCCCTTCAAGGCCTGAAGGCTCATCCCTTCTAGGGCTATAGGCTCACCCCTTCGAGGGCTGAAGCCTCACCCCTTCGAGGTGTGAAGGCTGACCCCTTCGAGGGTTGAAGGCTGGCCTCTTCGAGGGCTTCGAGGGTTGAAGATCCACCCTTCGAGGGCTAAAGACTCACCCCTTTGAGGGCTGAACATCCACCCCTTCAAGAGTTGAAGAATCACTCGTCCGAGGGCTGAAGAATTCCCCCTTTGAGGGCTGAAGGCTCACCCCTTCGAGAAATGAAGCCTAACCCCTTCAACATCTGAAGCCTCACCCCTTCGAGGGCTAAAGAATCACCCCTTCGGGGGCTAAAGGCTCACCTCTGCGAGGGCTTAAGGCTCACCCCTTCGAGAACTGAAGGCTAACCCCTTCGAGGTCTAAAGAATCACCCCTTTGAGGCCTGAAGGCTCACCCCTTCGAGGGCTGTAGGCTCACCCCTTCAAGGGCTGTAGGCTCACCCCTTCGAGGGCTGAAGCCTCACCCCTTCGAGGTGTGAAGGCCGACCCCTTCGAGGCCTGAAGGCTCACCCCTTCAAGAGCTGAACGATCACCCCTTTGAGGGCTGAAGAATCCCCCCTTCGAGGGCTGAAGGCTCACCCCCTCGAGGGCTGAAGGGGTGCCCAGAATGACGTCATTTTTGTCGGCCACCTAGCAGCACATGGAGGCGCCACAACTTTTGATAAATGGGATTTATAAGAAGACAAAAGTGGTAATGGAAATGATGTCATTTTAGGTGGCCACTTGAGAGCACATAGAAGGGCACACATTTGGCCTTGGTAGGAAATAACCATTATGCCCCTGACGACGGTTGACACAAGCGTGCCATATCCAAGTATTCCTTTTATATAGTAACCAGATGAAGGCTAACCCCTTCGAGGTCTAAAGAATCACCACTTTGAGGCCTGAAGGCTCACCCCTTTGAGAGCTATAGGCTCACCCCTTTGAGGGCTGAAGCCTCACCCCTTCGAGGTGTGAAGGCTGACCCCTTCGAGGGCTGAAGGCTGACCCCTTGAAGGCCTGAACGCTCACCCCTTCGAGGGCTGAATGTTCACCCCTTTGAGGGCTGAAGGCTCACCCCCTCGAGGGCTAAAGGGGTGCCCAGAATGACGTCATTTTCATCGGCCACCTGGCAGCACATGCAGCCACACATGGAGGCACCGAAACTTTTGACAAATGGGATTCACAAGAGGACAAAAGTGGTGCCGGAAACGACATTGTTTTGGGCGGCCACTTGAGAGCACATAGAAGGGCACACGTTTGGCCTTGCTGGGAAATGACCACTATGCCCCTGACAACGGTTGACACAAGTGTTTTGTTTCCAAGTATTCCTTTTATATAGTAACCAGATAGGGATAAGTGGTTTCCAAAAAATAAAACAATTGTGATGATATAAAAGTGAATTTTATATAAAATCAATGGAGTGGAGGTTAATCTTACCATTATATCTCTCATTAATGACGGGATGGAGATAAATATAAAATATTATGCGAAATGAATATGATGGTACCATAATCCAAGAACCCAAATGTTATTGCTACTTTTCTGTGTTCTTATTATAATAACCTAATTTCTAATTTAATGAATTACTAACCATAAGTAAGGTACGTTCTCTAGATTTTAGTTGAACTAAATTGAACTGAACTAAACTAAACTAAAGATAAAAGTGAGTCCAACAAATTCTCTATAACAGATATTTTCATTTTTTTTAGAGATTTTGAACAACTCTTTTGCTCCAACAGATTCTCCATATGGTTCTCCAGAATAGAGATTTTGTTGAAATTGAAATTTGGTTCTCTATATTGGTAGAGAGAGAAAAGAAATTTTGAGAATGTCTATATTGGAGAATGTCATCATCAATGCAATCATTCATTTAACAACTTAAATCTTTTTAAATTAAAAAATACCTAAGTGAGGGGGTATATACTAGATTCCCCAGACCCAAAAAAGACGAATATACAAAGTTGAGTTATAATGTGACAATGTGTAGCTAAATACAAAGTGGAATAGCCATACACAAAGTAGAAGAGTCCATAGTTGATGCCTCCAAACCCCTTGTCGGTAACGGCTATGGCCCTAATCCCTATTCGAGACTTATTATGGCTTTCCATTTTTTTGCCTCCACACCTGTGTGTTGACAAAAATAGGTGGCCTTCTATAATAGTTCATCGTAAATCTTTTCCCTAGAAAAGATTCACTCGCAGCACTGGCCTCTTACCATATGAAAAGACCATTTGAAACCACTTCCAAATGACTGTGATGATGAAAACAGTATGAGAAGAGATTGAATCTTGCAGCTTCCGTTGAGATGGTTTGGAAAGAGATGTGCCACAACATGAGTAGTTCTGGTCTCTATTCTTAGTTGTTGTACCTACAAAAAAAATATAGAGGAAGAGCGGTAACACATTCCAAGCAAGATACTCCAACATAGTAGGATTGTAGTCATGAAATCCAAATATATGGGGAATATATAGCATGAACATGGACAAGGCCTCTAATCTTTCTAGTTAAACTATCAAATGTAAAAAAGAAGTCCACTTTAGGTAAGCTAACAGCTTCGGTAAGGAAATCAGCAACACTATTGCCTTCCCTGTAAATATGAGAAATACTCCCACTGATTTGAGACATCTTCTTCCAAATTTCCCTCATTAAAGTAATGTGTTTCCATGGGATTTTAAAAACCTTTCTAACCATGTTCATAAGTAGAAGATAGTCACATTCCATATCTATATGAAAGCATTCATTTTGAATGGCTAAATCCAGCCCTATGTTTGGAGCCTTCATTTCTACCTGCAAACAAGAGCATTACTCTAATGGTTTTGAAACAGCTGAAATCAGTCTACCCTAAGTATCCCTGATTATAGCACCCGCACCTGAGTCTCCATTACCCAACACTGAACCATCAGTGTTGAGTTTGAAAAACATGGGTAGATTTCATTGTACAATCTTCTGATTAAATTGTTTCCTTCCCACAGCTTTAGACCTGAGTAGTGTAGGAAAACCAAAGGACAATCCCTATTTGTATCTCAGCTTATGAACATAAAAATGTCCTGAAACTGAGATAGAGTGGATTTGATCAGTAGCACAGCATTCAGTTTGATGGTTTCAAAGAAGTGTATTTTTCTAGAACACCACAAAAACCATACCACAATACAGGGTAGGATTCTAATTAGGTTCAACAAGTCAGTAGAATCATGATTTACAAACCAATAAAAATAGAACCTATCCCATAGCAGCATCTGGAATGTCAAAGATTCTGTTAACGATGCTCCAGATGTTAAATACATAGCTACAAAAATTGAATATGTGATGAATGTCCTCAGAATTATTAGCACGGAAACAACATTTAGAGGGCAGGTGAAGATTAAAATCTTCTAACACATCAGAAAGTGCTAACAATCTGTTTAACAATTTCCAAGTGAAAATATTGATTTTCCTTGGTAGAAGATTAGACCATAGGAATTTGAAAGATGGAACCACTTCCCTTTTAGATCAAATGAGTTCATATGCAGATTTAATCAAAAAAATCCTATGTTCAGTCGGTTTCCATATCAGTGAGTCTTTGTACTCAGAAAAGAAGACTAGTTTTCTTTCGATTTGTGTAATGATATGTGTAGGAAGACCAACCTGTACACAGTCTATGAATTCAATTTGATTACATAGAACTCATTGATGGATGCATCAAGGAAAGGAATAGGCAAAGTAGAGGACCATAATTGGGATAAATGACCATGTTCAATCTAGTTTGTATCCCAAAAGGACATATTTCCATAACCTAATTGCAGTTTGGAATTTGTCATTGCTAAATCATTGACTTTCATGATTCTTTTCCAAGTCTTTGATGATCTTAGATGATCATGAACTGACCACATTACTTGGGACCACAATGACTTGTCATGTTGAAGTTTCCACCACAACTTTAAGGAGAAGCTTTGAACCATGTTATGTAAATTCTTAACTCCTAACCCATTTTCAGATTTAGGGAAGCATAATTTAGGATATGACTTCCAAATATTTTTGTTCCTGATTCATTCTCAGTTTTGTTCTAGAAAAACTTGGCTACAATGGAGTGGATCTTGTCAAGAATCCCCTTTCTAGGTTTCAGCACTATTAATAAGTGCAAAGGCATTGCAGAAAGTACATGCTTGATTAAGATCAATCTTCCAGCTTGATTTAAAAGTTGTTTTTCCATTTATTTATTTTGGAAGAAACTGATTCTAATAAGTGTTGATAATAAATGTTTTCGTTCCTTCCTAGATAAATAGGACAACACAAATATTTGAATGGGAAAGAACCCTTTATCATTCCAGTTTGATTTAAGTTTTCATTTTTGATTCTAGGAGTTGCAAACTTGGTAAGATAGAAATTAGATTTCTCAAAATTCACATTCTAGCCAGTGACCATCATCTGCAAAGGCTAGATGTGTTGTTTTCATTGATGAAGGCATTTGTAGAAATCAATATTAGCATATTGAAATATAAAGTTTAGATTTTTAGAAAAAGCTTCAGATAAGAGGATAAATAAATAGGGTAATAAGGGATCCCCTTGTTTAAGCCCTCTTGAAGGTTTGAAAAAACCATTGGAATTGCCATTGATCAATATGGAAAAGAGGGCAGCCTTTATTCACCAGAAAAGTTTGGAATCCCATTTTGAGTAGAAGGTAATTTAAAAACCGCCAAGAGACTCTATCAAAGGTTTTCATCATATCCAGTTTGAATATGACATTTGAGCCCCTATGTTTTGAATTCAGAAAGTTTGTGATTTCCTGCATTAACAAAACATTGTCTGCAAGTTCTCTACCCTCAACAAAAGTAGATTGTTCCGGTGATATTAGAGATGGCAGAAGGGATTTTAGCCTTAGACTTAGTTGTTTAGAAAGAATTTTGTTCACAAAATTGCAAAGGCTTATTAGCCTGTAATCCTTAAATGTAGATGTGACATCTTTTTTAGGGATCAAAGTTATTAGAGCAGATGAAATAGCTTTAGGAATTGGATTTCCAAGCATAAAGTCATTACAGCTGATAATAAATTGGTTTTAATTATATCCCAGAAAGTTTTTAAAAACTTTCCTAAAAACCTATCAAGTCAAGGTGCAGAATCTGCATCCATAGAAGATAGAACTTTTGATAGTTCTTCCATGGAGACTTGTTGTGTAAGAGATTGATTCATTTCAGGTGTAACCCTTTGAGGTATGTTTTCTATGAGCCATGCAGTGTTGATAACCGATGGGTCTGCATTTTCCTCAATTAGAAGTTTGGAAAAGACAGTCACTGCTTCAGACCCTATGTCTTTCTGATCATGCAACCAGAGACCTTGTGAATTTTTAATAGAAGCTATATGTTGCTTACAGTGTTTGGCCTTGATTGAATTGTGAAAAAATTAGAATTGGAGTCACCTTCTTGTAACCATTTAATCCTAGATTTTTGTTTCCATAATGTTTCTTGTTGTGACAGAGACTGAGTTAATTCATCTTTGGCTTTATTGTAAGCAAACAGATTTGAATCATTATCATATGCTTGTAGATCTTGTTCAGCTTCTAAAAAATTTTCTTCAGTAGTTTTTACCTTATCAAAAATATTACCAAATGTATTCTTGTTCCAACCTTTTAAAGCTTGTTTGGTAATTTTTAGCTTAAAGATGATTATTTCCATTCCAGTAAGGTTAGTCTCAGTTTGCCATGAATCCTGAATTAAGGCCATGAATGAAGGATAACTAATCCAGCAATTTTGAAATTTGAAAGGTTTAGGGCATGTGTACCAGTTCTGATCTTTGATATGTAAGATTAATGGTGAGTGATCTGATTGTTCTCTAGCTATCACATTGACATGTGATATAGGAAAATCATTTAACCACAAATTATTTGCCAAACCCCTATCCAGTCTTTTCCAGACCCTCCCTCTTCTTTTCATCCTCGTTCATGTGAATAAGCTACCTGATGTAGATAGATTTGTATAATTACCAGTAGTCTTGAAAGCATTAAAGTCAGAGATAACTGATGGATCAGGTGTAGTCTGTCCTAGATACTCAGATAGGTTTTCAATCACATTCATGTCCCCTATAGCTAACATGGGAGTATCTTTAAAGTTCAGTTTAGCCTTTGCTCTTTGCGAGTGTTTGGCATACACAAAGGCAATGTGACATTCCTTATGAAGATTAGGGTGATGGATTTTAGTAAGGATGTATTGTTTGTGTGTTTTAACTATATCAACTTTGATACAGTTTTCCCAAAATAGTCACACCTTACAACCAGGCAAAGAATAGAAGTTTTTATATCCCAGATCAAAAGCAGTTCTTGCAATCTGGGAGTCTTCTAAAATTGGTTCTATAAGTGCAAAGAGTACAATCTTATGCCTATGCTTAATGTCCTTTACTCTTCTTTTAGAAGCTTGATTACCAATTCCTCACATTCCATATACAAATATTTACTTCCATTTAAAACTGTTTCTTAGAAGACAATCTGGTAATCACAGTTTTAGGAGTAGAAGAAATTTTCCTGATTGGTTTTGGAAGAGTGGGTTGTCTTCTCAGATGATAGTTTTAACAATGCATTGAATCTGTTTTGTGAAGCAACCATATCATAAATGAAAGAGTCTTGTGACATGGATACAGGTACATCATTAAAGTATTCTAGTTCAAAGTTGTAACCACTTTTAAGAGCATTTTCCCTTCTTTGGATCCCATTTTTTTAATGTTTTTCTTCGTTGATTTAGATCCTGATGAAAGAAGGGGAGAAAAACTAGCATTTATCTCTATGAAATCATCCTTCTTATTGTCCCTTATAACAAATTCATTATGACTAGTTTTATTAACTTAATCAGGCTTATCAAGTAGCTGGGTTCTAGCCTGAGCTACAACTACCTGGGCTGGCACAGATTCCATATCATGCTATTAATTAATGGATTATCCACCTTATCCTCACTAATTGTAACCACAGAATCAGAGAGAATGGCCTTAGAGCCTGAGTGAGCAATTTCTTTGGAAGGGATTTTCAAGATAGTACCAATGTCTAACACATTAAGAACAATATTCGCAGCAGAGTTCAACACATAAGATAGGGGGTTAACCACATTAAGTACAACTCCAAATACTGAATGATTATCAGAGGGTTTGTTTGAAACAGAATGTGTATTAGATACAATCTGAGGAGACATATCAGCATTACTTTGATTAATCAAATAGGTATTTTGTACAGAGCTGATAGTGATCACAAGGGGTTTTCACAGAAGTAGCAGGGATATCCTTGCTAGATAAACTAGTAGCAGCATTAGGAAGAACCCGAGCCTCTGTCAAAGAGGGCAACCCTTCTCAACTTGAAACATTTATCTCGCTGGAGTCCTTATTAGCCTTAGTTTTTGGTCTCCAAATATCCTGCATCAAATGAGAAGCCATATTGTGAGTAGGTATCAAAGGTTTCTCTTTAGAAGGTATACCTGATGATGAGGGGATTTCCTCATTTTGCTTAGTTTTTGGAGTTTTTCTAGAAGGTCCCCAAGCCTGGGGTTTGTCCTGCAAAATATCACACTTGCAATAGGCATCAACATGACCAAGTTTAAGGAATTTAGCACAATAATCAGAAACCCCTTCATAGTCAATATATTGCTAGAATCATGTCCCTCTATATTCTAGCCAAATACGATTAGTTCTGGGCATAGTGATATCTAATTCAACACTTTGGCTTCAAGAGGCCTAGACTATTAAGAGTTGCCTTATCAACCTTTACAGGATGACCTACAAGATTACCAATTGACAACATAACATCTTGATTGAAAATTTGTTGTGGCAATCCATATAAAGCTAGCCAAACTGGCACAATGGGAGAATCAACATTGGGATTAAAATTGGCAGTCCATTTTGAAATTCTTAAAGAATATGGCCCAGAATTCCACACTTTATGTATCCAACATCTATAGTAATCATCAGGAATAGTAAAGGAAATCAACACTTGACGATTATCTAGCAAATGAATATCAGTGTGGCCCTTAAATTCGGCTGTTTGAAAATCTTTACGTAGTTTGTCCAGTTGATGCCTACTGTGAGAGAATTTCACAACAAGCGTCAATTTCAGAGGGGCCTCGAGTTTATTGCATTCTTTATTGGAGAAGAAGAGCCCGGGTTCACCCAAGTGATCAACCCTAGTTTTTGGATTGAAGGTTTTTCTGTCGGTATGGATTAAAATATGAGAGGTTTGATGGGGGGCTAGGATGTTCGCATAGCTGGTGGGAGGCACCGCCACCAAACGGAAGCCGTGAAAGGGCGGAGGAGGTAAGGTGGAGATCCTACTTTCCCGGAGTCGCCTCAGAGAAGAAAAGGATGGTTTCTTTGTGCCATTCCCCTAGGAATACCAATATTTCATACGTGGTAAGAAATTTTATTTTTAAACTCTCGCACTTCCCACATCCTACTAAAAATGTCACATTTTTCACAATGTTCCGTGCACATGCTTGGTGATTAATATTTTAATTATATAAAAATAAATATTATAAAAAACTAATAATTAATAATAATATGTTTCCTACCAAATTTAATAAAATTATGCATGATAATACAATCCATTGATATTTCAAAGAGATTGAGTCAAAGTTAAAAAGTTTGACTCTCGGAAAATACATGTGGTATTCAAACAAGTTTGGAGGGAGTAATAATCTCATTAGACAAACTATTGAACTAACAAATAAAATTACCTTTCATTTTCCCCCTTTATTTCCTTCCCTTAAGTGACATTTTAGAATTCTTATCCACGTGGCCCATGCTATAATCAACATTTGATTGATGGTAGCATGAATATTATATTACATTTTAGGTTTCTTTTTCCCTTTATTGACTACTTAATTTATTTTTTATCATTTCATTTTTGTTGACTATACAAATAAAATTGAACCATTGAAACATTCAGTTATACTTTTTCTCGTCTTTTAAGTATTCATTTGAGTGACTGTTCCACTAATAGTGGCACCATAAGTGTAGGTGTTTGGATTTAGGTGAAGAAAGTGAGTGGATGAAATTGAATGTAGAATGTAAAAAGTAGAATGAGTTGATGAAATTGAAGGAATCTTGCCAAAAATAGAAAGTGTGTCAATGTAAAGAAACAACTAAAAAAAGAAAGTGTGCCACTAATAGAGAAATTGATGGAGTAATAACTTACATGAATCACGACATGAATATGATTAAGATATTAGTTATTGTCTTTTTTATTGAGTTGATGAGAAATAGTGAAATATCAAAAGGATATATTTTGAAATCCTCTTTTATGATTTTTTAGATTCTAAAAGGTTGTTTTATTTTGGTAGCTTTGCATTAGTCTAATCTGATGAGTTTTATAAATTGAATAGTCACTATTTTAAAATAAAAATATAGTTATTAGACATATAATTATCTTGTAAAATGAAGCAATAGAATTAGCCATTTTAAAATTTTCTTAATGTAAATATAAGAGTTTGATTTAAATTACAAAAAAAATCATTATTGCGTAATAAATGCTAAAGTCTGTAAAATGGAGAGTCTGTTGTAGTTGGAGCAAAAAAAATATAGAGAATATGAATTTTGAATCTTCATTTTGAAGAAATTTTTGGAGAACCTGCCGGACTTGCTCTAAGTATACTGGAAAATAGATATAAGTAATATAATTATATTAAGCCGAATTTCAGCCTAATAAATTTTGAGTGAATTAAATTAAATTAATTAAAAATAAATTAAATTGAAATGCAGATAAACTTTGAATAACCGAACCTAAAATTTTTCTAGTAACCATTTCCCAACATTAATTACTTTTCCTTTCCTATCAGACAGTTTTCTTTTGAAAATGTTGGGATACACGTCCGGGAGAGATTTGCCATCAACAGATAGATGCCTTATTTATACGATAATTAATTTCTAATGATTTGATTCCACCAATTAATTAATTGACTTGTATTAGACGACTTAAACAACCAATTAATTAATTGACTTGTATTAGACGACTTAAACAACCAATTAATTACCGATACATATACTTAAACACAATATAATTTCAATGGTGCGGAGTGATGTGCGACAGTCTCTCCAATGAAATGTTTTGGAAAAATCCTGAAATCTCTCTTTGTGGTTAGCAACTAATCATAGGATTAGTATTACGTGCTATGTGCTAATTAATAGTTTCGCAGGATGTTGTCTTCCTTGTATTGGCCAATTAGGTCTCGATAATATAATCAGAAGTTGAAAGTTTGGCGAAAGGTTTGTTCAATCCGTACTTGTTTGATGGGGAAATCACCACCAGTTAATCATTTTTACATTAACATTAATAATTGAGTCCTGAATAAACGCATGGTCACAAACTTTTCACAGGGCACAATCAGCTTTATAAGAAACCAACTTTGCAATATTAATTGGTAAGTAAAAGAAAATCAAAAAATAAATAGGTTTTTTTTTCTTGAGAAGTTTTCTTTTAACCCATCGCGAGTGCAAGTTCTCCTACCCACGCGTTTGTGCCTTTCTCACTGTATAAAAAAATGTTGTCCCACAATTTTGGCAAGAACAAATTCATTTAATTACTTTCACTGATCCAGGGGAAATGCAACATTCTAAAGGGCGTTGTTTTTTAAAATAAAAAATAATTTTAAATCTATCTTACAAAAGCTGTAAAGACATTATCTTTATTGATATTGCTTTAAATCTAAGATTACACATTTTAAAATTCATGCCGCGTTTATTGGAAAGCAACAATTTCTAAGCAAATATAATATCATAATTAGTAAGTGTAATTAATAAAGTGTTACTACTTTAACTCTACTTTATGGTGGTTTGTTAGGTAGTTTAGAATAACCTCAACCACACACCTAAAATTTTATCTGAGATGAAGTACTTATAATTCATTTTTAAATATATTTGTGACTTTATTTATGTGTCACTATTAGGTGTTTATCAACAAAATTAGTTTCGCAGAGCACTTAAAAGATTAACGACTTTTTGCGACATGTGCTTCAATACAAGATCATGATGTTTTTATACGTTTTAATGTTTATTAGTCTTTGCAGTTAGCGCAGACATGTTAATAATATGTGATACATGATGTTTTGTCATGTAATAAGTTTTCGATCATGTATTTAATTGCTTGTTAATGTCTTTATTAATTTGTTTATTCTTGTCGCGGCTTCGTTTGGTATATCTTTGCTAATTTAAATTTCCTATAACATGACTATCATGCATGTGTCCAAATAACAATATTATGGCGCTACTCCATTAAAAAACAATTGTGCACTTATTTCGCACGCATAATATAAGGAGAAATAAACAAACCAAATGTTCTACGTAATTTTTTAAAAATGTTCTCTCAACTGATTTGTTACTAAATTGAATTAAAATGAGATTTAACATAGCGATATCAAAGAATAACATATTTAAATTAGATTAAATAATATCTCAACATGTGGATGAATTGGAGAAAACAGAACTGTCTTTAATTTATATCTATCTATCGATTGTTTTGCGCGATAAAGGATATTATCCTTAGGTTTTGTGAAGGATGAAAGAATTAATAAAACTAGACAAAGTTACCAAATAAAAGAAAACTGGATAGAATTAATTCTTAAGAAACAAGATAGAAATAATTAATCTCAGAAACTAATCCGCTACCTTAAACTGGCTTAAAGAAGTGCATTATCCAAATTCTGAGTGGATCGAGACCTTAATCGCCTGACTAAACAAAGTTAAACATGAGTCGCTGTTCTAATTAATCTAAACGCACCATATCCCATTATTATTCTAACAAGACAAACTGCGATACGTAATAACCATCAAAAGAGATTCCTAAAAATCTAAAGCTGATATTGTAACTCAAGACAAAGAATATGTGACAAAGTTGTGAACAGAAGCATAAATAATAGATTCAGCACACACATTAATTAATGAATTAGAATATAATGTCGAATAAATTAATGTCCATATGTTGATTAAAGTTCATAAATAAGCATTATTTATTTATTGGCCTGTTGCATATAGTGTGCAATAAATTAGTGTCTACCTTCACTGCAAAAAAATATTCTGAAATTTAAAAATCGAAAGGGAAAAGGTGAACACAGGGGCCAAGGGAGTGATGGAGTACCTTATCCTGATTTACAAAATAAATACAGATTTTTGCACTCCTAATTTTAATCTAAAAGTGTCAACATAACCCTACGGAATGAGAAAGTGTCAAAATAATCATAACTTTATGAAAAATTGTGTCAGTGTAACCTTTTGCCCTAATTCCAGCGTTGACTGAAGAAATTGGGCGTTGATCGAACCTGAAAGGTAAAAAATACCCCTAGCTCTTAAATTGGAAATTTACCCCATTTTCCTAATATTATATTATTTTTAATTCAAAATACTAAAACCCTCCCCTCTCCCATCCGAACCTTTCCACTGTTGCTCATCCACCGCCCTGCCCCGCAGAACGATCACCCACTCGCCCGTTACCCAACCACCATCGTCCGCCTTTTACCCCAACCACCACTAGCTAGCCCATTTCCCCAACCACCACCCCCCTTACCCTAACCGCCACTCGCTAGCCGGTTTCCCCAGCCACCACCACACGCCTGTTTCAGCCCGCCACTACCGCCTGCCTATTACCCTAGTGGCGGGCTGAAGTTCCATGTTCCCCAACACCTCTTGGCAGCAATACCACACCGCCTCTTTCGTCGCTCACGGTGTCGGACCCATCCCATCGACGACCATGAACTAGGCTTAGGCATCGATGTACTTCGACGTGCTTGCACGTCACAGTAGGATGAAGCAACCACTAGTTCCTAATTACTCGAACCACGAGGTCCCGATGGCGATGGACTTTCTCAGCGTTTCCGGCACCGCCACTGCCATAGGAAATGGTGTCCAGAGTAAGACGGACTCATCCTCCGTCACACTCGACCTCAACCGGAGCAATTCCAATCTCGTGGCCACCGATCGTCACAAAAAAAAGGATTCGGCGATTAGGGTTTTGCCTAAACCCTCGTGCACACCCTTCAGATCCGACGGAAAGAAGAAGAAAGATCCTTTATATCAGTCATTTTCATTTTTTTTCATTTCTCTTTTTTTAGTTCGAGAGAAAAATGGTCGTTTTCTTGAATTCCGACCAAACTTGCCATTGACAAATGAAGTCAACGGCGCCCAAGATTAGATTAGCACATACGTGAATAAGTTTGGGTTATTTTAACACTTTCTTATTTTACGAGGTTATATTGGCACTTTCAATATAAACATAGAAATATTTTAACACTTCACTCAAATAAATATTGTATTGTGCTTAATATCTCCAACAGTGGATCCAAGAAGCAACAATTGTTAATTCTCGTACAATTGCAAGAACTGACAAAGGTTATTAAGGAATAGCCCACTGGCCAAGGCAATGTGTCCTCCAGGTGCAATCCAGGTTCGACTTCCCCCTCCCCCTGGAGTTGCATTATTATGGAATTTAAGTCTTCGTATATACCGTGTTAGGTGTGGAGCCTCACTTTGTGTGAGTTATGTGGGAGTCTCACCCCACTTTTATGTGAGACGCAGGGGAGTCTCACCCTCTTTGTGTGGGGCAATTTGAACTTGAATGAACATTTCTCAAAAAAAAAAAGAGGTTATTTACTTATGCCCAAGGTGCTGACTATTTTGGCTAGGCACGAATGTATGATTCAGCCCTTTCAACAGTTCATACGGGCTTTGTTTTAAGAATCGGATAGTACTACCTGGATACGATAGAATAGATTACTGAATACTTTTAAATATAAATATATTTAAAAATGATGAATTATAAAAAATTCAATCACAAAAATATTATTATTTATATATTACTTCATAGATGTAGTGAACATTTAATATTTCAGATTAGAAAAATAAATTTGGTCAGTTAGATCCGGTTGGATGGAGTATACTGTGTGTGAATAACGTGATTAATGAGCACGGCAAAGTTGTTTCGGTATGGATTCATGTGGGAAAATTCACTGTGAGTTTTGATACAATGACATATTCATGTAATGCAAGTTTGCAAGTTCCATTTAATGTGACACTTGAAAACTGTATAGCATTATATTTAGAGCTGTCTCAAGACGGTCTTTTCATAATTCATGGAAATACCAAGGTTTAAACAGAAAATTAGAAGAAATGAAGAAATTGAGATAAAATTTTTGGGCTGCATTAATCGAATCATAAACTTTATGAATACTACACGTTGCATACTAAATTTTAAATATTGCAACTAAAACCTTTTACCTTTTTATTATTCTAATTAAACTCCGTCTTTCTATAAACCTATGGAAAGACGATCTTTACAAGACTTTGTGATATGAATCTCCTTGCGAAGACTCGCGATTGCGGAAGTAATATCTTTGATCTAGTGAAGGGATCTGCAAACCCTCATTATCTCGCACGAAATTCAGGTGTCTAGCCCTCGGGTACACCAAATCTCGACTTGCTCTCTAACTAGCCCTCAAGATTAGATTACAAAGTTTATTGATACTTAACTAGCCCTCGGAGTTAAACAGCAATGGAATAGCTCGCAAACAACAAGAGTATGAACTCAAAGGTTTATATTTCTGAATGATGATAGTGGTGTGGTAAAAATAATGTTGAAACCACCCCTATTTATAGTACATAGGTGTGGTCTTCAAGAATACGAACAAGGAAAATGATTATGGCAGCTTTAAGGAGTTAAAACCATATTTAACTACATTACCTAAAATAAATGACTATATTCTTCAAGATTAATCTTGAATGAATATTGTCTTATCTAATCTAATTCTAATCATATCAAAACTAAATATTCTAAAACCTAATTGAAATATTATCAAAACTCTTCTAAGCCAACATGGCTGAGTTTATGGCTTCATTAATAATAATAAAATAAAATGATCACACTACCTCATTAAAAAAACTCAGTGGAAAAAAGAGCATAGTGTTATCTCCTAAAAATACTAAACTAAGAAAACTCTAAATAAATTATATTTTTTATGTCGTATCATTCCCTACGAGGTCGAAAAGTTTCGTCCTAGAAACGTGAACGATATTAAAAAATAAATGGAGATAAACATCCCAAGCATTCCCAATGAAGAATTGCTAATAAAACGGTGACAAGACGCCGACTAGGCAATGACTGGATGTTGATGTGGCTTCAACTCGCGATAGAAAGGTTGCTGCCGAGAAAGCCAATCAACCCGCGAGAAATTGAAAATCTTACGAGATAATTATCAGATCACGAGAAGAAGAGCTGGCTAATGTTTCACGTGTGAAACCGACGCACCTTCAAAGGGACGTGCGCGTGGTATTCATGCGCCTGAGGTGTGAGTCACAAGAGTAGTCAAGCGCCGACCTTCTTCTTTCCGAACTTCTCGTCGCCGAACTTTCTTCTTCGCTGGAGTCCTTCTGCTCTGAACTTTCTTCGTCGGATCTTCAGGCCTTTCTGGAGAATGAAGACCCTTGAAGACGAACTATATGAATTGGTGTGGTTGAACAACGACTAAGAATGAAGACCAAAATCTGGAACTCGTCGGAGCTGAAGTTTATCGGCCAAAGACGCTATCGGCCTGAGATGCTGATCGGCCTGAGACACTATCGGCCTGAGATGCTGATCGGCCGGAGACAGAGATGAACAAATCAGATTCGGAGAAGAAGACCCAAATCTGGAAGTTTGCTGGGAACGATCGGAGATGCTGACACCGGGAAGATCGGTTGCGATCGGTGGCGGAAGCAGAATGGCGGCGGGCGGTGGTTGCGGATGAAGCTGATCGGTGGCAGCGGCGAGATGAACGGAGTCACCGGAGATGAAGTTTACTGGCGACGGTGAGGATGACTAGTGGCGGAAGTATTCTGCTTTTTTTTTATGGTTTAAAGGAACTTTTGCATTGCTCTGATACCAACTGATATGAATCTACTTGCGAAAACTCACGATTGCGGAATTAATATCTTTGATCTAGTGAAGGGATCTGCAAACCCTCACTATCTCGCACGAAATTCAGGTGTCTATCCCTCAAGGTACGCTTAATCTCGATTTGCTCTCTAACTAGCAATCAGGATCAGATTACAAGGTTTATTGATACTTAACTAGCCCTCGGAGTTAAGCAACAGTGGAATAGCTCGCAAGCAACAAGAGTATGAACTCAAAGGTTTATATTTCTGAATGATGATTGTGGTGTGGTAAAAATAATGTTGAAAATCACTCATATTTATAGTACATAGGTATTATCTTCAAGAATACAAACAAGAAACTCAAAATGATTATGACATCTTTAAGGAGCTAAAACCATATTTAACTAGACTAACTAAAATAAATGACTATATTCTTCCAGATAAATCTTGAATGAATATTGTCTTATCTAATCTAATTCTAATCATATCAAAACTAAATATTCTAAACCCTAATTAAAATATTACCAAAACTCTTCTAGCCAACATGGCTGAGTTTATGGCTTCTTAATAATAATAAAATAAAATGATCACACTATCTCATTAAAAAACCCAGTGGAAAAAAGAGCATAGTATTATCTTTTAAAAATACTAAATTAAGAAAACTCTAAATAAATTATATTTTTGATATATTATCACTTTGCCTTTTATATATATATATATATATATATATATATATATATATATATATATATATATATATATAAAGATTTTTTCACCTAGAAGTGGAGCTAAATCCGAATATCAATATGCTAAAAACCCCCCACTAAATATTCCAATACCCAGCACATATGCACAGCATGTAGACAAAACTTTTGCCTTTTCTGATTTAAAAATAAGATCAATAGTTGATTTCTCAATTATTCGCTAAGTGATTTGAACTTATAATCCTTTGGTTATTGATTATAGGTGAAGGTTATTATCAGTGTACTCCGTGCTTCATTTCGTTGTCAATCGTATATATGATTCACATAAAAAAAGAAGTTACCCACCATTTATAGCGAAACATTTTACACCCGCATACGTACATATATTACTTTTTATAAAAAGACAAAAGAAATGAAACTATGCATCACTTATAATCATTAATACTTTAAATCAATCTTCACACCACTAGAAAGTTTTCATAAATAATTAAATAATTACTGAGTTTTAATTTAAATATTATATTATATTTTAAATTGTAATATTATGTTTATTTATATTATATTTCTTATAATTTTACTTTCGGATATATCTTATCATATACAGTGTTTAACTTAGAATGTAAAATATTTAAACTTAAAATTTTAATATTTTAATAAAGTAGTCTAGTGTTTGTCTTATAATTATAATAAAAAAAATTTAACACTAATCCTTTATTATGAGGAGGTTTCCTGACATGTATCCTTAAGTTATGGACAAATCACTGTATTTTTTCACTCATACACTGAATTTGTTAAATTACATACTCCCTCTGTTTCACTAAGAGTGACAAACTAGATTTAGTCTCTTGGATTAATGTGAAGAAAATGAGAGGTTGAAATTGAGTGTAGAAAGTAAAAAGTAGAATGAGTGGATGAGATTATACGAATCTTGCCAAAAATGGAAAGTGTGCCACTTAAAAAAAATATCCCAATAAGGCAAGTGTGTCACTCTTAGTGAAACGGATGGAGTACTACTAAATTTAAAATTGTAAAAATATATTTATATTATATTTCAAATACATATTATAATACAAGTTAAAATACACTTATTTTAACTTATAAATTACAATTTCAAATTTAAAAAAATACAACTTTTAAAATAAAAAATTAGGAATCTATCCATGAATAGACCTTCTCCTTATCTATTATGTCATGTTAAGTTTTATAACATTCTATTACTAGTTTACTACTGTATAAATAAAGTTGCCACACAATTAATACTGAAAAGTGGGCATAAAGAATCACGACAAGAAATATATCGTATCGTGTGTCTCTAACTTAATATGAGAATATAAAATCCTTCTCTTGATGAAATAAATGTGTGAGTTTTGATTAAAGAAAAGAATCTAAATGGATCATATTCCAGTTAAATCCCTACGAAATTCCGTACCCATAAGAACCAACAAATCCATGCATTTACCTTACAAAACGGGCATTACTATATCTCGCCCTGTATTTTACTATTCTCGCCCTAATACGTATAAATACACGTATTAATATTTTTTAAAAAATAAAAATTAAAAACCCTAAAATCCTCTCCCCCTTCCCTCTCTCCATTCCATCCGGCCAGGTGCCGCCGCCCGCTGCCCGCCGCCCGCCGCCGCCGGAAATCCGCCGGAAAATCGCCGGAAAACGTAAGTTTTGGAGGATTTTTTTTAGTTTTCGTGCGAAATTTTTTTGTTTTCGTGCGAATGAGGGGTTTAGTTGTAAATATAAGAAAATAGGAGGCTTCACTCTTAAATTAATTTAATTCATAAGATAATAGGAGATTAAGATGTAGAATAATTCGGAGAAATCTAATATAAGAAATTTAATAAATTTTGGAATTAAAACGAAGAAATTGAGATTGTTAGAAATTATTTAATTTAAATTTGGAAATGATTATAGGAGGCTTCACTCCTAAATTAATTTATTTCATAAGATAATAGGAGATTAAGATGTAGAATAATTCGGAGAAATCTAATATTAGGAATTTAATGAATTTTGGAATTAAAACGAAGAAATTGTGTTTTTTAGAAATTATTTAGTTCAAATTTGGAAATGATTACTATTTCCGTAATTTGGAAAGTATATGTGACATAATAGAATATAGTTCTATTTAAATAAAATTTATTAATCCGATGTAAACAATTGTGTAGTAAAATTATTATGATATGTTTTAACAATTGTTTCCTTGAATGTTAATAATAGTGTGATGTGGTAAAAAAATAAGATTATTTAGTAATGTAATTTCCAATTTGTAACTTAAAAAAATGTCAAGTCTGAATCATTTGCTTCGCGTCCGCATGGAGCTTGCTGCTCTGTCTATGACCCTCGGGGTACACTGAGAAAGAGTGGTTGTGCATCCCTCGCCTAGGATCCTTGCACGGCACTACATTCCAACCATCCCCCGTGATGCTCTGTTTCAAGACAATCGTGAATGGGCAGTCACAACTTCTGGTCGAGCTGCTCCGTCGGACTCTACATCCTTATCCTTTCGGCCCCGATTGCAAATGCAATATAACCTCAGCGGACCATTCCTATTCTGTTTGTAGGACTTCGTGACAAGTTCAAATCCCACCTGCAGAGCAATCCGTTGCAGGTAGGAATAAGCCTCGGCAACATCTGGAAACACAGCTGAGGTGGCAAATGGAGAGTATCCATTCCGCCCTGCAGCAGCTTCACATGACTGATTGTCATCCTTAAACAGCAATAAACATCAAGTAATTAGTTACACTCAACTGCTATACCAACGACAATGATGTCGTCAATTAACGTTTACATATGAACGAATAAAGATAAAATTACTGTCAAAACGTTAGAACATGTACTTAAAGAAGACAACATAAAGATAAAATAATAGTACATGAAATGCCATTAGAGTTATAAAATTCCCGTACACAAATTAACTCCCTAAACTAAAATTACATTCATCCATTTCAAACTGTCCTCCTAATGGAAAAAATTTCTCATTAACAGCTCAAACATACATGTAATGGAAAAAAAATAACATAACATTGTGGCTAGAATTAATATTACATTCTTACATTTCACGTTAAGGTTTAAAATTAATTAACGTAACGAATTTAATGTTCACTGGTGAACTTTTTGAATCCAAAATGCAACCGGGTCGTTTCAGATTAACTTTTAATACTTGCATTTGAATAATGGAAAATGAAACAAAGTAATTACATTTCAACAAATTAAAATAATAAAATAACGTAAAAGAACGTAAATTAACGTTACAATAATTAACAACATAACAAAATTAACAAAACAACAAAATTAACGTTACAATAATTAACAAAATAACAAAATTAACAAAACAACAAAATTAACGTTACAATAATTAACAAAATAACAAAATTAACAAAACAACAACATTAACGTCACAATAATTAACAAAATAACAAAATTAACAAAACAACAACATTAACGTCACAATAATTAACAAAATAACAAAATTAACAAAACATCAACATTAACGTTACAATAATTAAAATTAACGTTACAATAATTAAAATTAACGTTACAATAATTAAAATTAACGTTACAATAATTTTTACGTTACAATTAATAAATTAAAATACTCAGATGAGCATAAATTAAAAAACTAAGATGAGCATAAATTTCTTTCTCCCTAACAGCTAAAACATACACGTAATGGAAAAAAAATGAAATAACATTGTGGCTAGAATTAATATTACATTCTTACAGTACAACAAATTAAAATATCAAAATAACGTAAAAATACGTAACTTAACGTTACAATAATTAATAGGACATAAATTATTGTAGATAAATTAGAAACAGCATTACGTAACAAAATTAACAACAAATTTAACGTTACTGCTATTAATAGGAGATAAATTCATAGGAGATAAATGTGCAATAGTTTCTACGTAACAGTTAATAAATTAAAACACAAAGACGAGCATAAATTTCTACGGCAAAAATTATTAAATTTAACAACTACGTAACTAATTAGTAAAATTACCTCCGAAGACATGGAATTTCTAACACCCTTTCCGGAGTAATTTTTGCTCGTTTTGGATAGCAAAAAATTTCGAGTGCCCTCAAAATGAGTAGAATTCGTGCTAAAAAAAAAAAAAAAAGGCACGGCTCGCGCCCAGGCCACGGCGAGCCGAGGCGCGTCCGGCTCGCGCCCGTGGCCTGGCGACCGGACCGCGCCATTCTCGCGCCCACCGCACGGCGAGCCGTGGCTCGCGCCCAGACCCCGGCGAGCGGATCGGCGGTGGCTCGCGGCCTATCGGTGGCGACCGGACCGGCGCCGGCTCGCGGTCCGCCGGTGGCGAGCGGACCGGCGGCGCCTCGCGGCCAGGCCGCGGCGACCGGACCGGCGCCGGCTCGCGGCCGGGCGGTGGCGTGCGGACCACGGCCCAGACCGTGGCGACCGGAGCCCGCCACGGCTCGCGCCCAGGCCATGGCGAGCCGACCGGTGGCGCCTCGCGCCCAGGCCGTGGCGAACCGGAGCCGGCGGCGGCGGGCGGTGGTCCGGCGGCGGCGGGCGGTGGTCCGGCGGCGGCGGGCGGTGGTCCGGCGGCGGCGGGCGGTGGTCCGGCGGCGGCGGGCGGTGGTCCGGCGGCGGCGGGCGGTGGTCCGGCGGCGGCGGGCGGTGGTCCGGCGGCGGCGGGCGGTGGTCCGGCGGCGGTCTAGTTTTAATTAATTTTATCTCAATTAATATTAACTAACTACAATTATCTAAATTAATTTTAATTCAGTTATTCAAAATAGAAAAAAAATTACTGTATGCGTATTAGGGCGAGGATAGTAAAATACAGGGCGAGATATAGCGATCCACTTACAAAACTGACAAATCAGCAAGCAGAACCACATGACAAAATCTAGTACTCTCCCAAAAGGCGATCACTATTCGCTCTCATCAGCCCACACCAGGTGACACCACAGTTATCATGTGGAAGGTAAGTCACGGTAGCCCAGCACCAGGACCATTGGGGCAGCCCACATTCGGTGCCCACCAGGAAGCCAAAGCAGCCCTAGGCCCGAAAGCTAAGTTAACTCAGGACATTCCCACACGGTGGCGGCTGAGCTTCGAACCCGGGACTCTTCCAAGGTGTCACAAAAACTAGTACTCTCAATTTGGCAAGTACATGCATTGACCTAGCTCTTCTCAGATAGTATCAATTTCACATCAAATATCATTTTGGCAACATACGCTATGAGACTGAGGATATGTTTTCTGAAGCTTATCTGATCTTACTCACTATCTAATTTGATTTGAATTGAACTGAATTAAATTAAAAGTAAATGTATTAAAAAATAATAATATGTGACTAAATTATGTTAAATTGCATCAAATTAAATTTACGCTGAACTGAAATTTTGAAATGCAGATACACTCCACACAGGGCCTGAATGTGGCCAAAGAAAAATCTACTCCTATTTCCTTCAAAATTTCACAGGTCTTCCATTTTATTGGATTTGACACACTTTCATTTTTTACTTGTTTCTACATGTTTGACACACTTTCACTTTTTGGCAAGATTATTTCAATTCATTCATTCATTCTATTTTTTCTTTTCTAAAATCAATTTCATCCACTCATTTTATTCACCTAAATCCAAGTATCTAATGTTAATGTGTTTAATTCAACGAGAAGGATGTAGTATTTTCAAGATAAATATATTCTGAACATAATAAGAATTGAATTATTATCATTCATCCATTTTAATTTTTAGCATATTCATTTTTTTGTACATTTACACTTTCATGAACTCTAAATATGTAAGAAAATATAACTACCATTCATTTATATAACTCTTTTCATATATTTACAATCAATCAGTATACCGTATTTTGGGGATATAAAAAGACGGTATACCCAGTATATTCTATCTTAATTTAAATTTAAAATATAAGAAAAATATATTCTCACTTTTTGTGGGAGTTAATTAACTAATCAAATATACATAAATTATACTGGTGGGGATACCCTGCAATATGTATCTCTGGATAGGATATAATTAATTTACCATTTACACTTATCAAATAAAAAAAAAAAGACAAGAAAGAAAAGGCATGAGCAAAGCTGGGGACCCGGCCAGGGGGGTGTTGGAGCTGGTGAGGTGACGGGCTGAGCAATTGGGTGGCAAGATAGTGCGGCACCAGGCAGCCACGCATGGCCAACAATAAAAAAAACTAATGAGTGAAATATTAGAATATACTACTTCCTCCCCGTTCCTGAATAATTTACAAGAAAGAAAAAAGTTGAGCCAAAATTAAATATTATCAAAAGAATACCTTTTCAGTCTAAAAAGCTGAAAAAGTACTGTCAAAGTCAGAATTTCAGAGCCCCCAATTTGACTCGAAAATAGTACTAAACAATGTATCGGCACTGATTATTCCCTCCAAAATTTAATGTTTGGCTCCAAAACTAAAGTTTTTGGAGCCAAGAATCTCCTGCCTTTTTCGTTCACTGTTCATTACCTCCAAAATTCATAATTTCATTTATAAAAAAGATATTTATTACAGCTATCATTCATAACTTACTGAACAAAAAAAAACCCTGAATAGAACTGGCCAAAGTTAGAAAACCCTAACCCACACTTTTTGTGATCTTCATCATCGAACAACAGTAGAGCTGTGATGGTGAGGAGAAACCTCACTGATGAACAAAGGCAGGAGATTGCAAATTTTCTCCTTCAATGCATAAAAAATGGGCAGCTTGAGAGTAGCGTAGAGTGGAGGCAGCAGAGAAGATCCTAGGGTCATAGACAAGATATTCCTAAGCTTGCAAAGTGTTATGATAGAAATCATGAAATGCAGGGGTGGTAATGAGTTCAAACTGGCATATATGGGAAAGGAAAGGCTAAGAAGGCTTGGTTTGCTACCCCACAATCTGATTGTGGATTCTGAGTTAGTAAGGGTTTGTTTGGAACACATGGTGTCCATTGGCAGAACCAGGAATATACAGGATCTGCTGATCATGGTGGAGTTAGTGTAAGCATGCAACTGATGTACTTTTGTAGGGTTGTGCTTCTAGATTTAGGTCTAGGGTAAACATACAAGTTATTTTGATAAGGTATGTTTATAGGGCAACCTTGTAAAAGCTGGGAGGGCTATACTCCCTTTTGTTGAAGCTTTTTAAAATTAGCTTGTGTTTAAAAATATGTTTCTAAGTATGAGGCAAAACAGGTTAGTCCAATGATAAACCATTCAAACTGGGGGAATGGCAAGTAGCACATATAACAACAAAGGGACAAACACTATAAAGCTGACATCCGAATGTTTGTAAAAACATGGTTGCTGCCAAAGTGTTCATGCAAGGTATTATCATAGGTCGCTAACAACTACGACAAGGTCAACTAAACAAATAATTCCAGAGCTGGGTTTAATCACATCATGCCCCGCCAAGATTAGATCAGTTTAACAACTAATAAGCATGAATGAATGTTTATTCATTCATCACATCTACATCATAAATTATGGGTCCAACCAGCACATACCCAACTAGCACACATATAAGCTATGACATCAATAAACAAATACCCTGCCAAGATCAGGTAAGTCTACTGACTAACACTGCATGGCTGCATATATAAACCACATGAACATGCATCACAATTTACTGCTCCCATTATTTCCCCTGATCTGAAACATGCCTTGCCTCACTCAGGTTCTGCTTTAGATTCAATTGAAAAATGGGGAATAGTCACCCAAGGTTTCAACTGAATCTGAGCCAAAATCTGAGTGGTTGCACGTTTGAACTTAAACATCACACAGATTCAAAAACCCAGCATAAAACAAGAAGCACATGTACTATCACAGCCAAGTAGATAAAAAAGGCAACCACAGACAAACAGAGAATAAAGTAGTTAATGTAAAAGGCAACAACATCCACACTGTATAATACAATCCTGCATTAAGAGGCAGACAATTAGTATACGTACTACAATTTGAAATTTAAAGGTTAAATAAGAACTAAAAAGAAGCCAAAAATACAAACATGTGGGTAATGACACTATTTTCCAACATTAGGATCACTTTTAGGCACTTTTTTTTGCCAGATACCAGGATAAAGAGAAGCCCCGGTTTCCTAGAAGCCTGGCTCGCCATACTTAGGGAATTCATTACCCTTGAAGTACACTGAAATATGTGGATCACACCAAGATTCAGATGAATCAGATTGATAAGAATCAGGGGGTTGGGTTTCATCGGAATCAGGGGGTTAGATTTCATCAGAATCAGTGTCTGGATCAGGGGGTTGTGTTTTATCAGGATCAGTATCAGGGGGTAGGTTTTCATCGAAACCAGGGGGTTGGGTTTCATCAGAATCAAGGGTTGGTTTTCATCAGAATCAGTATTAGGATCATGGGATTATGTTTTATCAGGATCAGTATCATGGAGCTGTGTTTCATCTGAATTAGTATTTGATTCTGAGTGGTATAAGACAAATTTAGGTACAGGGCTAAAATGTGTGGCTACAGGGGTATCCCAAGACTCAACTGAATCAGTATCAAGGATAGGGTATTGGGGGGATAACTGTACATGGCTTTGGTTATGGCTCAATGTCATCAAGCCCAGTAAATAATGTGGGATCAAAACTCAACTAAAACTGAGAGTCAAACTCGGATTCACTCAAGAGTTGGCAAGGGACAGACTTACCCTGACCAGTCATGACCCTATCACCATGATCAATCAGTTTCAGATGCAAATAATCAGTAGATATCAGTAAACTATAATGAGAATCAGGTCACAGTATAATCTGAAAAAGGCTCACAGTATAATCTCAAAAAGCCCATAGTATAATCAGAATAAGTTCACATTATTATCGCAATCAGTTCACAGTACACATCAGAAGCAGTTCAAAAAGAAATTGTCAAACCCTAATCAACCCCTAACTGGTCAAACACAATGTTAACATATAGTGGCTAATATGGCATATCCAACACAACAAAAGACCCTAGATCTGAACCCAGCAAACAAAGAACATCATTTTCAGTTTTTAATATCACAAACTGAACATCAGTTACTCTGAAAATAAGCTTATAAATGAAGAATCATACGCATGCATTCAGTTCTAAACAACAAAAATGAAGATCATTGACTAATATCACATATCCAACCTAAGAAAAACTCATATATGACCCCAGACCACAAATAGCATGAATTTCATTTAAAAAAAGATGAACCAAAGATAATTAACCTCTGAAGATAACATAAAAATCAAAATCAGAAACATGCATTCAATTTTCAACAACAAAAAGCCAATAACAATGGCAAACATCACAGTTACAACACCAGAAATAACTTAGATCGGAACCTAGACCACAAAGAGCATGAGTTTCAGTTCAAAAAAGATTAACCCGAGCTCATTAACCTCGAAACATAACATGGAAGCCAAGAATCAGACACATGCATTAAGTTTTCAACAAAAAAAGCCCAAGAACAATGGGAATTACCACAGATCCAACACAAGAAATACCTTAGATCTGAACCCAGTACATAAACATATGTTTATGCTCAATAAACCCTAAATCAACCATGCAAAACATAAACCAAGCCTTAAAATGTTGTGATTTCAGTTCAAAAATGTGAAGAAATCGATTTTATTTTCAAAATCGCAAACCAAATCAAAAAAACCCTAGATCCGAAACAACAAGCTTTGATAAAACCATATTTAACCAAGTAAACCAACACAAAAAAACACTGGTTTTCAACTAAGAATGATGGCAGAAAAGAGGTTGAGTGGCTTGGGTTTTCAGATTTGAGAGAGAGAAGAGAATGGGCTGTGAAGATTATGTATGAAATGAGAGAAATGAAGAAGATAAAGAAGTATGGGGAGAGCGTGGGGAGAGCAATAATGGAGCATATGGAGCGTAAATGGAATGCATGTGGAATTGGGAAAGGTGGTTGGGAGATTAACATTTTAATCTCATGCCAACCACCAGTCTCTGGACATGTTTCCAGAGACTCTACCCATTCTCTAATTAATCAGCCTTAATGGCTGTAAATTTTAAATGGTCTAGGGGTATTTTGGTCATTTCACAGGCAATCAGCTTTGCTAAAAATGGCAAGTTCTGATTGTTTGCAATTTAATCAAGGACAGACCAAAATAGAAAGTGTGCAGTTTGTTGAGGGACGGAGGGAGTAGATCAATTTGGGTTACTGAATAAATGTGAATTTGAATATTTATATTATTGAATAAATGTGAAATTTATCTTATTTTCCAACTAGATCAATTAGATATTTGTGTTCACGGTGATTATTCAATTAGTTATTTGCTTTGTTGCGTTTTTATCGATCTAATTGTACAGATCGTGTGTTTATAGTTCTATTTGTATTTTTGAATTAAGAGTTCTATTTATTTGAATGTATCTATTTGTGTTTTGCAAGGCGTTTACATTTTGGATAACATAGATCGTATTTGGGATCGAGTGATGGTGCGTATAATTATAGAAGATTCATGTTTGATGTAGTGATATGCATGTGTGATATGCTTCTCTTTGCTAAATGATCATGATTTTTACGAGAAACAAGTTAATATCGCTCAGAGTGATGTTACCATTTTTTCTAAATCTCTAATTTGTAATTGATAGAATGTAAAACCCACAAATAATTGTGGTTGTGTGTATTCATATATATAGTGAGTACAAAGGGTATACAAGACCTAAACAAATATGGAACATGATATATACAAAACCAATCATAATGGGTATTCCTTTCTTATCCTGATTCTAATTGATTTACATCTCTATTACCCCCCCCCCTCAAGCGAAGTGTAGGACTGGTCATAATGCAAAACTTGGTCTGTAGAATTCAAACTGAGGATGGGGTAGACCCTTCGTAAAGGTGTCAGCAAGCTGCAAATCCGTAGAAACATGAGAAACCTTGAGCTTGCCAGAAGACACAATCTCACGTACAAAATGATAGTCAATATCAATGTGCTTAGCTCTCTTATGAGAAGTAGGATTCTGAGCCAGGAAGAGAGCACTATTATTATCACACAACAAAATGGATGGGGCACGAGACATCACACGTAAGTCCCGAAGAAGATTCATCAACTAAGCTAACTCCACAGCAGTATTTTCCATAGCACGGTACCTGATTCTGAACTGGAATGAGAAACTGTATGAAACCAGGTTTCCACCAAGGAAACTGGCATAACCATTTGTTGACCTACAAGTCTCTATACAACGAGGCCAATCAGTATCAGAGTAACCCAAAACTGGTAAAGCAGAGGAGTTTGTGCGAAACTGAAGACCATAGTAGAGTGTACCATGAACATAATGCAAAATCCAAGTGACACCTTGGTAATGGTCATCAGTAGGAGCCTACATGTACTAACTGACTGTATCCACAACATAGGACAAGTCAGGGTGTGTGTTCAATAGATATTGTAGCACACCAACCAAAGAACAATAAAGTGTGGGGTTTCTGAACGAATTACCGGAAGAGCTAGATAGTTGTGAAAATGCCGCAAATGGAATAGCAATAGGTGTAGAGTCTTGCATGTCAGCTCCCAGTCATAATAAACCTTCGAAAGCACAAACAACCTCCCAGTAAAATGTCCCTAGCATATCTGGCTTGACTAAGGAATAAGCCTTCGAAAGCACGAACAACCTCCAATCCCAAAAAATACTGCAGAGTGCCAAGATCAGTAATCTTAAACTCCTGATTAACTCGATCAATAAAATTCTAAATAAGACGAACATCATTCCCAGTCAGAATAATGTCATCAACATAAACCATAAATAGAGTAAAGAGAGACCCTGTGAGGAAAAAAAGGAGGTACCGGAAGAACTGCATACAAAACCCAGGCCAATAAGAAAGGAACTAAAATGCTGAAACCAAGCTCGTGGAGCTTGCTTAAAACCATAAATGGCCTTTCGTAGACGACAAACATGTCGTGATGCATAGGGTCTTTGTATCCAGCAGGCGGTTCCATGTAAACCGGAGACTCCAGAACACATTTAAAAAGGCACTCTTCACATCAAGCTATCGCAAAGGCCAATTGCGATAAACATCAATGGATAAAACAGTACGAACAGTAAAGGCCTTCACCATTGGACTAAAAGTATGATCATAATCAAAACCAGGAAATTGTGAAAAACCCTGAGCAACTAACCTCACTTTGTGTCGGTCAAGGGAACCATCAGATTTATACTTCAACTAGTAAACCCATTTTCAACCAACAACATTTGCATGGGAAGGACAAGGAACCGGCTCCCATGTTTTTTGAGTGCAAAAAGCATTCATTTATGAGTCCATAGCAGCAACCCATTCAGGATCCTTGACAGCTGAGCGATGACTCCGAGGCTCAGTCTTAGAAAATAAAGCACTCAGTAAACAAGAAATATCATATTCAGAAATATCCTTGTACCAAAGAGAACTAGTGCGCATACGAGTAGTCATCGGATGCCGAGAAGAGGGATCTGCAACAGGCAAAGATAAGATCCCGAAGATGGTACAGAGGTTGAGGCGATGGGCACAAAACCCGAGGCTGATAAAGAAAGGGTGGTCGGTGAATTTGGTGAAGACGTCGATGGCTATAGAGGTGGGCATGGTGTACACGTGCAATCGAGGTGGCTGGCGCGTGAGTCGTAGGTGGCGGCATCAGCGGCAGCATCAGCGGTGCTGGTTGGTGTCAGACACGCTGTTGGTCACCTTGTGGCAAACAAATGCAACTTTCTAAATAACCTTAAGCTTCCACTATAGTTGAAAATTTGGATTTTCCAAAATAATGAGTGGTTGTGCTGTAGAAGATGACTCAAACGCTTCTATGGAACTGACGAAGGCTCCGTAAAAGTGGAAACATCAAGTGATGAAGAATCTATAATAGTGCTAGTATGGGTAGATGGAAAAAATAACTAATCAAACCGAGCATGGCGAGTGATGTACTCCTTCTTTGTAAGAGGATCAAGACATCGATAACCCTTGTACTGAGAACTGTATCCCAAAAATATATAAGACATACTCCGAGGGGCCAATCTATGCGTAGCATAGGGCCTCAAATAAGGAAAAACTCGACAGCCAAATGGATGAAAATTGAAGTAGTCAAGTGTAGTGCCAAAAATAACAGAGAGTGGAGAGTGACCAGATAAAACTAGAGTAGTTAGACTGTTGATGATGTATACCACCGTACAAAAAGCATGATACCATAATGAAAGATGAATGCCAGAATGAAAGGGCATTGACAAACTTGTCTTCGTAATATGACGATGCTTCCTCTCTACACGACCATTTTGCTCAGGAGTGTAAGGACAGGAAAACTGATGATGAATGCCCTTAGATGCAAAATGAGTCCGCATGCGATGATTGACAAACTCGGTTCCACCATCACTCTAAAACACCTTGATGGTGGTAGAGAACTTATTCCCAACAAATTACCAGTCTTATTTAAAACAGAATTTACATTAAAATGAACATGTCCTAAACGACTATGCCAAAGTTCGAATGAGGCTTTGGCTTTATTTGCATTAACAAAAGATACTAAAGCAGCACCACCATAATCTAAAATGTAGATACCTCCTTCACTATGTCCTCGACCCACGACCTCCTTAGTAACCTTGTTATGAATAGTGAAAATTTTGTCATTAGAAAAAACAACATTTAGATCCCTAGTCAACTTGGCAATAGATAATAAATTCTTGGTAATGTGAGAACAACCAAGACATCAGATAAAGTAAGGGAATTAGAAATTCGGGAATTACCAATATGGGAAATATGCAAAGAGGCACCATTTCCAAAATAAACACGACGATTACCATTATAAGGAGCGACACTATCCAGGTTGGATGCAGAAGCAGTCATGTAATTGGTAGCACCAAAATCCATGTACCAATCCAGAGTTACATTATTTTGCTGATAGTACTGTGGTTGAGTTGTGTCCAAAGTATTTCCAATATCATTGCAACCAACATGAGAAAGCTTGTAGCAGAATTCAGCAAGATGACAGGGACGATGACACCACTGGTAGACGTAGGAGCCAGCGCCGCGGCCACCCGGCGCGGATGGAGAACTGTTGGGTGGCGATGGATTCTGGGCACTGCCACGGCCGTGATCACGGCCTCTCCCCATTTCTCGTCCGTTACCGCAGCCTCCCCTGCCGTGGTTAGCCTGCACGAACGCCTATTGAATAGCAGAAAAAATAGCAGGTGCAAGTCCAGAAGTTGACGAACGAGCTTTGAAATGAAAATCCAAAGCCTCAACATCAGCAACAATAAAGTATAAAGGTGGTAATGGATCCCTCAAAATGAAAAAATTGGAAAACTTAGAGAATTGTTAGTTCAAGCCACGACAAAAATAACAGTAACATCCTCATCATAGAGAGGATGTTTGAGCACACGCAATTCATCAATAATGTCAGTAAAACGAGAATAATAATCCTGAACAGAATGGCCATCTTGACGAACGTTATACAAATGATAACAAAGAAAAAGGCGACGAGAACGAGAATTGTTCTGGTACTTTGTAGCTAAATCATCCCATACTTGAGCAGCAGTGACCATACCATTCACTACTGACATTGCAGCTGGTGACGGGGATAAGAAAAGAGCAGTCTGGACCAGTTAATCCTGCTGGATCCAAGCATCACGAGTCTTGTCCTCATCAGAAGCCTTGTCATCGGTTTCATTGGAAGTCGAGCTCGCAGGGAGATCAGGGAACTTGGAAGATCCATCAACAAAACCAATCAAATTGATAGTACAAAGAACAAAAGTAACCTGAGTACGCCAATAAGCATAGTTGGAACCATCAAGCTTGATGGTGATGTAGCTGATCAATGATGGAAGCATAATTGGCGTCATCAGGAAAAGCATAAACAGATCCCAACACGAAAGAGAAATCAAATCGCACCAAACACACGGCAAGCTTGTGAATAGCAGTGGACGACTGATTAAACCTTCGTGCGAGGATGGAGCAGAAGCGATGGAACAACAGGTGGTGGATCAGGTGGCGCGTGCAGCTCACGGTGGCGGTGCGTGAAAGGCAGAGAAGCGGCGCGTGCGGGAGCGTGCGGCGGCCAGAGGTCAGTTCGATCGGCGATCACCGGTGAGCAGGGTGTAGCGGCGAAGATCGGCAAAAGAGATGGCGGGTGGGCTCGACCAGGGATCGGAAATCACAAGAAAGAAAATATGGTAACTTTTGGAAAAAAAAAAGTCAGAGAAGTTTAGAGAAACCTGAATGATACCATGATAGAATGTAAAACCCACAAATAATTGTGGTTGTGTGTATTCATATATAGTGAGTACAAAGGGTATACAAGACCTAAACAAATATGGAACATGATATATATACAAAATCAATCAGAAAGGGTAATATTTTCTTATCATGATTCTAATTTATTTACATCTCTATTAGTAATAGTAAAAATGAACATGTAATTCAAAGGAGAGTACTGTGACATTTTTAAGTTAGAGAAATACTCATAAGAAACTGGCTCACCATAACTTATGGTGAGAGATAGGTATAAGTAAAATCTTAAAAATTATATAATGTACCCAGGGGTGGATCTACTGTTACACGTGGTAGGGCTCCATTCATACCTGAGTTGCTGGCGTGAAGGTAGTAGGAAGACGTACCACCGAAAATCCTAGTTCCGCCACCCCTTCAAAAGTAGCTCCGCTCCTATTTCTTCTGGGCATCTCGGAGAAGATGACATTGTACTCTATTTTTTTTCTTTAACCCAATACTTAAAACGACGTCGTTTAAGTATTGGGTCAAATGATTAATTTGTTTCTGCCTTTAAGAATCAAAACGACATCGCTTTGGCCTTAGTGGAACGACGCCGTTTAGTTTCTAAAGGTAGTAAAAATAGAAGAAGAGCATTTGGGCTTTTTAACCCAAAATTATAAATACCCAAATACTCTGTAAAGTCCTCTGGAGTTGGACTTAGTTGTGGCATATTGTGCGAACTTATGTTGTGGTGTTTTAACACCACTGCTATCTAGTTGTACCCGACAGCAGCTTTCTAGCCACAATTTATGGAGCAAATTATAGAAGATAATCATGCGATCAGAACAGAATATTGTGAAGATTAATATGTGGCAATCTATTTCTGGTAACCGAATATTCATGTAATATTAAGTAGTTTATTTATGGTACAACTCCTATTGATAAAGGATTGTCCATTTAAATACCAGATTAGAATTAGATCTTTCCTTATTCTAGAAGTCTATTCTTGGTAGAGTTCGACAAGGAAAGAGTTGCGTACAAGGCAGGATTGCGAAGATGATAAAAGGAAGAAGATACAACGCAATCAGGAGGTGACCAAGAATTCATCTCTACGTGAGAAGTGTTGGGGCGATCTGCCTGTGGTGTTTGGAGGAGTGTTGATTCATCCGACCAAGTTCGTAAAGATCAGAAACAAGGAAGCCTTAATTCCTCGGGAGGAGGAGATCCAGGGAGACGTGTTGTTCGTGGGGGTTCAACAACGTAGGATCGACAGTGAGGGGATCTCACGACATTCACTCATAGGTTAGCAATGGATTAGTATTCAAGTTAAGCTTCTTGTACTAAAGACTGCTTTCTAGTGGATGGTTTCTGATCTGGGCAAGGCCCCGCAGACGTAGGTGTAATTGCACTGAAATGCGTAACCAAGTTGTGTGTGCACTGCTTATTTTATTTCGTGTTTTAACACCAAATGTTAAACAACTTGGCATAAAAGTATAGACTTTAGGTGAAACAGAATTTCAATTGGTATCAGAGCACGGCACTTGCTGACCCCTATACAGGGAGAGTGAGATCAGGTTTCACCATGGCACCAAAGGAGGGGGCTTCGGTCACGCGACCACTGTTGCTGGAACAAGGAAACTATGCCTATTGGAAGGCACGTATGAAAGTGTTCATTGGAGCACTAGATGATCAATCCTGGAACTATGTCATAAATCAGTACACTCCACCTTCTAGTGACGAAATTGAGGGATCAAGCTCATCGACGGCTAAACCATTTTCTAAATATTCTACCAAGGAGCACAAAGCACACGTGTCCAACTCAAAAGCATTAAATGCCATCTTCACGGCAGTAGATGAAGATCAATTTAAGATGATTTCAAACTGTGAGACTACGAAGGAAGCGTGGGATGTGTTGTAAACGTATCATGAGGGGACAAGTTCTGTCAGAGAATCTAAACTGCAGTATTACACGTCAAAATTCGAAGAACTAAAGATGCGCAAAGATGAGACTATTTTCGAGTTCAATGGACGAGTCCGAGATATTTCAAACAAAGCGTTTCAGTTTGGCAAAAAGTACAAAGATCAAAGGCTTGTCAGGAAGGTGCTGAGGGCGTTACCTCCACGTTTCAATATGAAGGTCACAGCGATTAATGAAAATGGAAGAATAGGGACAATGACTCTTGATGAGCTTATGGGATCTCTGGAATCTTATGAGATGGAAATGCTGCAAACCAAAACAGGAAAGAAAGAGATGGTTTTTTCAAGCATAAATTCTAGAAAGTCAGAAGATCATACAGATAATGAAGATTCTGATGAAATTGCAAACATAACCAGGAACTTCTCCAGATTTATGAAGAAGATGGGCAGGAAACCACAAGATAAGTTAAGTGGGAACAAAAATCTTAACGCAAACTCCACTCCAAGATTTGGTCAAGCAACTGGTGTTGAAACACCAAAGTTTAAATCGACAAATCCCAACCTGAACAGGAAAATCCAGTGCAGAGAATGTGAAGGTTTTGGACACATACAAGCTGAGTGTGCCAATACGCTTAAAAGACAAGGAAAATCGTATGCCACAACCTGGAGTGATGATGACGTAGGAGATGATGTTAAGGATGGAGAGGAGTATACAAATCATGTTGCTTTCGGTATGTCAATGGTGGAGTTGGAAGACACTTTTGAGGAAGGTCTCGATGTGCTGAATGAAGATGAGAGTGGTAGCTCAGATGAAGAGGCTAGGAGCATTAGTGATGATGACATTCGCAAGGAAAGTATGGAGATGTACAAGATGTGGTTAAAAGTGGCGGATGAGAACAAAGAGCTCAAGTTTGAGAACAAGAGTTTAAGTGAAAAAGCTAAAGTGAACGAACTTGAAAAAGAAAAGGCAATTGGTGAACTGGAAAAAATCAAGAAGGAATTTGCTGAAGTGGCGCAACGAGCAGAGGCAGCAGAACAAGCTATCAGACGTCTCAATACAGGGAAAGCTAAGCTCGAAGACTGTCTAAGAATGGGACAGACAACCAAATACGGAATTGGTTATAAAGGATCAGTAAATTTGTGGAGAAACAAGGCAGATCAAGGCGCACCAGCCCCAAGAATAATCGAGAGGAATTTTTCCACCAAGAGGATCAGACGATGCGGATACTGTGGAGCTCTAGGGCATGTCAGGAATAGGTGTTTTAAGCTTCTTAGGACACTGTCTGTTAACACAGCAGATCGGAGTTTCAACACCATGCCAGGATATGATACGAGGCATCGACTTAACACTGGAGGATACAGAACTGGATTTCTGAACACACGTGTCAATCAAAGTCCACATCACATCACTTGACCAGTAAGCCATGTATGGGTTCGAAAATCTCAAGATGTTTGTCTTTCAAGTTTTGTCTGTTTTGGGGCACATACAGGAAACTCCTGGAATTTCGATAGTGCGTGCTCAAGGCATATGACTGGAGTACCTGAATTTCTTCAAAAATTCAAACCTGGATTTGGTGGCCATGTTAGATTTGGTGATGGGAAGCGCAGTAGAATAATCGGCAAAGGTGAGTTAGCCATCAAAGGGCTTCCTGTGTTCCAAGATGTATTACTGGTGGAAGGTCTGAAAGCTAACCTGTTGAGCATTAGCCATATATGTGACAATGAAATGACGGTGTTTTTCGACAAGGAGAAATGTGTAGTCAACCATGGAACTGAAGTATTCACTGGATCTAGATCAATGGATAACTGTTATTTGCTCGACCAAGACGTCACATGCTTCAACTCGAAAAAGGAAATCAGCACTCTGTGGCACAGAAAATTGGGACACATAAATTATAAATCCTTAGCTCGTATTTCCAGACTGAATGCAGTCAGAGGTATTCCCAAAATCAGTGACAACAAGGAGGTAGTTTGCGGATCGTGTAAAGAAGGAAAGCAAACTCGGATACCACACCATGCTGTAAATGATGTTTCAACGTCAAGACCTTTGGAGCTACTACATATGGACTTGATGGGGCCAGTCAATACCCCAAGTGTGGTAGGAAAGAAGTATATTTTCGTCTGTGTAGATGACTTCTCGAGGTATACGTGGGTATCATTTCTCAAAGAGAAGTCAGAGGCTGCTGATATTTTCAAGAACTTGGCGCACAAGCTACATGTAGAAAAAGGAACCACTCAAGTAAGAATTGCACGTATCAGGAGTGACCATGGAAAAGAATTTGAAAATTCTAAGTTTCATGACATCTGCGAGACACTTGGTATACACCACGAGTTCTCTGCCCCCATAACTCCTCAACAAAATGGTATAGTAGAAAGAAAGAATCGAACACTGCAGGAAATGGCACGAGCAATGTTAGCCGAGAAGAAAATTAATGCTAGATACTGGGCTGAGGCTGTACACACTGCATGCTACACCATCAACAGAGTACATCTGCGTCCGTTTATTGAGAAGACACCATATGAGATCTGGAAAGGGAAGAAACCAGATGTGTCGTATTTTCATGTCTTTGGGAGTAAGTGCTATATTCTGAAGGACCGAGAGCCTTTAGCTAAATTTGAATCTAGAAGTGATATCGGTGTATTCTTGGGTTATTCTCCTACCAGTCGAGCTTACCGAGTGCTTAATCAATGCTCTGGAACAGTCATGGAGTCTATTAATGTGGTTGTTGATGATTCAGAAGAAGACACTGTTGGTGAAAGTGATATCCTCAAACCAGTGAACCCTACTGGTGTTGAAACACCAGCATCGTCAACTGGTGTTGAAACTCCAGAAACTGGAACAGGTAAATCTGAACAAAATCCAGCTAGACATATGCACTTAAGGGATCAACCACGGGTGAATTACAGAGAATTGGCAGGACTATCATGTTTCATCTCTCTTACTGAGCCAAAAAATTACAAAGAAGCTCTGCTCGATGAGTATTGGATTTCAGCAATGCAAGAAGAATTGCAGCAATTCGAGAGAAACAATGTTTGGTATCTTACCCCACGACCTGCTAATGTAAATGTGATTGGAACCAAGTGGATTTTTAAGAACAAATCTGATGCGGATGGTAACGTCACAAGAAATAAAGCGCGACTAGTTGCTCAAGGGTACACTCAAGTAGAAGGAGTTGATTTTGATGAAACTTTTGCACCTGTAGCCAGATTGGAGTCGATCAGACTGATGTTGGCAGTGTCCTGCATTCTGGACTTTACTCTTTATCAGATGGATGTCAAGAGTGCATTCCTGAATGGCCTAGTAAAGGAGGAAGTTTACGTGGAGCAACCTAAGGGGTTTGAAGACCCACATTTTCCTAATCATGTCTATCGGTTGCATAAAGCATTGTATGGACTCAAGCAGGCACCTCGTGCATGGTATGAGCGACTGACAACCTTTCTGATTCAGAAGGGATATCGTCGAGAGGGAGTGGACCGTACACTGTTCGTGCTGCATAAGGGGACAAACATTCTGATCGCACAGATTTATGTGGATGATATTGTTTTTGGATCTACCTCTTCAGTATTGGTAAAGGAGTTTGTTGACTTAATGACTAAGGAGTTCGAAATGAGTATGGTAGGAAAATTGTCATATTTTCTGGGATTACAGGTTACTCAGGAGAAGAATGGTCTTTTCATCAACTAACAGAAATATGCTGAAAACTTGATCAAAAGATTCGGACTTACAAGTGCAAAGACAGTATGCACTCCAATGGCTACCACCGACAAGCTTACAAAAGATGAACTGGGTCAAAGTGTTGACAAAAAATTGTACAGGAGTATGCTTGGTAGCCTGTTGTATTTAACTGCAAGTAGACCAGACATCTGTTTGAGTGTTGGTATCTGTGCCCGCCACCAAGCTAATCCAAAGGAATCACATATGTCAGCTGTGAAAAGGATTATTCGGTATATAAGTGGAACGGTGGAGTATGGAGTATGGTTTTCTCGGAACAAGGATTCGCAGTTGGTAGGGTTCAGTGACTCTGACTGGGCCGGGAATGCTGATGATCGTAAGAGTACCACTGGTGGGTGCTTCTTTGCTGGATCAAATCTGGTCAGCCGGTACAGTAAAAAGCAGAATTATATATCATTGTCTACGGCTGAAGCAGAATACTTAGCTGCTGGGAGTTGTTGTGCGCAGCTATTATGAATGAAGCAGATGATGAGAGACTATGGGTTCAATGATGTGAGTTTGAAAGTCCTATGTGATAATAAAAGCGCCATTGATATTTCCAGGAATCCTGTGCAACACTCTAGGACAAAGCACATCGATATCCGACACCATTTTACTAGGGACTTGGTTGAAAAAGAAGAAGTCACAGTCCAGTATGTACCGACATCAGAACAACTGGCTGATATCTTTACAAAGCCTCTGGATGGCGAGACGTTTGAAGGCCTCAGACAGCACTTGGGTGTGTGTCGAATGTAAGGTACCCAGATCTGTCCATTATGTTGTATTATTTACTGTTCCGTTTTCTATTTCTTTTAAATATAGTTGAAAAAGAAAAAATTTAGAAAAATCGAAAATCTCAAAAATAAGAGAAGCCGTGTTTAAACACCGAGGGCTGGTGGTACTGAAAAATTGCTTGATTGGGAAGTAGCTCAGACGGGCTAACCTTGGGCCAGAAAGTTATGATGATGGGCTTAAATGTTCGCATGATGGTATTCTGAAAGAAGAGAAAGTAGAGTGGCTTTTTGGTTTTCGAAAAAGGAAAGTGAAAGTGACAAGTGGTTGATTCCCACACAAATTCAAGTTCTTCAACTGTTCATCTTCCTAAACAGAACTCCCGCACTTGTCTTCCTAGCAAACCTGAAATTTTAAAAAACCCAGAAACCGTACATCCCACACAAAACCCCGTCGAAAATGGCGAACTTTACCTTCAAGAAATGGTTTGGGGGTTTCTCGGGTGTGCGAGTTCCGGAGAATCCACATTTTGAAGAGCTTGACCCCGATGTAGATGTGGGAGAATGCCCTGGAGGTCGAGAACAGAGGGTAACTAAGTGGGATGGAGTAAATCGCCGACGCCCTAAGGCCAGGTTTGACCATTCTTTTGTCCATGATGGGATTTACTTTTACTCTATTCTGGAATTTATTACGTGGATGGTTCAGAATAGAGATTATGTTGATCTTCGGAAATACAAGAGTTTGCATGGAAAGATAAATGGATTTGATTTGAAAGAACTGTTAACTGGTGGCATTGGAGAAATCTGTGAAATTAGTGAATTTTATGCCACATTAGTTGGAGTAGATTTTGGTGAACAGTACAAAGTAGGGGAGGAAATAGATCAGTTTTTTACAATCTATACGAGAATAGGTTCGCTGCACAGGCCTGTTATTAGAAGCCTAGGGGATGATGTGGTTGTGCAACCCTGGGTTAAAGAGGTTAAATCCACTGATTTTTCTGGAGTAAGTGGCAAAGAAATAAAGTGCTTTAATGGGTCTATGTTCCTGCTTCAAGAATTGTTGAGAAGATTGCCCATCCCAGTGGTGGAGATCAGTGATAGTGAAGAGGAGGCAGGGTGTGCAGGGGGAGCTGATGAAGCTAAGACATTTCAATGATGAATGAACCAGAGAATGCCTCTGTGCTGAGTGAATCTCTTTCAGAGTTTTTGAAGTCCGATTCAGAGAAGGAAGATGATGAAAGTATTGTTGTGGAGAGTGTAGATGGTGCTGATATGCCTGGTACTGGTACTCAAAAACCAGTTGTGAACCTGGCTGAGAGGGGGCAAACTCCTGATGGTCCTGATGTTGGTGTTGAAACACCATCAGAGACAAGACAGACACGTGGACTCAAGAGGAAGAGTAATGAGATGGGTGTTGAAACACCAACAGAGTCTGGGGAAATGCATGCCACTCAGATGTCAAAGAAGGCCAGGGATAGTGTGACCTCTGCTTCCAAGGGTGCTCGAAGGTCGAAGAGGTGCAGAGATAAGAGTATGGCCACTAGTGAGGACAGTGATGAGCCGATTGGGCTGAAATTGAAGAAGTTACGTGCAGACCGGCAGCAGAGACCAGTTGAGCCTCAGGCACTACCTACACCTGAGGTTAGTGATGCTATTAGCACTGAATTTTATGATGAAGCAAGCCAAGAAAAATGGGAATTTATTTGTGGAAGGAAGATACTGGCGGAAAGGCCAGCTGATTCTGAGAAGTACCGAGACTGTGGGTTCACAGATTATTTACACTATCTAAAGGTGTTTAGGGCTGCTACATGCTTTGGTGAGTATAACAAGCAGATAGTGTTGGAATTTTATTCCAACCTGAAGGAGGAATGTGAAGATGAGGAGTCTCCGTGGTTCCATAGGGTGTATGTGCGAGGGGAAGTTTTTGAGTTCTCCCCAGAGGCAGTGAATCAATGTCTGCAGCGTGGCACTTCCAGGAATGACAAATCGGTGTTCAAACACCAGTTGCCAGAAAATTTTGATGAAGTGGCAGTGGAGCTTACCGGTGGCGTGGAGAGTACATGGCCAGTGACTGGTAGACAGCAGATACCTGCATCCAACCTTACCTCCAGGTATTACTGCCTGTATATGGTGGCAGTACACAATTGGATTCCTTCAGTCAATAATACAAGTGTCACCAAAGAAATGGCTACACTACTATATAGTCTAGGAGCACGGTATAAGGTCAATATGGGAAGAATGGTGTTTAATGATATCATGGATTGTGCTCGCAAGACTAGGAAGGAGGCATTGGTACATCCGTGCGTCATCACTTTGGTGTTGCAAAAAGGTGGAGCAGTAAAAAGGGATTCTGATGAATTGATTTCTACCCAAGCTTTAAGGCCGACTCTCAGGACTTTGAGTGGTCAGATTGTAAAGGATTTACCCTGGACACCACCGGAAACAGTGAGCTCAGATGCTGGTGCGGCGCGGGTAAGCGCTATTGAGGCAAGAGCGGCAGTGTGTCAGGAACTGCTTGAACGACATCAGGCTGCTGTAGTGAAGATTCAGGGGGAGTTGGTTGCATTGGAGGCTGAAAGAGAAGGTTTGTTGGCGGCAGCGACTCAGGATGCTGTTGGTTCAGAGGATGATTCGAATGGGTCTGATGTATAAATCATGTCTTGACATATTCATGAATTCAGGGGGAGAAATTTGGAGATTTTGAGTAGATGATTTTGAGTAGATGTTGACTGCTTTAACTTGGACGGATTTTGATGATTGATTTTGTCTTCGATTTGGATGTTCTGAATATTCGTTGTTGTTTATGTTGTCCGTGTGTGCTGTTGAATTCACAAATATGCCAAGGGAGAGATTGTAAAGTCCTCTGGAGTTGGACTTAGTTGTGGCATATTGTGCGAACTTATGTTGTGGTGTTTTAACACCACTACTATCTAGTTGTACCCGACAGCAGCTTTATAGCCACAATTTATGGAGCAAATTATAGAAGATAATCATGCGATCAGAACAGAATATTGTGAAGATTAATATGTGGCAATCTATTTCTGGTAACCGAATATTCATGTAATATTAAGTAGTTTATTTATGGTACAACTCCTATTGATAAAGGATTGTCCATTTAAATACCAGATTAGAATTAGATCTTTCCTTATTCTAGAAGTCTATTCTTGGTAGAGTTCGACAAGGAAAGAGTTGCGTACAAGGCAGGATTGCGAAGATGATAAAAGGAAGAAGATACAACGCAATCAGGAGGTGACCAAGAATTTATCTCTACGTGAGAAGTGTTGGAGCGATATGCCTGTGGTGTTTGGAGGAGTGTTGATTCATCCGACCAAGTTCGTAAAGATCAGAAACAAGGAAGCCTTAATTCCTCGGGAGGAGGAGATCCAGGGAGACGTGTTGTTCGTGGGGGTTCAACAACGTAGGATCGGCAGTGAGGGGATCTCACGACATTCACTCATAGGTTAGCAATGGATTAGTATTCAAGTTAAGTTTCTTGTACTAAAGACTGCTTTCTAGTGGATGGTTTCTGATCTGGGCAAGGCCCCGCAGACGTAGGTGTAATTGCACTGAACTGCGTAACCAAGTTGTGTGTGCACTGCTTATTTTATTTCGTGTTTTAACACCAAACATTAAACAACTTGGCATAAAAGTATAGATTTTAGGTGAAATAGAATTTCATACTCAAAATCGAAAAAACTTACCTGATGACCACCTCTGCATCAGAAAAACTTACCTGGTGTGGTGACCACCTCTGGTTGAACCCTTAACCGGTGGTGCACATCATTTGATTAGCGTCTCTGATAGTACTGCTACCTTTGCTTCTTCTTTTTTTTTGATTAAAACACTTATTCATAGTCTCCTTCCCTTAATATATATGTACTACACTAGCATATATTTTTTGTACACTTTTTTTGTGTATTGTATCCGTATTCAGATACTTATGTTTGAATTTTTTTAAAATTATACATAGCATATATGGCAAAGTCTTGGGAAAGACGGTCTTTCCATAGGCTTATGGAAAGACGGGGTTTAATTAGAATAATAAAAGGTTAAAGGTCTTAGTTGCAATATTAAAATTTTAGTATGAAACATGTAGTAGTTATAAATTTTATAACCCGGTTCATGCAACCCGAAAATTTTATCTTAATTTCTTCTAATTTACACTTTAAACCTTGGTCTTTCCATAACTTATGGAAAGACCGTCTTTCAAGAGACGGACTCAGCATATATTATGTATATCATTACATATAAATTGAGTATATATTAAGTAATAAATTTAAGAAAATATCAATTATTAATTAGGTATATATATTTAACTCAAATTATTATATCAAGTTATTAGGTATATATTGATTTTAATTATGTTGTTAATTTAATTTGATTGCAAATTATTATATATATATATATATATATATATATTATATATGGTGATTCTTTTACAAAATCTTTTAAATTTACATTCTTCTTAATGAATTAATTAACATGATATAATATGTAATTATAAAACTATTTTAATTTGAATAATTATATATTGAATTAATAAGTGGTAGGAATTTTTTAAACTAAGTGTTCGAAAAAAATTGTTTATTTAACTGTCGAATTAAGTGTTCAAAAAAATTTTGTAGTGCAATTCAACCCCCCTGAAATTGTATCCTGGTTTTGCCACTGAATGTACCCAATGTCATCTTTCATCGCTAAATAATTATACATAAACCCTTCATCTTATTATAAGAATGAGTGAGAACGTCTCATTCAAATATTTGTATTTTAGTTTTATCGAACTCGCATTCATACGTATTTCTGTCGTCGTCCAAAATGTCAAATAGCCCTCCTACTTCCCTCCAACAGAATATTGTTCCTTGTCTGCATTAATGTATGAATATATTTATTGATAATGATTGCATTCATGGAATTTAATTCTCTAAAACTTGGAGTTTTGTGCAGAATAACGAAGCCGTTAAATCCAGTCCCCCTACAATCTAACATGATATGCCATTTGCATTCCTAGTTTGTTTCATCTTTTTCCTCCCCACACTATTATATTGTGATGAGTGGGAATTTATTAGCATATATAGTCAGATACGTTTCAATGTTTTTATTGTTATTGTGGCTCCTAAGATTTGATAAAATTGTATAAGTTAAATGGTTTTATTTATATTGATTATAGAAGGGTATAAAAGGGAGTCCTGATACATAATACCTCTAGTCTCATTTTTATGTTTCCATAAAATTATAATTATAGAAATATTATCTTGTGAATTTAGTTATCGATAAAAAATTAAACAAAATACTTTTATAAATTTTAATTATACATATAAAAAGGTTAAAAAATTATTTGGAGTAAAGCGCGTGTATTAACTAGAGGATGAACAGTCTGTTAAGGTGGTTCATCACGCCCTGAAATAGCAGATTTCAATCGTCATTTTAAATTAACCGTTATTAGGCCACTTATAAATATACTAACAATTTTGATATCGGGTCATTTTTTAATGTCCTAATTATATACATAGGTACATACACACTACTGGAAAACAGATACATAGGCACCGGTACAAATGTACTGGTGCCATAATACCGGTGCTAAATATATCATCTGCACTGGTATAAACATCTGAACAAGGAAGTACCGGTGCCTTTATAATCTACTCCACTGGTAACCAACATACCGGTGCTCAGTACCGGTGCGTAAGTAAAAATAACTTACAATTAAGATAATTTTGAGCATCTATAATGCACGTATCGGTGCATAAAACTTGTTATACGGAAATATTTACGCAGGAAATAGGAAAATTTAAGCACCGGTTTGATATTTTCGTTGTAGCACCGGTAAGTAAACCATCGCTATATTTTACAGACCAATTTAATCAATATATTGTACAAAATTTTCTATTTCCAATTTTAGGGATGTTCCATTTATCCAGTCATGTCCAAATCGCATTGTTGTGAACTTGAATTACGAAATTTCAATATGGAACTGCCAATTTCAATTTTTGACAATTCCAAGAATCTTAGAGGGGCCTAATTGCATAAAGCAAAAAGTTCGCTCGGACGTCCAAGTTAAAATCCGCTCGAATGTAATTCTACATTATGAATCCGTAAAGTTTATTCCAAGACTTAATCAAAAAATTCATCAATATTATTTGGGAAAAACATTACCAGTAATTATCCCGGATAAGACTTCGTGAACTTCCGAGTAATCTATAATATGTCCCTGACGCATGTACTAGTGCTTTATTAAATTTCATGAAAAATTACTTTTTACTTCGAAACTTCAATTAACCCAAGAATACCCAATATGAAATTAATTCGATATAGAAACGAAGGATAAACTCAAATTTGGGCAGTAGTGCAATTTCAACATTATGTTGTACACAATTTTTCTTTTCAATTTCGGGGATGTTCCATTTATCCAATCATGCCCGAATCGCATAGTTATGAACATAAATTATGAAATTTCAATATGGAGTTTCCAATTTTAGTTTTTGACAATTCCAAAAATCTTGGAGGGACCTACTTGCAAAAGGCAAAAAGTTCACTTGGACGTCCAAATTAAAATCCGCTCGAATGTAATGCTACATTATGAATATGTAAAGTATAAGATTTAATCAAAAAAATTATTAATATTTCTTGGGAAAAACATTACCAATGATCCTCCTCGTTAGGACTTCCTAACTTATGAGTCATCTATAGTAAGATACTATAATGCATGTACTAGCACTTTGTTAAATTTCACAACTTTTCTTTTTTTTAAAACTTCAACTAACCAAAGAATACCTAATATGAAATAAATCGATTAAAAAGTGAAGGTGTAACACAATTTTGGAAAATAGTGCAATTTTAGCATACTTACATTGGGGACCCGTCATACACAATTTCTAAACACTGGAAAGACAGAATTTATAATTGATTTTTTATGAATCCAATTACTTAACTACATTAACCGAAAAAACTATCCAATGTTTACGGCCAGTGGAAGTGTGGGGTGAAATTTTGAATTTTTGAAAGTTTCAACACAACGCCGGTTTACACGCTACCGGTGCTACAAACTTGGAAAATATTTCTCCGTTTCCTCTCTGTTTCTGAAAAAAAATCCTAAAGCAGCCTCATGCAGCTGCTTTAACTAATATAACCACTTGTTCGGAAGTTGTAGCACTAGTATTTTTACCGGTGCTAGGGACTTAGAAAAATTCTCCCGAGTTTGCTCTCGGGTTCAAAATATTACGAAAAAAATCCATTTAAAGCAGCCCAGAGAAGCTACGTTTAATACACATTGGCACTGATATTATCCATTTAATACTGGTGTTATTAGTACGAGTAGATCTGAACCATTAATTTCTCTCTTTCATTTAATCTGAACCGTTAAAAGTTTTTGCTATCTATATAAACCCTGAAACCCTAATTCTACCCCCACCTCATCATCCCTCCGACACATCACTTGTACACCCTCTCCATATTAACCCACACGGCTTCCTCTAAAGTTTATTTGTTTTGTCCAATTTTTTCACACCTACCTTTACCCGTAGAAGAATCGACGCAGTCCGGTCGGGAGAGCCAAAAATTTCCAACCAAACCGGAGAGAATCCGATGCCGACTGGAGAACAAATCAACCGCCTGCGAGCACTCCCATAGAGAGCAGTCCTATGCCGACCTGCAAGCACTCCAACGACCGGAGATAGAGGATGTTGGTCCATCGACCGGCCTCCGGTGCCCACCGTCCCAGATCCGTTGATTTTTTGAGGTCGTATTCCAACAACGATGTAGATGACAAACCACTGACTGAAGGTATTCCTTTTCTTCCATGTTTATTTCATTCCCAATCAATTTAATTTTTCTTAGACCTACTAATAGCTCGGTAGCTTTCATTTTGTTAACAAATGTTTCATTACGTTAACAATTGTCTTTATTATTAGATTTACATATTGGGGGAATCTCAATGAAGGATTATATTGGAGGTTGGTCTCAACTCTCTCAGCCTGTGTTGTTGCAATTTTTTTTGTGCGAATAACTTGTGTGATTTTTAATGTGAGAAATAGTCATATTTTTAGGATAACTTTCTTTGGACTATGTCACCAATTGTGCTAGCTTGAAAACAAAGTTGGATAGCTTGCTTTGGACTGTGCAATTGATGGTTTATTACAAGTTTTTTCTTCTTTTAAGGATTTTAACTTGATCTTTATGCCTTGTCTAGTATGAATATTGTTTTTCCCCTGATGTATTGGTTACCCCATGCGCTCCCCTCTAACTAAGTAATGCTTCAATTATGGAAAGTGCAGTAACATTTGCATAACTCTAAAATTTAGAATGTGGAGATTTTGCAATATATGAGCACCAAGTAAACATTGTGTGTTAGTGTTTAACATGGTCTATTTAACATTAACACATAGTTAATGTTAAATACATAGTTGAAACATAGCTATACATATTATGTTTCCTTGGTTCATAAATGTTGTATAAGTTTGACATTTTAAATAGTTTTATTCGACAAATTATACTGTGCACAAACTTAATAACAATTTAAAATGTGGAGATTTTACATTATACGAGCACAAGGTAGCATGGTGTGTTTAACCTTAAGTGTTTCACATGGTGTGTTTAACATTAAAGCATAGTTAATGTTAAATACATGGTTAAAACACAGTTATACACACCATGTTTCCTCTTTGTTTGAACACTGTATAGTTTCAACATTTTAAATAGTTTTCTTCGACAAATCATATGTGCAAAAACTTAATGGAAAGTGCAGGAACATTTGCAGAACTCTAAAAATGAAAATGTGGAGATTTTGGAGTATATAAGTACCAATTAAACATGGTGTGTTCAACATTAACACATAATTAATATTAAATACATAGTTAAATACATAGCTATACAAACCATGTTTCTTCGGTGCTTAAACGTTGCATAATTTTGACATTTTAAATAGTTTTCTTCGACAAATCGTACTGTGCACAAACTTAATGGAAGAAAGCAATAGTTAGAGCACCCTAACCCTATTGGAGCACCAAAAATGCAGGTAACAGCTCAGATCAGCTGCGCCTCAGCTCTCAGCAAAACTGGCCACCGCGTTCGACCATGCCTCAGCCCTTTTGTCCGATCTTTCCTTTACAGATCAAGGTCATTGATGTTATCTAGGGTTTATGAAGATTAGGTTATAGTTTTTATGATAATTTTTTTTGTTTATCTATGTTTAGGTCTAGAAAAATCAGTAAGTACCTTCATCTCTATTCTTATTATAATCTTTTAGTTTCCTCACCTTACAATCATGCCCCATTTTGATGAGGGATCCATCTCCGAGAGATTTCCTGGTGAGATTAGAATAGGAGGGGCAGGGATTAGTACGCCAGGATGGGCTATTAGTGACTCAAAAAACTCATTCCAAAGAATTCCAATATGATTTCGATATCGTAGGAGGTATGTCTGGTCACATTACTAACAGTCTTGGGGAAGAGTGAGTTTTCCCAGTAACTGATATGCCTTCTCGAGAGCCCGTCGAGAACTGGCACCAGGCATGGGCAAGCCTTATATAAGGAAATCCCCCACCAGTGGCAAGATTGGCTTCTACCCTCCTCCGAATCTAGAGCTCGAAGTACTGGGGGGGTCAAATACATCTTTGGCCTGCAAGGATGCATCCCTCGAGGCCATAGAGGAGGAGGAAAATGTGTTTCTTTTGAGAGAGAGGACGTTCCTCAAGGAGGAGGAAACACCCTCGAGAGCACCCCATGTATCTTCTTTGGCTAAATCCTCTCCAAAGAAGGAGAAGGGAAATTCTCGAAGGATAAGGCTGAGGGATTCGGGGAAGGAGTCCCCGACCCCAGTAGTGGGGAAAGTTATCTCGAAGGTTTTGGACTCGATCCCTCTTGGCTAATGAATAGCTCCAGATGTCGATTTTTAACCCTTTTAAGAGGAAGATACCCCACATAACCTTCTCGAGGGTAGATAAGCGATTTCCCTCAAACATCTTCGTTGCGGGCTCACCTCCCCCTTTCCGCCCCTTTTTTCCAAACTTCATAAACAATTCCAAGTGAGCCCTGCACAAGTTCATCCTAATGTCTTGGTGATCATTATGATCTTTTTGACAGGATGTAATGAGTTCGGTATCAAGCCAAGGTATAAGCTGCTTTGTTTGTTGTACTTCGTGTCTTATAGTGGGCGGTCTACCGACATGATTGCCACTTTTACCAGCTGAGAGGCACATCACAAGGTTTTTGCCATTCCTGGTAATTCGGGTGACTGGAGAAGCTGGAAGAGAGGGATTTCATTTGACAGATTCCCCCGTGGAATTGGGATGTGCGAGTCGAGTCTCCCAAATCCGGGAAGTACATTTGTCTGGATTCCCTCGAGAGGGATTGGTAAAAGTTGTTGTCCAGCTCCCTTGACTACAACCTCTTCAATAATTCTAATTCCCGGATTGGCGTCATTGCATCCCCCCTGAAATCTACGAGAAGTATGTGTACAAAATACCCTGGAAGAATATCAGGAGGAGGAGAAGAGAACTTGAGGGCCCCAAGAAGACCTCCCCTCGAAACCCTCGTTAGTGATTTTAGGCACTCGGAAGCCTCCAATGGTGCCTTAATAGAATTCTGCTTCTCCTAACTGTTGTATCGTTGAGTTTACTTTTACTGATGCTCTCTTTCTTTTTCTTTTTTTAGTGGGTCTCGCTAGAGGCTTAAGGAAACAGAAGCCCACAAAGCAGGGTCAGGGTCCTCCTAAAGGGACCTTTACTCCCTCAAATCAGGCCTCCACTCCCCCATTAGGTGGTGGAAGGCCTACTTCGACCATTGTTGGTGGCCAGTCTCCTCATACTAGGAATGTTTAGAAGACAAGGGCAGATAGAAGCAATGTTGGTAACACCTCCCCACCACGTTAATAGGAGCACGCGGCGGTGACAATGCCCATCAACAATCATAACCCCCTTTGAGTGATGCAGTGTCCATGTCTATCATTGAGCATCATCTCTCAAGGATGGTCTCTAACCCTGAGGTTTTTATCTGTTTCTTTGAAAAAATTATTTTAGTGCTTTTTTCCTAGCATTGATCTAAGTTTAACTATTTTTCTAGGTCCCCCAACTTTTCCATGAGGCCACTCAGAAGATGGTAGCTTTTGACTTTGCTTGTACTTCTGGCCATGGTTCTCTCGAAGAAAAGCTCAGCAAAAAGGATGTTGAAATTTTGGAGTTGAAGAGAGTGCTCGAGGAGAAGAATAGGGTGCCCGAGGAAAACCAAAATATTCTGGAAGAGGATAGGAGGAATGTTGATGTCGAGAGGCATCAATGGGCGCTGGAGAATGATACTATCAAGAAAAGGGTTCAGGCTACTGAGGATCGAGCCTCGCAGGTTCAGCTACTCGAGGCATTTAAAAGCAAATGATTGAACAGCTCTGAGCTGCTTCAACTGTTTGTGGATCTCTTAGGGGTGGCCAAGCATCTTGGCTGTAGCAAATTAGCCGAGGTATTCTAGAAGCCCCAAGTGTCCGCTTCCCTGTCTGAAGAACTCACTAAGTAGGTGGACGATCTAGTCAACCCAGAGCTCGAAGCTACTCTGGATGCAAAATGGGATGAGGCAATTAAGAACGAAGGCCTTCGCTTTGCCCTAATGGATTTAATTAAGTCAAAAGGGCAGTTCTTCACTGCTGAGGGGATTCAAGCGATCCCCCTTCCAGAGGCCACGAACGCCTCTCCCGAGCAAAATTCAGCAGTCGGCCGAGTGGAACAAATGATTGCATCCACCTCAAAAAAGGATGATTCTAGGGTTTGTCCTTGATTTTAACTTTTCCCATTAGGGCCCCTAGTCGTATCATCTCTTTTTCAAAACTTCAATATAAGAATATCTTTTGCCATTTTTATTACTTATTTATTGATTTCACCTTTATCCTCTTGTAGATTAACTCGTTGAAGAGAGTGTTAGAAGGCGCTTGTGAGGAGCTTTCGAGTGCTAAAAAAGAGTTGAGTAAGACACACAAACAACTATTGAAAGCCACACGTGAATTATCTAATTGTAACTGAGAGAAGGAATCTTTGAAGGACAAGCTCAACCAGTTCAAAGTTGAGATGAAGTTGTGGCAGTCCAAAGACCATCCAATCTTTAAGGGGCTTGTTAGGGATTTCTAAAGCAAAGAGTTTAATGGTGCATATCCTTTAGAGGTGGTCGAAGGTTGTGATCCTGCGGATAAAGACTTCAAAGAGCTGATGCGTCAAATATATCTAAAATTTGGTTCTCTGAAGTCATGCGTTGCTACTACGACTAGGCTTCCAGTAGGGGAAGGGTGCCTAATTGGTTGCATGGGCAAAAATCGCAGGTTAGTGGCCCAAACGGAGTTAATTTCCTAGCAGCATCTAGTGGCTCAGTGCAAAATAACTAGCCTTGAAGAGGAATTGGTCACTTGGAAGATAGCTAGCGAAGACCCTCTTTCTTCAAGCGAACCCCATGCAACTCCTCGAAGGAACCCCCCAGTTGAGGATAATTCTTTGGTAGAATCCATCTTGTCCGAGAACACATGACTCACATGGGAGATAAAGGCCTAGAAGGTACAGGCCAAAAAAATCGAAGAGTGTATCACCGATTTTGAAGAAAATGTTGTTGCTTACAAAGTTAGCCTCCGTGCCCACCTGTTTTCTCATGGCATTCCTTCCTCATATTTAATGGGAAATGATCAGCTTCCAAAATTTCTACTCAAAGCCTCTCAATACTGTATGGAAGAACTTAACATCCATGAGAATGGAACTCCTCGGCAGAAAAAGACCTTTGACCTTATTTTTTATTGGTTGGCGAAACTGAAGGTAAAGGGATTCACCCTCTTGAGTTATTTATCTACTCTTCGGTCACAAAGATCTTCCATTAAAGAAGCTAAAAAAAATCTTGCCCCCTCGAGCAAAGCTACAAAGAGATCCTTCACAAAATGCCGTAAGAGTGTTGGGTCCTCCTCGAAAGGCCCATTCAAACCCTCCATGAAAAAGTGGGGTAAGACCATTGCTTCCCTGAATCCTTCTGAATCTCCTCTGGAATTAAAAATGAAGGACAAGATAGTTCTTCGGTACAATCCATCTTGTCCGAGAGCCGCTAGTCACAAGTTTGAAGAGCTCAAAGAAATAGAAGAAAAGATGAAGGGGCTGGCTCCTTCCACTGAAGATTTGTTTCGGGAGGGGTTTCCTCCATTTAGATGAATATATTTAGCTGAATAAGTTCATGTACTTTTTGGTACCAAAATTGTACTTCTATTTATTAATGAAGTTAAGGCTTGTTTAACTCTCGCTCTTAGAAAATGCAAATTGGGTTTCTCAAACCCCTGTTGTTAGCGTCAGTGAGGTTAAAAAATTGTAACCAAATTCAAGTTGCTCGTGCCTATACTTCCTCAAAAATTTTACACCCCGAATAGGAGTGACATGCGCAACTTCTTTAGGCGAATATAGTATGAATATCTTCGATAAGTAGGAATTAAAAAGTTCTGAGACACAAGCATTTTACCCAGGTTCAGTGTTTCCACCTACATCCTGCCAATTTTGTCCATTAGTTCATCATATTGGAATTACAAAAGTATTCCACGAGTACCGCTTTATAGGAAACTACTCGAACATCAACTAGAGTGCTGCTTAAAAGCAAACCACTCGAACATCAGCCGTAGCTAGAAATATCATCTAGAGCGCCACTTAAAAGCAACCCGCTCAAACATCAGCCATAGCTGAAAATATCATCTAGAGCGCCCCTTAAGAGAAACCCGCTCAAACATCAGCCGTAGCTGGAAATATCATCTAGAGCGCCGCTTAAGAGCAACCCGCTCGAACATCAGCCGTAGCTGGAAATATCATCTAGAGCGCCGCTTAAGAGCAACCCGCTCGAACATCAGCTGTAGCCGAAAATATCATCTAGAGCGCCTTTTAAAAGCAACTCCCTCAAACATCAGCCATAGCTAGAAATATCATCTAGAGTGCCACTTAAGAGCAACCCGCTCGAACATCAGCTAGAGTGCCGCTTAAAAGCAACTCACTCATCATAGCTGGTAGTACTTTCTCAGGTTGGTGAAGTTTCACCTCCTTGGTACTTGAACGCCATTCATTTTTCGAGAACACGGCTTCCTCCCGGGTGCGATTCGATCACCCTATAGGGTTCTTCCCAGTTTTCAGCTGACTTCCCTTCAGTTTCCTTTTTGCTTTTCTCTTTTTTTTCTCATTACCAAGTCCCCCAGACTAAACAACACATTCTTTACCCTTCTGTCATGGTATCTTCTGACCCGTTCTTTGACTTTAGCCTCGTGTAAAGAAGCTAACTCTCTCTTTTTCTCCACCATATCCAAATCCAGACATCGGTTATGCTGATTGCTTATATCATCTGTAGCAGCCATCATCCTTGGGCTAGGAACACCTATTTCCATAGGGATTACTACCTCCGAGCCATATACTAGGATATAAGGCATTTCACCCATAGTGGAAGACTCAGATGTTCGATACGACCACAACACATTGGGCAATTCTCGTATCCAATTACCTTCCCGCCCCTCGAGACGTGTTTGTATTCCATTTACAATTGTTCTGTTGGTCATCTCCACTTGTCCATTGGCTTGGGGTGGTTAACCGATGTCACCTTTTCCTTAATCTGATATTCCTCGCACCACTTCTTGAAAGGATCCTGAGCAAACTGTGTTCCGTTATCCTTAATGATCATCCTTGGGATTCCAAAACGGCACACAATGTTCTTCCAGCAAAAGGAAATGAGTGTTTTTCCTATTTTATTAGTCAGGGGCTTAGCCTCTACCCACTTCGTGAAATAATCAATGGCCACTATTAGGCATTTGAATTTTCTTGGCGCTTCTGGAAAAGGGCCCACCAGATCAATCCCCCATTTATCAAATGGCCACAAAGTATAGATGCTTCTCATCTCTTCCTAGGGAACATGTGTTATATGAGCATGTCTCTGAAATTGGTGGCAAGCCTGGATGTATCGATTCGTATCCTCGAACATTTTCCACCAATAAAATCCCGCTCGAATAAGCCTCCTTGCCACGGATCTGGCTCCCTTATAGCTGCCGCATACCCCCTCGTGGACTTCCCTTATGAGATATTCAGTCTCATGAGTGTTAACGCATTGAAGCAATGGTTGCAAATAACCCCTTATGTACAACACTTCTTCCTTCAATACATACATTAGAGCTTTCAACCTTATCTTTCTGGCATCCACTTCATTTTCCGATAGGACACCCTATCAAAGATATTCCACGAATGGCATCATCCAGGAGTCTTTCGCTTCTATTGCCATAACTACACGTTCTTTGAAACTTTGTTTGCCCAAAGTTTCCATGAATAGTTGCTTCTAGGATTGGGTTCCCAAATCCGAAGAAGCGAGCTTTCTTAGAGCATCTGCTTTATGGTTGCTTTCCCTCGGAACCTACGTTAAAGTGTAAGATTTAAAAAAATTTAGCAGGTTCTTCACTACCTCAAGGTATCTTTGCAAGTTACGCTCTCGGGCCTCGTATTTCCCATTCACCTGCTAAACCATGATTTGAGAGTCACTGAAAACCTCCAATTCCTCCACCTGCAGCTCCATTGCCAGGCACAATCCAATGATCAGCGCATCATACTAAGCCTCATTGTTAGTTGCCTTGAATGTGAAGTTCAATGCGTAAGGCTAATTTTGCCATTGGGGCTGGTTAACAAAACCCCGGCCCCACTTCCTCCTGAACGTGACAAACCATCTACATACAACTTTCATACCTCCTTTTGGCTCACTCCCTCCTTTCGAATGGGATCCAGACACCTTGAGGGGCTTTGTAGTTTCCACTATGAAGTCTGCCATCGCTTGACCCTTAATTGTGGCTTGAGGTTGATATTGGATATCGTGTTCTGCCAATTCCAGTGCCCACTTCATCATTCTTCCTGAAATCTCTAGCCTCAGTAGAATCTGTCGAATGGGGTGGTTTGTGAGCACCACTATCTTGTGTCCCATGAAGTGGGGTCTCAATCTTCTGGCTACATGTACGAGGGCTAGAATTAACCTCTCGAGGACAGTATAGACTGACAAAGTAAATCAAATGATGAGCCTTTTCTTCACTGATTGCCAACAACGACGCGGAAAAGTACAAGTGGCATCTCATCTTTATCTAGTTTCATCAAGGTAGGTAGTGTCCCCAAGTGTTCCTTCAACTGCTTGAATACCTCATTGCATTTGCCATTCCACTCAAATTTCTTTGCCCTTCGAAGGACATCATAAAAGGGTAGGTGTTTTGTTTCTCCACCCCCTTCGATAGGAACCTGCTCAAGGCTGCTAGAGACCATGTAAGCTTTTGTACATCCTTTATCGATTGTGGGGTTTTCATTGTCTTCAAAGCTTCAACCTTTTTCGGGTTTACATCAATACCCCTCCCCGAGACCATGAATTTGAGGAACTTCCCCACCCCCACACTTATAACGCACTTAGACGGGTTCAACTTCAAATTAGCCTCTCGAAGCCTACTGAAAGTTTCTTCCAGGCCCCTTAAGAATTTTCCATAACTTTTGCTTTTGACAACCATGTCATCCACATATATCTCCATGTTCTTCCCTATCTTCCCCCTGAATAGTTTATCAACTAGCCTCTGGTAAGTAGCCTAGCATTTTTTAAGCCAGGGGGCATCTTCTTATAATAGTACGTGCCTGCATATGTAATAAACGATGTTTTTTCCTTGCCTTCCCCCGCCATGAGTATTTGGTGATACCCCTTATGCGCGACAAAGAAAGCCAAAATTTGATATCCCTTGCTGGCTTCCACTAATTTATCGATTGGTGGCAACGGATAACTATCTTTGGGTTATCATGTATTTAAATCGATAAACTCTATACACATTCTCCAGGCCCCATCATGCTTTTGAACCATGACTGGGTTGACGATCTATTTGGGGTAGAACACCTCCTCAATGACATTTACCCTCAACAACTTCTCCACCACTTCTTTAATTGCTTCAGTGCAAGACTCGAAGATACTCCTGCTAGGTCAATATCCCATGAGAACACGTCCCCATACTCTCCCGATAAGTTTCTTAGTCTCTCCTTGACATCTTCTGGAATTAGCTTCCCCACAGCTACTGATCCCATATCACGAATAGGCATCTGTATTGTATTGGCCAATCCCACATCGGCATTCACCATTGCTACATCTCTTTGTTTCTCGCTTCTCGTATCGCCGTAAGGTTACATTTTTAAGCCACAGATTGATCTCCTCAAATGGATGCCACTCCCTTTTCAGTCGGGAACTTCATCATCAGGTGATAGGGTGACCAGACTGCCCGAGCCTAGCACATCCATGGCCTTCCTAAAACCACATTATAAGGGGAAGGGGCATCAACGACAGCAAAATTACACATGATAGTCACCCCTTTGTCGCCATCCGCTATGCGAATAGGCATTGATATCTCTTCTATGGGGAATATCGGGTTTCCGTGAACCCAGATAAAGGGGAAGCTGACTTTTTCAAGTTGTCACGCCCTATATCCAACTGGTCAAAACACTCAGCAAGCATCACTTCTACCCCACTTCCATCATCCACGAATACCCTTCTTATCAAAGATGTTCCAATAATGGCTGAAATTACCATAGGATTTTCATGAGGTGTTTGGTCTGGTACAGCATCCGCTTTCGATAAAGTGACCGTCTTGTCCGATCGAAACCTCTTGTGATTAGACTCTTCCGCAGGGACCCTTCGAGCCTCTGCTCTTATCTCACCATTCGAAGATATCTCTCCTACCATGCCATTGATAACATTAATTACCCTTCGCACGGGTAGGTTTTTCTTGTTTTAGTTGTCTTGATTTCCCCCCTTTGGTTCCTAGGGTCTGTCCTGCATTCCTTCCTGTCCCCTGTCTCGAACCGCCTGTTCTCGAGGTCTTCTATCTCCACTACCCCTGTTATTTTTATTGTTCCTTCTGTAAGGATGTCATTAGTTCATTCGAGGCCTCGAGGGGGCGGCCAGGTTCCTATGTCCTTGCCCTCAAAATTGTCCTTCCCGCTCACACCTATCGATCTCCATCCTCAACTGCATGCAATCTTTTATGTCATAGCCATAATCCCTGTGATGATCACAATACCAATTTTTTGTGCAAACTCGGCAGGGGTAGGGGTGCTCGGAATAACCCTCTATGTATACTTAAGATCTGTGTAGGAGTTCTCCCTCCGAGCATTGGTGGAAATTGAGTGTATCTCTCGAATAGTGTTCTTATGGGTTCGACCGGCCTTTTTCCTCTATGCTCTATGTTTCTTCCTATTTTTTCTGTAAGGCTATCTCTTTTCCTTCTAGTTTCCTCCTCTACCCTCGAGTACAGTTCTACAACTTCCTGAAGTTTTTGCAAGGTCTTGGGGGTGTTGGTACTCAGCTTCTTGTATAATTCTAAGTTATGCAACCTCAACAGGTACTCATGGATTGCCTCGTTCTCTGTTGTTTCTATCACTCCCAAGCTCTTGTCGTCATACGATGATAGAAGGCTTCCGTGCTTTCCCCTGTCTTTTGCTTCATCTAGTAGAGTTCTAACCGAGTTTTGGTAAACCTCTTCTTCTGTGCATACTCGCTCAATAATGCTCCGCTGAAGTCTCGGTACGATCGGAGCGAGCCTCTTGGTAACTTATTGAACCACTCATGTGTTTTCCCCACAGGTAGCTTCCTACCGGCTTGCATGTCAATTTATCATCGAAATCCCTCGAACTCATCAAGCCTAAGAAATTCTGGATGAACTCTCGAGGGTCAGTTTCACCATTGTACGTGGGAAGTCCTTCCGGAGGTTTCACTTCTATTAGCCATCGAACCCCGGTGATCACTGAGCTGAAAGGAGACCCCGCAGCCTGGCCTAAGGGTTCGATCAACCTATCAAATTCCTTTCTTAACGATTCACTTGTATCCGAGGGGGGTTCCTATTTCCCTCTTGTCAGGTTCAGCCCTCTGTCGTGACTGCCCAGCTGTGTCAGATAAGGAGGTTCAGTTGCTTCATATCCGGAGTTCATCCAAGGCTGTCCAATCATAGGGATTGTAAAGCCCCTGACTAATCATCGTTCCTTGAATTCCCGTACTTTTGTATCCTCGCATGGAAGAAGAGGCCATCATCCCATATGCTGCTCCTGGACCGGCCAGATCGAGGGTAGGAGCAGATGGGGCTAGCGGAGGTAACAAATATACTGGACCCTATGAGTAACCAGGAATACAAGGCTGAGGCCTAACTTGCAATGGCTCTCCAGCATATGCGTGATAAGGATAGACTATTGCAGGTTGTGGGGCTCACCTCATAGTTATTCCTACAAGCGAGGGTGGCAATACTCCGTGCGTGACCCTGTCATCCCTCGGAGGAGGGGTAACTCGATAGCGGTCGCAGCCAGGACCTGAGCTGCTCGTTCTACATCTTGATTCGAGGTCTCCCTCCCCGTATTCTGATTTCCTTGTTTGTGCTGGCCATAGGCTTCCATATATGAATCTCCCAAAATATTTGTAAACCTTTCATCCCTCGGATCGGCTACCCCTTCGAGCAAGGAATCAGGGTTTCTCTTTTCTTGCTCTCCTGTCATTTTCGATATCCTCGAGGGCCCCGGTGCATCATTCTGAATTGGTGCCAGGGTATTTGCAACAAATGCCACTGAGGTTTTCCCCCCTTTGTGGTTTACAACTGTAACAGGCTCCGCACGCGACTCTGTTCCTGCCGTTTGGAGGTTAGCCATACCAATGTCCTCGACACAGGCATCGTTTCCTACTCTTGAATTCTCCGTTCTTAACCTTTGCGGAGACCCAGTCCCCGTACCTATGAACCTTAACCTTTCACTCCTTCGAATAACCGTGGACATAAACTCTCAAAACCCTTGATCCGGCTTAGTCGTCCCCATAGTCGGTGCCACTTGATGCGTCTCGAACAACCGACCAGTTTGTGGGCTTGAGTTCTTCTCGAATGGACCTGCAATAGAACTGTCCCTGGGGTTCCAGGGTTAGCACTCGGATGCCTAAATTAGTCCAAGAGTCCAATATGATTAAGACAGAATGAATAATAAGTAAATGCGTACCTTGTATTTATACTGTGTGCCATAAATAACGTCCTCCTTAATTATCATCTTTAATTACCCACAAATGCAGTAATTATATCAGGGTATTAAATATTCTCCTAATTGGGGCACTACATCTTGAGCTCAATGGCATTTTTGGGCTCAACCTCTTCCATGTGTCATGCATTATTAGGATGTTTAATTTTATAAATATCGTAGTATACATTTGTTAGGACTCTTTTAAGTATGATATTTTTTATAAAATTAGCAGAGGAAAAATATCGTGTTAGGACGACCATTCACAGTGAGGTTCTTCGAATTTTACGTGAATAGGACGAAAAGAACAACACTTCCAGTCGTGGCATTTCCTGTGATACACAAAATTTTAAAAATGAAATAACAACCCGACAGAATTCTCCTTGGAGTTTGCACGAAAAAATAAATTACTAGGAATACTTTCTATAGGAGTTGAGTAATGGGCTTTAAGTCCAAGTTGTATTAATTCAGCATTGTATTGCCTATAAATGGCTAATAAACTCACACCTCATGATCATGGAGGTTTCTCTCATTTAAATGGTATCAGCCAGTGCTTTTTGGCTTTCTCTCTTCCTCCACTGGCGCCTTGTGTCTCTCTCCCTCCCTCCTTTGATTTCTTTTCTCTCTTCTTTTCCTCATGGCAGAAGACAAGCTTTCTTACAGTAATATGATTCATCTGTTGACAATCAAGCTTGATTCCTCCAATTACATGATATGGAGGAAGCAGGTGCAGCTTCTTTTTCGATCTCAGAAGTTGTTGGGGCATCTTGATGGTTCCACTCCATGCCCTCCATTGCCGACGCCGCCCACGTTCCTCTTGGCCGCCTCTGCCTCGGGTTCTACCCCCAAGTGATATATCCATTTTGTGTGGTTATTTTAGGGGTTTTAGGATGTGGATATGCCATTTCCTCCGTATGCTTGAATCTTTTCTTACTCGAGGGCGAGTAAGGTTTAAGTGTGGGGAGGTTTGATGTGTCCATTTTAGACGCATTATTTAGTAGTATTTAGGATCACTTTTGTGCTCTTTTATTATCGAGAGCTTGTGTTTTACCTTGAAATTCACTTAGGAGAGGCAAAAGCAACTTTGTACTCTTTTACCTCTTCTAAGTGGATTTTGTGTGACAAGGGAAGAACACGGAAGCAACGAAGACCGGAAGACATTGAAGATTATACTTTCGAAGAATTTTGGATACTCACTTCGAAGACATGATGACCGGAGGCCGTTGAAGACCATTTTTGGAGCCGTTGAAGACTTGAAGATTGAGAGGGATGGCTATGAAGAAGACAAAGAAACAATGCAAAACTCTGACTCCCGTCGCGACCCCGTCGCGACACCATCGCGAGTCGCGACCAACACCGTCGCGAGTCGCGACGAACTCGTCGCGAGTCGCGACCAAAAGGCGGCCAGAAATCTATTTTATTTTCTTTGCACTATAAATAACCTCTCTTTCCTCCTCTTCTCCAGTTTTGCTCAGCCCATTTTTCTCTGGGTTTTAGGGCTCCAAAACCTTAGATTTTCTTCTTCTTTCTTTGTAGCTTTTAGTTCTTTGTTATGGGTTTTGTTTATCTAGGTTAGTTTTGTTCTTGGGAGCAAAGGATTGAAGCTTCCATTATCTATGTAGCAAGAACTCATTTCTATCTATCTATTTGATGTTTTTACTATTGTGTTTTTATTGTGCTTTGAATGTTAATTGTTGATTCTATTAATGTTGTTGAGAGCTTGATGATATGAAATGCTTGGATCAATTGCTAGCTAGGGTTTGGGGGATTTGGGTTAATTTCCCCCCTGTTCTTGTTAGTAATGTGAGAGTATGATTTAGAGCTTTTGATTGTGTTAGTGTGTTGACAATGTGCTAGACGAATGTGATTGATGTTGAACTCTTCGTCATGTTCGTTTGTGTAGCAAACGAGAAGAGTTATATGCTCGTGGTCTATGAGTGGTCGCTCTTGACTAATCTCATGTAATTGCATGAATTGGTTAAATGCTTAGTCACGGTGTAGTGGTCATAGGCATTGCCAAGCTTGTTGGTCCTTCGTGCTAAATGCCACCAATGACACCTTGAGTCGTGGTCGCGACTCGGGAGTCATTGGTGAGGTTTGACGAGAGATGTGGAACTCACTCTCGCAAACTACGAACTAAGAAGGATAGGAGTTTAGTCTCCACGACAAGTAGTTGAAGTATTGAATAGATGATTTAAATTCATTCTTGAAGCATTTGTTATTTGGCGTTCATGTATTCTTGACGGTGTGTTTCACTGCATGTGTGCTATGAGTTGTTTGAGCATAGGTAGTGCTTGTGTGGTTGAATTGTTTAGGTGTAGGAACGTGACGAATTCCGTAGCGCCTTTGCATGAAGATCTATGAGCATGAACTTAGAACTCCTTGTGATGTGTGTGTTGTGGTACTTGCTAGATGGGTGTGTGAGTGTTGGGTCCTGAATGCTATATGATGGAATGTGTGAATGATTCGATGAACTACATTAGATGTGGAAGTGGATATCCGTTGCCCCCAAGGCATTTTATCTTTGTAGTTTAAAACCCCTTTTCTTTAGTTTCGTTTGATGATTAGCATAGTCACTTGACCTTGCTAGTTATCTTGTCTTTGTATCTTTGTTAACTTAGGAAACCAACCAACCAACCCCCCCCCCTTTACTTGCTTTTAAGTGTGTGTAAATATAGTTACTCCTAGCCTAGTATCAACCATTTGTGTGCTTAAATGCTTAGGAAGATCCCTCTTCTCATTGGACGACCCCGATTTGCCGCTATCTACCTAGTTGTAGAAAGTAAGCATTTAGGGCTTATAAATTATCTTTTACACGGCAGGCGCGACGACTGCCCGCCCGTCAAGGTTTGATATGTCCATTTTGTGTGGTTATTTTAGGGGTTTTAGGATGTGGATATGCCATTTCCTCCGTATGCTTGAATCTTTTCTTACTCGAGGGCGAGTAAGGTTTAAGTGTGGGGAGGTTTGATGTGTCCATTTTAGACGCATTATTTAGTAGTATTTAGGATCACTTTTGTGCTCTTTTATTATCGAGAGCTTGTGTTTTACCTTGAAATTCACTTAGGAGAGGCAAAAGCAACTTTGTACTCTTTTACCTCTTCTAAGTGGATTTTGTGTGACAAGGGAAGAACACGGAAGCAACGAAGACCGGAAGACATTGAAGATTATACTTTCGAAGACTTTTGGATACTCACTTCGAAGACATGAAGACCGGAGGCCGTTGAAGACCATTTTTGGAGCCGTTGAAGACTTGAAGATTGAGAGGGATGGCTATGAAGAAGACAAAGAAACAATGCAAAACTCTGGCTCCCATCGCGACCCCCGTCGCGACACCATCGCGAGTCGCGACCAACACCATCGCGAGTCGCGACGAACTCGTCGCGAGTCGCGACCAAAAGGCGGCCAGAAATCTATTTTATTTTCTTTGCACTATAAATACCCTCTCTTTCCTCCTCTTCTCCAGTTTTGCTCAGCCCATTTTTCTCTGGGTTTTAGGGCTCCAAAACCTTAGATTTTCTTCTTCTTTCTTTGCAGCTTTTAGTTCTTTGTTATGGGTTTTGTTTATCTAGGTTAGTTTTGTTCTTGGGAGCAAAGGATTGAAGCTTCCATTATCTATGTAGCAAGAACTCATTTCTATCTATCTATTTGATGTTTTTGCTATTGTGCTTTTATTGTGCTTTGAATGTTAATTGTTGATTCTATTAATGTTGTTGAGAGCTTGATGATATGAAATGCTTGGATCAATTGCTAGCTAGGGTTTGGGGGATTTGGGTTAATTTCCCCCCTGTTCTTGTTAGTAATGTGAGAGTATGATTTAGAGCTTTTGATTGTGTTAGTGTGTTGACAATGTGCTAGACGAATGTGATTGATGTTGAACTCTTCGTCATGTTCGTTTGTGTAGCAAACGAGAAGAGTTATATGCTCGTGGTCTATGAGTGGTCGCTCTTGACTAATCTCGTGTAATTGCATGAATTGGTTAAATGCTTAGTCACGGTGTAGTGGTCATAGGCATTGCCAAGCTTGTTGGTCCTTCGTGCTAAATGTCACCAATGACACCTTGAGTCGTGGTCGCGACTCGGGAGTCATTGGTGAGGTTTGGGAGTCACTGCCCGCCCACCAATGACATCTATTTGATGTTTTTGCTAAAAAAAATTTAAATTTTATTTTTATTTTCATTTTGACGGGCGGGCAGTCGTCGCGCCTGCCGTGCAAAAGATAATTTATAAGCCCTAAATGCTTACTTTCTACAACTAGGTAGATAGCGGCAAATCGGGGTCATCCAATGAGAAGAGGGATCTTCCTAAGCGTTTAAGCACACAAATGGTTGATACTAGGCTAGGAGTAACTATATTTACACACACTTAAAAGCAAGTAAAGGGGGGGGGTTGGTTGGTTGGTTTCCTAAGTTAACAAAGATAAAAAGACAAGATAACTAGCAAGGTCAAGTGACTATGCTAATCATCAAACGAAACTAAAGAAAAGGGGTTTAAAACTACAAAGATAAAATGCCTTGGGGGCAACGGATATCCACTTCCACATCTAATGTAGTTCATCGAATCATTCACACATTCCATCATATAGCATTCAGGACCCAACACTCACACACCCATCTAGCAAGTACCACAACACACACATCACAAGGAGTTCTAAGTTCATGCTCATAGATCTTCATGCAAAGGCGCTACGGAATTCGTCACGTTCCTACACCTAAACAACTCAACCACACAAGCACTACCTATGCTCAAACAACTCATGGCACACATGCAGTGAAACACACCGTCAAGAATACATGAACGCCAAATAACAAATGCTTCAAGAATGAATTTAAATCATCTATTCAATACTTCAACTACTTGTCGTGGAGACTAAACTCCTATCCTTCTTAGTTCGTAGTTTGCGAGAGTGAGTTCCACATCTCTCGTCAAACCTCACCAATGACTCCCGAGTCGCGACCACGACTCAAGGTGTCATTGGTGGCATTTAGCACGAAGGACCAACAAGCTTGGCAATGCCTATGACCACTACACCGTGACTAAGCATTTAACCAATTCATGCAATTACACGAGATTAGTCAAGAGCGACCACTCATAGACCACGAGCATATAACTCTTCTCGTTTGCTACACAAACGAACATGACGAAGAGTTCAACATCAATCACATTCGTCTAGCACATTGTCAACACACTAACACAATCAAAAGCTCTAAATCATACTCTCACATTACTAACAAGAACAGGGGGGAAATTAACCCAAATCCCCCAAACCCTAGCTAGCAATTGATCCAAGCATTTCATATCATCAAGCTCTCAACAACATTAATAGAATCAACAATTAACATTCAAAGCACAATAAAAACACAATAGTAAAAACATCAAATAGATAGATAGAAATGAGTTCTTGCTACATAGATAATGGAAGCTTCAATCCTTTGCTCCCAAGAACAAAACTAACCTAGATAAACAAAACCCATAACAAAGAACTAAAAGCTACAAAGAAAGAAGAAGAAAATCTAAGGTTTTGGAGCCCTAAAACCCAGAGAAAAACGGGCTGAGCAAAACTGGAGAAGAGGAGGAAAGAGAGGGTATTTATAGTGCAAAGAAAATAAAATAGATTTCTGGCCGCCTTTTGGTCGCGACTCGCGACGAGTTCGTCGCGACTCGCGATGGTGTCGCGACGGGGTCGCGATGGGAGCCAGAGTTTTGCATTGTTTCTTTGTCTTCTTCATAGCCATCCCTCTCAATCTTCAAGTCTTCAACGGCTCCAAAAATGGTCTTCAACGGCCTCCGGTCATCATGTCTTCGAAGTGAGTATCCAAAAGTCTTCGAAAGTATAATCTTCAATGTCTTCCGGTCTTCGTTGCTTCCGTGTTCTTCCCTTGTCACACAAAATCCACTTAGAAGAGGTAAAAGAGTACAAAGTTGCTTTTGCCTCTCCTAAGTGAATTTCAAGGTAAAACACAAGCTCTCGATAATAAAAGAGCACAAAAGTGATCCTAAATACTACTAAATAATGCGTCTAAAATGGACACATCACCAAGCGTGAGGATTATGACAGGTTGAAGGCTTCCTATGATCAATGGATCGCGGATGATGAAAAATTGTGTTGTCTTCTTCTCTCTTCGGTCTCTATTGAGGTAATGTCCAAAATCTCTGCCTGTGAGACTGCTGCTCAAATTTGGGAGACTCTTACTACTGTTTTTCATAATCGTAGTAAGTCTTCTGTGTTAAGCTTGCGTTTGAAAATCATGAATCTTTGCAAAACTGGTTCTGTGCATGATTTACATCTCCAGTTTAAGGTTTTATTTGATAAACTTGCTGTCATGGGTGCTCCTGCTACGAATAATGATATGGTGTTATGGTTTTTGCATGCTCTTGGGGCTAATTATAGAGATTTTAGTGCTCCGTTGTTGTCTCATTCTCCGACTCCGCAATATGTTGATGTTGTTGCTGAGGCGGAGAATCAAGAGGCTTTTTTTGAAGAATTTGCAGATTTTTGGGGGTACTGGAGTAGCCCCTGTTGCCTTTCTGGCAGAGGCAAAATTCGGCAGAAGTGGTGGTGGCGCATGGAGCCACGCGCCCGTGCGTGATGGCGGCGAGTGGGGCTCACACGCCAGCCGGAATGGCAGCTCCGTCGGCCGGGGTCACGGCAGTGGACGTCCTTCTTACTCTGGTGGCACCGGTGTTCCCAGTTTTGGTCGCAATGATATCACTTGTCGTTATTGTGACAAGCCCGGCCACACTGCTCAGACGTGTTTTAAGCTTTTTCCTCCGCATCCTCGCCATGGTGAATCTGCCCTGCTGGCTGAACAATTCCAGCGCTCGCTTCACATAGAGCCTTCTCATGTCACCTCTGATTGGTACATCGACTCTGGAGCAACTAATCATCTCAGCTCTTCCGCCTCTGCCTTGGAGAGTGTCACTCCATACTCTGGTAATTCTCAAATTACAGTTGGTAATGGTGATTCTATTGGTATTCATTCCATTGGTCATTGTCAGCTTACTCCTTCTTTGCGACTGTCTGATGTTTTATATGCTCCAAAAGTTTCTAAAAATCTTTTGTCTATAAGTCGTCTTACTAAGGACCTTGATGCATATGTGATATTTGATGATCGGAACTTTATTATTCAACACAAAGTTACCAAGGGGATTCTGGGAAGAGGCCATAGTGAGCATGGTCTCTATGTGTTGGACAGAGGAGAAGCTGCCTTATTGTCTTTTATTTCTCATAATAAAACTCAAGTGTCATTTGATTTATGGCATGCTCGTCTTGGCCATGTGGCCCCTAGCATTATTTCTACTTTGATTAAGACTGGTGTTTTGTGTGCTTCTTCCTTATTACCTAAGCCGAGTCTGTGTACTCCCTGTGTTATGGCTAAAGGTCAAAAACAATCTTTTCTTATTAATCCCAAACTGGCTTTGAAAGTTTTGGACTTGATTCATTGTGATTTATGGGTGCATGCCCCTGTTTTATCGGAAAATGGGTTTTCTTATTATGCCATCTTTGTGGATGATCATTCTCGCTTTACCTGGTTGTACCCGCTTCGCAGAAAATTGGATTTTGTAGACGTTTATATGCAGTTTGAGGCTCTTGTACAGAACAAATTCTCTACCACTATCAAGACCTTCCAGAGTGATGGTGGTACGGAATTTCTCAATCATCGTCTACGCTCCTATTTTGCCTCTAAGGGCATTCATCATCAGTTATCGTGCCCCTATACTCTGGACAAAATGGTCGTGTAGAACGGAAGCATCGGCATATAACTGAAATGGGGTTGGCTATGTTGTTCCATTCTCACTTGCCCTTGTCACACTGGGATAATGCTTTTGCGGCTGCTGTCTACACCATAAACCGGTTGCCCACTCCTGTCCTTGATGGTGCTTCCCCTTACAGTCTCTTGTTTAGTCAAACTCCAGACTACTCAAACTTTTAGCCTTTTGGCTGTCGGGTTTATCCCTTTGTCCGACCTTATGCTGATCATAAGCTCTCACCTCGTAGCATTCCTTGTATCTTTATTGGTTACAGTTCTCAGTATAAGGGGTTTCGCTGTCTGGATGGTGTCACTAGTCGAATTTATATCACTCGCCATGCTCGTTTTGACGAGACGTGCTTTCCCTTAGCTAATGGGAGCCCTGAGCAGGATTTTTCATCCTTGGATGTTCTTACTTTTCTGAATCCTGACCTGTCTACTTTTGAGCCGGTCTTGTCCTCCTCGGCAGTTTCTGGTCCTTGTACTCTTTGTGATCAGTCTCCATCCTCGGCTTGTCTACCGCCTCCCGTGCCTATTCCGGAGGTCTCGGTTACTCTATTGATCGCTTCACCATTGACGTCGACTTCTTCATCTTCGAGTTCCTCCACTTCCTCTGGGTCCTCTTCTGATTCTAATGCTCCGCCGCAGAGGGTTCATCATATGACCACCAGAAATCAGGATGGTACTCGTCGTCCTACGTCTCATCCTGATTTTGTTCCCACTGGTCTTCTAGCTGTAGTTTTGATTCATTCTGAGCCTCGATATTTTTGCACAACTCTTAAGGATCCAAAATGGGTTAGTGCAATGGATGAAGAGTTGAATGCGCTTCGTCGACAGAACACTTGGGAGTTGGTGCCTCGGCCTTCGGATGCCAATGTTGTAGGTTCGAAGTGGGTGTCTCGCCTGAAATACAAATCCGATGGGACTATTGATCGTTACAAGGCCCATCTGGTTGCTCAGGGTTTTTCGCAAATTCTTGATTTCAATTTTGATCACACCTTCAGCCCGGTGGTCAAGGCTGCTACAGTTCAGACTGTTCTTGCTATAGCTATGCTTCGGAAGTGGCCGTTGCATCAGCTTGATGTCAAGAACGCCTTCCTTAATAGTGTTCTTGATACTCCTGTTTATATGGCTCAGCCCATCGGGTATAAGGACCCTGCTCGTCCTGATTATGTTTGCCATCTTAAAAAGGCTATTTATGGTCTTAAACAGGCTCCTCGGGCCTGGTTTGATAGATTCATTTGTTATCTACGTCAGCTTGGTTTTCTTTGCAGTTCTTCGGATACATCTCTGTTTGTTTTCTCTAGGGGTTCTACGCTGTTGTACCTTCTGGTCTATGTTGATGACATCATCCTTACTGGCAATGATGCAGGTGCAATTCGTCATTTTATCACCAGAACTGATCAGGAATTCTCGATCAAGAACTTAGGTTCTTTGAACTATTTTCTTGGTCTTGAGGTGTCCTCTTCTCCTTCGGGTATCTTCCTTGGACAGGCCAAGTAAGCTCGTGATATTCTTTCTCGAGCCCGCATGACTGAGACTTCTCCAGTTACCACTCCGTTTGTACCATTTTCTCAGCTTTCTCGTAGCTCCAATGCTTCTTTCGGTAATCCACCTCTTTATCGCTTGCTTGTTGGTGCTCTTCAGTATCTGACTATCACTCGTCCGGATTTGGCTTTTGCCGTTAATTTGGTTAGTCAGTTTCTTCAAGATCCCCGGGATGATCATTTTGCAGCTGTCACAAGGATTCTTCGATATGTGGCTGGCACACCTCATCTGGGTCTTACTTTCTGCTCGGGTGGTTCCTCTGATGTTTGTGCTTACTCGGATGCTGACTGGGCCCGTTGTTTGGAGACACGTCGTTCGACCTACGGCTATCCGGTTTTCTTGGGTGGAAATTTGGTATCCTGGAGTGCCAAGAAGCAACCCACTGTCTCGTGCTCGAGCTCGGAGTCGGAGTATCGTGCTCTCGCAAACACAACGGCTGAAGTGGTTTGGCTTTCTCATCTACTACGGGAGTTACGTTTTCCTTTGGATGGTTCGCCTTTGTTGCTGTGTGATAACAACAGTGCGGTCTTCTTGGCTCAGAATCCTATTGCTCATAAACGGGCGAAGCACATCGACATCGATTATGATTTTTTTCGGGAGCAGGTGGCTTCTGGCAAGCTTCGTGTCAGTCATGTGCCTACTTCCTTCCAGCTTGCAGATATCTTCACCAAGGGGCTACCAAAGCCATTGTTTGAATTTTTTTGTTTCAAGCTCTGCGTTTTGATCAACCCGATGCTTCGCTTGAGGGGGGGTATAGGAGTTGAGTAATGGGCTTTAAGTCCAAGTTGTATTAATTCAGCATTGTATTGCCTATAAATGGCTAATAAACTCACACCTCATGATCATGGAGGTTTCTCTCATTTACACTTTTTGTCATCAATTTTCAATTTCTGTGTAGTAAAAGTGTCCCAAGAGTACGTGAGCAAGTACTGGCATGCACCTGAATAAATCTATAATGGAAAAAAAATCATGATGTTCATATCCGGATTTTGAGAATGACAAAATAGCCAATTCCAACATTTCTAAGTTGTTGCATCCAAAATAGGGAGGTTACGTAGTTCCTTTGTCTCATGGGAATCTAAACATTTTTCTTTTATGAGTGTCCCAGATAAATTTTCATACTTTTCTCTTTTAGTAAAATTTAACATTTCAAAAGACTTTTTATCTTTAGAGTATTAAAATTTTACATCGTCACCCCATTCTAACAAACCCTCTTTCTCTTCTCTCTTTGCTCCTTCGCCGATTTGCTCAACCCCTCTCTCTGCCTTAACCACCACTCCACCACTTCTCCGCCACCACTTCGCCACCCCTCTCATGCCCATCGCCACCTCTCTCATGCCCCTCTCACGGCCAGCGTCACCTCTCTCACGCCCCTCTCTCCGCCACCCCTCCCTCTAAACCCTAGCGCCACCCCTCCGTCTCACCATTGACATCACCTCTCTGCCTCACCTCTAAACCCTAGTATCACCCTCAACTCAGCCATTGACGCCACTCATCCACCTCACCATTGACGCCACCTCTCCACCTTACCTCTAAACCCTAGTGTCACCCCTCATCTCCGCCATTGACGCCGCTCCTTCGCTTCACCTCTAAACCCTAGCACCACACCCAATCTGATCTGTGTCACCTTCAAATCCTAGCCCAATCTTAATTTCTCGCCCCAAAACCTAATCTTTATTTCATTGTATCCCTAACTTATCCCCACCTACGACCGGAGAGAGGCGATGGCTTGAGCTTGCGAGAGCCAGTCACTAACTACGATGGGAGTGTTTTCAAAGAGCCAGTCGCTGAGGCGGAGGGTTGGCGAGTCCTCCGATGCGAACCAGTCGCTGGAGGTGGAGAGAGGAGGTGGCAGAGGAGGACAAGATGTGAGCAGCGGTGGATCTGGAAGAGTGGAACGCAGGGAGAAATTGGGAAGAAATTAGGTGAAGATGGCAAGGGCATAATGGTCTTTTCACCGGGGGAAAAATTTGCAGAGAGATTTTCTGTCTCTGCATATTCCGCTGAGATGGAAGGAGTATTTTTCTTTTACCAACAAAGTTTTATCATAAATTTCTATAGGGTGTAGTTAATGATCATCATGCGAATTAATTAAATTTATTTTAATTTTTAAAATTGATAATCCATACACCTTGATTATTATGATAAAAGTGAGGATTTGAGGCGCACATTCGTTCTTGTAAAGTCCAGATTTGGTTAATTGGTAATTTGTGGTAATTATGCAAATATGGTATTATTGTGTTGTAACATCAAAGAAGGATTTCGTGATATATGGAATGTAATCTGAGAAGAAGTATATCTCGTCCAAGTCAGTTTTGATTCGATTTGAAGAATATATCAATTCCTAGATTTGTGGAATTGAATTAAAGTTTTGGAATTGGAATTGATTCGGAAGTCTCGGCTATGGTATGGGAGATGAGAACGAGATATTCTAATTCCCATCTCTAAGGGATTAGATTTGGTAATTCTATCTCTAAGGGATTGTTATCAGAGTATTTTGTAGAGATAGAATTCCAGTCGCAAGTAATTGAAGACGTGCGACCGAGCTATATATGGTGAACATTCTTGCTAAGCTACTTACGGATTAATATTGAGAAAATCTGCATTCAGATTTTTGCTATTCAGAGAGTAGCGCAGAGCTAAACAATTGTGTTCCAACATGATCAAACTCTTTTGATCCTAAATTTTAGAACGTAAACCTTAATTCCTCGAGAGGAGGAGATCTAGGGTCGACAACCAGGGGAACTAGTAGAATTCACGTGTTTGATTATAAAAGATAAGTATTTTGTATGGTGTACTTTGTACTGTCTTTCTAATCAGTGGATTCATTCTGAACTGGGCCAGGCCCCGTAAATGTAGGTTACATTCACCGAACTGCGTAACCAATTCGTGTGTTTTTAAGTTTTTACTTTATTACAAACTTAGTTGATTAGGTTATGTCGGAACACGGTAAATACAATTGAAGTAATTAGGTAAATCAAATTTCAGTTCTCTCTAAAAAAAACTGAGGCGCAAAACTTGAGTGTTTATATGGTTTGTTTTCACATATTAGTTTTGTTTTTCGATCTGATCGATTAAATTATTGTGTTTATGATGATTAATCGATTTAATTGTTATCGCCAATGTATTATTTTCGACCTGGTTGTACAAATTGTATGTTTGTGGTTATGTATATATATATTTATTTATTTATTTATATATTTATTTTACAGATTTCATTTATTTGGAAGTGTAGATTTATGTTTTTTGAAGGTGTTTAAAGTTTGAACAACATAATCGTGCTTGAATCAAGTGGTTTTACAGTTGCAAAAGATTCTTGTTTGGCGTAGTGATATTGATGTGTGATACGCTACTCTATACTAAGTGGTCATAATTTAGTGGGTTAATATTCCTAGGGATGATGTTACAGTTTTTATTGGATGTCTAATTTGTAACGGTACAGACGATCGATCTGGTTGACATGTAATTTAGATATTCTTATAATAGCTTGGTTATTGCTAGAGTTTAGTTAGATTGAATGTCAATTCCACTTAGGGCTTGTTCTCTAGAGCTTATTTGAACTGATTTGATTTGATTTGAACTGAACTGTTAAGTGAACAGAATCAAAATAAGTGTGTTGAAAAATAGTAAAGTATGACTAAATTAAGTTTAATTACACCAAATTAAACATGCACTGAACTGAACTGATTTGAATCGAACTAAATTGAACTGAAATACAAATAAGCTCAGGAGAACAAAGATTTATTGTAACCATTGTTGAGTGTTTTTCCAGTATATTTAAATGATTGATTTGAAAAATAAATTATGATAAAAGTGAGTAGCAAAAAACGTAAAAGTTCGTCTCTTGAGAGACGGTCTTTCCATATGTTATGAAAAGATCAATGTTTAAACAATAAATTAGAAAAAATCAAGATAAAATTTTTAAATTGCAGTAATTGGGTCATAAATTTATAACTATTGTACGTTGCATAATAAAATTTTAATATTGCAACTAAAACCTTTAACCTTTCTATAATTATAATTCAACCCAATTTTTCTATAGGCTCGTTGAAAGGCAATTTTTTTCAATACTTTGCCAAAACGTATAACCAAATTATACGTAAGAAGAAAACCCTTGGTAATAGTACTTCGTGCGTATTATATATTTGCAGTGGAACTTTGAACTGACATTAATTAATAGGGGAAAAAAAGATGTGCGTTTGCAAGTTGTTGCTGCTGAGATTTGGTAAGACTTTTTCGATACAGCTTTTGCTAATTGCTTTTCTAATCAGAACTCCCTTTTCTTCGAATTATAAGTTGTTACGGAATTAGTATTAGTGTGGTTATCAAATTAGTGTTAATTAGTATTGGTATTGAAATTAGATTTGTATTCCTACTATAATTGTAGATATAATTGTATTCTATTACCTTCTCCTAGCTAGGATAGGTATCCTGTACTACTATATAATGTATCCTGAATTCTTGAATAGAACATACAGATTATTACCCTTATTTCCTACATGGTATCAGAGCCTAAAATTCTGAAACCTGAAACAGAAAATTTTCCGCTGCCCTAACTTTTTTTTCCCGAGCTGCCGCCCGTCGCCTCACGCGCCGCCGCCAAGCCCACGCGTCACCGCCACTGCACCAGTGCCGCCGCCGTCCGCCGGTTTTGGACGACGTCGTTCGCTGCTCAAGTTTTTGTTCCGCCACCACTGGCCGAACTCCTTCACACGCCGCTGATCACAACCGGTGTGTTCTGATCCGTCCTTGATTTTACAATATGTCTGGTTCTGAAGAACAACCTCGTTTGGATATTCCTGAGGGTTCGAAACTTCAGGATATGAGTGGTTATGATGTGATTACAGCTTTACTTCAGCAGCTGCAATTGCAATCTGGCTCTCGTCCTGCTTTACCGATTGGTCGTGTGTCGACTGATCCTTACTTCAATGGTCCTGGGGACGGTCCTGGGTTACAACTTGTACCAATCATGCTGAAAGGTCAAGAAAATTACAATGAATGGTCCCATCCGATTTGTCGCGCATTCTTGGCCAAACACAAGATTGGGTTCATTACTGGATCCATCACCAAACCCCAGGATGATCATCCTGATGCTGCTGTTCGGCCTGGGGTTAATGCTACTCTTGTCTACTGGATCTTGCAAACCTTGGATCCGGTGATAAGATCTTCTACAAGTTCTTTTTCCACAGTCAAGGATTTGTGGGATGATCTTAAGGCACGTTTTATTTTCGCCGATGGAATGAAGCTTTTGCAGACACAAGAAGCCATTCAAGGTTGCAGGCAGAACGATTAGCCCATCGACATATATTTTGCCACACTGAAGAAGTTGTTTGCAGATTATCACTGCATGCGACCTCCTCTAGTTTGTATCTGTGAAGATTGCAAGGCATTATGCCAGTGCAATTTTCGGGCGAAAATCCTCCAAGAGAGAGAGAAGGATTTGATCTACCAATTCATCTCTGGTCTCGACGAAGGTTTTCACACCTTGCGATCCCACATCTTGAGCATTGAGCCACTGCCATCTGTCATGAAGGTGTATGCCCTTGTTACTCAGGAGGAGAATCATAGAGCTATCATTCGAGCTCGTGAGTCTTCTTCTAACTCCATGGCGTATGCTGCATGACGTTCACCACCTGCAAGTTCTTCGCCAACTGTTCTTTCTGCAGCCGGCCGCAAGAATCTTGTTTGTACCCATTATCGTCGCAAGGGTCATGATAAACATACCTGTTTCAAGATACATGGTGTCCCAGAGTGGTTCAAGAAGGGCAAGAAATCAGCACCACCTGACCGACCATTAGTCAATGCCGGTCACACAAGTGGCGCCACCGATCTCTTGCTCCCGCCGCCAATCGCCGGAGCCGCCTTGTCGCCACCCAGTTTGGCGGCGGCGGCCTCCTCTGCTGTACCTACCCACTCCGATTTTGGCCCTGCTTTGTCTGATGAACAATGGAGCACGACCATGAACCTGTTTAATCAGCTTCACTCTCTTCCTGGTGATGAGTCTGGTAAGCATACTTTACCATGGATCCTTGATTCGGGAGCCTCCTATCATATGAACGGCGACAAAGGTTCTCTTTCTAATCTTACTACTACTATTGATGATGTGAATATTTTTCTGCCCGATGACTCGATGTTCTCCGCTACACAATTTGGATCTATTTGTTTTGATAGTTTTATACTGCCGCACGTGTTATATATCCCTACATTGCGCTACAACTTACTGTCATGCACTAGATTGTTATCTACCCTAAACTGTCTAGCTTTGTTTACTGAAAATTATTGCATTTTACAGACAATCAGTACGAGGAGAGTGATTGGCGTGGGTGAACAGAAAGGGGGGGTGTTTTGGCTTCGTCTGCTGGATGCTCGTGTTCGAAGTCCTGTCCTGCAACCTCTTCCTACAGTTGCTTCACTGTCCTCTTCTGATTTATGGCATCAGCGTTTTGGTCATCCATCTTCCACGGTGTTGTCTTCTATTTCTCCTAGCAATAATAAACATTTTGTGCCTTGTTCTATATGTTATAGAGCAAAACAGCCTAGACATAGTTTTCCTTTAAGTACTACTAATGCTACTGCATTATTTCAATTAATTCATTGTGATGTTTGGGGACCTTATAATACACCATCTTCTAGTGGTGCTTTTTATTTCTTGACAATAGTAGATGATTTTTCCCGAGCTGTTTGGGTTTATTTGTTAGTAGCTAAATCTGAAGTAGCTTCTAGATTTTTAGAATTTAGTGTCTTAGTTAAGAACCAGTGGGGAAGAACAATTCAACGAGTTCGAGCTGATAACGGCACTGAATTCTTGCCTCTCCGATCTCACTTTACTGCATTTGGGATTGTTTTTGAGACATCTATGGTTGATACTCTGCAACAAAATGGTCGAGTTGAAAGAAAACATTGTCATTTACTCAATGTGGCGCGAGCTTTACGGTTTCAAGCTAATCTTCCTATTGAATTCTGGGGAGAATGTGTTCTTACTGCTGCCTACCTGATCAACCGAACACCGACTCAGCTTCTCAATGGTCGTACTCCTTTGAGTTACTCTACGGTCAGGCGCCAAATTACTCTTCTCTACAGGTTTTTGGGTGCTTGTGTTTTGTTGCTCGTGTTCCTAGATACCGTGACAAGTTTGCACCAAGAAGCCGACGGTGTTTGTTCCTTGGTTATCCTGCTGGAAAGAAAGGTTATCGGCTTCTCGACTTAGACTCTCGAGTTATCTTTAATACTTAGGATGCTGATTTCTTTGAAGACCAGTTCCCGTATTCTGAAACTCAGCAATCTGCTTCATCTGATGAACCTGGCAGCGCCACCACTACATCGTCGGTTTCCTCCTCCTTCTCGCCGGAACCGTACAGTTTTTCCGATCACCCACTTTCGGCAATGCCCATTCACCGGTCAATGCCGACCGATGGTGGCCAGCTACTGCCGACTGCCCTTTTGCCGGTCAACGCCAACCAGTCCCTGCGGTCAACGCCGGTCAACATCGGCAGGTCAATGCCGCCGACCTCCGGCCAATCACTTCCGGTCACTGCCGGCCGGTCAACGCCAGTCACCGCCGGCCGGACAATACCCATCACCGCCGGTCGGTCAACTCCGGTCACTGCCGGTGTTTCCCCAACGGCCGACAACCTCCCGGTGGTAATCTCCGGTGGCTTACCGTCGACTACGCCTCCCGACGTTGGTACTCAATACCGCCCGAGGCCACCCTTCCTACACCTTTCATCACCAGTTCTTCTCCGCCAGTTGCTGTCGATCCACCATTTACCAGAAAGAGTATTCGATCTCGACGTCCACCATCTTATTTGGCTGATTATGATTGTGATGATTCTACTTGTGCTCTTGTCACTGAAGACCCCCCCCCCCTTTGACTACGTTACCTCATGCATCATCACTGTCCTCAGGTGTTCTCTACCCTTTTACTGATTATGTAAATTGTGATAATTTTTCTAGTATGCATTCTAGATTTTTGGGTGCTGTAACTTCTAGTGCAGATCCCACTACTTACTTTGAGGCTTCCCGTCATTCTCATTGGCGAGATGCTATGGTTGAGAAGCTTACTGCCCTAGAGTGGAAACATACTTGGACTTTGTCTACTTTGCCTGCGCATAAAAAGGCCATTGGATGTAAATGGGTTTACCGAACGAAGTTTCGTTCTGATGGTACCATTGAACATCACAAGGCTCGACTAGTGGTTTTTGGAAATTGCCAGGTTGAAGGAATTGATTACATAGAGACTTTTGCTCCGGTTGCGAAAATGAGTTCCGTTCGATTATTCCTGTCTGTTGCTGTTATACATGGTTGGGAATTGCATCAGATGGATGTTCATAATGCCTTCCTGCATGGTGATTTACATGAAGAAGTGTTCATGCGTCCTCCGCCTGGCTATGCAGTTCCACATGGTCAGGTTTGTCACCTTCAGAAATCTCTTTATGGTCTTCGTCAAGCTCCTAGGAATTGGTTTGCTAAACTGGCTCAGGCTTTACGGACATTTGGTTTTGTTCAAAGTATGGCAGATTACTCTTTATTTGTCTATTCCCATGGATCAAAGTCTTTACATGTTCTGGTTTATGTGGATGATTTGGCATTGCTGGTAGCTCTTCTTCGCTCATCTCTGAGTTCAAGACATACTTGGGTTCTTGTTTTCACATGAAAGACCTTGGTTTGCTTAAGTATTTTTTAGGCATAGAGATTGCTAGAAGACCGGAGGGGATGTTTCTCTCGCAAAGGAAATATGCTTTGGACATCCTATCTGATACAGGTTTATCTGCTTCTAAACCAGTTGATTTTCCGATGGAGCAACAACATGATTTGGCACGTGTTGAAGGTCCAGCTTACCATGACCCGGAGCAGTATCGCTGCTTAGCTGGGTGCCTGCTTTATTTGACGATTACTTGTCCTGAGCTCAGTTATTCAGTTCATACTCTTGTGTAATTCATGAAGTCTCCTTGTGTTCCTCACTGGCAAGCAGCGGTTCGTGTTTTGCACTATCTAAAGAGTCATCCTAGTCAAGGTTTATTTCTTTCTTCCCGTAGTACTCTACAATTGACTGCTTATTGTGATTCGGATTGGGCCGCCTATCCAATTACTAGGCGTTCCTTATCTGGTTATTTTGTTATGATTGGTGATTCTCCAGTTTCCTGGAAGACTAAGAATCAACCTACTGTTTCTCGGTCTTCTGCTGAAGCAGAGTATCGCGCTATGGCAGTTGCCTGCTGTGAGTTATTATGGCTTCGGTCCTTGTTGAAAGACTTAGGGGTTTCGCACTCTTTTCCTATGAAATTGTTTTGTGATAGTCAATCCGCTATTCACATTGCGGCCAACCCGGTTTTCCATGAACATACTAAGCACATTGAAGTTGATTGTTATTTTGTTCGAGATCTTGTCCAATCTGGCGCTATTGTTACTCAACATATTCGTACGGTTGACCAACCCGTGGATTTGTTCACTAAAGCTCTCGGACGTAACCAGTTCCATTCCTTACTTGGCAAGCTGGGCATTTTTGATCTGCATGCTCCAACTTGAGGAGGAGTGTTACGGAATTAGTATTAGTGTTGTTATGGAATTAGTGTTAATTAGTACTGGCATTGGAATTGGATTTGTATTCCTACATAATTGTAGATATAATTGTATTCTGTTACCTTCTCCTAGCTGTGATAGGTATCCTGTACTACTATATAATGCATCATGAATTCTTGAATAGAACATACATATTATTACCCTTATTTCCTACATAAGTGTACATCAAGCACCAAAAGCATCTCCAATGCAAGCACCAATTAGGTAATCCTCTCTTACAATTATTATATTAAGTGACTTTTAACTTCATATATAATTTTTAATGTAAAGGGTCAAATAAGGGCGTCAATCTGACATGAAGAAAAATGAAAGTGATCCTTTCAAATTGACCTTCTGTTTTCAGAAGGTGAAGGTGAGGCCGTCACTTTGCTACATCAACAAAATTTTCATACATATGAATATCAATCAAATTAAAATTTTGATCAAGTTTCCATATACAAATTCTAATCAATTTTAATTTTCAATCAAGTTTCTATATACACAGATTTCAATCAATCTAAAATTTCAATTAAATTCATATTAATTCATTTAGCATATCATATTTTGTATTAGTTAGATATATATAATATTTAAAATTTTATGCCTCCTACATTTCTTTAAAAATATAGAAATGAAGATATTTTTAATAATTTTAAAAAAAAATTAAAAGATGGTGTAAATTATTATAAAAACGTAAGTTTGAATTAAATATATATGTGCGTATATCTGTTTAAATTAGTTATGAAACTAAGAATACATACAAATGAAATATGTGGTCATTTGAATTTATTCTAGAATTTATGAGTATAACTTAAATTCTTTGAACTTTTATTATGATAAACATGACACATCAACATTGAAGTCTCATTTACGATGCTTGCATTGGAGATCAAAAGTTGACAAATTCACATGGAAGAGACTCTTTAATCCACGTAATATTGAACCCAATAATAATTCGTCAAATGATCCGGAATTCGTGGATGACCTTGTTGCATTGGAGATGCTCTAATTAATAGATTTGCAAGAATGCGTTCACATTAATTAGTGCCAAATGGTATTAAGGGACCACCACCTGATTAAACATGTACATAATTTCCATTTAGTATCTATAATCACATCTCATTACATCAATCCACTAATTAGTATCTGGGTGTCGTTTTCATTGTTTTGATTGAAATACCATTCAAAAGTAATACTACCCTGTCCTAAGAAATATTATACAATTTCTTTTTCATTCATTCCAACAAAAATGACATACTTTAAAATTTATCTAAAATAGGAGAAAATATGTTGTTAAATTCCGTCATCTTTAACTTTAACAACTTTCTGACCAAGTTCATGATTTTTCCAAAATATCCTAATTTTCCATAATTATTCTATACTACATCACCTTGCATAAAAAAGTGAGTCAAAAACAAATACGTCATTTTTGTTGGTATGGAGGTAGTATAATGGATATATTTATCTAAAATTATTGTAGTATATATAATAATCTAAGGGTTTAATTAAACCCTCCGGTGTGGGTGTGATAAATAACATAATGTGACTGATGCGTCTGAGACCCGATTCAAGTGCTCTCTCAATCCCTTGGTTTAGATCTGCAAGGAAAAACAAGCCCGGGGTGTTTCGGGAGGAAATTCTCAGATGCCAGGGTCAACCATGCCTCCCAAGTAAATGAATAGTGAATTAATGAAATAAATGACATACATTTATATTTTTATTATCTAAACCCTAATAATAATTGTAAATAATCTAATCTTCTTTATTATCTCGTAATATGGCCCAATGCCAAAGTCATTGACCAAATGGCCCTAAAGCAATACTTTGGACCTTAGGTTTCCCGATAGGATTGGGCCAGGTGGCCCAACGAAGTCTTGGTCTAGTATATCATCAATAACCAACAAAAATCTATTAAATTGCAGCAGAAGAATTCTTCTTCTCAATTACTCATACACTCGATCAGTTTAAATGCCAAGGTTAGCATTCAGCAGAATTTACATTTTAGTGTGAACAGATATTTATTTTCAGGTTTGCAATGATGAGCACCTAAATTCAAAAATCACAATTTAGGTCAGAAAATCAGGGGAGAAATTAAGGCAACATGGATGGCAACTTAGAAAGAAGGAAGTTGAGAGACAGTAGAAGTATGCGGGTAATGGGGGAAACTTTTGTTATGAACGGGGTTTAGGGTTTAGGGTTTAGGGGGTTTAGGGGGTTTAGGGGGTTTAGGGTTTGTTTTGGGGAAACTTCACTGATAATTTCAAGATTACATTATGAAGTACTTTAATATCTTAAATTTGAACAAAATCAACTGTATGCAACAAACTAATTGAGCTATATTAATGGTAAAGTAAGAGAGATTTGCATTGAATATTTAGTTGGCAGTGTTTGTAAACATATTTGGAAACGAAAAACTTTCTATGTTGGAACACTCGACAGGAGTATATTTACGTCAATGCTTTTCGTAAAAAAGAAGACAGAATATTATGGTATTTGTGACTTATGTAAATTGTTATATTATATAGTAGGCGTATGAAGCATAGTTGATTTATGGAAAATCCCTAAATATATGGAGTTGATAATTGCGAATATATGAGATATATTGTGATAAGGGAAATCCCTTTATGGGATTTGGATATGCTTCAAAAGGCAGATTTGGAATAGGAATATTGTGGAGATAATTATGAAGAACTCCAATCTGCTCGCTGATATAAATTGAGACCAACACGGCTGCATACTCACGGTTTCAATAGAGCAAAAATCTGCATACAGATTTTTGAGACTTTCGAGAAGTGCTAAGAGCCTGATTCATATGTTCCAACGTACTTGACCTGCTGCACAAAGTTTAGAATCATAAACCTTAATTCCTCGGGAGGAGGAGATCCAGTGTCGACGAGTTTCGAGGTCAGAGGGAGTCTGATCAAGGCGGATCGGTTGCAAGGGGAGCTTGCAGAATTCACACGTTATAGTTAGTAAAGATAAGTATTTTGTAAACTGCACTCTGTACTGCATCTTTCTAATTAGTGGATTCATTCTGAACTGGGCCAGGCCCCGCAGATGTAGGTGGATTTCACCAAACTGCATAACTAAGTCGTGTGTTATTTATGCTTTAAATTATTACGCACTTGGATAAATAGGTCACGTTGGAACATACTAATAAGGATTAGAAAAAGTTTGTAAAACCAAATTTCAATTGGTATCAGAGCTTGGTCACTTATTATTCCCTTGGTTGTGTCAAGGAAAGTGAGATCCAGTTTTACCATGGCGACTAAAGAAGGAGCTTCGGTTTCTCGGCCACCTCTGCTAGAAGGCAACAACTACAACTATTGGAAGGCTCGCATGAGAGTTTTCATCAACTCACTGGATGAACTTGCATGGTTCTATGTTGATAATGGTTGGATTCACCCTACGGAAGATGCGGATACAAATTCTAAGGCAATAGAAAGAGAGTCAAGTCAAAGGGAGCAGAAACTCAAAGACAAAGCTAGGTGGACTCCAGATGACCTCAAGGCATCTCTGGTGAATTCAAAGGCATTAAATGCAATCTTCACTGCAGTTGATGAAAATCAGTTCAAACTTATCTCTACATGTCATCAAGCTAAGAAAGCATGGGATATCCTACAAACTGTTCATGAAGGAACTAGTCGAGTTCGTGAATCTAAACTACAGATGTTGGCTACTAAGTTCGAGGAACTGAAGATGGAGGAGGATGACACTATTGCTATATTCAATGGAAAACTCAGGGACATCTCCAACATGGCATATCAACTTGGAAAGGTGTACAAGGAGACGAAGTTGGTTAAAAAGGTTTTGAGATCACTTCCCAAGAGATTTGCAATGAAAGTTGCAGCAATAGAAGAAGCAAGAGACGTAGCCGCCATGAGCCTAGATGAACTAATGGGATCGTTACAGACATATGAGATGACGTTCCAACAAGCTACAAAAAATCCCTAAGGAATTGGCGTTCAAAACATCTTCATCAAAGGACAATCACGAGTCTGACAGTGATGATGAATTTGAAAAACTTGCACTTATCACGAAGAACTTCTCAAGGATGCTGAAGAAGGTAGTCAACAAGAAATCTCAGGAGAGGTTTGGTGGAAATAGAACAAAGCCACAGGATTCTGGAAATAATCGTGGAACGAGGTTTGAGCAGGGAAATCAGCAGTTCTTCAGAAATCAAAGTAGTGAACCAAAACAACCTGGACGAATTCAATGCAGAGAATGTGAAGGATACGGACATATTCAGGTTGAATGTGCAAACACCAAGAAGAAACAGGGAAAATCATATGTCACCTCATGGAGTGAAGATGAAGAAGATGACAAAGACGAAGAGGAACTTACCAGTAACTACATAGCGTTCAGAGAAAAACTTCATAATACAGTTGAGGATGGATGTTCCAACATACTGAACAAAGCCAAAACCGATGCATGTTCCAACATAGATCCGTATGAAGCTCTCAGTGATGAAGACAATAGACTTCATGTAAGTGATGAAGAAATCTACAGCTCTTATGAAAAGATGTACGCTATGTGGGTTCAAGTAGTTGACACGAGCAAAGAACAGAAAGATGAAAGAAAGGCTTTGATGGAAACGAAAGAGATTTGCGAGTAAAAGTTGCTGAACTTGAAAAGAAGGATGAAGAAATAAATGGGAAACTGATTCTAGCAATCAAGAGAGCTGAGACTTCTGAAGCAATAATCTCTAAGCTAAATGCTGGAAAAGAAAAGCTTGACGATATTCTGGACATGGGAAGGAACTTTGGTGATCGACACAGTATTGGGTACGACAACACACACAATACTGAAGCACACAAAAATCCAATAACCTTCAAGACCAAGATTCGAGAAGTGAGACGGAAGTTTGCCATGCCTTATCAAAGAAAACCTCTTATCTGTAGCTACTACGCATGCCAAGGTCATTCAGAGAAACAATGCAGGAAATTGATCATAGACCAAATGTCAGGACGACAACTCTTGGTATGTTCCAACACAAGCGAAGTCCAGAAAATGAAATCGGTCAGAAAGGTATGGATAGTCAAATGATCTTGCACATGTCTGGTGGCACACACTTCGCTCATATCTTACTCCAGAGATCCATGGTACTTTGATAGTGGTTGTTCTCGCCACATGACTGGCACTCCAGAACTTCTCACGAACATCACTTCATACAATGGCAGATATGTGACTTTTGGTGATGGAAAGAAGAGCAGAGTGATTGGAAAAGGTGAATTGAGGATTGAAGGTTTTCCAGTTTTCACTAGTGTACTGTTTTTTGAAGATCCTGAGGCAAATTTGTTGAGCATAAGTCAGTTATGTGATGACAATATGACAGTGGAATTTCAGAAGGATAAATGCGTTGTGAAACATGGAGAAACCAAGGTTCTTTCAGGCATAAGATCATCAGATAATTGTTATCTGCTGGAGCAAGAAGTACGGTGTATGATCTCGAAGCAAGACGAAGGAGTTCTGTGGCACAGGAAGCTCAGTCACATCAATTATAAAACATTGGTGAAAATCGCAAATGTCAAAGTTGTACGAGGTATGCCTATCTTAACCAGCAAGGATGGAATTGTATGTGGACCATGTCGACAAGGTAAACAAATTCGATCTCCTCACTCTTCAGTTCAGTATATTACCACATCTAGAAATCTGAAATTATTGCATATGGATTTGATGGGTCCAGTCAATACGCCTAGTATAGGTGGAAAGAAATATATATATTTGTATGTGTTGATGATTTCTCCAGATTTACGTGGGTAGCCTTTTTGAAAGATAAATCTGATACATTGGACGTATTCAGAAGTCTGGTAGTAAAGTTACAAACTGAAAAGGGAAGTCCAGTTGGGAAGATTGTTCGAATTCGTAGTGATCATGGTAGAGAGTTTGAGAATTCTCAATTTAGTAATTTTTGTGATGAACTCAGAATTCAACATGAATTTTCAGCACCTATCACCCCTCAGCAGAATGGTATTGTAGAAAGAAAGAATAGAACCTTGTAGGAGATGGCTCGAGTTATGTTAGCTGAGAAAGAAATTCACAAGAAATGGTGGGCAGAAGCGATCAATACATCGTGTTATACAATTAATCGAGTGTATCTGCGACCATTCACCAGCAAAACATCCTACGAGATTTGGAAGGGTAGGAAGCCAAATGTTTCATATTTCCATGTGTTTGGAAGCAAGTGCTACATTCTCAGAGACAAAGAGCAGTTACCAAAATTTGACAATCAGAGTGATACAGGAATTTTTCTCGGGTATTCTATCAATAGTCGTGCATATATAGTGTTTAATCATCGAACCAACACTCTCATGGAATCCATAAATGTTATTGTGGATGATTCAGAGAAGGAACAACAACCAGATAGTGTAGAAGAAGAACCCAACAACACTCATGTTCCAACACGGTCATGCAAATCTAACAAGGCAGATCCATCAGTCGACGTTGAACTCCCCAACGTGTTGGAACAACTGAGCAGAGTAGTCCTAACCTTGCCGAAGCTAACCGTGTTGGAACATTGTCCCCCGCTACTGAACCCCATGTTCCAACACAGGACCAACCTGAATCCACTATGAGAAGTACTCTATCAGTTCCCCGAGTGGATTATCGTAGACTAGCTGGATTGCACTGTTTTGTGTCTCTCATTGAACCTAAGAACTACAAAGAAGCCTTGCTGGATGAGTATTGGATTGCTGCTATGCAAGAAGAACAGAGTCAATTTGCACGGAACGATGTGTGGTATCTTACTCTCGCCCCAAAGGCATTAATGTCATTGGTACAAAGTGGATTTTCAAGAATAAATCTGATGCTGATGGCCAGGTTACTCGAAATAAGGCCAGATTAGTAGCTCAAGGATACACACAAGTGGAAGGAGTTGACTTTTATGAGACATTCGCACCAGTTACCAGGTTAGAGTCCATTCGAATTTTACTTGCTATTGCCTGCTCTATGAAGTTTATGTTGTATCAGATGGATGTCAAAAGTGCATTTTTAAATAGAGTGGTGAATGAAGAGGTCTATGTTGAACAACCAAAAGGCTTTGAGGATCCTCATTATCCACATCATGTGTATCGTCTCAAGAAGACTCTATACGGTCTAAAGCAAGCACCCAGAGCATGGTATGAACGACTTACTAACTTTCTTCTAAAGAAAGGTTATCGTCGAGGGGGAGTAGATCGCACTTTATTTGTGCTCGAAAAGGCTTCAAAATTTCTGATTGCTCAAATTTATGTTGATGATATTGTTTTTGGCTCTACTTCATCCTCTATGGTACATGATTTTGTCACCATTATGCAATCCAAATTTGAGATGAGCATGGTGGGAGAACTCACTTACTTTCTGGGATTGCAAGTCAAGCAGGGAAAGAGTGGTATGTTCATCAATTAGAGTAAGTATGCTTTAAATCTAGTAAAGAGATTCGTTCTAAGCAATGCTCAAGCTGTTCGAACTCCTATGGGTGTTTCTAACAAACTCGTTAAGGATGAGAAAGGAGTTTCAGTTGATCAGAAACTATACAGAGGCATAATTGGAATCTTACTATATTTAACAGCTACTAGACCAGATATATGCTTTAGTGTTGGGATTTGTGCAAGATTTCAGGCTGATCCAAAGGAGTCTCATCTCACTGCAGTTAAACGAGTTATTCGATATGTAAGTGGGACTTCTGACTATGGTGTCTGGTATTCTAAGAGTCAAGATTCTGAATTGATTGGGTATAGTGATTCTGATTGGGCTGGTAATGCCGATGATCGAAAAAGTACCACAGGTTGATGTTTCTTTGTTGGTACGAATTTGGTGTCTTGGTATAGTAAGAAACAGAATTCGATTTCCTTGTCCACTGCAGAAGCTGAGTATCTTGCAGCAGGAAGCTGTTGTGCACAATTGTTGTGGATAAAACAAATGTTGAAAGATTATGGAATTCATCAAGGCCCTTTGAAGATTTTATGTGACAACACAAGTGCGGTTGATATATCAAAAAATCCAGTCCAACACTCGAGAACCAAACATATTGATATAAGGCATCACTTTATTAGAGACATGGTTGAAAGGAAGGAAGTGGAGGTAGTCTATGTTCCAACACACGAGTAATTTGCTGATATCTTTACTAAGCCATTGGATTCTGCCACTTTTGAAAGTCTTCGATAACACTTAGGTGTTTGTCAAATTTGAGGTAATTTGTACCTAAATATTTACTGTAAATATTCTGTTTATTTTTGTTTAGAAAATTGAAAAAGAACAAAAAAATTAGAAAGAAGAAAAATGTACAAAAATAGAAGATGGATTGTATGGTATGTTGGAAGTTATTTCTGATGGGACATCTTGAGTTGACAAGAAGGGAAAAGCCATCATTATAAGCCTTGGAAATCAAAAAAGGAGTTTCGAAGAGTTGGTTTGGGTTTCTATTTGTCCAAAATCCTTCCATATTCTCTCTTTTCGGCTGATTTCGAAAGTATCCCCAATCAAAGTCCTTACTCTCTGAATTCCTGCTAAAACAATGGCTTCCAGCCCTACCGTTCCCACACAAGAATTAGATCTTCAAGAATTATCTCTACCATTAGAAGTTATGGAGGAAGATCAAAGTTCAATCAATTTGGAGTTGGTATTGGTCGAAGGGAATGGACAATGTGCCGACCAAGCTGGGTTCGAACCAGTACTGGAAGAAAATCAAGATCAGTGTGAAGGAAACTCAATTCAAGTTGGGGTCGAAGAACTTTCTGGTGGAAAACTTGGTCAAGCTGAAGAACTTGGGGTAGAGGAAGAGGCATCTGGTGAGGGTAAAAAGGATGGGGGCTCTGGTGTTGAACTCAATGAACAAGAAAAGCTCACTGGTGCCAAGAGGAAGGACCGAAAGGTAACTGGCCTTGACCCTTCTCCTTTGAAACTCATGGGCATGGAAGTTAAGAGTATAGATGAAATTTTTTAATGGCTAGAGGCAAATAGAGTTGCCGTAGATTTAACAAAGATTAAAAGCATAGAAGGTGAATACCTGACTGTTCAGGTCAAGGAGCTTGTGATGGGTAATATAGGTGAAATAAGGAGGATTGAGAATTTGAATGTGCAATTTCTGTTGGGAAAATATGCCGAATACAGAGAAAAGGATAAACTCCATGTGTTTTCTCGTATTCCCTTTCCAAGCTATGTATTTTTAAAAGAGATTAGTGAGAGAGAGGTTGCTGGAAGGGAAGTTGTGAAGTATGGAGACAAACTACAGGTTGGATTCAAAAATTCAAATGCTGCTAAAAGGATGGAAAAACTAAGGAAGCCGGTAATCATTGAACTGTCAGACAGTGATGGGGAGGACAGTGTTCCAACACAGAAGTGTGGACATGAAGATTATATGGATGTGAATTCTGATGCTGATCTGGGGGGTGAAGACCAGAATGACATGCATGATAATTTGTATGATGAGGCACCTGAAGAAGATTTGACTGACCCAAAGAACTTTGATCAAGATGAGCTATCTGGAAAATAATCTGAGAAGGGGAATGAAACGGGTGGTTTAGAGAATGTTCCAACACAGGACATTCCTGATTTGGCATACTCGAGTGATGAAGTCCTTGATGGGTTTTACCAGACAGCTAAAGGCAAGAGGAAGGCTGATGATGCCAAGGTATCTTCTCAAGCAAAAAGGAGCAAGAAAATGCAGGAATACAAGGAGGAGAAGATACTTCCTCCCCCCTCTGTAAGTAAAACTTTGTCATCTTCCTATTTTGATTTAAAAGGGGAGGAAATGGGAGAGGTCTTTTCTAGAAAGGAAATTTATTCCTGAGAGACCAGTGGATTTAGTAGCGTACAAGGAGAGTGGATTTTCAGAATTTCTGACAGTAGTTGGGATGACAAAGGTAGCCACGGTACAACTGCAGTATAATCGGCAGATTGTGATTGAGGTATACTCTAACCTCATGACTGGAAATCTGGAGATTAATTCCCCTTGGTATGAGAGAGTTTATGTGAGGGGAAAGATAATTGACTTGTCTGCTGCTAGAATTAAAAAAAATGTTTGGTTTTAAGACACCAGAGGTAGATGGAGTTTTTCCTGAAGATTTGGGAGTTTCTGATGATCATATTTTAGCTACTATCTCAGGTGGATATAAGGTTGAGTGGCCAGCAACAGGGTATTCACAAGCATCTTGCTTGTCCTCGAGATTTTTTGGTTTATATCAGATTGTTGTTCATTGTTGGATGCCTTCAACTAATACCACTGCATTGACAAGGGACGTGGCCAGATTGCTATACTGTGTTGGAACACAGAACCCTATCAACCTTGGGTTATTCATTCGGCAAAATTTGGTCAAACAAGCTACTGCCCCCAAGGTCAATGATGCAATTATCTATCCTGCACTGATTTCTGCACTAGTAAAGAGTGCCAAAGTGAAAGGAAAGTTAACTGATGTGGTGATTGACACAGATTTCTTGAGGCCAAATAAGAAGACCTTTAGTTTGATGCACATTCACGATCTTCCATGGAAACCAGAATGTTCTACATCAGCTGAAGCAGAAAAGAATGCCAAGTTAGTATCTCTGAATGTGAGATTGGGAGCCATTAATATTCAATTGGCGGCGCTGGAGGCAGAGAAGGTCATTCTGGGAAAGAGAAAGCAAAATTGGAGGCTTGAATTCAGGGGGAGTCTCGGGATGCTTGGTTATTGCCTCTGGCATATGTATTTGTTTTGTCTTTGGCATCTGTGTGATCCCAGGGGGAGATATTTTGGATATTCATTTTGTTATGGCTCTGTGATCTGAACGATTTTATCTTTTGTTTATATTCTTGGATTTCTGGATTATTTGGTATTTATGTCTTGTGGGAATTCTGGAATTCTGATTTTAATTTGTTTACAGATTTGGTAGTGTTCATGTTGTTGTGTGATTCCAACATAGGTGAAGATCTGGAAGACCTATGTGTGTGATAAGTTTTTTCGATGCGAGATTCATGATCAAAATGGTATGGGTTCACAAAATGCCAAAGAGGGAGATTGTAAAGTCAGAGAGATTTGCATTGAACATTTAGTTGGCAGTGTTTGTGAACATATATGGAAACGAAAAACTTTCTATGTTGGAACACTCGACAGGAGTATATTTACGCCAATGCTTTTCGTAAAAATGAAGACATAATATTTTGGTATTTGTGACTTATGGAAATTGTTATATTATGTTATATATAGGGGTGGGCAAAAAAACCAAAAACCGAAAACCGAACCAAAAACTGAATTATCCGAATCCAAATAACCCGAACCGAATTTAAAATACGGTTTTTGGATAACCGAATTGAATAAACCGGATTTTGAATATGGTTTTTGGTTGGGTTTTGGATATTGAAACTCAAACCGAAAACCGACCCGAATACCGAATTGTAAATAAATAAATAAATTAAATATATATAATAATAAATAAAATTTAAAAATACAAAACTAAATTTATAAGTAAATATAAGTGGGAGGACTAATCTATAAATTTTAAAAAATTACCCCTAACATCTTAACATGAAAATGTGAAATGGATCAAATAGACAATAGACTAATATTCAAGTGTTTTACAATCCATATTCATTATAAAAAAAGTTTAATAAATTAGTTCGTTTAAATTTCTAATAAATTTAAAAACAAGTATATATATATTCTTTTAAATTCTTATTGGAATGAACGTAAACGGAAAGTATTAACTGTAACCAATAAATATCCACATCTAAACTATAGTGATCTTATTAATCACAGTGATAAGGTGCACGAATAATTAATTCTTCAACAGTAATCTTTCACTAGACTAAACCATTCCTCAAACAATGGACATTTTCCTCTGCTCTAAAAAATTAACAAACTACAATGGACTCATAAGAGATTACTTGGTGAAGAGATGAAATCAATGATTAGCCAACCGAGAAGCACAAACAAGTGAGGATGTGGATTGTTGTGTAATGGTTATGCTCCCGGTAGCATGAAAATGAGCCTATTTCAATCTGATTCGTAATCTCCAGTCTCCCCTTCCCATATTCACTAAAACAGAAGAAGAAAACTTTTAAATCTACTCGTATATAACCTAAAGCAACTAGTCTGGTACAACCTTTATTTAACCGCAGACAGTGGCAGAACCAGAACTGATTTTAAGGAGGGGCGGGATGATAATAGTAGAAAATTAATTTAACATAATACATGATCTAGAATGTATAAAATATCATTTTTACATAAACATAAAGATGTAAGAGATAAAATTAATGATAATTTAGATTTTATATTTGAACTCAATAACATTTTAATACATTAACTCTTAGTTTTAAAAAAATACAATTCCTAATAATTTTGATGAATACATCTACTAAAATATGTAATTTTAAACTTAAAAAAAATTAAAAACTGTAATATATAAATATCATAGTTAATTTAGGAGAAAGTCTCCTATTAGACCATCTAAATGTTAGACTAATCATGAAAAATCTTGTTTCAATAACTATTATGGTCAAATTATAATTATTTATAAATTACTGTACATTTTAAAAGTTATAAGAAATTTGTTGCAATAAATAAAAAAAATATCAAATCAACTTATTAGTTATATCAGTTATAAAATAACCTCGTATAATGATTTGTCAGTCTAAAACAAGACGTTGTGTTAATTTAATAGTGGAATTTTTGTTTCACCCTCTAAATGTATTTAAATTACTTATATTAATAGAAGAGAACGAAATCATAAAATATATTATGAACACATTCATCATGTATGGAAATGGTAAAAACATAAGTCAAATTAACAGGGTAATAATAATAAAAAGGATTTGAGATCAAACGGTATTAAATAAACTTCAGTCACAAAATACTCCTCAAATTAAATAATGTAATAATAAATGGCAAAATCTTGGAAAATACCGTCTTTCCATTATTCCATAGACTTATGGAAAGACATGGTTTAATTATAATAATACAAAGTAAAAGATATTAGTTGCAATATTAAAATTTGATTATGCAACGTGTAGTAGTTATAAAGTTTATAACCAGATTCATTCAACCCAAAAAATTTATCTTCATTTCTTCTAATTTGTATTTTAAACCATAATATTTCCATAACTTATGGAAAGACCGTCTTTCAAGAGATAGACTTATAATAAATTCAACAAAAAAAAGTAATATAGTTGAAATTTTTGAAGTGAATTTTGTAGGTGAAGCCGTGAAAATCAAGGCAAAATCAGCCAAAGGCAAAATCAAGGAAGAGCCAACTCAGCCAAGGCAAAGCATTACTACACTCATTTAGTCCCACATCGGAAAACTCTTGGAGACTTAGCCTATCTTGCAATTATAAATAGACTCACTCCTCCTCTTTTCACAGCAAAGCCAAAGCATCAGCTTTAGATGCAATTGGCAATTGCCAATTGGGCCTCAAGTGATAAATCATTTGGGCTTGAAATATTGGGTTGTAATTAGTTTAAAATTTTGATGTATTTATGAATTTTTTGGTTTGGCCCATAATTGTTGTGGATAAAAAATTCGATTTAATTTGATAAAAATCAGAATAAATTTGGTTTATTTGGATGAATTCGGTTTAAAACTGAAACCGAATTTTGAATTCGGTTAGGATAATTCGGATTATTTGACTTGTTTGGGTCGGATTCGGTTCTTAATATTTAAGGGAAAAAACCGAATAATCCGAACCGAATAGATTGAAAACTGAATAAACCGATCCGATGCCCACCCCTAGTTATATAGTAGGCGTATGAAACATAGTTGATTTATGAAAAATCCCTAAATATATGGAGTTGATATTTGCGAATATATGGGATATATTGTGATAAGGGAAATCCCTTTATTTATGGGATTTTGATATGCTATAAGAAGCAGATTTGGAATAGGAAGATTGTGGAGATAATTATGAAGAACTCCAATCTGCTCGCAGATATAAATTGAGACCAACATGGCTGCATACTCACGGTTTTAATAGAGCAAAAAGCTGCATACAGATTTTTGAGACTTTCGAGAAGTGCTAAGAGCCTGATTCATATGTTCCAACATACTTGACCTACTGCACAAGTTCAGAATCATAAACCTTAATTCCTTGGGAGGAGGAGATCCAGCGTCGACGAGTTTCAAGGTTAGAGGGAGTCTGATCAAGGCGGATCGGTTGCAAGGGGAGCTTGCAGAATTCACACGTTATAGTTAGTAAAGATAAGTATTTTGTAAACTGCACTCTGTATTATATCTTTCTAATTAGTGGATTCATTCTGAACTGGGCCAGGCCCCGCAGATGGTGGTGAATTTCACCGAACTGCGTAACCAAGTTGTGTGTCATTTATGCTTTAAATTATTACGCACTTGGATAAATATGTCACGTTGGAACATACTAATAAGGATTAGAAAAAGTTGGTAAAACCAAATTTCAATTGGCATCAGAGCTTGGTCACTTAATTTCTCCAATCAACATAAATGAACAAAAATCACAGGGACGCTTCAACTTTTGAAAATGTAAAAATATCCGTATTATTTTCTATCTCTATACATTTATTTTTTTGACTAAATTATTTTTTTTGTCTCTAACATATGATCTTATACATATTTTGGTCCCCGAGACCAATACCACATCCTTTCGATACCCATCAAATTCAAAACGATTTGTTTGGTCTGCAAACCAGATTCTGGGTGGTTTTCAGGTAAAATAAATTATTTTTTGGTCCCTAACATATGATCTTATATCATTGTTTGGTCCACAAAATCACCTGAAAACCACCTTGGGACCAAACAAATCGTTTTGAATTTGTAGGATAGTGAAAAGACTTGGTTTTGAAAATGGAGACCAAAAGATGGTATTATATCATATGATAGGGACAAAAAAATAATATAGTCTTTTTTTTGCGGCATTTATTTTGATAATTAAGTAACTATGAAAGGTTTGATTGAAATTACTTGGAGGAAAACCTTAAAGAGGTTTCGTAACAAAAACAAAAGATGGATTTTCTTTAAGGAAATAGGGGTAAAGGTGATGTAAAGTCATGCAGTGTGCATTTATTATTTAAATGGCATTTTTGTACTATATAAATTGAAAAAGAAAAACTTTTCATGTTGGAACGTACAGAAAACTGAAGTCTAAAAGGAATTCATTGATTGAAAAATATTGCATGAATATTGATGTTTGGAAGATTGGAGATTTCGCGATATATTGTTTTAGGTGTGTGATTGAAGCATATCAAATTTAAGGAAAATCCATATTTTTAAAGAACTGGATTTATGGAATATTAAGGGATATGTTGAGATAAGGAAAATCCATTTATTCAAGAGATTGAGATATGCTTCAGAAGCAGATTTGAAATCGAAATATTTTGGAGACAAAGGTGGAGATTCCTGATTTGCTCATGGACTATAAAAGTCGTCTTCTTGTCGTTATTTGCCCTAAGTCAAAAAATCGAGGTAAAATGGGTGAAGTAATAGGTCATTTTTCTTGTAGTGAGATTAGACAACGGGTTTGATGCGTAGATAGCACATTGATGTGGTTGAAAGTCAGGGACCTTTCTGTGTAGAAGCTTGACCCTATGGTGCCACAATTGCAATACAATGACAGATGTTATTGCCATGTCCTAGGGGTCTAGTTCTAATATTAGATCCTGAACCCATAAGTTCGCTCTATGTTGTTCAAATGTGAAGATCTTTGTATGTAGCTCTGATGCACCGACTTGGACTAGCTTGCTTTTAAAGGTTGATCCAACACTTAGCCATCAAACACTTAGGTGCCTAACACTAAACCTTGCATTTCTGAATTTTTAATCGACCTTGCCTTTAACTCTCCCCGAATTAGGATATAGCCATCATCAAGCCATATTTTCTTCAAGCCATCTTACCAGAATACGTAGTGTTAACCCTCAGTTTAGTAGTTGCCTATAAATACTCCAAGTTTAGAGCAAAGTTTCAAGCAAGTTTTGGTGGTTGTTTTGCCAACCTACAAGAATTTCTTCAAGTTAATACAAAAATGTCTTGATAGGTACAATATCCACATCTCTATACACCTTTTCTTAGAACAATAGGACCATGTGATGCTTTGACAAATTTGCTTTGAACTTCAACTTTGAATTTCACAGTACTTATTGAAGAATTAATATATCCCAAGTCTTGTCAATTTCCACAACTATGTCCCATGGTGAGTATGTCATTCAATTTTTCTCTTCCAGTATTTATCTTGTTTATAGCCATCTCAACAAATTCATTCCTATTTTTCGTTGAACTCAGATTTAATTTCAGCAACTCAATTTCTCTCTTGAGTCTAGGGATGACATCTATCTTCCTTCTTCATCTAAGAGGTTCCTTTTTCAGGAGTTTGTTAGTGTCAACAACGTTCAGCCACATTTCATGCATCTTTTCATATACAACATAGACTTCTTCATCCTTCATACTCATGTCTTCGTCATCACCCGAGGTGTATTCTTTACATATCTTTTCTGTGTAGGAACATCAGACTTCTGCAACATGTACCATATTGGAGCGTCGATCCACTTCTTCTTGTCCGATGTTGGAACATCCAGTAACAATTTCTGAATTTCCATGAAGTGTTTCTCGAAAGCCACATAATTATCATCAGTTCCACTTCATCATCTTCACTCCATGGAGTAACGTATGATTTTCCTTGCTTCTTTCATGTGTTGGCTCATGCAGCCTGGATATGTCCATGCCCTTCACATTCCTTGCATTGAATCCTTCCTGATCGCCTTAATTTGCCATTTTGATTTCTTGACGATTGTTGAGTGGTTTGCTCCATACCCGGCCCATGGTTGTTGTACAAGTCTTGAAACCGCGATCTGTTCCCATTAAATCTTTCCTAAGAATTATTGTTTATCAATGTCTTCAACATCCTTGAGAAATTCTTTGTGATAAAACAAGTTCATCATTTACATCATCGCTATCTCCTTCATAATTGTTTCTTGATGACAAAGTTTTGAATGTCAACTCCTTCTTTACCTTCTTCGTTGGATGTTCCAACGTCATCTCATAGGTTTGTAGTGATCCCATCAGCTCATCCAAAGTCATTTTGGCCACATCAATTGCTTCTTCTATGTAGTTACTTTAATAGAAAATCTCTAGGGAAGTGATCTTAGCGTCTTCTTTACCAACTTAGACTCTTTGTAATTTTTTCCAACTGATGCTCCATATTTGTGATGTCTCAGAGTTTTTCACTGAATACTGCAATAGTCTCATCTTCTTCCATTTTCAACTATTCAAATTTTGTGGCCAGCATTTGTTGTTTAAATCCACGTACACAACTTGTTCCCTCATGCACGGTGTGTAGGATATCCCATACTTTCTTTGCCTGATGACACATAGAGATGAGTTTGAACTGATCTTCATCTACTTCAGTAAATATGGTATTTAATGCTCTGGAGTTTGCCAAGCCACCCCTTTTTTCATCTAGTGTCCACAGCTCTTTAGACTTTACTGGCTCTTTAGAACTAGATTATCCTCCTTTAGAACTTCCAACAATCGGGGGTTTCCATTCGGTTTCAACATAGTGCTATGACAATTCATCTAGTGAATTTATAAACACTCCCATGTGAGCCTCCCAATACTTGTATTTTGTTCCTTCCAGCAGTGGTGGCCGAGACACAGAAGCTCCTTCTCTGGTCGCCATTGGTAAAACCGGATCACATTTTTCATGTCAAAATCAAGGAAAAACAACTGACCTAGCTCTAATACCAATTGAAATTTGGTTTTACCTAATTGATTCAATAATTACTATCGTGTTCCAACATAACCTATTTAACCAAGTATGTAGTAAAATAAAACTTGAACACACAAAACTTGGTTATGGAGTTCAGTGAAATCCACCTATATCTGTGGGGCCTAGCCCAATTCAGAATGAATCCACTAATTAGAAAGATACAATACAAAATACACCATACATTTATAATTATCGTTTCTACCTATAACGTGTGAATTCTGCCAGTTCCCTTGCTACCGACCTGCCTTGATCAGACTCCCTCTGGCCACAAAACTTATCGACGTTAGATCTCCTCCTCCCGAGAAGTACTCTAGAGTCATTCGTCTATGTTCCAACATGATCTTAACCATTTGATCAAGTTTAGAATCGTATACCTTAATTTATCGTGTTTTCTTAGCATGGAACTTAGAGAGGGCAATATCTGTCTTGAGGTCTGTAACTGGTATATTTGTAAACTGAATGTCGGAGTTACAAAATTTCCAGCAGGTGATATTTTCCTATTTTGAAGCTGTAATCTCTGTACTCTCTACATCTCTTAGAGGGTGGATATTGCATTTTGTTTTCTCCTACTTTGCCCAACTCAATTAGGTTCTAGAAATAAGTGTTACTTAGTTGTTTTCCCCTACCAATTTTCCTATTTACATATCTGGTTGAGCGCCTATTCCTTTACTCTAATGCAAGCTTGGCAGCACATTGAGAAATGCTACTGGAAAAGTCTTCTTGTTGGCTATGATTGATCAAAGCAGTTTAAATTTTACATATATATATACATACTATCTATTCCTTTACAATTTTAATTTTTTTATCGAATACCTTTTTCCACAAATTAAAAGTTTTATATATATTACTTAATTCTGATACTTGCAATATATTTGTTTTTTTTTAAATGTGATTCAGAAAATCGTGAGAATAGATTTTGGCTTGTAGTTTCTTTTGTTTTAAAAAATATCAATAATATGATTTGTCAAATCACTTTCTCTTATTTTATCTTCTGAAGAATTGTAGGAAATTATTTTTTAAAATAAAAAAGGGGATGACTATAGGGGAAAAAATACACAGTTGAGGTGCGATCAAACTGACCATGAAAACGTGGCAGGGTAGGCCAAAGAAGAAGGTGATCTCGCCATCGGTGGAGTGGAGTAGTGAAGCACGAGAATGGGCGGAGGCTACCAGTCGAGAATTGAACTGGGGGGAGGAGGAGTTACAGGCGAAGGAAGAGGATTTGGAACTGATGGAGCGTACGGGGGCTGATAAGTAGGTGATGGAGGAGCAAACTAATACGCCACCGATCCAGGCAAACCCTAAAATGCCTGAAAAAAGGAATTTATGGGTGGATATCATTAGGGGAAATGGGGTGCCTGAGAATGGATTGAAAATGGAATTTAAAGCTCCAGTAGTTGTTTATTGGGAGATTGAAATTGAAATTGAAATTGGTAGGGAAGATGTGGAACAAGAAATGAAGTATTGGGAATGTGCGTTTATTATATATGTGGTAGGGGGGATTAAACCATGAATGGAGTGAAAAGGTTCATGCTGAAGTTCTGGCCATTTGTTGCTTCCCCTAATTTACTATATAATGATGAGTGGTATTTTGTGATAAAGTTTAAAAGTATGGGGGACAGGGATAAGGTGCTAAAAAAGAGACCATGTACAATATATGGTATGGCTATCGTTTTGCATCTGTGGACACCAAATTTTTCCACGGATAAGGATATGATCCATATTGTGCCTATGTGGATCAAACAGCCAAAACTACCTTTGCACTTATAGTGAGTTAATAACTTGGGGAAGATAGGTAGTGCAGTTGGAAAACTGCTCGTCACTGATGAGTGTACTGCGAGCAAGATGAGAGGATGTTGTATGTTAGGATGAATTGGATATATCCCAAAGCATCCTAGAGGAGGTGAAGATCAGAGTGGCCAGGTCTTAGTGCAGAAGATTGAAATTGAGGGGAAACCTCTATTTTGTGAGAAATGTCAAGTTGGAGGTCATAGACGCAGTGAGAAGGAGGGATGGAAGGTGGTGAAAAATGGAAAGTGAAGGAAAATAGGCAGCCTAAAGCATCAGTGACTGAGAAAAATGAGAAGGGAAGGCAGAATCTGAGAGGAAAACAGTTGAAGTACAAGCAAAAGCGGATGATGGGAAGCAAGGGAAGGGCAGTAAGTGGACACTGGTGAGATCAAAGAACAAAGGGAAGAAAACGGTGGAATACGATCAATTGGGATTGACTGAGTTCTGTGATGAAGCAGAAACATCTGAAGCTGATCAGGGACAGGTTGACCATCCTCTTGGGGTTTAGAAGGACCCTGATAAGGATTATGGCCTTGTGCCATAATAGGAGCATGGAATGTGAGGAGGCTTAATAAGCCAGTAAAGTGTATTGAGATTAACTCCCGTCTCAATGGTCTAAACATAAATGTTGCTGGAAACTTGGGTAAAGCAGGGTAAAGTTGAGGAAGTGAGAAAGAAGTTTGGGGTTAAGCGGCAGTTTGACGATAACTACAGGGCTCATGTAAATGGTAGAATCTAGGTATTGTGGAACCAGAAAAAATAGAGTTGATGATTAAGGGCCAAAATGATCAATTGATTTTCTGTGAGATATTAGGAATGACAGGTGATCTGATCTGCCACATGGTAGTTGTTTATGATGGCAATCTACTCAAATTAAGGAAGAAGCTATGGTTGGATATTGAGAAAGTATGTACAGGAGTGCGGGGGCCTTTTATTGCAGCAGGAGATTTCAACAATGTTTTGACTACCAAAGATAGGATTGGGGTTACAGATGTGCATGCACATGAATTCTGGGATCTTGAACAAATGTTGCTCAGAACTGGACTGAGTGAGTGTGATAGCAAGGGTGATTATTATACTTGGTCCAATAGAAAAATAAATGGAGTAATAGACTCGAGGATAGACAGGGTTATAGCTAATGTTGCCTGGTTTACAAAATATCCAGATATGATTGTTGAGAACATAGAGCCAGGAGTTTCAGATCACTCTCTAATACATATCAAGATGAATGAGGACCAGATGAAAAGACCTGCACAGTTTAAATTTCTGAACTGTTTATTGGAGAATGCATATGTAATGGTGGCAGTGAAGGAAAGTTGGGAATAGGAGCAAGCAGTGAGCCAAATGTTCAAGGTTTGGCGGAAGCTATTGATACTCCAGGGAGTTCTTAGAAAATTTTCAAGGCAGATAAGTGGGGCAAAACAAAGACTGGAAAAGGAGAGAACCAAACTGGAGATTGCACAGAAATAATTGCGGAAAGATAAAATGAACAAGGAGAAGATTAAGGCAGTAATTGTGAGAATAGAAGAGGTACAGAAGTGGAGTGCAATAGATGAAAACATTGAAAAAAAGAAATCCAAAGTAGACTGGTTGAGGCTGGGAGATGGAAACAATACCTACTTTCATGCCACAGTAAATGGGAAAAATAGAATGGTAGGATTGGGAGTGATGGAAAGAGAGGATGGCTCTGCAATCATGGAACAATAGGAAATGGAGGAGGAGATAGTGAAGTTTTATACTAAACTCATTGGAGAGAAAGTTGATAGACTAGATGGCATTGATGTGGAAGTAATAAGGAGAGGAAAATCATTGAGTTTGGAAAGCAGGAAAGCTCTAGTAGAGGAAGTACATGAGGGGGAAGTCTGGGAAGCTCTGAAAGGTATAGGAGACTTGAAGGAACCTGGAATTGATGGTTTTGGGGGCAAGGTTCTTCAAGGCTAATTGGAAAATGATGAAAGATGATGTACTGATGGTAGTTCAAGATTTTTTCAAGAGGGGAAAGCTGTACAGGTAGGCTAACTGCACTCTAGTCACTCTGATACCAAAGAGTCCAACAGCAAAAAAGGCACAAGACCTGCGACCTATACCTTGTTGTTCTACTTTATATAAAATCATATCTAAAGTATTCATAGCAAGATTAGGTAAGGTTATAGCTGAGGTTGTGCAACAAAACCAAGCTGCTTTTGTGCCTGGTAGGAATATACATGATCATGTGATGCTAGCTTATGAATTAGTAAGGGGTTATAACAAAAACGAGTGGGGGAGCAAAATGTTTAATACAGATGGATATCATAAAGGCTTATAACACCATTTGATGGGGAGCCCTGCAGGTGATATTAGGAGAACTGGGAGTACCTACACTTTTCTGTAAATGGGTGATGAAATGTGTTTCAACTATCAGCTACATGTACAGTATTAATGGAAATCTGACTAACTGTGTTAAGGCAGAAAGGGGACTGAGGCGGGGAGACTCACTTTCTCCACTACTGTTTGTCATGATTGTAGAGTATATGGGGAAATGCCTCCAAACAGTGAAGGAGGAGAATGAGTTTATGTATCATCCAAAATGTGAGGAGATAGGCTTGTTAAACCTTAGCTTTGCAGATGATGTATTATTGTTTGTAAGGGGGGAAAGTAAATCAGTGGATAAGTTGATGAAGGCATGTCAAAATTTTGAGAATGGTACAGGTTTAAAGGTAAACAAGAACAAGTGCAAAGTCTTTTTTGGGGCAGTGGAGGAGCAACAAAAAAAAGAGATACTGGAGGCCACTGAGTTTAACGAATGGGTGTTGCCCTGTAAATACTTAGGGGTGCCATTATCCAGTAAGAGATTGACTGTCATTGTTTGTCAACCTCTAATAGAGAGAATGGTAGAAAAGTTGAAGTATTGGAGTGCAAAACTGTTATCATATGCTGGTAGACTACAATTGGTAAAGAGTGTGATGTTTGTCATTGCCAATTACTAGCTACAATGCTTCCCAATACCAAAGGCAGTGTTGAAACATGTGGAAGCACTATGCAAATCTTTTCTGTGGAGTGGGGGTGAAGTGATTACCAAAAAAGCCCCAGTTGCATGGGAAAAAGTGTGTGATTCAAAGAGAGCAAGAGATCTTAATGTTATAGCTTTGTATGAATGGAGCATAGCATGTCAGAGAAAGAATCCGTGGAATCTATGCATGAAAGCTGATAAGTTGTGGATAAGGTAGGTGCACAATTATTATATCAAAGCCAGGAATGTACTGGAAGTGGAATTCTCTTAATCTGGCTCTTGAATGCTGAAGAACCTGAACAAGTATAAGGAGAAATTGAGGGATCCGGAGTCATGGAGGAGACATGCAGGGAAAAAGTTCACAACCAGAGAGGTATACCACGATCTTAGAGGGCAACAAAGCAAGGAGACCTGGAGTAATATCTTTTGTGGGAATGCTGAAAGGTTGCAAGCTCGGTTTATGTTATAGCTAGCTTGTCACAAAAGGTTAGCTACAAAGCAAAGACTTAAAATTTTTGGTCTGGTTAATGAAGGTAGTTGTGGTCTGTGTGGCAAGGAGGAAAATCAGCAACATCTTCTATTTGAATGTTGTACAGTGAATAAAATCTGGGCAGGGGTTCTGAGAGGTAGTCAGGATACCACAGAAATGGGATGAGGAAGTGGACTGGGTGATCAGAAGATGCAAAGGCAAAGGATGGAGAGCTGACCTTTTGAAGATTGCAATAGCATAGGCAGTATATGAGATTTGGAGAATTAGAAATGACAAATTTTTTTAGCAAAATAGAGTATGTTAATGTAAATGATGTTATAAATACGATTTTGGAGAGTATAGTGTATCGCGCATGGGCTAAACCAAAGCTTAAAGTGCATTGCGCAAAGCTTATGGTGGCTGAAAGTAGCTAAGGACGGGAGAGATTGAGGTTGTAACTAGATTTTGGAGATGAAAAGCAATTTTACTTATTTAAAAAATAATTAAAATGATATTATTTTACAGAAAAAATTAATTTAGATGGATATTATAAAATATGTTTTTATTTTTTAAAATTTATATAATCATTTAGAACTAAATTGATTATTTAAATTCATAACTTATATACTTTTTCTCAGATAATTAAATTTTAAAATTTAGTAAAATTATTTTTTTCGAGTTAAGCATAAGACGCAAAATGTACATGAAAATTTATCATAATTTTTTAATCAATACTAGCGCGCAATCACACCAATGAATTTGATACTGATACTACTGTGTGTATATATTATCTTCAACGTGCTTTGAAGTGCATGAAAGGCAATTTGCAAACTTCTTGTTTTTTTTTTTGAAAATTAAATTATTCCAAGATGTTGGAAAAAATGCGCAGCGCGATTACAATGAATGTAATTGACATCCAACCTAACTAACCTCTAGCAATAACTAACATATTGCGAGGATACCTAAATTACATGTCAACCAGACTGATCGTCTGTACTATTACAAGTAGAAAATACCTTTTTCCACCTGTTGTTGGAGGCGCAATTGGACCACACAAATCGTTGTGGACCAACTCTAAGTGATGTTTTGCTTGGAACGTTGTGGCCAGCGAAAATGGTGTCCTGTGTCATTTCCCGATTGCACAACCATCGCAAAGCCCTTCCACATGTTCAATGTAGGGAATTCCACGAACCATTTCTTTGCTTGAAAGCTTATGCAATGCCTGAAAGTGAAGGTGTTCGAACCGTGCATGCCGCAGCCATGCTTCACTTTTCTTCTGCGCCAAAAGACTCACGGGAGTTGCAAGGTTCGAGTTTAGTGTGTAGAGTCTATTGCACAACCATGTGACCCGAGCTAATACATTTCTAGACCGATCAAAAATGCAAAGCTTCCTATTTTCAATGGTGATTTTGCATTCATTTTCGTCAAGTCTTCCGAGGGAGATAATGTTGCTTCGCAAGCTCGGAATGGAGTAGACGTCAGTGAGAATTCAATGGTCCCCTGTAAGACACATGAACATTATCGTTCCTCTCCCACGTATATCTACCATTGAGTTATCGCTGAAACGAACAGTGCCATGTACTGTCTCGTCAAGAGACCTGAACGCAGCTTTATTACCGGTCATATGACGGTGTTGAGGTACCACACGCCATCTGCTGCGATTATCGATATCACCTTCTCCTCATTCAAATGCACAACTTGAGACATGTTGCTGGTCTCAATCCCAATCTACACCATGAGTAGTGCAGGTTCTTCATCTCCTTCCGTCTCGGTGCGCACAAGGTTTGCATGTTCTTCCCGATTGTGTTTTTCCTTTTTACATTCTTTCGTTCAATGACCATCTTTCCCACAATAATTACAATTGCCTTTCTTTCACCCTCCCGTACCTGATGATGGTTTTGCCTTGCTTCCGATCGGCGACTTTGGTTTAGTCGCGGCTTTGGTTTTTCTGTCACCTCCGCTAGGTCATTGCCCTGGTTCGCATTGTCGTTGTTGCGCTAGCCACTCCTCCTCGGTAAGGAGTAAGCGACCTCCATCTGGTGCATAATCGTCGAGCTCCCAGCATTCTTCAACTACCAAAAGTTGTCCATTGAGCTCTTCAATGGATAGAGTTTTCAAATCCACAAGCGATTCGATCGTTATGGTCATTTGCTTGTACTTTCGTGGTAGACTCCGAAGGAATTTGAGCACTGCCTTGTGCTCGTCCACCGGATCACCTAACACCTCAAGATCATTGACGATTGCTGTGAGTTAGATCCCAAAAGAGTCCACTCCCTTGCCATTCTTGAATGCGAGATTCTCAAACTTCGTCTGACAAGTTTGTGCCTTGGCCTCTCGAACGCGTTTGACGCCAACTCGCATGACCTTAAGTGTATCAAATGCCTCCTTAGAGGTTGTCTTGACTCCAAGGGTACGAACCAACTCCGGTGGGACTACACGAAGGAGAGCCGACATTGCCCGCCGATCATCACATTGATGACCCAGACCATTCTCGATCACCTCCCACAAGCCTTGTGCTTGAAGTTGCACCTTCATGAGGATTACCCAATCTGCATAGTTGGTCCGTGTGAGAACCGGAAAGTGCGTTGCACCATCGCTCCCCCTTATAACCCGCTCTACTATGTGTGTCTCACTTCCTCTGCCCGTCTCGTTGCCTCGACCAAGTTTTGGCCATTCCAACGGTGGTGGTGTGGACGCTCCTCCCTTGTTTTTGTCACCAGCTTCTCCTGCTCCTCGTCCTGCCATTTTGTCGAAGCGGATCAAACACCGAAAGACTACAGAGTCTTGGATCAAACACCAACGCTCTGATACCACGTGTTGTTGCAGAATCAAAGAGAGGGAAAAAGGTTTTTGGTGCAGTATATACGTATGCATTTCTGATGCTGAATTTATAAGGGAAAAATTGCAACTAAGGGAGCTACATTCATGCAATGTGAGTTCTATACTCACGCAACAACCATGCAATGTGAGTCCTAAAATCATGCAACAAACTAGCTACTTGTTTGCTATATTCAAGCAACTAATATGCTACATGATTTCTACTTCCATGCTACTAACCTACTGACTTGGTCTTGAAAAATGAAAGTTCCTAACATTCAAATACTAAAAATAGAACTTACTGCAGTAATGTTGTAGTAAACTTGAAGGAGATTATCCAACAAAAGCGAGAAATGGGTGCGAAGTCGGTCATTCATGTTTGTGCGCGAGACGTGCGACGACATGTGTCACAATAATAAGCGACGTTGGTAAGCGAGAAATGCGTGCGACGTGCGACGTCGGTCACAAAAAAAACTAACGTCAGTAAGCGAGATAGCCGTGCGACGTCGGTCATTTCATGTCTGAAGGAACTGCAACATCGGTCATAATAATAAGTGATGTCAATAAGCGAAAAAGGCGTGCGGCGTCGGTCATTTCATGTCTGCAAAAGGAACGTACGACAGCGGTCACAATAATAAGCAACATCGGTAAGCAAGAAATGCATGCAACGTCGGTCATTCATGTCTGCGTGACATCGGTCACAAAAACAACCGACGTCGGTAAGTGATTAATGTGTGTGTCGTCGGTAACAAAAACAACCGAGTTCGGTAAGTGAGAAATGCATGCCACGTCGGTCAATTCAAAATCAAAATTTTTTTTAACCAGGGTAAAAAATATTATTTACTTCGAAAAAAAATCGAGGTAAAAGAACTTATTACCTCGCTTATATTGTCCTAGAGTGGGTCTCCTGACAGGTGGCCTATCTGTAAGCTTATGTACACTCCACTTATTTTTTACCTTATATACTGAATTTGTTAAATTACATTCTAAATTTAGAAATTTTGAATAGGAAAAGTCTTGAGATGGACAATTTTTATAGGCTTATAGAAAGATAGGATTTGATTAAAATAATAAAAAAATAAGAGGTCTTTGTTGTAATATTAAAAAATTATTATGCAACGTGTAGTAGTTATAAAGTTTATAACCCGATTCATGCAGCCCAAAAATTTTACCTTCATTTTTTCTAATTTACACTTTAAACCATGGTGTTTCCATAGCTTATGGAAAGACCGTCATTCAAGAGATGGACTCTTTTAAAAATTATTTTTTATATTATATATTTTTATATTTTCACCTTCAAACAGTGCGTCTCTTGAAAGACGGTCTTTCTATAAGTCATGGAAAGACCAAGGTTTAAAGTGTAAATTAGAAGAAATTAAGATAAAATTTTTGGGTTGCATGAACCGGGTTGTAAATTTTATAACTACTACATGTTGCATACTAAAATTTTAATGTTGCAACTAAGGCCTTTTACCTTTTATTATTCGAATTAAACTCCGTCTTTCCATAAGCCTATGGAAAGACCGTCTTTCCCAAGACTTTGCCAAAATACAATATTTAAAATTTATAAAAAAAATTACAGTGTTTAAAGTAAAAGTCATGTGGACTGTCCATAAGTTTATAGAAAGACTACTTTTTCTGAGATTTTTTATTTATTTTAAAAAAACTGAGATAAAATGGATCATTTATCTTGCAGTGATCGATACAAATTGAAGCCACGGTTCATATATAGTAAATATTTTTAGGTTAGCTGACACCTGAACTGAAGATAGGGACACAATAAGCAATTGAGCAGTTTGGCTAGATCCCATGAAACAAAAGAGTTGAGAAAAGTTTCAGCTTACTTAAAAAAGAGTTTGCTACCACGGATAATCACTTTCCAACATAGTTTTAATCACTCCATTAGTAGTAAAGAAGGAGTGTTTATAATTGTTTTCCTTTTTTTGGGTATGACAACAAGAGGAATAACTGAATACGTAACGTTAGGGTGTTGAGATTGCAGAAACTTGGTTCTGCCTAACTCGCACTTTGAACGTGGAATTTTATTGGCAGATTAGATTAAATTATTAAGGCAGAGTACTTTTATCTTATCGGATCAGGACATAGTTACCAATTGAATTCAGGTTCTAAAGTGCACTCCGAATTTCACTTCCTCGAGAATATTCCTAACATCGAATTCTAGCCATAAGTTCTCCATGTAGTAATGTAGTAGTACTACTTCTAATATTTTATTCTCACTTTCTTTTTCAAAATTATCCACTAGTTTTTCTAACGCTTTCTTTCTTACTTGTATTGTTTCTGTTATATGTCAATATCAGGCTATTAACTTTATATATTTTTATAAATTATTAAATTTCTCCCACTTATTTTAGAGTCCGTCTTTAATTTGACATATGGTCTTATCATAAGGTATGGAAAGATCGAGGACTCAAATGCAATTTTACCACTAAAAGATGAAAATTTTGATGATTAAAGCAATTAAAATTTGGACCAAATTCGAGTTATAAGCTATTTAGGTAAACTCACACGCCTATTTAAATTTTAATTAGAAACGTTACATATTTAGAGTAAAACATATACAATTTTATGGCATTTGCTAGCTCCCTCCTCGTCATTTAGAAATTTTATTTATCATACAATTTCAATTTAATGATCACGGGTCTTTATGTTTGTATTATATGGGAGAGAACATTTGAGAAAAATGCAAATGCTTTAGCAAAATGAAGTAGTCTTGGTCATAGTTTTCTTCATAATTGTCTGGCTGATTGCGACCATAAAACCCAAATTTTGATTTTATATTTGGATAACAAATACGGAGGGAGTAAACTATTTTACGTTACCAATACAATTTTAAAACTCTTCAGAAAAAAAGAAGTTAAAGAGACTAAAAAGCCCTCATGTAAAAAGAAGGTCGAAATTTTTGGATGATTTCTCATCACAATTTTATGAGTGGGATATATTTGTGGTGCACTGAACCGCAGCTTCAATCGAAAGAGAACATGAATGTATACCTTTCAAAGGTATCAGAAATGATTTTCACTGCCTTGTTAGGATAAGGTGAATGTTAATTCCCGACACTCCACATATATTTCCAGTTGACTTTTACAACAGTAGAAAATAAGGGTAATAATCTGTGTATGTATTCATGAATTCAAGATACATTATATAGTAGTACAGGATACCTATATACGCTAGGAAAAGGTAACAGAATATAATTACATCTATAATTATGGTAATCCAATTCCAATTCCTTAACACTCCTCCTCAAGTTGGAGCATGAGGATCGGAAATGCCCAACTTGCCAAGTAAAGAATGGAACTGGTTACGTCCGAGAGATTTAGTGAACAAATCCGCTGGTTGGTCTGTCGTACGGATATGTTGAATAACAATAGCGCCAAATTGGACAAGATCTCGAACAAAATGACAATCAACTTCAATGTGCTTCGTGCGTTCATGAAAAATCGGGTTGGCTGCTATGTGGAGAGCAGATTGACTGTCACAAAACAATTTCATAGGAAAAGAGTGAGAAACCCTTAAGTCCTTCAGTAAGGACCTAAGCCATAACAACTCACAGCAGGTAACTGTCATAGCACGATACTCTGCTTCAGCAGAAGACCGAGAAACAGTAGGTTGCTTCTTAGTCTTCCAGGAAACCGGAGAATCACCAATCATAACAAAATAACCAGATAAAGAACGCCTAGTAATTGGACAGGCGGCCCAATCTGAATCACAATAAGTAGTCAATTGTAGAGTACTATGGGAAGAAAGAAATAAACCTTGACCAGGATGACTCTTCAGGTAGTGCAACACACGAACCGCAGCTTGCCAGTGAGGAACACAAGGAGACTTCATGAATTGCGCAAGATTATGAACTGAATAACTAAGTTCAAGACAAGTAATAGTCAGATATATCAGACACCCAACCAAACGGCGATACTGCTCCGGGTCATGGTAGGCTGGACCTTCAACACGTGCCAAATCATGTTGTTGCTCCATCGGAAAATCAATTGGTTTAGAAGCAGATAAACCTGTATCAGATAGGATGTCCAAAGCATATTTCCTTTGCGAGAGAAACATCCCCTTCGGTCTTCTAGCAATCTCTATGCCCAAAAAATACTTAAGCAAACCAAGGTCCTTCATGTGAAAATAAGACCCTAAGTATTTCTTGAACTCAGAGATGAGCGAAGAAGAACTACCAGTAATGACCAAATCATCCACATAAACCAGAACATGTAAAGACTGTGATCCATGGGAAAAGACAAATAAAGAGTAATCTGCCTTACTTTGAACAAAACCAAATGTCCGTAAAGCCTGAGCCAGTTTAGCAAACCAATTCCGAGGAGCCTGGCAAAGACCATAAAGAGATTTCTGAAGGCGACAAACCTGACCAGGTGGGACTGCATAGCCAGGCGGAGGACGCATGAACACCTCTTCATGTAAATCACCATGCATGAAGGCATTATGAACATCCATCTGATGCAGTTCCCAACCACGTATAACAGCAACAGACAGGAACAATCGAACAGAACTCATCTTCGCAACCGGAGCAAAAGTCTCAGTGTAATCAATTCCTTCTACCTGGCGATTTCCAAGAACCACTAGACGTGCCTTGTGACGTTCAATAGTACCATCTGAACGAAACTTCGTCCAGTAAACCTATTTGCATCCAATAGCCTTCTTATGCGTAGGCAAAGGAGACAAAATCCATGTCTGATTTCGCTCCAGTGCAGTAAGTTCCTCAACCATAGCATCTTGCCAATGAGAATGACGGGAAGCCTCAGAGTAAGTAGTGGGATCTGCACTAGAAGTTACAGCACCCAAAAATCTAGAATGCATACTAGAAAAATTATCACAATTTACATAATCAGTAAGAGGATAGAGAACACCTGAGGAAAGTGACGACGCATGAGGGAACGTAGTCGAAAGGGGGGGTCTTCAGTAGTAAGAGCACAAGCATAATCATCACAGTCATAATCTGCCAAGTACGATGGAGGGCGACGAGATCGAACACTCTGTCTTGTAGGTGGCAACTCAGTAGCGGAACTACCCGGTACCAGAGAAGCTGGTAAAGTAGAGACCGAGGATGTAGGATTGTCAGCAACTGGCGGAGAATGACCAGCAGCGGATGACGAAGGTAGGTCGACGGCGGCCGGCATGGAGGTACCGGCGTCGGGCGGATGATAATGCCCGGTGGATGTCAGCGATGACCGGCCGACGTTGACTGGTGTTGACTGGCCGGAGTTGACCGGCGGTGAGTGGCCGGCGGTTACCGGCGAGACAGCCAACGGCAGCAGATGGCCACCGACGGATGGTGGAAGGCTAACGATGACCGGCAGCGGTGGATCGGCAGCAGAAGGCGGAACCAAAATTCCATGCAGCTCCGGCGAGAAGGAGGAGGAATCCGGCGGTGGTGTGGTGGCACCGCCAGGTTCATCGGATAAAGCAGAAGCCGGAGTTGCAGAGTACGGGGACTGGTTTTCAAAGAAATTAGTATCCTGACTGTTAAAGATCACTCTGGATTCCAAGTCAAAAAGGCGATAGCCTTTCTTTCCGGCAGGGTAACCAAGAAATAGACACCGCCGACTTCGTGGTGCAAACTTGTCACGATATCTGGGAACATGAGATCGCAAAACAATTCCAATTCCAACAGAATATAATGTTCTGATCGCAAAGGCAGAAATTCAGTCCAATTCCAATTCCTTAACAACAACCATCTAGAACAAAATAATCCTAAAATTTTGAAAATCCATTCAAGATTTTTGGTTGATTACTATACTATTTAATTAAAATATTATATTTTGTATAATATTTATTTTAATTTTATATTCAAACACATCTTATCATATATTTTACTTAAAATGCATGATATTTAATATGAAATTTTAATTATAATTAAAAATGTATGAAAGCAGCCCTTTCTTCCGTTTGTCACAATAACAGAAGACATTATAATGGACAACAAATAATGGGTTAACATAAACTTAATTGTATAAATTCAACTTTCATCGCTACTTTTCACATATTAATTTTAAGCTAGAAATATGTAACCCATAATCACATATCAACGTGTTAGTGTTAATTTTATCACTCGCGTGGAAAATGTTAGGATCTCACATCAGATTAAGATAAATACAAAACTCATAATATAAGACTTTAAATCACCTCTACTAGTCTACTTAACCAGCTGATTTATATAAAGAAACAAACATGTCTAATAAATAAAGAAATATTTTAAATTACGTCTGGAGGCTTTTTGAAGAAGGTGCGTGCAATGATGAATGGTTTCCGTACTAAAAGAAGCACTAATAGTGTAAGGGAAGTTACTATTCACTACACTATAAATTTATCCAAAAAAATAGGCGGATTGTTACATCCTATATTTTATTTGATTATGTCATGTATTTATATTATTTAGTATATAATATGTATTTTTAATTTAATTTAAAGAATTAATATTTGTTTAAATTGATATTAAATAAAATTTATTATTTACCACCACCGATGCCGCCGTGCACAGCCACCGCTGCCACCGGCCAACGCCGCCGTTTCTCTCCGCCGCTGCCGTCCGCCGCACACTGCCATTTCTCTCCGCCGCACACCGCCGCTGCCGTCCGCCATGATCTGCCGTTTCCCTTCTCCGCTCTCCGCCGTGCTCCGCCGCCTCCGTCCGTCGTGCACCACCGTTTCCTTTTGCCGTTCTTCGCCGTTTCATCTTCTCCGGCAACGAGCGGCGACTCCTCTCCATGCTCTCCTTCTCCGGTCCCAATCTCTTTCTCCTCTCCCCGTTCTCCTTCTCCTTCTCCTTCTCCTTCTCCTCCCAGTTCTCCTCTCCCCACTCTCTTTCGCATTCTCCTTCTCCTTCTCCTCCCGGTTCTCCTAACCCGGTTCTCCCACCCCGGTTCTCCTGCCCTGGTTCTCCTGGGTTCTCCTCCGCTCTCTGCCATGCTCCTCTCCCACTTCTCCACCGCTTTCCTCTCCTGTTTCTCTTCTTCGGTTCTCGTTTCTGCTCTTGGAATGGGTTTTGCTCGACGGCGGGCTAGGGTTTTGCTCGACGGCGGGCTAGGGTTTTGCTCGATAGGGACGTAGGAGAAGGAGGGACGGCGGGCTAGGGTTTTGCTCGACGGGGACGAAGGAGAAGAAGGGACGGCGGGCGAGGGTTTTGCTGGGGACATGGACAAAGGAGAAGATGAGCGATGGGCTAGGGACGACGACGGCGGGCTAGGGTTTTGCTGGGGATGGGGACGATGGAGAAGACGATAGTGGAGTTGGGGACGGCGGCTGGCAACGGTGGAGCTCGACGGAGAGCGCCGGAGAGTGGGGACGGTAGAGAGCAGAGCTGAACGGAGAACGGGGACGACGGAGAGCTGGACGGCGGATGAAGGCCGGGGATGACGGTGGTGGTTCCGGTGGCGGCGGCAGTGACGGTGGCGGTGGGAGATTACTTTTTTTTGAAATTTTGTTTTTGGCTTTTTTATTTTTTGTTTTATTTTAAAAAAATTAAAATTAGTATTATACATGTATTACGTATTAGGGCGTAAACTAGTAAAATACATGGCGTGATTTAGCAACACCCAAAAATAGTGTAAGTGAAATTCACATGACAACCACTTGGGTTTGCCCAAGTGGCCAGAGCACCGCGCTCGGTCAGGTGCAACTAGGGTTTGATTCCCCCTTCCCCCCTTGGTTTGCACTATTATGGTCCTAAAGTCTCCAAATGCACCATGTTGGAGTGTATCATGCTCTTAGAGCACGTGGGAGGCTCACCCCACTCGATGTGAGCCATGTGAGAGTCTCACCCCACTTTGTGTGAGCCATGTGAGAGTCTCACCCCACTTTGTGTGAGACGCAGTTGTAATCTTAATGAGAATGAGTCTACTATTTAATCAAAAAAATATTTTTAAAAATCCACATGACTTGTTAGGTGTGCAATTTTTTAAAAACTTATTTAAGTTTGTCACTTCTAATTAATTTATTAGAGTATCATCAATTCATGTATAGTGTAATATTGTAGCACAAAAATTTTTATACGTTAGCGAATGTTATATGTTAAGGTGTGTGGCAAATCAAAATCTGCCACTTATTTCACAAATCATTCATTTCTTTCTAAAAATTCCATCACTTTACTGAATATAAAATTTATAAAATATGTGACATAATCTAATTTGCTCAAATATAATATTTACTAGCGTATAAAATTTTCTATACAATCTATATCTTAAAAATAGATACACATGGAATGTTAAAAGGAATGTTACGGACCAGTTAGAACTTAGAAGGCGGTCAAATGCGTACGATTGTAATGGAGGGTGGGAAAAGACAAGTCCGGTTTTGTCCTATTTCTGTACAGAAAAAGGTTATGATTCATTTAGAAACAAAAGTCTACATACAAATGAATAAATCCAGAAAATAGAATCCCAATTGGGTTTTTTTGGGACCCCTATGTTTGATCCTATCCTCAAATGAAACCGCACTTAGGGAAGGTGTTTTTCAGGCATCAAATTGCATGCTCCTCTGTGCCATATTAAGTTGTAATTTATTATTTATTCAAATTTATTTACAAAATTAAAAGTAAGGCAAAGTATTGGGAAAGATAGTCTTTCCATAGGCTTATAGAAAGGACGTGCTATAATTAGAATAATAAAAGGTGAAAGGTGTTAGTTGTAATATTAAACATTTAGTATGCAACATGTAGTAGTTATAAAATTTATAACCCGGTTCATGCAATCCAAAAATTTTATCTTCATTTTTTTCTAATTTACACTTTAAACTTTGGTCTTTCCATAACTTATGAAAAGACCGTTTTTCAAGAGACAGACTCATTGAGTAATGGGTAATTACAAATGTTTGTCTTATTAAACATATCATAATGTACATTTTAAAATATTAATTTTTCATATAACTTTTAATTATCAATTACAAAAATTATTAAGGATTAAATATTTTTTAATTAATTATTAAAAAATAAAGGGTGGAACGTAGTTTGGACAAAAAGAATATATTATTATATAGATTGTGTATTATAAAGAGTTGAGTCTGTCTCTTGAAAGACGGTCTTTCCATAAGTTATGGAAAGACCAAGGTTTAAAGTGTAAATTAGAAGAAATTAAGATAAAATTTCTGGGTTGCATGAACCGGGTTATAAATTTTATAACTACTACATGTTTCATACTAAAACTTTAATATTGCAACTAAGACCTTTTACCTTTTATTATTCTAATCAAACCCCGTCTTTCCATAAGCCTATGGAAAGACCGTCTTTCCCAAGACTTTGCCTAAAGAGTTTGCCTTTTCTTTGATAATTTCAACCTTTTCAAATGGTCTATTTTGTGTCATGGTTTTTAATTATTCAAGAAAGTTTTCCATGCATATACATACTCCCTCCGTTTTCACTAAGAGTGACACACTTACCTTATTGAAATAGCACACTTTTCATTTTTAGCAAAATTTCTACTATCTCATCCACTTATTCTACTTTTTACTTTTTACACTCAATTTCAATCTCTCATTTTTTTTTATATTAATCCAAGAGCCTAAAATTAACGTGTCACTCCTAGTGAAAAGAGGGGTACCTATGCTCGATCTTCTGTTGATAAGAATTAGAAAACAGTACTCTCCACATTTGATCCTATGTCATCCTCACATACTCTCTTGGATTTTTTATATGGTCCTTACATAAATTTGAATGGATAGGAGAATGAATTTTAAAGAAATTAACTTAAAATAAAAGTTGAATTTTTATTATTTAAATAAGTGATTACAATTAAACAAATCTTACCAAATCAAAAAATTAATGACAATTATTATGTCTCAATATTTAATTATTTAAATAAATTTAATTATTAGCAAAAAATTTAAATAACAAATGAATTTGGGTGGAGGGAATATGAATCGTATGTTGAGACTTGAGATGTATGACATGAGGATCAAAATCAGTGACGGAGTCAGGGGGGCGATGGGGTGTGCCAACAGCTCCTAGGATCCAGTGACTAAGTATTAGCTGCTCTATTTTTATTTCTTTTACTACGCAATACTGGTTTTTATTTACTTTTCACCATCTATATGAGTAAAACGATGTCGTTTAACTTCTTGGAGGTAAAACAAAAGAAGAAGAAAAGAGACTTTATTTCTTTGGACTATGTAGCAGCATTTAATTCATTAAGTAGTGCATTATTTTAGACAACCTGATTGCAGTTTGTTAAACCTATCCATACCATATTCTAGTTAAATCTTTCAGTGACTCACATGAATCAAATAATCAAATGCCTTTCTTTTATTTTCTGAGAAGATATTGCTCCTTTCTTTCTAATTTCTAAATGTGCTAGTAAAAGAGATTTGGAAAGACATATATATTTAAAATGGTGTCGGTTTTAATCTAATCTTTTTAGAAATGATAATATTTAGTTATACATTATATTTTTAATGTTAGTTATTGAATGTAAATGAATTGTTTCTACTGTTATTTTTTGAAATATAAACTAAGAATTTAATATCTTAAAAGTTACATTTGACATTTAATAGTTTATAAATTTTTTTTGAAATAGTGAATTTTCATATATTTTAATCGAGCTAATTGAGAAAAAAATACACTCAAATGTTTGAGAATTTTTTAAAACAATTTTACTAAGTACCCCCTAATATTTTGGCCTGGTTCCGCCACTGATCAAAATCATGTTGAAATGGAAAGCCACGGAAGCTACGAAGAAAATACTCCCTCCATCACAACTCTATTTTTACTCTTATTTTTTACACTATATTTCTATCAAAGTTTAGCCGCATATTTGAATAGATATATGAATAAAAAATGTTATCGTATATGATATAAATATTGTTGAATTTATCGTAACCGTAATTTTTAAATATCGACTTTTATATGCCATTATTATACGTTGGTAAACATATTAATGGTGAAACACGTTTCTTGAACAGAGTAATAATGATTGTTGTGCAAAATCAAGTTGGGACATAGAATTGCAAATATGTATGAAAATAATACAGCAATAGAAAGAAAAGAATAAGGCCAAAATACACATATGACCCTATGTTTTGGTCATAAGTGTCAATATGACCCTGTCAAGTTAGAAAATGCTATTATAACCCTAAATTTTGTATTAGAAGTGCCGATATAACCTTTTGGCACTATTCTGGCATTGACTTAGCATTTTCCGGCACTGACCATAACTAAAAAGACTAAAATAACACTAGCCTTAATACTAAAACTGCAGAGACAAAAAAACCCTTGTTTTTCTTCTTCTCCGTAACACAGCCAAGCTGCTCTGCCACCTCCGCCAACATCTCTGTCGCCGCCCACCACTACCTCCGCGCCGTTATCCCGCCACTATCACCCCTCCGACAAAACCACCATTACCCCCTCCATTGAAACCACCGTTACCCCTAGCCTCACCGTCGCAAACCCTAACTCGGCCTCACCGCCGCTCACCACCTAACTCAACCTCACCACCCCTCACTATCGCTTACCGCTCACCGCTCACCATTTCCATGTGTTTCCACACAAGAAGGAGAGGACATAGAAAAGTCCTCAGCGCTGAAGGCACCACAGGAAAAGTCCTCGCGTTTCCACACGAGAAAGCGTCGTCCGATCTATAACTCTCCAACAACTCCGACAAATTCATCGCGCAGAGGGTCTCCGGCCTCAGCGCTCCGTCGATCGAGCTGCAGAAGCAGGCGGCCCCACAGCCCCACACCACCATCCATCTGCCACCATTTTCCGGCGACGCTCAGCCAAGTGCCGAAAAACGGAGACCTTCGCTATGGAGAACGGAGTCGGATTCGGGGTTTTTTTTCTGGTTTGGAATTGAAGAAAATGGTGAACGGCGGAAGGAATCAGCGAAGATAACTCTCGGCTCCATTGAAGAAAACGGACGGCGCCGAGAGTTATAGATCTAAAGGGTCTTCTTCTGGTTTGATACAAATGAGAAGGCACCACCGACAAGATAATTCTCGGCTCTAAGGGAATAAAGAAAACTTGATGAGGGTATAAATGTCTTTCCAGTTTTGCTGAATTTTTATTTTTTTATTAAAAGGGTATAATCATCATTTGAAGTTTTTTCGGCCAACTTCATGTCTCCAACGTTATATTTTCAAGCAAAACATAGAATTATAATAATATTTTCTAACTTCACATTATCATATTAGCACTATTAACCAAAACATAGGGTATACGAGCAGATAACTCAAAGAATAATAAGCACTAATAAAGCTTAGTGACACACATTTTGCCTTCTGTCATCCAAAAACTGTAGCTGAATCCGGCCTTTCACCTTCTATAAAAGCCACCGTAACCTTCATGCAATCCTCCAAAACTTTCATCCATCCAACAAGAAGAAATAACTAAAAAACACAGAATTAAGCTTGATTCAGTTCAGTTCTCAGATATCGTCACCTTAATCTCCCCGAAAACACACAAGCAACGAAAATGAGCCCATCAGAAGCAACAGGAATGATCCACTACTTCGCCCCCGAGAACCCCTTCATGCAGCCCAACTTTCCCGCCTTCCAACTGAACGCCTTTTTGAACACCAACTTCCAGGTAGCCGCCGCCGCGGCTCCTCCGCCGCCATCGTATCTCAGCCACAACTCCTCCACCTCCGATGAGGCGGAGGAGCTCGGCGGCATCATCGACGAGCGGAAGCAGAGGCGGATGATATCCAACCGCGAGTCAGCGAGGCGGTCGCGGATGAGGAAGCAGAGGCACCTGGACGAGCTCTGGTCGCAGGTTGTCCGCCTGAGGACAGAAAACAACAGCCTCGTAGAAAAGCTCAACACTGTCTCCGATTCGCAAGACAGGATGGCTAAGGAGAATGCTCGCCTGAATGAGGAAGTCTCCGATCTTCGCCAAATGCTCGTAAAATTCCAGGTCCGGGAACCTTATGGTATTGATGATAGTGATGACGGGTTTTTCGACGATCTTGAGGATGTTCATGTCAGGGCGGAATCTTCCGGTGGATCGAATATTAGTAGTCTTTAAGAACATATGCATCTTCTGCACTGACTCTATTTAATTTGTTTTTCTTGTTGTTCCGTGTTTCCTATGGATGTAACGAGTGTCTCTGTCTCCCTCCTATGTACTTTTTTATACAAATGAAATCGGAAGTTAATGAACATTTTTTCATAAATACTTCTGTTATTTTGTTTAGTAGTAATCACTAGGTCTCGCATGAGACGTGTTTTTAGTTTTTTTTCCCCTTGAAGTATCGCTGTATACGATTAATTTTGATACACTAAATTACACTCTAATTACAAATTCTCTATAAAGCTTGTTATTAATGACATCTTACTTGTTAAATGTATATAAAAATTTGAGTGAGATGGTTTCGCTCAATCTTACAATAAGATGAATCATCTAACTATAATTGTTTAAAATATTAAAGATGACATAAGGTCCTTTCTTTGACTTTCAGAACTGTATTGCCTCACCATGAATTATGATGAGGCCGTGTCTTAATATTTATTAGACCTAATAAGATCCCAACTCCTAGCATATCTTAACTTCGGTACTTGGCATAAATTTATTATATTAAACGGCCTTCGTATCATTTTCCTTCTCCACTATACGAGCTTGATTATGGAGGAAGAATCAAGAAGACATTAGCAACAAGTCTTTCTCAAAATTTTATTTTACATAGAAAAACATTTCACTTAATCGATCTTATCTGTGTGGATAAATGTGGTCCATACAATTAAATAAAATAATATAAAATTAACTGTAAGTTGTACCTTTTATTTTTAAAGTACTTTTATTATTCGTAGAAATAGAAGTTCACGTACAAAGAAAATCAAGTTTAAATCCTTCTCTCACATGAAAGCTTCTGTTATATACTCTCCCGTCATATAATTAATGACACAATTAATATTTTTCACGATCTTCAATAATTATGTTTGACCTTTAATATATCTATCTATATATAATAATTACACATATAAAATTGATATATTTAGAAAATAGACATTAAGATGAATCTAAAATAATCCCACATGATATTTTTACTATGTACTACTATATATTATTTTTTATTTATGATCAATTTTTATAAATATGACTTGAAAAAAGTAATTGTGCCATTAAATATGGAAAGTGGGAGTAATAAATAGTATAGAAAAATGCATTGCAAACCCCCATATATATATATATATATATATATATATATATATATATATATATATATATATATGGGAGGGGTTCTATGCACTCACTTATATTAACTCAAATCTACACTCAAAATCCTGACCGTAGGATCACATCAGATCAAACCAATGGAATAAATAAAAGAGGTTTGATCTGATGTGATCCTACGGTCAGGATTTTTGAGTGTAGATTTGAGTTAATATAAGGGAGTGCATAGAACCCCTCCCTATATATATATATATATATATATATATATATATATATATATATATATATATATATATATACACTCAATTATTCCTTAAATAGGAGTGGAAAAAAAAAGCTAGAAGTGGATAAAGCGAAACGAAGTTGATGTACTATTTAAGGGCCAAAGCACTCACTCTTTTCCGAGATGTACGTGAAAATAATGGAAATGGAAAAAAGAGCAAAGTGGTATTGATTATATATTCATTTACTCCCTCTGTCCCAGCCAAATCTGCACACTTACTATTTGGAGGTCAAAGTTGTTAAAATTTGACCACATATTTGAGTAGATATATGAAAAATAATATTATCGTATGATATATTGTTAGATTCGTCATAACATGTAGTTTCTAAATATCAATTTTATATGTGTCGTTATTGTCCGTAGTTACATATATTTACAGTCAAACATGTTTTTTGGAGACCGTGAAAAAGATTCTGTGCAAATTCCCCTGGGACGGAGGGAGTAGTATATATGTGGCTAATATTGGCCTTGACAGATGCGATGGGGCTGTGGGAAGGTCCCTGGTCGCCCCATAAGCCACAAATTATTTGAGATATCCACGTATTATGAACATCGTATTTTTATTAAAATTTTTTTAAGGGAAGGTCTCAGGAAATGCGTCATTTTCATAAGTTTATGGACAGTACTCAGGGGTATTTGCCTTAAATATTATATTTTTTTATAAAATTTAAATATTTCATTTTATAAGTTAAAACAAGTAATACTATTTATTTGAAGGTGAAAATATAAAAATATATGATATAAAAAATATTTTTAAAAATTTTAAATTTTGTATGTAATTTAAGAAATGCAGTGTATAAGATAAGAAATAAATGGTCTGTCCATAAGCTTATAGACATGCCGCCTGTCAGGAGACCCACTCATTTTTTTATTCTCTAATATAAGATTATAAATTATTATTATTTAATTGTGATTACTATATTAATATAGAATACACAAATAATATAATTGAAATGCGTATTCTACCTATTTATGATGCACGTGCGATATCATTGGAACCGTGTAAGAATTGGCCCTAATTTGTTAATTTTACCTATTTATGATGCACATGCGGTATCATTGGGAACCGTAACGAATTGACCCCACGATAACAAATTGGTGTGTCGCACATAATAATAATATACAATCTTATATTAGAGAATAGGAAAATTATTAATAAAAATATAATGTTGAAATGCATATTCTATCTATTTATGATGTACATGCATTATCATTGGGAACCGTATAAAAATTGGTCCCAATTTATTAATTTTACCTATTTATGATGCACATGCGATATCATAGGGAACCATATAAAAATGGGCCCCATGATAACAAATTGTTGTGTCGCACACAAGCCAAATTGTGGGACAAATAATGGTGGAAAAGCTGGTCATAGTGGCTCATAATTGGCTTGAGGGAACTACAATAACAAGCAAGACGAATGGTGATAAAGAGCTATCCATTATGATTGTGGTCACTGTTTTCACGTAATTTATGTCACACATAAAAACTAACAACGTTGATTATCTGCTCCGGTTTTCTGCAGGGAAGGGAACACTCAATAGCTTATCATAGGATAATTCTTGCCATTACTTTTAGATAGAGATGTCAATAGTGATCGCGAAAAATTAGTTTTAACTTTGAGCTTTCACCTTTGATTCATGAAAATTTGTTTTGTTTGTTTTTTTTACTTTCATAGTAAAAAATGCCAAAGTTTAAAATCACTTTTGATTTCAGTTATGTAAAAGTTAAAACCGTAGTTAAAAGTATGAAAGAACCAACATCATAAGGCATTTTTAGCTCAATCAATACTTGCTTTAATCCTTCTAATATCAATAAGGCTTCAAGTAAATTCGCAGCATGTTTGTTGCTAGCAGAATTGAAGTCGGAAGGCTATCGAATGGAACTGAAAGCCTTTCAAAACCCTTCTAAAACCATTTGTTACGTAGTTAATACCACATCTAATAAAAAATAAAATCAATGACCCAATTGATGAAATGTGTGTGTGAGCGAGTGCAGGATTGACAGAATTATGATTCACTGGCATCCATCCAACCCCCACACCCCCACATATATTACATGTCTAGTGAACAAACCTAATTTCTCCTTATTCCCACAACCGCAACAATTGTTACCTTCACTCTTCATCGCCACAACCATCATGAGTTTGACATCGACGACATCCTTCTCTGTGCTGAGACTTTGAACAACGGCTCTCCTCAAGTCGACTATGCGAGAAATTCAATAAGGCGGCGGATGGTGATTTATTGAATTGAGTGATCATGGCGAAACATAGAAGCAACGGTTGGTAGTCAGCGTGGAAGAAGGGATTACGACTGACCAATGCATGTGACTGATTATACTGTTGACTCGTTCATCACATTCGTTAGGCTCTCTGACTTCGAAACTCAGTACGTCCTTTTCATCCTCATCTCCTTCCTAATTACTTAAACATTGTACTTTTTAATTTAAATATTTTATTTTTCAACTTAAATATTTATATAATACCTTTTGTATTTCCAAATTCAAACACATCATTACATGTTTAACTTATAATGTACAATATTTAAATAAAAAGATACAATGTTTAAGTTAAAAAGTAAAATAATTGTTCCATAAGTTTAAAAATGCCATTTTCCCTAAAATTTAACTACTATGAATATTATTAAAAGAGTGAAACAATGAATGAGACAGAAGGAGCAATAATATAGCAATTCAAAAAATAGGGAAAGGGGCTTAAACTTAAAAGGATGAGCAACAACAATTCATCATCTCCCCAGCTAGCCAAATTTTGCAACAAATAATCATAGGCCTTTATGAGACGAAGCCCATAAATATTGAAGATCATGTAGCTAACCCATGTGTCACAGGTCTCCTCTTTTGGGTTGGGAGAACCGTGAGGACTCAATGCTAGAACACTGAATCCGCCTAGGTTCCACGGACGTTGCACTCAGCCGGTGGTTAGATAGCAAATCAGGTCTTTAGAGGGACGTGGAAGTATACTCCAACAAAAAAGAAAAGGTAAGTTTCGGAAGATACAATGAAAATATCATGGTGTGTTGAGTATTGGAATGAATGCTTATTTAAATATGAGCTGTATATTGAAAGACGATCATTTAATACGTTATGAAAAGATCAATGTTTAAAGTATAAATCAGAAGAAATGAAAATTAAATTTTCAAATTGCATAAATTAGACTATAAACTTTATAACTATCACATGTTGAAGAATAATTTTTTAATATTATTACTAACACTCTTTACCTTCTATTTTTTAAATTGAACCTGTGTTTTAATACCTATGAAAAGACGGTCTTTCCTGAGAGTTTGCCTTTAATTATTGTGCTTACATAATAATATTATATCATATAATTATTGAGAGTACATAATAATGTTTGTTTCGTACATAATAAATTTGACATTTTATTTTAATTTTCATAACTTGATTATATAAATGATCACTTTTAGACTAAATTAATTACATCGTGGTTTAAGTGAGACAATCAAATTATCTCCACTACTCTTTCAGTTTATCCTTATTGTAAACGTTGGGAAGTTAGTTTTTTTTATTAAATCAAATTAATCAATTAATCTAAGTTGTAGGGGAAAATGCTTAACAGTGATTATAATGAGTGGAATTGATATTTAATATAGCCATTCTCGAGCTCATTATAATCGTCAGTGGGCATTTTTTCCATTATCTTGAAATTATTAATTTTGTTTTCAAAAAAATAAATATAGCTACCCTCGAGCAATGACTAACCTATTTCAAGAATATCTAAACTACGTAACAAACAAGCTGATTGTCTCTGCTATTACAAAGATCCAATAAAACGGTAACATCTCGTTTTGGGCAGTGTTGGAAGTTTTTTTGAAAACAAGACGTTGGGAAGTTAGAAAAGAATAGCGCCAAAATGAAGGCCTTTTAGGCGATGAAAGATATTTTCCACATTTCAGACATACATACATACATTCTCAATCTCAAATCATCTTATCCAATGAACCCTTTAATTGGCTTCGAGCATCCCTAAAAAATCCTTAGCAACAAACACCATGGACTGCACTTTATACCCTTTGCACTCAATTTCCATCAGAAAGCCAATCCTCAATAGAATTATCACCAGAAAGGGTTCAAGTTCCGCCTTCAAGATCAGAGCCATGGCTAAAGAACTGCACTTTAATCACGATGGCTCTGCAATGAGAAAGCTCCAGGTTGATTGGGAATTTGAGATTGATTTTAGTAAATTTTGTGTGTGATTTCGGATGGAAAATGCTGTCGAAAGTTGGATTTTTCGCGATTCTTTTGATGTATTTTGAGCAATTTCTTTGATGGTTGTGGTTACAGGCAGGGGTGGACTTGGTGGCGGAGCTGGTTGGGGTGACTCTGGGGCCGAAGGGACGGAACGTCGTGTTGCAGAATAAGTATGGACCTCCGAAGATTGTTAATGATGGCGAAACTGTTCTTAAAGAGGTACTCATAATCTCCAATTTCATCTTTTAAATGATGTATTTTTGCTATTTGTTTGCTCATTTTGCTATGTATCTAGCTAATGTAGTTTATTTGAAGCTTATAGAGAATGTCTCTACTGATTTTCGATGTATGAGGGGAACTCGAATGTCTTGATGCGGTTGAATGCTAGTTATATGTTAATCCATCTGGTTTGTTGTGGATTTTTCTGTCAGTTAAAAGTCTAGATTCTTAGATGAAAGATCTGATTAGTTTGTTGCATTGACTTCTGTCAAAATGGAGGCCTGCTAAGTGATATCTGAGAAAAGAACTTGAATGTATTGAAGTAGTCAAATGTTGATCTATCTGGGGTTTGCTGTTTTTGCTATCTGGTGAAAGTCTGCATTGGTCGAAGAAAAAATAAATTTTGGTGCATTCATTTTCACGGCTGAGACTTGAATGTGAAAGTTTTGCTCTCTGTTATGGTAAAGGTTATTACTAAAGTTACTTGCTTTCAGCATACAGATTGAATTGGAGGACCCTTTGGAGAATGTGGGAGTAAAATTAGTGCGGCAAGCAGGAGCGAAAACTAATGAGCTCGCAGGAGATGGTTGCACTACGTCAATAATACTCGCACGGGGCTTAATTGCAGAAGGCATGAAGGTGCACTTTTCAACCGCGTTCTTCAAGTTTTTGGTTGAAGAAGAAATCCACTCTTGAATGCTGAATTTGTCCGCAAAAAAGGTAAAGGCTGATCATTTTTTTCCTTTTGTCAGGTTGTAGCAGCTGGCATGAACCCCATTCAGATCGCTCGTGGAATTGATAAAACTGCAAAAGGCCTTGTTTCTGAACTGAAACAGATATCTAGAGAGGTAAATTGTTGTGCTTTTTTGATTCCAATCCTGTTCAACTTCAGACTCTTTAAAATGCTGAAAAGTGATCATCTACATTGTCGTCTTAGGTTGTAGATCATGAGCTTGCGGATGTTGCTGCCGTTAGTGCAGGCAATGATTATGCGATAGGAAACATGATATCCGATGCTTTTAAACAAGTAGGGCGACATGGAGTTGTTACCATTCAGAAAGGGAACCATACTGACAATAGCCTACTTGTCGTAGAAGGGATGCAGTTTAATCGCGGCTATTTGTCTCCTTACTTTGTTACTGACAGACGGCAGAGGATAGCCGAGCACCACGATTGTAAGGTACATATGTTGTATTTTCAGCATCAAATGCTTTATTTACACTGAGTAGATGGTGGATTCTTTCGTTGCAGTTGCTTTTGGTTGACAAGAAAATTACAGATCCAAAGGAAATGTTCAACATATTGGATAATGCGGTTAAGGAGGATTACCCGATTTTGATAGTGGCTGAGAGCATTGAGGAGGAAGCTCTGGCTCCGGTGATTAGGAACAAGCTCAAAGGTACTATCAAGGCCGTGGCTATCAAAGCTCCGGCCTTTAATGAGCGCAAGAGCCATTACCTAGATGATATTGCCATATTGACAGGAGGTATAAGATACTTTTCTCGCGTAATATAGGAATAAGTTTTGAGAAGTTGAAGCTAAAGAATGGATGAACCATTTTCAGGAGTTCAAATTGTTTTTCATTGACATAATTGTCCCTAAAAAATGACAGTTGAGATGAGTTTTTTTCACAATTTAGTATATCATCTTTCTTTAGGGACTGTGGTTAGAGAAGATATGGGATTGACACTTGAAAAAGTTCACAAGGGTATGCTTGGAACTGCAACTAAGGTGGTGGTTACCAAAGACTCCACATTGATTGTTACTGATGGAAGAAATCAAGAAGCTGTTAAGAAAAGGGTTTCGCAGCTACAAGGTCTTGTCGAGGTCTGACTTTCATTTCCTTCTTTCCTTTTATCTTATCGAATTGTCCTAGGAAACACTGATGCAATTGTTATGGGTAAATTATGCAGAATTCAGTTGAAAAATTTCAGAAGAAAATATTGAATGAAAGAATAGCAAGATTGTCAGGGGGAATTGCAATTCTTCAGGTATAAGATAAGTTTAGTGACCATCTGATCACCTAAAATGTATGATCAATTGTGACATTAGTGTACTTAGATCCGTGAATGACAGGTTGGAGCGCAAACGCAAGTTGAGATGAAGGACAAACAACTCAGAATGGAAGATGCATTGAATGCAACCAAGGTGATTGATCATATTGATGTTCTTGTTATTTCTTGATTGTCCAAGTCAGTTATCATGAATGATTTTCGATCATTTCGCTCAGGCAGCCATCGAGGAAGGAGTGGTGGTTGGCGGCGGATGCTGCCTTCTAAGGCTTGCAGCAAAGGTGGAAAACATAAAAATGCAACTAGACAACGAAGAACAAAAGGTTTGTCTATTTTTAACTTTAATGTTGCTTCTGAATTTACATTCAGTCTTATTTTTGAGAGGATTATGATTTTTTTTTCTCGTTGTTGTGATCAGATTGGTGCTGATATTTTCAAAAGGGCGCTAGCGTATCCTGTAAGACAGATAGCGAAGAACGCTGGCCTTAATGGAAATGCTGTGATAAATAAGGTCTTTTTCTTTTGTTTCTACCTAAAGCTAAAATGCTGGAAGTGATGATAAGTGAGGTTTAACATTGAAACTCATTGACATCTGCAGATTCTATCCGTAGATGATGCAATGTATGGTTACAATGCAGCCAAAAACCAATATGAGGATTTGATGGCTGCTCGGATTATGGATCCATCAAAGGTAATTCTTCTGTCATATGGCCAACATTAGCAATGGGAACACTTTCAATAGTGTAACACGCACAGTTCCATGTTAACATTTCCAAGAAAATCATTTACTGGTGCAGGTCGTGCGATGTTGCCTGGAACACGCAGCATCGGTTGCCAACACTTTCCTGACATCGAACGCTGTTGTGGTTGATATCAAGGATTCCATTCCCAACAATTTTCCTAGACAAAGAATGCCAATGCCCACTTCAGGTGACTTTCCTCTCATTCCTGATTTTTCCTTCTTTTTCTAGCTGTATGAGTAGTGGTGCAAAGCAACATTTTCCATATCTGATTCAGGAATTGGACCAGTTGGCAGTGGTAGTGACAGTGGCAGAGGCAGGGGCAGAAGCAGAAGCAGAGGCATGATTATGTAGGGGTGACCTCATTGACATCAGTGTTTTTTTCTGGTCAGTCCACGAAAGAATTTCAGGTTTAGTCCATGCCAGATGGTTGCAAAGCTCAACCGATTTTCGGGTCTGAATCGACACATGCAGTTGGTGCTAGAGCAATGATGTAAAGCTTCTGATTTGATTGACCTGCATTTATCTGGGGGTGAATGCAGCAAATTTGGGAAGAGAAAAATAGTGTTCTTCTAAGTGCGTATGGGAAGAAAGTTTGTTCAATCCTTGGAAAATGCCAATCCTCATTGTTGTCCTCAACTAAATATAACTCTAGTGAGGGAAACTAAACAGATTTGTTGAACTGATGGACAAAACAAACATTTTATGAGGTTCCCTTTTGTACAAAAAGAGGAAGAAAAGAATGAAAAGGATAAAATTCATCGTACAAAACAGTTTGATTTTAGCCTTCATTCCATACACTGTGAGGAGCCAATGTAAAAATTGTTGGAAAATTGCCCTTACATATAGATGGTCAAGGCACAAACTCACCATTTTTTTTGACACTATCCTCTATCAACCGTAGAAGAGAGTATTACAAATTACACTTCCCTCCACTCAAAAAACATTTTCTTAACCAAAAAAGAAAAGAAAAGAAAGTTAATTGCAGGCCTGGGCTAAAAGGGTTGGGCCTTTAATAATCACTCAATCGATCCATACAAAAAAACTCGGGCCGCATTTCCACGCGCCCACTCCTGATTGGACCGTTGCGGCGGCATCCGGAAGAGATGACTCCCGCAATTCCGCTTCCCGATGTTTCCCATCTCTCTAGAAAGGCAGCTTACTAATAAATTCACGATGCAGGTTTGCCTTGAGAATATCGCCCGGTAAAGAAAAAGAAAAAGAAAAAGAAAAAGAGAGGGAAAATAGCAGAGGAAGGAGCAGCAAAAAAGATGGTTCTGGGACTGGGTTTTCAGTGCCTGATGGACTTGACGGTTGCTGGGTTTTCGCTGATGATTGGGCTGGGATTGTTCGTCTTCATCGCTTCTATTTTGTGCTCCGCCGCTTTCTTTCAGAACGCCAAGGACATTTCTTGATTCATCCCCGTCGAAATTCGGTAATTTAGGGCGTACTCTTTCTGGGTTTGATGATTTTTACGTTGTTTGTGTATTTGGAGTGTTCCGGTGGAGGGAGAAATTGGATTGGGTTCTGCATTTCAGTTTTTTAGATGGACTGGAGCTTGTGATTGCATTCTTTTTGTGTTCTACTCAATATAAATCCAAAATTTAAGAGTTTCAAACGTACGGGAAAATACGTTTTTTTGCTGCTATCAGGCTGCCATAGTTTTTCTTGTCTTATTACTTCTTTATAGCCTCAGAAGGGTTAGATTTTTACGGTTCTTATTCTGATAACTTTTGTGTAATTAGTTAATCCCAACACTTGTTTTAACTTGAATTGAATGATTTAAGTTTTGCATAAATTTTGAATACGTGTGCGTGTATGGAGCCCTTGCAATGTAGATGGAATGACTGGATATGAGAATCCATTTTGTTCGTGGAACATTGAGTTACTTTTGTGACTATGTAGAAGGTCATAGACCTTGGGACCATGAAAGATCATGAAGATGCTCTTCAGATTGTTTACTCGAAAATTCGCAATTTGGGATCTCTTCTGTTTTGAAGAGCACTATGAATTTATGATAATGCCATCAATTTGATCTCCTTTCATAAATTTATGGGGATGCAAGAACTGATCTAAACGGTGACATTTGCATATTTGTGATCCATTTTGGTTGAGGTTGCTGTAATAATCTCAGATTGTCATACTTATTTCCTGGCTTCACATTCCTCCCCTTCCATGAAGGGATTTTTGTTCAAAGGTCCTACATTTGCTGCATCATATTGATTTGCTGAACCTAGTTATTTGTCACGCAGGTTGTTTGTGCTGTTCGCAAAGATGCAAGCTCAAGAAACATCTCCAGGTTTACCTAAGAAGCTGTCTGAAAATGCTCATGATTGTGGAATAAATATAGGGGTTTGTTTAGCTCTTCAGTTCGATTTTCTCATATGTTATGCAAGTAAATTAGGATCCTTCCTTTAATGTTGTACTATTTCATGTACTGATTCCGTGAACAAAATATGACTATTCAGAATACATATTCAGATGCGTTAGTCTTCAAATTTGTCAAAGGTCAATGGTATTGGAAATGGATAAAAGGGTACAATACGCCCTCTGTTAACCTACACAAAAACATTAACAATATGTTCAAGTTTCTCTTTTCATTAAACTCAAAAATAAGTATTCATACATTTCCTTGTTTCACTTAAAACAACCTAATCACTACAAAATGTTCATCACTTTTTAAGGAATAATACAAGCTACTCCTAGACTAATACTTTGGTGATCATGAACTCCCCTAATACAATCTCCCCGTGCAGCGTCGTGAACCACAGTAACACTTCTTCATCTTGATGTTGCCGTTAGCATCACGAGCGCCATTTATTTCGTAGTCATAGTGGTAAGTCAGTTGTTGAAGCGCTGGTATTCTCCTGGTAGCGAAAAACATGACATGAGGCCTCTTGGTATCGCCGTGATCATAAAGAACGTTCAGAGCATACAGATTCGGCAAGCAACCATGGTTGATAAACCTGCCTACATTCCCATACTTCTCTGCATCAACTGTGAACCCACTTCCAGCATCAAGATCAAGCAGATAATCTTGGTTGGTTCTTCGATCAGCCTCCGAATCATCAATGATCTCTCCAATGTATTCGCACACGAAGCTACCTGATTGAATCTCTTGTCTCGATCTCAGACCCCATCCCATTGATTTTGTCCTGAACACCTCCAAGGGAATCCTAGGACCATGTTGGCTGACTCTATTCCGGCAAGAAGGAGGGCATTTACAGTTGGGACCACATTCGTAGATGAGTTTCTTTGCCCTGAGAATGGTACCATCTTCATTGAATGGAATCTCGCCTCCATTCATTTCTACAAGAGCACATGGATGCGAGTCTGAGCATCCTCCAACACAATTACAACGGATGGAAGGAACCGGCAGCGTTTCTTGTAAATGCGAGGAAGAAATCATCATCTCAGTAATGTAGGTAAAAGGTTGTGGCTTCTCATCACTGAAATCATTCACAACCATGACCGGAAACTTCTCCTTTCCTTCCGACAGATCTTCTGATACCACAACCATAGGCCTGCTTTGTCCGCTGATAATGTCCAAGTAATCGCTCTCCGGTTGGCCTTCCATTCGTACCATTTCAAACATATACACCATCTTACCCGTGTTAGGAGATCTCTCCGGCCAAAACCTGGTTACATTATACAGCCCATCGTATAAGTATGTCGATGCTCTCTGTTTTCCATCAATCTCAACTTTGCGAATGACGCGAACAGGAAGCTTCGCATCCATGCTATTCTTTAAAGCAAGATTTCCCCTTTCTAGTGTTTGATCCTCAGAACAACCTCTGTACTCTGGATTTCCCCCGTGCCCCGAATAGACAAGAACATTGGAAGCTTTCGCTTTGTTGTCGTAGTATCGACGGCCTGAATCGACAACGCTAAGAGCGTAGTCTGCGTCCCCCATGTTAGCGAAACTGATGCCACTACTGAATTCATGATGCAGCCCTATCACAACAAGTTCAGACCTGAACTGAAACCGATCCCCGATTTCGACACCGGGAACATGACCTATTGTCGGCTGGCAGTTGATCCATAAATTCTCTTTCTTAAGGATCATCGCTGCTTTGATATGCGGGAGTTTTGTTCCCGGTCCACCTCCATTCCGCGCATCAGAGGACAGCGTTGCGTACAGGTTGTAATACTGATCTCGAACACAGTTTACTCTATTCCGACAATCAGCGCCGTCTCCAACATTGGTTGAATCTTTTGATCCATCATCTTCAGTGTCGCCAGCTTGTGTCTCGCTATGATCATCAACTTCTACCCACTCAAACTCCCATTTTTTGGGCTTGTTCAGTTGATCAATAGGGACGAGGTCATCATCGCTATCTTTATTCTCCACGGAATCATCGAATTCGGGATCAGCTCCGACCTCCTCGTCCTCACTTGCATCTTCTAGTGCACCATACGGACCGCAAAATCTGGGCCAATGTCGAACTGCATCAACCCGCCTGCGTTTGGGGATACTTCTACCTCCATGGTTGTCTTCTTTAAGCACTCGCTTTCCTTTGGGAGACAAGGATATTTCAACTGATAACCCCATGTTTACTCGCTAATGCTAAAACCACATATGATTATTCATCACCAGATAACACTATATATAGTGTTCCCATCTTAACCTTTTCCGAAAAGGAAAAGGAAACACTTATTGTAAACTTTTCCTTTTCCGTAGGAAAAATAATAATTAACATTTCCTACCAGAAAAAGGAAAAGAAAGCTACAAAATAACATCTAATAAAAGCAAGTTTCACAAACATTAATTAATTTTTACAAATTTTAAATAAAAATAGATCGATTTTCATTTGGATCACTAAAATTGTAATATTAGGTAAAAATCACTTCTATTAAGAATGTTATTTATCTACAAACTAATTTGTACGGTTGTTTAATCATATAATGTAAATGGAATTTATAAATAAAAGGCTCAAACTATAGCCAAGTTATTATACAATACAAATAATAAATGAAGTGGTTTTTTTAAGAGAAAGTCTCAGTAAAATGCCATTTCCATAGACAGTCCACATGTGCTTTTACCTTTAATAATGTAATTTTTTATAACATTTAATATTGTATTTTAAAATTTAAAACAAGTAATAATGTGTGTTTGAATGTGAAAATATAAAATTATATAATATAAAAAAATATATTTTTTATGCAATTTTACAAATGTAGTGTATAACATAAAAATACATGACCTGTGCATAAACATATTTACATGCTACTGGTTAAGAGACCTATTCTGAAAAGAATGTGATGACTATGTGTCATATTAAAGCCGGCTGCAAAAAATCATAACTATGGAGGGAGCATCAGGAGATGAAGCTGAAACCGGCGCAGAGGTATCAATATCACCACCAGGATCAATAAAAGCCGAGACATCAAGGACAGATGCTGGAGAGCCCAAAGTCGAAGAAGTGGCAAAAGGAAAATATGTCTCATCAAATTGAGCATGGCGAGTGATGTAGACTCTGCCTGTGGAAGAATCTAGACAACGAAAACCTTTGTACTGGGAACTGTAGCCAAGGAAGACGCATGGAATGCTGCGAGGAGATAATTTGTGATCCGCATATGGTCGAACAAATGGAAAAACCCGGCAACCGAAAGGATGAAAATTCGAGTGGCAAGGATCCCGACCATATAGAAGCCCATAAGGAGAAGAACCATGCAGTACATGAGTAGGCAATCGATTGATCGTGTATGCAGCTGCAGCAAAAGTATCATCCCAGTAAGAGATAGGCATATGCGAATGAAATAGCATAGTAAGACCCATCTCGGCAACATGCCTATATTTGCGCTTCGCCCTACCATTCTGTTCCGGAGTGTAAGGACACGATATTTGATGGTGAATGCCCTTAGTAGCAAAATGACTCCGTAGATGAGTGTTCAGAAACTCAGTACCACCATCACTCTAAAACACTTTAATTTTGGATGAAAACTGATTCTCCACAAATGCCTCAAATTGTAAATAAGCAGCAAAGAAATCTGACTTATGACGAAGTGGATAAAGCCAGGTGAAACGAGAATAATCATCCAAAAATAAAGCATAGTAAGAAAAACCGGTTGATGATAAAACAGGGGAAGGTCCCCATAAGTCACAATGAATCAAATCAAGTACATGCGTAGCACGTTTATAGTTCTCAACAAATGCCAACCGTTGACCTTTCGCCATAGCACAGGGGTGCAGTAACAGGTTTGGGCAACAAAGAAGATAAAGAAACTAGACCAGACTTCTGCAAACTAGAAATAACTGTCGACGATGCATGACCCAAGCGAGCATGCCAAAGCTCATAAGATGGCCGTCCTTTATTCTGCTGTAAATGCAAGAAAAATGTTGAATCACCTCTATCCAAAACATAGAGACCACCATCACTGTGGCCCCTGCCCACGACCGCCTTGGAAACTTTGTTCTGAATGACAAAGTTTTGATCATCAAAAGTGACAAAAGCATTTAAATCTCTGGTCAGTTTACTAATAGACAGTAGATTCTTAGTAATATCAAGAACAACTAGAACATCATAAAGGCATAAATCATCAGAGAGTTTAGTGTCACCAATATGAGAGATTCGAATAGAAGCACCATTGCCAACAGAAACAGTAGAATTACCAGAATATGGAGTGACAGACTCTAAACCAGAGGCGGAGGATGCCATATGATTGGTAGCACCAGAGTCAATGAACCAGTCAGAAGATCGGGCAGTAGGCTATAACTGCAAGGATGACTGAAAACGTTCCACCAGATGAGTGGAGTCTGTACGACGAGTCGGACCCTGAGAACCAGTCTGAGCAAGCATCTTGTAGCAAGTCGCAGCATAGTGACCGGGACGACCACACCAAGTGCATTGCGGCCGACCACGACCAGCCCCAGCCGAGGACTGAAAACCGGCTCTGTCGCCGCGTCGACCGCCGAAATGGCCACCCCTGGTGGAGCGTGAGCCGTACGCGCCACCTCCCCTCGCTGGCATGTGATCCCACGTGCGGCCGGTCGAGGGAAATTCTGCTGATGTGAATGCGGCAGGCCCAGTGGCCGGGGCTGAATGGTACTGTAAGTTTTTCAGAAAAGCCTTGTGGTTTTTGGTACGAGATAAGACATCGACATACAACGGAGTAGGAGATGAATTAATTAATGGTGCAGAAAAATCCTTAAACTCAATTCCAAGAGCAGTAAAAAACCAAATAAGTTGATCATCATTGGATACAGGAGAACCCATCATAGACAACTGCTCAAAAATATCTTTAAATTGGAGATGGAGTTCATGAACTGTACCAGTCTTACGTATACCATGGGCAGTAGCACGAAGATGAAGGACGGATGAAGCACTGCTGTCGTGATAAATCGACTGAAGATTGTCCCAAATTTTCTTTGAAGTGGCACGGTCAGGCAAAACTACCAAAGCCTCCGGGGTGAGGGAAGAAAAGAGAAGAATGCAAACACGTTGATCTTCATCAACCCAATTCTCATAATCAGATTGAGCCTTCAAGTAAGCCTTCATGGGATCAGGCTTGGAGGAGGAACCTCCAACTGGAGTGGAAGTAACAGCCCCTATATAGGAGACGGAAGTGGAGGCCAGGGGGCGAGGAGGAACAGTCAGACAGGGCCTGGAACTATCAAGAAAATCATACAGCTTCTGAGGTCGGAGAACATAACCAGCTTGACGCTTCCACAACAAATAATTGGATGATGACAATTTGATAGTCATCATGTGGAGCTAGGTATTATAAGATAATTTATCGCCAGACATAATGAGAGGAGAAAACAAAAAGAATAAAATTTTGGAAAATTTTGGATGGCAGAGAAAACAAAGCAGAGAAAATAGTTTCTTGGGAATATTGATGAAAACCTTCGGCGGCGGACAAAGCAAAGAAAACAGGTTGGAATCTTGTTTTAATGTGAGCAGACAAAAGACTGCGGCGGAAAAAAAAAGATGTTCGGCGTGGGAAAAAAAAGGCTGCGGCCGAAAGAGAGAGGATGGTTTTAGTACCAGGTTTGCTCTGATACCATGATAAAGTAATTTCCCATACTGATTCTGATTAATGATGAAGAATATATATAGAGTACAAAGAAGACTAGTCTAAATATAACTCTAGTACTAGTCATTAACATGGAATAAAATATTATCTAATCATCTACTTTCTTTATTCTAACAATCAGCAGCATATGGAGCTCGCTAAAGTATAACTGAGAGTGATAATATTTGATCCTCTTAGTCACAAGCATCTCAAGTCATCACTATGGAGGGAGCATCTGAAAGCAAGGGCATTATGGGAGCATCAGCAGCATATGGAACTCGCTAAAGCATATAACTATGGAAGCAAGGGCATTACGTGAAATAACTAAAGCATATCACAATGGAGGGAGCATCAGTCCCAAGCTGCGGCGAGCTTTGGGTCTGGAGGAAGCAGCTGAGCTTTGTCACATTACAAGGGCCATCAGGATGCTCGAGGACTGAGAAGGCCATCAGGCTGCTTGTTAGTACATAGAGTACTCTAGAATGGTATGTACATTTTCCTATAATGCTAGAATAGTCTCTACGTATTTCTACCATTTTATGTTTATTGTATTTGCCTCATTTGTACACTATATATACCATATAATGAAAAGCCACCAGGTGTGGACCATTCCCCTCCACGCGCGGCCGTGGTTGAAGCTTCAGAGGTGGCTCTTCATCCTTTGGCCGTGGTGGTCTACGTTTTAATCCCAGGTGCCAACTGTGTTCTCAATGTGGTCATTATGCTTCTCAGTGCTTCAAGTATACAGCTGCTCTTCCACATTCCGATTTAGCCAATATTGCTGAAGCTTTTCACTCTGCTGTCTCCTTGAATGAGCTGTTTCTCCACCTTCTGACTGGTATATAGACTCGGGCGCCACCAAACATCTCACATTTACCACCAATGGACTTGACAACATTGTTCCTTATAATGGTAATCACTCTATTGTTGTTGAAAATGGCCATTCTCTACCCATTACTCATGTTGGTCATTATCAGTTTGGTTGCTCCTGAAATTACCAAGAACCTGCTTTCTATAAGCTAAGCTTACTAAGAACCTAAATGCTACTATTACATTTGATGATACATCCTTTGTTATATAGAGTTAGGGAACAAAGGCAATCGTGGGTCGAGGACATTGTGAGCAAGGTCTCTATGTGCTTGATCAAAGTGGAGCTGCTTTAATGTCTTATTCTCAAGATAATAGAAGACGGGTATCATTTGAGTTATGGCATGCTAGACTAGGCCATACTTCTTTTCAGACTATTGCTTTATTGAAACAGTTGAATTTGGCTTCCGTAACTTCTTTATTTCCCAGGCCATCATTGTGATATGTGGGGACCTGCTCCTGTCCCTTCTAATCAAGGCTACACATACTATCATGTCTTTATTGATGATTATTCTCGATTTTCTTGGTACTAACCTTTAAGGCGGAAGTTTGATTTTTTTTATGTGTTTTGTAGCTTTCAAAACTTGGTGGAAAATCAATTTTCTACCACCATCAAAATCATTCAAAGCAATAGTGGAACCGAGTTTCTAAATCACCGTCTTCGAGCCTTGTTCACAATGAAGGGTATACATCACCAGATCTCATGTCTTGCTACTCCGGAGCAAAATGGTTGTGCTGAACGAAAACACCATCACATTACCGAAATGGGCCTGGCTAGGGTTCTTGATGAGGAAGAAACTGAAGGAGACTGCACTGAGCTAATCATCGCTCAGATTATGAAAGAAATTGAACGTATCATCCAACGATATTCTTCCAAGGTAATTTTACTTTTCGTGTAGGTTCAATTTCGAATATTATTTTGTCTATAGTGTGAAATGTTAGTATATTTTTAACGTATAATAAAAAAAATTCTTAAAGTGGAAGAGAACATTAAGCAAAATCACGTAGCACTTCAACACAAATGAGTTATTAGAATGTTTATATAAGCATGCTCATAAATTAACGTTCAATGTTGTATGATATATGTTGAAAGCATTTATAACCCATCTGTCCCATCCAAATATGCACATTATCGAACTATGACCATGCATTTAATAGATAAATGAATAATAATATTATCGTGTATTTGAATAGATATATGAACAATAATATTATCGTATAAGACATTGTTAGATTCCAGGTAACATGTAGTTTCTAAATATTAACTTTTTTATGCACTGTTAATATACATAGTTGTATATATTTACAGTCAAACATATTCATTGGAGAGCATAAAAAAATTGTGTAAAATTAGATGAGACGAAGGGAGTATGTAATTAGGAAATTAATAAGAAACCCAATAAAAAAATTGTTAGCTGGGACATTTATAAGCATTCTAATAGTGGCACACTAATTTGTTGAAATGTCTTATATATTAGCGTCTCAATCATTTATGATACATGTTGAAAGCGCACCATAACATATTCAAGCGTGAGTGTCCTGATAGGGGACCTGTTCATAAGTTTATGGACAGGTCATTTATTTTTTGCCTTATACACTGTATTTTTAAAATTACATACAAAATTTAAATTTTTTGAAAATATTTTTTTATATCATATATTTTTATATTTTCACCTTCAAATATATATTATAACTTGTTTTAACTTATAAAATACAATATTTAAATTTTATAAAAAATTACAACATTTAAGTCAAATGCCCCTAAGAACTGTCAATAAGTTTATGGAAAGACTGCCTTTTCTGAGACTTTCCACATATTTAATTAGGACATTACAAGGAGAACGTATATAAAATTTGTTTGGACACTTATAAGCTATACAATATGGGTTACTAAGGCAATTATATACGAATAAGGACTTCTATTACTAGTGGAATGTATAAAAAAGATTGTCTCAACAGCTGTGCAGTGAACAGAAGAATATCCATTTGGGTTCATTAATTTGGTGTAGAGTTGAGTTTAATATGTTGAAATGTACTGAAAATTAAGCTTATTTGGTGTCAATTTATTATTTTGCTGAGTTGAGTTTATGGTATTAGAAATATTTGTCAAGGAAATAGAAACACTTCCATGGTAAGAAATGTTATAAATGATAGTTACCTTATAGAATTAGTTTTATTATAGAATTAATTATAGATGATAATTTTCATATAGACTTAGAATCTTGTTCATGTTAGAATTTAGTTTGTAGCCATATCTTGATAGAGGTTAGGCCCAAGAAGACCATTGGGCCGCAGGTATGGCAGTCCAGTTAGGGGAATATTTAATACCCTAACTTAATTATCGCATTCGTGAGTAATTAAAAGCGATAATTAAGGAGTACGTTATTTAGGACATGGGCAAGGTAGACATTTACTTATCATTCATTCTGTTTTAATCATATAAAATGCTTGCACTAACTTAAGCATCAGAGTGCTGATCCCTGGAACCCCAGGGACAGTGTGATTGCAGGTTAGTTCGAGAAGAACCCAAGCCCACGAACTGGTCGGTGGTTGAAGACGCATCAAGTGGCGCCGTCTGTGGGGAGTGAAGGAGTGAAAGATTGAGGTCCATAGGTACGAGGTGAAAGATATGGTAGTTAGAAGGAGTGAAAGATTGAGGTCCATAGGTACGAGGGCTGGATCTCCACCAAGGTTAACATCGGAGAATCCAGAAGGAGGAAACGATGCTCGCATCGAGGACATTGATATGGCTAATACTCAAACGACGGGAGCAGAGTTTCGAGTAGAACTTAGTACAAGCGTAGGCCACGAGGGGGGACAAACCTCGATGGCGGTTGGTGCAAACACCCCGATACCAATACAGTATGATGTGTTGGGGCCCTCGAGGACCCTGGAAGTAATGGGAGAGCAAAGACAGGGAAATATTGATTCCCTGCTCGAGAGGGTGGTCGATTCGAGGGATGGAAGGTTTACGGAGGTTTTGGGAGACTCGTATATGGAAGCCTATGGCCAACATGGGCAAGGAAATCAGAATGTGGAGGGAGAAACCCCAAGCCAAGAGGTGGAATTAGCAGCTCGAGTTCTGGCTACGGCCGGTTACCGAATCACCCCTCCTCCGAGGGATGATAGAGTCACGGTGGGGACAGAACCGCCCTCGCCTTTGGGATTAACTACAGGTTGGGCCTCTCAACCCCAACTCTCGATAGCCTATCCTTATCAGGGATATGTTGGAGAGCTGCTACAGGCTAGGCCCCAGCCTTTCATTCATGGTCATTCCCAAGGTCCTGTATATGCGCTACCTCCGCTAGCACCATCTGCTCCTACCTTCAACATGATCGGTCCAGGAGCGGCATATGGAATGATGACTTCTTATGGCACGCAATGATATGAGAGTATGGGAATCAGCCAGGGCTGTACAATCCTTATGTTCAATCGCTACCACCACCAGCACACTCGAACCTCGGACCGCACTGGATGAACCCAGGATACAATGGAACCCAACCTCTCTATATGCCACAGTTGGGTGGTCACGATAGGGGGTTGAACCTGCCAGTGGGTCAGCACGAACCCCCCTCGGACGCAAGTGAATCGTTAAGGAAGGAATTGGATAGGTTGATCGGCCTGTTGGGCTAGGCAGCGGGGTCTCCTTTCAGCTCGGTGATCAAAGGAGTTCGATGGCCGATAGAAGTGAAAACCCCCGAAAGGACTTCCAACATACAGTGGTGAAATTGACCCTCGAGAGTTTATTTAGACATTCCTGGGCTTGATGAGTTTGAGGGATTTTGATGAGAAATTGACATGCAAACTGGTAGGCAGCTACTTCTGGGGATAGACACATGAGTGGTTTAATAAGTTACCAAGGGGCTCGTTCGAATCGTATTGGGACTTTAGTGGAGCGTTGTTGAGCCGGTACGCGCAGAAGAAGAAGTTTACCAAAACTTTGTTAGAACTCTACCAGACAAAGCAAAAGCTAAGGGAAAGCATGGAAACCTTCTATCACCGATATGTGGATGAGAGTTTGGAGGTGATAGAAACGATGGAGAATGAGGTAATCCAGGGATACCTGTTGGGGATGCATGACCTGGAACTATACAAGAAGATGAGTACCAATACTCCTAAGACATTGCAAAAACTTTAGGAGGTCGTGGAGTAATATTCGAGAGTAGAGGAGGAAACTAGAAGAAAAAGAGATAGCCTTGCAGAGAAAGTAGGAAGAAATGTGGATCATAGAGGTAAGAGGCCTCTCGAACCCATAAGAACACCATTCGAGAGGTATAATCCGCTGCCCCCAACGCTCAGAGGAAGAACCCCTGCACAGATTTTAAGCATAAATGGGGGTTTGTTTCAGATGCCTCCACCCTTGCCGCAGAGTATGCAAAACTCGGTTACAGTCCGGAGATCAACAAATCAGTACTGTGATCATCATAGGGATTACGGCTATGACACAAACGATTGCATGCAGTTAAGGATGGAGATTGATAGGTGTGAGCAGGAAGGACAATTTTGAGGACAAGGACACAGGAACCAGGCTGGCCCACCGAGGCCTCAGATGAATCAACGACATCCTTACAGAAGAAACAATCAAAACAATGGAGGTAGAGGAGATAGAAGGCCTCGTGAACCAGTGGTTCGAGACAAGGGGCAGGAAGGAAGGCAGGATAGACCCCAAGAACAACAAGGGGAAAATCAGGGAAACCAAAATGGAGAAAACCAACCCATCCAAAGGGTAATTAACGTCATTAATGGCATGGAGGGAGAGATATCCTCGAATGTTGTTAAGGGGTGAGGCTCAAAGGGTCCCCACGAAAAAGCCCAGTCACAAGAGGTTTCTGCCGGATGAAACTGTCACTTTCTTGGAAGCGGATGTTGTGCCGGAGAAAATGCCCCATGAAAACCCTATGGTAATTTCAGCTATTATTGGAACATCATTAATCATAAGGGTGCTAGTTGACAATGGAAGCGGGGTAGAAGTGATGTTTGCTGAGTGTTTTGACCAGTTAGACATAGGGCGTGAGAACTTGAAAAAATTTGCTTCCCCTTTATTGGGATTCATGGGAAACCCCATATTTCCCATAGGAGAAATATATATTGCATGTTCGAATGGTGGATGGGGATAAGGGAGTGACTATCAATTGTAGTTTCGCTGTCGTGGATGCACGTTCCCCTTACAATGTGATCTTAGGAAGGCCATTGATGTGCCAGGCTTGGGCAGTCTGGTCACCTTACCACCTGATGATGAAGTTCCCAACTGAAAAGAGGGTGGCATCCATTCGAGAGGATTAGGCTGTGGCACAAAAATATAACCTAATGGCAGTGCGAGATGCGAGGAAACAAAGGGATGTAGCGGCAGTACACGTAGGAGCGGGACTAGCTGATACAATCTAAATGCCCATTCGGGACAAATGATCAGTAGCTGTTGGGAAATTGATTCCTGAAGATGTGAAAAGAGGATTGCAAGACTTTCTAGGAAGGTATGGAGATGTGTTCTCATGGGATACATCTGACTTGACGGGGGTCCATTTGAGTCTCGCATTGCATAAGCTAAACATCAACCCTTCGAGTAAGCCAGTGAAGCAGAAGAGAAGAGTGTTCGCTATCGAACGAGTTGAGACAATCAAAGAGGAGGTGGAAAATTATTTAAGGCAGATGTCATCGAGGAGGTATTCTATCCAGATTGGATTGCCAACCCAGTTATGGTTCCAAAGCATGATGGAGCATGAAGGATGTGTATATATTTTACGAACCTAAATAAATGCTGCCCCAATGACAATTACCCATTGCCACTAATTGATAAGTTGGTGGAAGCTATCACCGGATACCAAATTTTGGCATTCTTTGACGCACATAAGGGGTATCACCAAATTCTCATGGCAAAGAAGGATAGGGAAAAGACATCGTTCATTACAGATGTGGGCACGTACTACTATAAGAAGATGCCCTTTGGGTTGAAGGATGTTTGGGCTACTTATCAGAGGCTGGTTGATAGACTGTTCAAGGAATAGATAGGGAAAAAATATGGAGATAGATATGGATGACATGGTGGTCAAAAGCAAGAGTTATCAAGATTTTTTAAAAGACCTAGAGGAAACATTCGGTAAGCTTCGGGAAGCTAATTTGAAGTTGAACCCGTCTAAGTGTGTCATTGGTGTAGGAGCAGGGAAGTTCCTCGGACTCATAGTCTCGGGGAGGGGGATCGATGTAAACTTGGAAAAGGTTGAAGCTCTGAGGACAATGAAAACCCCACAATCGATAAAGGATGAGCAGAAGCTTACACGATCTTTGGCATCATTAAGCAGGTTCTTATCGAAGGGGGCAAAGAAGCACTTGCCTTTCTTTGATGTTCTTCAAAGGGCAAAGAAGTTCGAGTGGAATAGTAAGTGCGAAGAGGCATTCGAGTAGTTGAAAGAGAATTTGAGGACATTGCCTACTTTGATGAAACCAGACAAGGATGAGACATTGTACTTGTATATTTCTGCATCACCGCTAGCAATTAGTGTGGCTTTGGTTAAAGGAAAGGAAAAGGTTCAGCACCCGATCTACTTCGTTAGTTGTGCCTTGCAGGGATTGGAGACGAGGTATACGGTTCTCGAAAGGTTGATTCTAGCTCTCGTGCATGCAGCCCAAAGGTTGAGACCCTACTTCCAGGGACATAAGATAGTGGTGCTCACGAACAACCCAATTCGGTAGATCCTGCTAAAGCCAGAGATTTCCGGAAGAATGATGAAGATGTCTGGAGATTTCAGAGCTTTGGAGTTTACCATCGAGACCTTCAGTTTATCTGAACTCCAAGTTGACTTTTCTTTAAGTCTTTCCTTCTTTGCACTTGTTTCTCCTTCCTTCTCCTTGGAGCTAGATTCGACATCTTCCATAAGATGATTCCATTCTGTTTGAATTAGATACCAGGCAAGTTCATCAAGTGAGCTGATAAATACTCGCATGCGCGCCTTCCTATAGTTGTAATTTGTTCCTTCTAGCAGTGGAGACCGAGACACCAAAGCTCCTTCTTTGGTCGCCATGGTAAAACTGGATCAGCACTTTTCTTGACACAACTAAGGTAAGAATAAGTGACTCCGCCCTGATACCAATTGAAATTTGGTTTTACCTAATGATTACCGTGTTCCAACATAAACTTATTAACCAAGTACGTAATAAAGTTAACAGTCAAAGACACATGACTTGGTTACGCAGGTCGGTGAATGCTATCTACATCTGCAGGACCTAGCCCAGTTCAGAATAAATTCACTAATTAGAAAGATAGTACAAAGTACACCATACAAGATAATTATCTTTTCTAATTAACACGTGAATTCTACTAGCTCCCCTAGTTACCGATTCGCCTTGATCAGACTCCCTCTGACCTTGAAACTCGTCGACGTTGGATCTCCTTCACCCGAGGAATTAAGGCTTATGTTCTGAACTTTAAGATAAAAAAGTTTTGATCATGTTGGAACACAAGTGTATAGCTTTCTGCTACTTCTGAATGACGAAAACCTGAATGCATATTTTCTGAAAATAAATCCATAAGTAGCTTAGCCAGAATGTCCACACTTTATAGCAGGTTGCACGCCTTCAGTTCCTTGTACAACTAGAATCCTATCTCCACAATATATTCTGATAACAATCAAATCCCTTGGAGATAGGATTTACCTAATCTGATCCCTTGGAGATAGGAGTTAGAATATCTCGTCCTCATCCATCACATAGCCAAAACCCATATCAATTCCAACTCTACAAATCTAATTTAATCCCACAAATATGAGAATTGATATATTCTCCAAAACAAATCAAGTTGGACGAAATATGCTGTCTCTCAGATTGCATCTTCGATCATACCACAACTTACAAACTTCGATCATAATTACCATAATTTACCAAATCTGGACTTTACATGGTATTTCATTACTGGAGTTCTAATCATAATGAGCGAGTTCTGATGCTGAAACATGGAAACCAATCTTGGTTATGATACGTACATGCTTGTTACATTATACTGCTAGGGACTTATTTTGCATCTTTTTGTTTGTCTTATTTTGCATCTTTTTGTTTGTCAGTGTCTAAACATTTGTATTTCAGTTTCTTCTGCGTTTGCAGAAGAACTAGTACAAATGTTGTTCCAACGGGGATGAGGTTTGGTGACACTATTAAAGAAGTAATTATAACTTTAAAAGAAGATACTTTTAAAATCTAAATAAAAATGTATTAGAAAACTAATGTTTTGACCGGTCACTTGAGACATGTCATATTTTAATTAGTCTCCCATCCCACGTGCATACCAATTTTCTCTTGTTGTAACCGTAAATAAGATAGGTCACATTTTTGTACTAGTAACTTTTTATTTTTGTTTCTACTCATTTTTCTTCTAGTATTACTCCGTCCCAGCTGAATGTGCACACTTTTTGGTCAATTTTCTCAGGTCATATTTGACCAACGATAACTTTAGTTACGTATATTAACGGTGTGTTAAAATTTGATATTTAGAAAATACAGCATGCAGAGAATCCAACAATATCTCACATGATGATATTGGTATCTATATACTAGTTAAAATTTATGGTCAAATATGTCTTAAGAAAGTTGACCAAAAAGTGTGCAAATTCGGCTGGGACGGAGGGAGTATATATTCCTTCATTTTATGTAAACATCTTACTTCCATTTATAAGAGAGTCACCTTTCACGCCATCCGACGGTTAAATCAATTATTTAAAATTTTGTTTTTATAACTCTTAGTGTCATGCAGTTATCATTACTTGTATTTTAAATATTTTCAAATTGTAGGATTCTCATTTATAAAAAAAACTTTTTAAACATATTAGGAATCTCATTCTTTATAAAAGTGATTTTTACCTAATACTACAAAGAAAAATATTGGGAAAGACCATTTTCACATACGCTCATGGAAAGACGAGATTTAATTACAATAATAACAAGGTATTATAACATTAAAAATTTATTATACAATATAGAGTAGTTATAAGTTTATGACCCAATTAATGTAACTCGGAAACCTTATCTTCATTTCTTCTAATTTCCAGTTTAAATATTAATTTTTCCATGTTTTATATAAAGACCATCTTTCAAATGAAAATTGGACTCATATTACAATTTGTAGTGATCCAAATGAAATAGGTCTATTTATTTTTATTTAAAATTGCACAAATTAATAATATTTGTGGGATTTGTGTTTTTTAGATGTTATATTTTGTAGCCTTCTTTCCCTTTTTCTGGTAGGAAATGTTAAGTTTTCTTTTCCTATCCGGAAACGGAGAAGTTGATATACTGCAAGTGTTTCCCTTTCCTTTTCGGGAAAGGTTAAGATGGGAACCCTATATATAGTGTGTAATCTGGTATTGAATAATCATATGTTAGCATTGGCCAGTAAACATGGGGATATCAGTTGAAATATCCTTGCCTCCCATGGGAAAGCGAGTGCTTGGAGAAGATAGGTATGGAGGTGGAAGTATCCCCAAACGCCGGCGGATTTATTCGGCTCCAGATTGGCCCAGATGTTATATCCCCAAACAACCCGAACGGGATGAATTGGATAAGAACGAGGAGGAGCTCGAAGCTGACAATGATTCCGTGGAGAGTAAAGATGGGGATGATTACGATAGCGATGACGACCTCATCCCGATCGATCAATTGAAAAAGCCCAAAAAATGGGTACAAGTTGAAGCTGATCATAATAGCGAGAAAGAAGATGAGGAATCAAGCAAGGTTGAAAATGGTGCTGGTTGTCGGAGCAGAGTACTCTGGGTTCGATATCTTTATCACACAGAGTATACAACGTTGTCCTTTGATGCGCGGAATGGTGGAGGAGGACCGGGAACTAATCGCCCGCATATCAAAGCAGCGATGAACCTTAAGAGAGAGAACTTATGGATAAACTGCCAGCCCACAACAGGTCATGTTCCCGGTGTCGAAATCGGGGATCGGTTCCAGTTCAGGGCTGAACTTTCAGTGATAGGGCTGCATCATCAATTCTTCAATGGCATCAGCTACGCTAATATGGGTGACGCCTACTACGCTCTTAGCGTTGTCGACTACGAGAACAGAGGGAAATCTTCCAATGTTCTTCTTTACTCGGGCCAAGGCGATTCCTGTGAGGATCAAACACTACAAGGGGCGAATCTTGCTTTGAAGAATAGCATGGATGCCAAGCTTCCTGTTCGCGTCATTCGCAGGATAGATGCAAAAGAGAGAGCATACTTATACGATGGGCTGTACAATGTCACCAGGTTCTGGCCGGAGAGATCTCTTAACACGGGTAACATGGTGTATATGTTTGAAATGGTACGACTGGAAGGCCAACCGGACAGCGATTACTCGGACATCATCAGCGGACAAAGCAGGCCTATGGGTGTGGTATCAGAAGATCTGTCCCAAGGAAAGGAGAAGTTTCCGGTCAGGGTTGTGAATGATTTCAGTGATGAGGCACCACAACCTTTTACCTACATTACCGAGATGATGATTTCTTCCTCGCATTTACAAGAAACGCTGCCCATTTCATCCATCGGTTGTCATTGTGTTGGAGGATGCTCAGACTCGCATCCATGTGCTCTTGTGGAAATGAACGATGGGGAGATTCCATTCAGTGAAGAAGGTGCCATTCTGAGGGAAAAGAAACTCATCTACGAATGCGGTCCCAACTGTAAATGCCCTCCTTCTTGCCAGAACAGAGTCAGCCAACATGGTCCTAGGATTCCTTTGGAGGTGTTTAGGACAGAATCAATGGGATGGGGGCTGAGATCGAGACAGGAGATCCAATCGGGTAGTTTCGTATGCGAATACATTGGAGAGATCATCGATGATGCAGAGGCGGATCGAAGAAACAGCGAAGATTATCTGATGGATCTTGATGCTGGAGGCGGCTTCACAGTTGATGCAGAGAAGTATGGGAATGTGGGCAGGTTTATCAACCATGGCTGCTCGCCGAATCTGTATGCTCAGAACGTTCTTTATGATCACGGGGATGCCAAGAGGCCTCATGTCATGTTTTTCGCTACCAGGAGAATCCCACCTTTTCAAGAACTGAGCTACCTCTATGACTACGAAATAAATGGCTCTCGTGATGCCAATGGCAACATCAAAAAGAAGAAGTGTTGCTGTGGTTCTCGACGCTGCAGGGGGAGATTGTACTAGCGGAGTTCATCATGATCAGCAGAGTTTTAGTCTAGGGAAGTTTGTAATATTACCTGAAAGTGATGAACATTTTGTAGTGATCGGATTGTTTTTTGTGTGAAACAAGTGTATCAGGAATACTTTGAATTGCTTCTTCGTATTTCAAAAGAGTTACCTCTTTGTTCACAGTAGGTTGATGAATTTCTTTTAGAAAATCATTATTTCCTAACCGGCAAACTCTCATCCCAATTCAAAGGCCTCAAATGAGGCAGTTCATTCACAAAATCAAACAATGCATGCTTGTCATATTCATGTAGACTGGAAATGCAGTAAAACAGCAAGAGATTGGCCAGGAGAAAAATCAATACTACTATAACATGCAACCTTTGTTTCTCCATTTCACAGTTTCTTCACAGAATTGGTGAAACGATTCACTGCTCTTAACTTCACACTACTATTCTTAAGCTCAGAAAATTGAAAATGGAAAAAACACAAACTATAAGGAAAAGAAATCATTTACATGTAGAAAATGTTATAAATGGTAGTTACCTTATATAAGTAGTTTCCTTATAGGATTATACTTCTATTCATGTTAGACTTTAGTTTGTAACCTATATATTGTAATTCTCATTATTGATGAGATGTTTCCTTAATGTGATATCAATACACCAAAGTCCTTTATATTTTACATGGTATCAGCCTAACCCGGCCCTATCTCCCTTTTTCGAAACCCAAAATCTTATCACTCCTAGCACCGCCGTTGCTCCGCTGTTGCTCCGCTTTGTTATCCATGCGCGCCATTGTGTGTTTAGTTGTTGTCGTCACGTTGTTGCAGTTGTCATTCACGTGCCGCCGCTGCCTACAAGGATTTCTACAAAGACTACTCTACTGCTGCTACAATTACTATTGTTGTTGTTTCGGATAGGCTCTACAATGTTTGGCCATAGGGGGTATGATTATTACAATCAAAGACATGTGTCTTTTAGATATCCTGCGTGCTCTGGAGGTGGGCCCTATTCGGAGCACGTCATGACACCCCCAATGTATATGTTTCCATGTGAAGATCCACGACGGAACCAGAATAGGGACCCCTCAGCTGGACAGACTGGAGATACGCTTGGAAGAGAGCTTGACAAGTTAATAGGGCCAATGGGACAGTCTGCTAGGTCTCCTTTTGATATGACAGTAACCATGTATTGATTGTCAACTGACACAAAGCCCCCGAAAGGGCTTCTGACTTATGGGGGAGACTCAAATCCTCATGAGTTAATCAGGCCTTTCTAAGCCTGATGAATTCTTGGGATTTCGATGAGAAGATAATGTGTAAGCTCGTAGGTAGCTATCTTCGAGGAAAGGCGTAGGAGTGGTTTAATAAGGTACCGAGGGGGTCCCTACGATCATACCGAGATTTTATTCGAGCGTTTCTAAGCTAATATTGCTAAAAGAAAAGGTTTACTAAAACACTGACGGAGCTGTATCAGACAAAATAGAAGCCTGGGAAGTCCACAACAACATTTTACCACAAATATGTTGATGAGAGCCTAGGGATGGTCGAAGGAACAGAATACAAAGCAATACAGGGATATTTGTTGGGGATGGAAGATTTGGAGCTATATAGGAAATTAACGGCCGAAACTCCAAAAACTCTTCAGCAGCTTCAAGAAGTGATAGAACAGCACTTGAAAGTTGAGGAAGCGGCCAGAAAAAGAGAGAAGACATGATGGCCATGCAAGTGAAACCTGGGGATAAAGGTAAGAGGCTGAAGGAGCCATCGAGAGGAAGTTTGACAAATATACGCACATGCGATGTTCTCTAGCGGATATTTGGAGTATTCATCGAGGGGTCTTTCGAGCACCTTCGCCACTCAATAGGTTAGAGAAGGCTGTGGCAGCAAGGAGAGCTACAAATAGATTCTATGAACATAATGGGGATTTTGGTCACCATACAAATAATTATGGCCATCTTAGGATGGAGATCGAAAGGTGTGAAAGGGAAGGGCTCTTTCGAGGCCCAAACCTTCGTCCACCATTCTGAGACAATTCAGTGAGGCAGGGGAATGATCGAGGAGGTCAGTGACCTTTCATGAAGAACTTTCCTCCTACTCCCAGGGTTGATCGCACCCTTCAAGCTGGGAGGCAAGAGCATCAAAAAGAGCCATGCCGGCAAGGAGAGCTACAAATAGATTCTGTGAACATCATGGAGATTTTGGTCACTATACGAATGATTGTGGCCATCTTAGGATGGAGATTGAAAGGTGTGAAAGGGAAGGGATCCTTCGAGGCCTAAACCTTCATCCACCATTCTAAGACAATCCGGTGAGGCATGGGAATGATCGAGGAGGTCGGCGACATTTCAGGAAGAACTTCCATCCTACTCCCAGGGTTGACCGCACCCCTCAAGTTAGGAGGCATAAGCATCGACAAGAGCCATACAAAAACCAGCCTGCGGGGAATCCTTACTAGAATGAGAAGAATCCAGTTGTTCGTAGGGTGGTAAATGTCATTAATGGAGTGACTGGTGAAGAATCCTCGAACACTGTGATGAAAGCTGATTCAAGGTGTGTTCTTGCAGGTGAGCCATGCCATAAAAGATTTTGACCAAACGAAACGATAACATTCTCGGAAGAAGATGTTGTTTCTAATCAAACCCCCCATGCAGGTCCAATGGTGATTTCAGCAGTGATTGGGGCTTTGTTGGTTAAAAGGGTCTTTGTCGATGATGGAAGTGGGGTCAAAACTTATTCGCTAGCTGTTTTGATCAGCTAGATATTGGTCGAGGTAGGCTAAAGAAATCGCTAAGCCCTTTGTCAGGATTTACAGGGAAGACGATAACCCTAATTAGCAAAGTCACTCTGTCGGTTAGAGTGGCAGATAGAGATAAGGGGTAACAATATATTGTAATTTTGCGGTCGTTCATGCTTACTCCCCCTACAATGTGATCCTCGGGAGACTATGGATGTGTCAGTCTCAAGCAGTATAGTCTCCATACCATCTGATGATGAAGTTCCTAATGAATTAGGGGGTAGCATGCATTCGAGGCGATCTGGTGGTGGAAAAAAACTGCAACTTGGCGGTTGTGAAAGGGGAAAAGAAAGGGGATGTAGCATCAATTCATGGAAGTACTGGGCCAGCTGATACAGAACAGATCCCAACTCAAGTTTGGGTGTTATTGATGTTGGCAAGATGATGCCAAAAGTGATAAGAAACAGGTTGCAGATCTTGCTCAATGAGTATGCGGATGTATTTTCGTGGGACACGGCGGACTTAATGGGGGTACTTGTGGAACTGGCAGTCCATATATTGAATAGGCAAATAAAAAATTTCACTTCGAATTTCGGCCCTTTGATAAATCCCATCTAGCAGAAGAGAATAATGTTCACCCCAAGGAGAGCCGAGGAAATCAAGATGGAAGTAGATAAACTCCTCAAGGAAGATGTCATCAAAGAAGTGTTTTACCCAGAGTGGCTCGCTAATCCAGCGATGGTCCCAAAGAATAATGGTGCATGGCGCATGTGTATCGACTTTAGTGATTTTAACAAGTGTTTCCTGAGAGATAGCTACCCCCTCCATTTGATCAACAGGCTCGTGAAAGCAATAGCTGGATACCATGTTTTAGCCTTTTTATGCACATAAGAGGTACCATCGGATATTGATGGCAGAGGAAGACAAGACAAAGACTTCATTCATAACGGAGGTTGGAACTTTTTGTTATCGAAAGATGTCGTTTAGCTTGAAGAACGTTGGAGCAACCTACCAAAGGTTAGTGGATAAACTGTTCAAAAACCAAATAGGCAAGAACCTTGAGGTGTATGTAGATGATATGGTGGTAAAGAGCAGGGACTATGATCAATTCTTGGAAGACTTGAGGGAAATATTTTTGGATTTACGAAGGGCAAATTTGAAGCGAAATCTTTCAAAATATGTTATTGGAGTGGGGGCTGGAAATTTTTTGGGTTTCATGGTATCAGAAAAAGGCATCGAGGTGAACCCTAAGAAGGTGGAGTCTTTGATGAACATGAAGAGCCCAAAGACTGTAAAAGAGGTCTAAAGGCTAAGTGGGTGCCTTGCTGCTTTGAGTATTTTTTATCGGAGCGGGCTGAGAAACACCTAGCCTTCTTCGATGTCTTACGAGGGGCCAAAAGGTTCAAATGGAAGGAGGACTGCGAGAGAGCATTTATATATTTGAAGGAACATCTTTGGGCTTTACCAACACCGATGAAGCCTGATCAGGGAGGAGTGACATACTTTTCCATTTCTGCTTCAGCTCTGGCAGTTAGCACTATCTTGATAAAGGAAAAGGAAAAGCAACATCATCATATATACTTTGTGAGTCAGGCATTGCAAGGTCCGGAGACGCGGTATACTTCCCTCGAAAGATTGATTTTAGCATTGGTCCATGTTGCTTGAAGGTTGCGCCATTATTACCATGGTTACACTATAGTGGTTCTAACAAGCTTTCCCATCAGACAGGTGCTTATTAAGCCTGAAGCTTTAAGAAGGATGATGAAATGGGTCATGGAGTTAGGTGAACACGACATCCAATTCCAACCTAGGATTGCGATCAAAGGCCAAGATCTAGCTGATTTTATTGTGAAGACGACAAAAGTGATCAAAATAGGTGAAGGCATTAAGATTGGGTGAGCCGTGGAAGCTATTCATTGATGGATCTTCACATTCAGGAGGTAGTGGAGCCGGGGTGCTTCTCACAAGTCCTGATGGCACCGACTATCCATGCGCCCTGCACTTTAAATTTTGGGCTATGAACACTGAAGCTGAATATGAAGCCTTGATCACCAGGCTTCGTTTGGCCAAGGATATGAAAGTTGAAAACGTGGATGTATTCAGTGACTCACAGATTGTGGTTCAACAGGTCAAAGAGGAGTATGAAGCTAGAGAGCCTAGCTTGCATTGGTACTTGGAATTGATTAAGCCTATGCTGGAGTGCTTTCGGTCGTGAACTCTGACACAGATACCTCGAGAAAAAAAACCAAAAAGTGGATGCCTTCAGCAAGTTAGCCTCTTCTGACTGGGGGGGGGGGTTACCATAAAAGCAAATTCCATTCGTAGAACTGTATCATCGGAGTATCGAAAAGCTAGGTGTGATGGTGATCGACAAAGAAGAAACTTGGATGACTCTCATTATCAAGTACCTACAAGAGGGGATTCTCCCCGACGAATCCGCCCAGGCTAGAAAGATTTGGCTCGTAGCACTAAGGTATGTAATACAGGATGGGCACTTATATCGTAGAGGTTATTTGCAAACCTTGCTTCGATGTGTTACACTAGGTGACGCAGATTACTTGATCAGGGAAATTCATGAAGGAATATGTGGCAATTATTAGGGAGCTCGTTCTATAGCTGGAAGGATGATCCTGGAAGGGTACTATTGGCCGACTATGTTCGAAGATGCTAATCAATACATTTAAGCTTGCTACCAATGCTAGAGGTATGTGCTAATGATCCAATTACGCCAGGTAGAATTGATCAGTATACACAGTACTTTGCCCTTCAACAAGTGGGGAATTAACTTCGTTAGACCATTTCCGGAAGCACCAGGCAGGCTTAAGTACTTGCTAGTGTCTGTGGATTATTTTACCAAGTGGGTTGAAGTCGAGCCCCTAGCAAATATAAAAGGGAAGTCAGTTGTCTCGTTTTGTTGGAGGAATATCATTTGCTGATTTGAAATTCCAAGGGTCGTGGTATCTAACAATGGCATGCAGTTCGCTGATGATCCTTTCAAAAGCTGGTGTGAGGAGTTCAAGATTCAGTTGTGGTTAACAGCAGTCTACAACTTGCAGGCAAACTATCAAGTTGAGGTTACTAACTGAACCCTCATGAATGGGATCAAGAATTAGCTCGAAGGAGCGGCAGGCAATTGGGTGATCAAACTTTCGAGTGTATTGTGGTCATATTGGACAACACCGTCTTCAGCCACCGGTGAGACACCATATAGCTTGACTTATGGCACTGAAGCATTGATTATAGGGGAAATTTTTTTTGCCAATCCCAGGGGTGATGATGAGTAATAGAGTGGATAACAATGGTAATTGATGTCTTGACTTGGACTTAGAAGAGGAAAGTCAAACATTGGGAAGCATTCATGAAGCCAAGGTGAAGGAACGGGTCAAACGGTACCATGATGGAAGAGTTAAGAAGGTGCAATTCTAAGCTGGAGACCTGGTCATTAAGAGTAATGAGAAAAGTAAGTGGCAACCAGAGAGAAAGCTAGCTCCCAATTGGGAAGGGCCATACATTGTGTTAGAAGCACAATCGGGAGGAAGTTACGTCGTGGAAGGGATGGATGGAGCATGGGTACCTAGAAGATGGAACATCTCCAACCTTCGTCATACCACCAATTTTGATATGTAGCATGCCTTTGTGGCACGAACAGCCGCCTAATTTTGTATGGTTGACATGGGTTTGTTAAATGAAATCACCTTAGTCCTCACACATTCTATAGGCAATTATGCCAAGTTCAATAATATTCTTATATTGATAAGACCAAGTAAGAATTCACTTGTGACCATAAAGCTAAGTTCGATAATATTCTTGTGTCGATAAGACCAAGTCTGAATTCACTTGTACCCATAAAGCAAAGTTCGATAATATTCTTGGGTTGATAAGACCAAGTCTGAGTTCACTTGTTCCCATAAAGCCAAGTTCGATAATATCCTTGCATTGATAAGACCAAGTCTGAATTCACTTGTGCCCATAAAGCCAAGTTCGATAATATTCTTGCAACGATAAGACCAAATCTGAATTCGCTTGTACCTATAAAGCCAAGTTCGATAATATTCTTGCATCGATAAGATTAAGTCTGAATTTGCTTGCGCCTATAAAGCTAAGTACGATTATATTCTTGCATTGATAAGACCAAGTCTGAATTCGCTTGCACCCATAAGCCAAGTTTGATAATATCCTTGTGTTGATAAGACCAAGTCGAAAAAGTTCACTTGAGCTGATAAAGCCTAGTTCGACTAAAAAACTTGTGTCGATAAGATCAAGTTCATTAAAATTGTGCCCATAAACCCAAGTTCGAAAATAAGACAAATTTAATAGAGTTGCATTGATAAGACAATGACAGTTTGCATTGGTAAAGACCAATTCGATCATTTGCGTCGAGAACCATGCCCGAATAATTCAATTGTTCATGACAGTGCTCAAACTGAATATCACGAATAAAGTAAAGCTAAGATTCAATAGTTTACTCACTGGAAGTTACATTGGAATAGCAACACATTATTCACTTGTACAAATCAAATACTACATAAGAGCAACATAGGTAAACGCTTAATCAGACCACTGATTTTTTTGGCTTTTATGCATGTAGCCATTTTGAATAAATGGTCGGCTTCACCTTCAGTGGCCTCAGGAGCCCGGGTGGTACGCCTTCAATGCGGAACTAAATCCTTATAATGCAAAGCCTACCCATCGTTATAACCCTGAACCGGAGAACCACCTTCGATCGCACCATAGTTAACCGCGGGAGCAGGGGGAGCGTTAAGTTTCTTGGATCGAGTACTAACGCCCACGCTCATTTCCTTAGTTGTGTTTCTCTTAGCATGAGGGCGAGCTTTAACAGTGGTTAGTGGTAATGTGTAAACCAGTATAGGCCCAAGTGCCTAATACAGCCAACCGCTGGTCCATAGCATTGCCCTTTGGGTAATGACTTTTGGGCCGGCCCAAGGTGGGAGTACTTGATCCACAAGCAAACAAAACAATTGCTCTATTTGCCTACCTATATAAAGGCTAAAGATAACCCTACACACTCAACTATTCATTCCTAGTTACACTCTTGTAATTTTGTTTGCTTACTTGGCCGTCGCAGCCTCTTCCTCCCGAAAATCCCTGGGGACTTTGACTTGCATATTCTGGCATACCGACAGTAGTGCAATAGCGGCGGTAAATTGGGGTGCATCAAGTTGGCAAGCCCAGTGGGACCGTTAGTCAGATATGTATTTTTCTTTGTTATTTATGTCCATGTCTACGGAAAGCACCTTACGTAGGAGTGAGCGGCTAAAGGGCAAGGCTTTAGGCACAAGCAAAGAAGTACAATCCCCTTACCGGACAAGGAGAGAGCGTAGGTCCAATATGCAATCGGACCCCCACCCATTTTAGCTCCGGTAATAAGCCTCCAGAAGTTGGCTAAGTCTAGATCCCAGAAATAAGGGGTCCGGAAGCTTCTCGAATAGAAGTTCAGGTACCTGTAAGAACCATAGAGATCAGTGTTGAGCCTTGGGTAGAAAGCATCGAAGCCCCTACGTCACAAAGTCAGGCATGCTGACCAAGGGAGGACGAGTTGCAATTCACAGAGGCTACACCGGATTCTCAAACAGAAGCTACGATAGGGGCTGCTCGAGCTATGAGGGGAATAAACAACTCGTTCCCCCCATTGCAGGAGGACATGGTGTTATGGGCTTAAGCCCTCAGATCTTCTGGCTATCAAGTGGAGCATCCAATGCTCTACCAAAGGATGATCCAGCAGTAGGTGGGGCCCCCACCTTCAATGTCCTTGGTGGTGCAGCTGAGGTTCCAGATGCAGACCCTCCAAGAGTATCTTATCAAGCGGATGTTCGAGGCCAAAAACAGCCCTAACCAATGTTCCCGAGGATTGCTAAATGCTGGTATACTCCGCGCCTATCTCGATGCCTCCAATTTTGAGCCAAACAATTCCTTATTTGACGGCTGGGCCGATAGGGTTCTTTCCAGGCTTAGAGAGTCGGGTGTACTCGGGGCCTCGACTGGAGGTCCCCTCTTACGATCCTTACCGCCATGAGTTGTACTTCAATTCGACGGTAGGTGATCACGGTCTGGGTACATGTCTTCAAACCAGATTCCCATTTTCAATGCCCCATTCTGGTCGGGTCAAAATGGAGATTCACGGATGGGGGGATCGAGCGACGCCTTGACGAGAGAGCTCGATAGGCTGATTGGGCCTTCAGTCTAAGTTGCAACCTTCCCATTTAGTCCCACGATAGTGGCCACCCAATAGCCAGCAATGTGAAACCACCTGAATGGCTTCCACATGTACATTGTAGATTCGGACCCCCGGGAGTTCAAACAAACTTTCCTCAGTCTGATGAATTCGAGGAACTTCAACGAACAGTTGACATGCAAGCCGGTTTGAAGCTACCTTTGAGGAAAGGTGCAAGAATAGTTTAAAAAGCTAGGTAGTGGGTCGTTACATTCGTATAGAGATTTTGGAAGGGCCCTTTTGGGACAGTTCTTCCAAAAGAAATGGTTTACAAAAATCGTAATAGAGCTCTACCAGAATAAGCAAAGGCTGGGAGAATCGATGGAGGAGTTCTATCCTCGATATGTAGACGGGAGTCTCAGTGTGATTAATCAAATTGAGGATGGGGTGATCCTTGGTTACATGAATGGGATGTCCAACCTCGACTTGTACAAGAAGATAGTTACAAAAGAAACTAGAACTCTGCAACAGTTACAAGAGATCGTGGAACAGTATTTGAAGATCGAAGAAGCCATAAAGAGGAATCGGGAAGGGGGCAATGGGATGAAAAAGGTCCTAAAGCCTCCAAATCAAAGTCGCGGTGGCCCGACCCTCCAAAAAAAAGGTTTCGAGGGCTATGTTCCCTTAACCAAGTCCTTGATAAAAATACACTTCATCGATAAGGGCATATTTCAAAATCCCCCTCTGAGTAGAGACTACCCCGGAAGGAGATATTCGCCTAAATTTTGTGACCATCATTAAGAGTGATGCCATGATACGAATAAATGTACTCACTTGAAGCAGGAATTTGAAAGATGAGCAAGAGAGGGTTTTCTCCCAAACTACATTGAAAGACCGAGAGAAGAAGCCTCCTCAAGCAGGAAAGCAAAGAATCATTGAAAAGGAAAGAAAAGATCCAATCAAAGCGGTAGAGAGCAGCAGCAAATGATGGAGAGCAAGTTGGAAACTAGGCAGGCATCCGGCCTGATGCCGAGGCTCGGCCGAACAGAAATCGAAGGGAAGGGGAGAATCGGGTAATCAACTTCATCCATGGAATTGTAGGTGACCAAAATTTGAACACCATTATCAAAGTGCAATCCCAGTACATGCCCCCCAGAGAACCCTGCCAAAAGCGGTTTCAACCGGAAGAAGAAATCACCTTCTCAGAAGCTGACCCGGTGCCAAGTCAAACTTCCCATACGAACCCAATGGTGATCCATGCAGCCATTGGAGATTTTTATGTCAAAAGGGTGTTCTTGGATGATGGAAGTGGTGTGGAAGTAATGTTTTCCAACTTCTTCGATCAACTAGGACTTGGACGCGAAAGTTTGAGGAGAACAACCTCTCCCTTGTCTAGCTTCACAGGGAAGATGGTGCTACCCCTAGGGGTCGTGACCCTCCCGGTTAAAGTAACCAATGGAGACAAGGAGTTCATAATCAATTGTAGCTTCATAGTGATTGATGATGTATCCCCCTAAAATGAGATACTCTTATGGCCCTGGATGTGCCAAGCATGAGCCATATGGTCCCCCTATCACTTGACAGTGAAATTTCCCACCAAGATGGGGATAGCATTCACAAGGGGAGACTAGCCGGCGGCATGGAGCTATTTGGATATAGCTTTTAAAGAGGCTAAAAAGGAGAACAGGGTGGCTTCGGTCAGCAAAGAAATCAAGCCCACGGACACGGAGCTAATGATCGTCCAAGATAAAGGAACGGTACCCGTGGGAAAAATGATACCACCTGCAATGAGAAAGAAGCTGAAGAACCTCTTGGATGATTATGTTGACGTGTTTTCAAGGGACACTTCCAACCTCACAAGGTTATCTAAGAAAATAATGGTCCACGGACTGAATGTAGACCCCTCCCAAAAGTGAATCAAGCATAAACGAAGATCATTGGCCCTCAAAAGGGTTCCTTAAAGGAAGAAGTTCAAAAACTTCTCTGAGCCGAAGTTATCAAAGAGGTATTTTATCCCGAATGGATAGCAAACCCGGTGATGGTCTGTAAGCACGACGGGGCTTGGAAAATGTGCATAGACTTCACAGATCTCAATAAATGTTTCTTGGGCGCCCTTGGGTTCACGGAGAAGGGTGAATTCCACATTCCTAAATATAGGATTCGAATGACCTCGAGTTTTAACACAGATTAGAAGTCCAAAAGTCGAATCCCCTATTCCTAAATGCATAGATTCAAACTCCTCAGATTCTATCACAGATTAGAAGGCCGGAGTTTGAATCCCTTATACTTGAATACAGGGATTCGAATGCCCTTGGTTTCTAGCTCAGACTAGAAAGTCAGAGGACGAATCCCTTATTCCTAAACCTTGGGATTCGAACGCTCCCAAACTCTAGTGCATATTAGAAGAATGAGTTCCAAATCCCCTATCCTTAAAACACCGGGGCTTGAAACACCTCGAATTCTAACAAAGATTAGAAAGCTGAGAGTCGAACCCCCTAGTTCTGCCTATTGGGTATCTAAGGTCCTCGGCCTCTAACACAGATTGGAAGGTCAAGGGTTGAACCCCCCACTCACAGCTCTCTGAGGCCCAAAGGCTCCCAAGGAAATAAATGAGATGGGATCCAGGCCCTTGGGCTCTAACACAAACTAGAAAGTTGAGGGTTGGACCCCCGACAAATTGATCCGCTTGAATCATATGTTTGAAGCTAACCTAGAACGGATCCATAACATATCACAGGGGTACAAAATTTGTACCCCTAGAGCATCAAGGATCTCGGAGGGTAAACCCTCGCTCAACCACTAATTCAAAGTAGCTCTGTCAGAAAGGCGCAACGAAAAATTCACGGATGCGAGCACGAATTTGAACCCATGATCTTGGGATAAATTTGAAGGCTGGCCCTCAACTTTCCAGGGGATTATTGATAATGTGTAAATCTGTATGGGCCCAAGTGCCTAATACGGCCGCCTGTTGGTCCAAAGCATTGCTCTTTTTGCAATGACTTTTGGGCCGGCCCAAGGTGGGAGTACTTGCTCCCTAAGAAAACAAAACAGTTGCCCTACTTGACCACCTATATAAAGGTTAAAGTTAACCCTACACACTCAAATATTCATTCCTAATTACTCTCTTGTAATTCTGTTTGCTTACTTGGCCATTGGGGCCTCTTCCCCCCCAGACACCTCCGGAGGCTTTGTCTTGTAGATTCTGACATACGGAAGGCAGCACAGTGGCGGTGGTAAATTGGGGAGCATCAGTTAGGCCATGTGGTAGTGATTTCTTGGCATGAGTACTGACAGTAATGCCAAAAGGATTCTTGGTCTGAACACTGCTACATCCCTTCTTGGAAAACCCCGTTGAACATTTATTCTGAGCTACTTGATGGTTATTAGTGGCTAAAGGAAGGACATGGACAAGCTAGTCGTGAACAACGTCAAATATCGTGATATGATTAGGATCTCTGTCTAAGCCCTGGTTCGTCATGGATTTATTGATTTTGTAGAGAAATTTAGGAATGTAATCGATAAGACTAAAATTAAGAATTTCATGTGATAAACCATACACTTGAAAACTGTCAAAGAAGGCAAAAGGGTAGAGGTATGCTCAGTCACTTGATCTTGAAGTTGGGAATTCTGAGTCGCCAAATCCCTTCATAGTTGAACATTATCCTCGATAGTCTTTCTAAGTTGGGATATTTCGGCTTCGAGGCTAGAGTTGTGTTTAACCATTTCGTTGAACTGAGCCTTGTATTTTGTAGCTTCTTTCTGATGATGTTTGACATCTTTCCCTTTACTTAAGGCGTGATACAGCCTAGCATCGGTGAGGCAATGAGCCAGAGTGGGGTACTCATTCATCATCTCATGAAGAACCTCCTGGTGTAGCATCTCGTTGAGTTTCCAAGCTTCGTCAACAACAACAAGAGCTACAGCGGTACGACTAGGGTGTGGATCCTTTCTCACCTCTTTGAGAAGCTTTTGGATCGATGGGCGGCTACTATCACTCCAAAACAGTAACTCCTTATTTGCAACAGATAGGTATTGGGTAAGGTGGTTGGATTCGTTGCAAGCTTTCGATAATTCAGCTTAGACCCTGGCTAACTCCTGTTTAGTTATCTCCATCTCATTTCTCTAGGGCTGACACTAAGGACAAAGATAAAAATAGTTAAAATTCCAAATCAAATTCGTTCATTCTCGCTTAGAAGAGTATAATCGAAGGTAAAAGAGTTCATACATCAGGACCTACACTATGAAGATTCTCAGCAGTGATAGCATCATTAGTCTTCTCTTGCGTGATCGAATATGGGCCATATTTACTCTTTGAAGAGCCGGTGGGTTGTGGGATCTTACTCGATAGAGGCTACCCAGGGTCTTTGGGGTTGATCTCTTGTAGCTCCTTAGCAGTGAAAAAATTCTTCGACTCCTTAATAATTCGAGTAGCTTGAAATGGACCCTCTGCATTGGCCGCATTCCATCGAGACTTAACCTGTTCTCCAGCCTTATCATCAATGAACTTTTGGAGCACTTCGATATGTTTGAGAGGAAGTAGACGAATCAGGTGCTCAGCTAGTTCGTTGTGGCCCATCTGCTTAGAAGACTTCAGAAGCCCCATGAAACGTTTGTAGAGTTCGGTAGAACCCATCATTTTATTGGAAAAACATGACAGCAAAGCATGCTGGCCCTCCGGCTGGAACTTCTTCAACATCTTCTTCTCTTTTCCCCTTATTTTTTTCCTCTCTGTCTCAAGTTTCTCATCCAAACTTTTGGATTTTGACTGGAGTGCCACACCCCTCTCCTCAAGCTTAGAACGCTCCTCTTCAAGCTTAAAGCACTCTTCCTCAAGATTGGAGCACTCCTCCTATCGAATAGCTTCGGCAACTGCCTCGAGCGGGCTCCTGATTAGAGAGAGCACGCGGGAAGAAAAACTTCCTGAGGAACACATGCTAGGCTCAATGGCTGCAAGGACCCGTACCCCAAAAATCAGCAGTCAAATAAGCAACTAGAATCTCATTGAGTAATTGAACAAATGAAACAGAAACTTACAGAGGGATCCTCGTTGGCTTCTCCTAAGAACCCGAAAGACTTGGATAAGTTGAGATCGTCGCCTGAGGGTGACACCCCCCCCCCCAATGGGAAAAGTCATCATATTTCTGCTTCTTAACCCTCTCATCCGAAGCTTTCGATTGATCCTCCACTTCTATCACAGGAGTCTCGGTAGTTCTCGTCGAAAGGTCAGCGGTTGACTTGGAAATTTCGATGAAATTCTCCTGGAGGTCGTTGAGGATGTCCATTTCTTCCACTGCATTAAGAAATGGATTAGATATCTCGACGATGAAATCAAGAAGAAATAAAATTCTTAAGATAGGTTCTGGCCCCAAAAGCCTTCTGAGGCACCCAAGGCAGTTATTTCCCTAACTCCCTCGGAATCATCCTGTGAACGAGAGGACACTTATATAAATCTTTTCCTTTTCTTATTGCCTTCAGGTTGAACAGTGAGTATACGTCCTGGGGTTCGTTGATCCTTTGAGGCGTAAATTTCTTCATATAACCACTGTGGCCAGGCGAAGAACTTTGCTTCCTTGACCTCGGCACGATAGATTTTGACATCCAAAGCCTCAGGACCCCTGAGGAGTGCAACATCTTTGAGCATATGGTCAGGAACCGGATACCTCCTCGTTTCCTAACCTCTATTTTCACCTTATAATCCATCGAGTAGTCTGATGTGCCTAGGAGAAGTTGAAGGTAAATGCCTTTTGTTGCCAGCCCTTATTATTTGAAGAGAGGATAATGAACTGTGCATCGGGGATCTTATTGGACAAGGTAAAAGTTCCTTGAACGTCCCGGTTAGAGCGCAAGGTATATAAAACTCAAAATAGCTCATAACGAGGAACGACCCCAACATTCTTGCATCGAACTAAGAATGCCATTATTATAAAGATCACATTCGGATGGAGTTGGCCAAAGTAAACGTCGAACTCCTCCATCAGATCGGTCAGGAGAGAGGGGAATGGAAAGAAAATACATGACCGAATGTGACGGTTGTAAGTAATTGATCTCCCTACAGGTAGAGTCGAAGGGGACTCATCTTCTTCTATTACCCTAAGTCTGGCATCTAAGGGAAATTTCTAGTAGTGAGGGATCTCGTCGTTGATCTTCTCTAGTCTGTTAGGAGGTGTATACTTTGAATCCAAACTTTTCTCGCTCGATGGATCAGTCGTAGAACGAGGTTTGTGGATAACGAAGTTTCTCCACGAAGGGGCATAGAAAATAACCTTTTTATGCCTCACTGGCCCCAAGAGGCACCCCTTCAAAACTAGTATTCGACTGATCAATCGGACTACCACTCACATCCCTAGTTAGGAGTATTCTCACCTCAAGGTCGCCACTCGCTACAGGACAGCTGGATTCCATTAAACCCTCTTCCGGATAAGTTGTCAACGAGTCGTTTAAGTCTGTCAGAATCTTACCGCACTCAGAAACACTATTCAGAGGAAGAGAGAGGGATTTGGGAAGGGATTGAGGAGAAGAAACATTCGCAAATAGTGAATCAAGATTGAAAGGTGAAGAAGCCATGGAATAAGGGACTTAATCGCAAAAAGAAGAATGAGGGCTAAGGGCTGGAAAGAGTTTGAGACTGAGAATAGATCTTTTCAGAATATGAATTTACCTGCAAGAAAGAAAAGAGTTAAATGGGGAAAGTGACGATTTAAAGGTGAATAAAAATGGAAGAGGAACGACGACGAGTAATAATTACATAGAAAGGCAAGAGTCCTGACAAAGCGTGGTAAATTGTAAAAAGATACGTCCCCACACGCCCGAATTTCCCGTTCCTCTTATTCATGCACAACTTATGGAATTCAAAAGGGGCATAAGGAGACGAAAAAATTATCCAAAGAAAACTAAGTATTCAACTGCTATCGAAACGTTGTAACCATCATCAAAGTCAAACCCATCAAAGACAAGTCAAGGTTCAATCGGACCGTTCGAAGGCACGACGCTTCGATAACAGGAAATCACTTGATTTTTCTATGGGGTCTTGATGATGAGCTAAGACCAAGACCTCGGTGGGCTTCCAGCTAAATGCCTAGAAAGGCCTAAAGGCAGCCCATTGCCTTATTAGGCCTCGTAGCAAGGATAAAAGGAAGCTTAATAATTAAGCAACCACAATTAGAGTGGAGAGGATATAAATAGGAAGGAATGTCACAATATTTAGATTATGTACTATTCATCAATCGGCCGGCAACATATAGGAAAATTCTAATAAAGGCGATTATACTAGTAATTTGAAGGCACTCTAGAACCGCCCTTAAAATACCAACCAGGTGGAAACCAATCGATCGAAAACTGCTTCTTACCTTCTAAAAAAAAAATATTGGTTTCCGGCAGCGAGAATACAACGCAGAATACAAACAGAACAATATCAATACAACGCAGAGTACATTAAACTTTACTTCGTAATGACAACACAAAAACAGCCACCAATAAAAATGTCATCTCCGGCGAGGCTTCCAGGCGAATGGCGGAGGCGAAACTCCAGGCAGCGAGACTCCGAGCGGCGGTTTCCAGGCGAACGGCGGAGGCAAGACTCCAGGCTAACGGCGGAGGCCAGATTCCAGGCGAACGGCGGAGGAGGGAACAGAGGCCGATCGTGGCGCTGTCGTCGTTGATTCCGACACGAAGAAGATGAGGTCCAGCACGAGAGAGCAGAGGATGAGAGAAAAGAGTGGCGGAGAGAAAAATGGGAACCAAGGAAGAAGTGAGGAAAAGAGTGGCGGAAGAAGAAAGTAACCAAGGAAGAAAAAGAAGAAAAAGAGTGGCTGAAAACCCTAAGGGAATAAAGAGAATAGGGGAAAATAAAAGTAGGGCGGGCCAAGCCCATTAAAAATGAAAAAGTGACTCAAAAAACTATTTTTGAACTCGGAAATGAATGCTTCCAAAACTCAATTAAAGGCAATTGTAGAAGGAATCGTCTTTATTTTAGGTGGAATCGTATTTAATCAATTTATAATCGCCTTTAATGTTATTTCCGCGAACTCAGAAATGCTTCTTGACCTCAAATAAAGACGGTTCCAAAGGAACCGCCTTCTAACGCTGCATTTAATAGGGCATTCTCTACTAGTGTTACCATTGGAGTTTTTCCTCCCGGAACACTTCAGAATCTTTATTTTGTAGGTGGTGGATCGCTGCTAGCAGTTCAAACGTGGGATTCGGATCAAGTTAAGAGTCGCATCAGGATTATTTCTCATTTGAACAATTTAGTAAAAAAAAAAACCACAACAAACACTATGCAAAGTGTAACATCGATTTATTATTTCCTTTTAGGCTTCCTAGAATACACCATCCCTTGAATCCCATCCGGATCCGCTACAAACCCCAAAGGCCGGTAAAAACCCAAAACCCGGGGCTCCGAATACAACGCGATATTAGTGATCCCCTTCGCTAACAGCTCGTTCACCAACCGCTCCATCACGGCCTTCCCCAATCCAATCCCTTGGAAGCTGGGGTCCACCACCACGTCCCAGATGATGGAGTTGAACACGCCGTCACCCGTCGCTCTAGCAAACGCCACCGGCCGCCGCGTCTTCTCGTGCTCCACCCACACCACCGCGTCCGTGTGCTCCAGTGCCACCCGGATCTTACACGTGTCCCGCCGCGGGAATCCTACGGCCACGAACACGGTGTTGAGCTGCTCCAGGTCCAGATGAGTGATCGTGCGGTGGAAGCTGAAGCCGCGAGACTCTAGTCCCTCGTCGGAGATTGTTGGCGGCGGCGGCGCTTGCTGCTGGGCGAAAACGACGGCGTTTCTTCTGCGTGTTGTTTTCAGAATGAGGGGCGTGCGTGGGGAAATGGCAATGCTGTTGGAGAGAAGCATTTCTGGTGTTCGACGATCGTCGACTGTGTGTGTGCGTGTTTATTTTTAATTTTTTAATTTTAATTCTGATAAAGAATTATCAGAATGGATGAAACAACGTTACTTTTGTTTAAAAGTAACGGGTGGAGGAGTTTTTGTGGTGATCAAAGCATGAGATGTGGTTAATGCTTTACTCTTCGGATGTGGTCCAAAATTCAGAATGGTGTATACAATGTACTATTTGACAACTGAGGTCAATTATATTCAATACTAACAATATTATTTATGTGCGTACAAGAATTTAAAATTGTATATTAACTTGAATTCAACATATTATGACAATAATTTTTTGTATGTTAAAAATTTTAATTACTGAAATTTAATTCACATAGAAATGGGTTTTAGGAGTGTTGTTATATCACGCTCTGTATTTTACTAGTTACGCCCTAATGCGTAAACATACATGTATTAATGTTTTTATTTTATATGTTTATTGTGTGAAAATTTATATTTATAAGTGTATTGGTTATAACTTTTCGGTAATAAAATTTGGGTAAAATTTCATCTCTCTCCCTCCCTTTCTCACCATTCTTGCCTCTTCTCCTCCTGAACCCGCTGCCGACCGTCGGCCACCGTCCGAGGGCCACCGTCTTGTGCCTGAATCTCGTCGGGAAAGTTAGTTTTCCTTTTTAAATGGAATTCGAATTTGTTGCCTGAAATGTCGTCTTAATCTCTTTTGTTTGCCTGAAATGTGTCTGAATCTCGAATTGTTTGACAGGAAATGTTTGGCTTTCGTTTTTGGCAGATGTTGGGGTGGCTGGAGAGGTGGGATTCGATTGGGAGAGGAGGGAGAGGCCTACTGGCGTTGGGCTGAAATGGGAGGGAGAGGAGGGACGATGGTCAGACGATGTAGAGCCCGACGGTGGAAGAAGTCGAGGCTGGTGGGTGTGGTCGGCGATATGGAGCTCGACAGGCGAACGATAGTCGACGGTGTACAGCTCGCTGGGTGGAGAAGTTGAGGCCAAACAAAAATTTAACTCATACGTTATTAACGTCGGTGGGCGGGCGGTAAGTGAGCGGTCGACCTGGTGGGGGTGGGAAGCTGAGGTTGAGGGGGGTGAGTGGCGGGGGGGGAAGTGGAGGAGAGGGTAGTTAGGGTTTAGATTAGAAAATCTGGAAATTAATTTAAAATTAAATATTGGAATCTGAAGAAAAAAAATTAAATTAAATAGAATAATTTAAAAATATTGCTCAGATTAAATTCAAAAAAAAATTTAAAATTTAAAATAATGAAAATAATATTATCAAAATAAAGTTATTATTAAAATAATATATGAAAATCAAATATAAAAAATTAAAAATAATTTTGAAGTAAATTTTGAAGATATAAATAAATTTTTTTTTAAGTAAATTATTATTTATTTTGGAAATAATAAAAATAAATAATTCTTTGTATAGAAAATATTGTATTTTTTAAGAATTTATTCTTTTATGTTATATTTACATTTCATTATACATACTTCCTCCGTCCCGGATTAAATTGCACAAAATCAAAGATTCAGTCAAACTAAGAAAACTTTGGCTATATATTTGAATAGATATATAAACAATAATACTGTTGTATGTGATATTGTTGGATTTGTCATAACAAGTAGTTTCTAGAAAGTAACTTTTTGTTTACCGATATTATACGTAATTAAATATATTAATAGTCAAATGTGTGTGTTGTAGACTGTGAAAAAGATTCTGTGCAATTTAATCTGGGACAGAGGGAGTAAGTAAATATGTAATTTATTATTTATAAGATATAATATTGTTAAATTACATGAGTAGTTGAAAATGTAGTTTATGTTCTATTTAAATTTATATTTTTCATAAGTAATTTGAAATTATGTATTATTATTTTCATATCAGTTAATATTTTATTTGTATATGTGTTATTATATTTCTCCTATAATTAAGTAATTGTTAAGATAATAATTTTATTTCTTATATTACAGATGAGAACTGATAGCGGACCCATTGATAAAGGCCGGTGTATACGAGAAAGGGGGGATTAGTGCATTGGTCAGACAGACGAGACATGGTGTGTATGTTCAGGAACAGTTGCAGGAAATTGTGCAAGATCATGAGGTACCTGTTGAGCCGTCTTCTCCTAGGCCAAATGATGTCTTTGATCCCATGCGAACCTGGGATGGGCTGGATCTCAACATTCTCACTAAAGGTGGAGTGCTTATTTTTGTTCATTTATGTACTCTGTATTGTTTGCTTATTTGGGTTCATTTATGTACTTCGAACTCTTTTATTGTGTTCAATGTCATTACCCTTGTATGAAGCAATGCAATTCATTACATTCATAACATATAACAATAATTTCCCCCCAAAAAAAACACATAAGCTAACGAAAGGGGTTTGTCTTAAAAATACATAACGTGCTTCCATTCCTTATGGCTGCGTGTATGCTTTGTTTCAAAATGTCATCCTCTTACAAAGGTTAACTCCCACCCAACAACATCCAACTTTCTGTAAATCGTTCACAGGTAAGCCACATGGGTCATGGGGCAGTTTTCGTTGACATGTATCCTTACAAAATGGTTTGCATTGCGTACAATACGATGAATAGCTCCCTCCTTGTTCCATACTCGATCCTGCCCGCTCTCAATGGCAGGGTTGTACAACAATCGTCTATAGACCCAGTCCCGGTGATGTAGTATAAAATTACAACCGTTTTGTAGTAGGTAGCGACAGGAAGCATATCTCCAATTACCACAAACCAATGTTCAGATCCACATGGACCTTTAGAGTGTTGTGAATTGGGTGTATTTTATACACATATTTGATGTATTTTTATGAGCTTCTATTGTGTAGTGATGTGCACGTAGGTGTATTTTTGTGTAGGAAATCATTAAATTGTGTGTTGAGGATGAGGAGCGATACACTCTACTCTTTTTCCCTTAACCATGGTTATTTCCGACGGGGTTTTTCTGGTAAAGTTTTTAATGAGGTAGTGTGTTCCAATGGAAAATGTTCTTATTTTACTTTCCGATGAGGGATATGAGATATTATTCTAGAATGGAAGCTCAGAAGCAACTGGATCGTGATACAAAAAATTTGGACACATTTGAGTTTATGTAAAGAATAGAAGACCCAATTTGAAAACCAAATTAATTAGCCCAATAATATTTTCCTTTTCTGAGTTAGTTTTGCAATTGGGGTTATTGTGATTACCTATAAATAGGATTCTATAGGCTTGTATTAAAACTACTCCGTGACTACAATCCTAAACGTCGTAGCTTTATTTTCTCGTCCAAAGTAACAATTCACAGTACTGATACAAACCAGATGATGCTTCCATACCCACCATCCCGTTATCAATTCAAACTTGATCACTTACACAAACAGGGTGTTTACCACCCCTGGTCTTTTGATTAAATTTTTGACATTAACTTCTCATGGACAAACAAGTTTAAAAAATGTTGGACAACTGACCTTTTAAATAAAAATCAATATCATATTACTTCATTCATTACATCATTTATAAAATGACCATGTCTAACAGTTAGTTGGTTTAAAAACTTTTGTGAACAAGTTGCGGGTATATATAGAGCATTTGAGTAGTGGAGTATAGTAGTTTTGATAATCGTCCATTTTTGTTAAAGTCACATCACTCCCGTCTTTCTTGCAATACTATTTGTGAATGGTCATTTTGGGAAGAAAGAGAAATTCAAAAGCAACTAGATCGTAGTATGAAGAATTATGGCTCATTTAAGAGTATGTAAAGAATGTTAAAGTAAAGAATAGAAGGCTCAATATGAAGATTAATTAGATCAATACTATTTTCTTTTTCTTAGTTGGTTTTGTAATTAGGGTTATTGTGATTACCTATAAATAGATTCTATAGGCTTTTATTAAAACTACTAGGTGACTACAATTCTAAACATCGTAGCTTTATTTTCTCGACCAAAGTAACAATTCTCAGTACCAATACAAACCAGTTGCTGCTTTCATACCCAGCATCCCGTTATCAATTCAAACTTGATCACTTACATAAACAGGGTGTTTACTACCCCTGGTCTTTTGATTAAATTTCGGACATTGACTTCTCATTTCGGACAAACAAGTTTTAAAAATGTTGGCGGAAATTTTATATAAAAACTAATATCAAATCAATTTATTCGTTACATTATTTATAAAATAGTCATGCCTAACGATTAGTCGGTTTAAAAAATTTTGTGAACAAGTTGCAGATATATATAGAGCATTTGAGTAGTGGAGTATAGTAGTTTTGATAACTGGTCATTTTCGTCAAAGTCACATCACTCCCATCTTTCTTGCCGTACTATTCCTGAATGGTCATTTTGGGAAGAAAGAAAAATTCAGAAGCAACTGAATGGTACTATGAAGAATTTTGTCTCACTTGAATTTATGTAAAGAATGTTAAAGTAAAGAATAAGAGGCCCAATATGAATACCAAATTAATTAGCGCAATAATATTTTCCTTTTCTTAGCTAGTTATGTAATTAGGGTTATCGTGATTACCTATAAGTAGGACTGTATGGGCTTTTATTAAAACTACTCGGTGACTACAATTCCAAAAGCCGTAGCTTTATTTACCGGAGCGGTGGAGCCGCCGCACATTGTCGTTTGTCTTTAATCAGCAACCCAGATGCCAGATGCATTATTCTTTAATGTCTTTTGTCTTTAGTTTTCGTTTTTCATTTATGTATTATTTATAGGAAAAGTCTCATTAAATACGGTATTTTTATAAGCTTATGAACAATTTACAAGGGCATTTATCTTAAATATTTTAATTTTTTATAAAATTAAATATTGTATTTTATAAGTTAAAACAAGTAATAATATGTATTTGAAGGTAAGAATATAAAAATATATGATACAAAAAAATATTTTCAATTTTTTAAAATTTTGTATGTAATTTAACAAATGCAGTATATAAGGTAAGAAATAAGTGGACTGTCCATAAGCTTATGGACAGGCCGTCTGTCAGGAGACCTACTCTTATTTATATATTTTTTTAATCCCAAGTACCCTATAATAGATATTGTTTACTTTTTTTCTGCCAACTGGGAGTATTTGAGTCATTTTGACTACCCTAAGTAACTAAAACGGTACAGGTTTCCCCTTCTACGTCTGATCGGTTAGTTCCCACCTCACTCCCTTCTACGCCGCTGCCTTGTGAAGATATGCGCTTCCATCGTCTCCTCCACTGTGAAGCTCACCTCCTTCATTTGTTAGGAAGCTATGTTGTTCGCTTCCTCCACTCACTCACCTTCATCTCTGCCGATTGGATCTGTTGTTCGCTCAACGATAGAGAGGGATGAGATCCCCATTGGAGATCATCATCGTCGCTTCGCCGTCGAATGGGATGGTTTCAGAAGAGACGCAGAAGATGGTGATGCAGTTCTTAGAGGAGAATCGAAATGTGGTTGTACAGGCTCCTCTTGTCGGGTAAGGCTTTTGATGGGGCCCGCCATTTCTGTTCTTCCTCGTCCGCCCAATTCGTGATGAAGAATGTGACAAGGTTGAATTTTGAGCCCAAGCTCGCCGACCTCTAGTGCCACATCAGAGCCTCCGACTTCGTCACCATCGACACCGGCGTCACCAGCGCTCCACGGAGGGAATCATTCAAAGCTAACTGGTTTGATATCCAGCATCTCAAGGTGAAGGACTCGGCCAAAAAGTTGCCATTGCAGAGTTCGGCGTTTTCCTCTTCCGGTGGGACTCCGGCAAGCAATCGTTCATCGCCAATCCGCAAGTATTTAATATTTTTATCAGTTTTTTTTTGTGTGGAGAATTTTAGCAGTGAAATTAGCTTATGTGTTCTTCACAGGCAAAACAGTTTCTAGCTATAAAGCGAAGGCCTCTAAAGGGTCAAAGTGCATAAACTATGCTTCTTTTTGCCTTTGATTAAAAAAGGTTGCAATCCATTTCTATGAAAGATTGGTTGCAAATGGCGTTATGATTCAACATATATATATGATCACAAAGATGCTACTAGTGAACCCATTCCTTTTAAATTCATTCTTGGTTCGAGATAAGTAAGTTTTAAACCATTCCACTTGTCTGCTGTACATTTATGATTATTAGAGATGTACTGACTAAAATTGGTTGTGTTTGAAATATTTCTGCTCATGAGTTGGACTCTTAAAAGCTCATTTTTACTATTGTTATCTGGTCAACTGATGGACGATTCCGAGTGTATGAATCTGATCACAAACCCAGATGTTCGATGTATGATCCCACTTTTGGGATCAAATATATTTTCTAACATTGATGTTGGAAGAGATATATGTGAAAATGTGTTGGTATTGTTGTTTTTGTCAATTTTGGACACCAGTAGAAAGTTTTATGCATGTATGTGATTTCTTCAAGTCCAATTGATTGTAGTTGTGTTCATGTGTCTTCTTTTAATGGCATCTGCTAGCTTTTGTGTGTGTAATCTAGGGTCTAACGGCATTAGCTATGTATTGCGAGTTGATTAGGTTTTTGGATGCATTTATTCTTCTGATTATCATACTTCAGAATAGTTTTTATCTAGGTGATTGGGGCTCAGCTTTGTAGATGTTTTTAATGGTTTCTTCCAGTCAACTACTATATTGGTTGTTTTATTTTTACAGTTGATGATGTACATAAAAGACTTTCATGGCCATCTGGGTGGGCCACTCATGCCCTTGAAACATTATTAGACGTAAGTTAATGTTGTGTTTTCTTTCTGATCATATTGTAAGTTTTTTAATCAAAAATTCAGTTAAGAGATTGTAACTCTTTGTTGCGCAATTCGGGAAGGTCTGGCTATGACAGATGCTGGTCATAAAGACGGTAGATGTAGATACTAGTTTCCGTGTGTCTCTTCTATCTCTTCTTATGATGGGACTTGCTTGCTTTAAGGTTCCAATATTTATACAATATGTATTCTAAGTCAATATCACGATGTTTGGAAAGATTTGATTTCTTGTTTCCTCCTTTGCTCAATTTTATGGTTCTATGTGTGTGACCCTGCGGCTATTGTTGTGATAGAATGCTCTGAGGATAGTCAGTACTGAAATTTTTTCAATTTTCCTGAGATCTTGGAATCCTATTAGTTTTAAATAGAAAATTTGCGATGTCATTGACTCTGGCTCATAGTCAATCTTGTAAGTGTAGTGTTATCCATATGACGGATCTATAATTTAAACAGCCTATGCTTGTTTGTTTTCCTTGTACAACCACTCTGAGATTGAAAACACAATGATGTATTATTGTTGGTAAATTTTGAAAGATATTGTTTTGAACACATTCTTATATTCTCTTCTTTCGAGCTTGCTAGCTTTTTTAGCTCTTGGAACTGTCATGTTTTGCATAGAGCTAAACACTACTATGTTGATCCTTAAATATTATTACATTTATAAAAAATATCATACATATAGGACTAAGGTTTGCAGGTGAGAAATGGAATCATTGATGTTGGATCATCATTGACAAAGTTTCAGTCTCTTCCGTCCAGTCAAAATTTGGCTCGTTCCATGACCGCGGCCGAATCCCCAACTTGAAGAAGAACACCATCTCCATGGTTTCAAACACCTTGTACCTGTCCAAGACCACATTCCAGACGCCACTGACGATGCAGTAGTTATTATTATATGGGGGGTGGTGATGAGCCTCGTGCATGGCCTGCGACACCAGAACCCCAGCATCTTGCAAAGCTACCACCACGGGTGGCAGCTTGCTTTTCATGCAACGAGCTCATGCGTGGAACTGCTGGATGAACATAATGCCGCCAGAGCAGACATCCACAAAACCAAGGAAGATGGGATTATTGCAGGAAAGGTCGATTGGGATAACCGCGAAGATCACTGCTCGAGCCAGGGAATGTAAGTTGTTTGCAAACTAACATCGTGTGATTGTCCATGGCCATCTGTGATGACCTTGGAATGCTTCTATCTGGTTCCCAAAAATTGGCCTTTTGTCGCTGCCATAGTTGTTAATGCCTCAGTGGTAGACTCCGGAGCCGAGTTCTGCAAGAACATAGCCTACCACCCTGACTAAAACTGGCTCCAGCCAGATATGAGAATCAGTCGTTCATGTGATCGACTTGCCCAGAGAATGATCACCATTGTACATCAACTCGCGAGCCATGCACGCTGAGGCCACGTTGATTTCAAGCTCGAATCATTGAGCAAAGGCATCGTGCTCAAAACACGTGGCGATTCAGCAAAGAGTGGCTCTTATCGCCAAGGCACATGCTTCACAATGGTGGTGGAGGATGAGCAGCAAATGTGGAAGGATGAGGGATGGCTATATGCATGGCATTTTGGAAACTTGGAATAGGTATTTAAGTGGAGAGAATGCGGATATTTTGCAAACTCAAAATGGAACAATTTGAGCTTCAAGAAAGTGTTTTTTATAGGCAAAACTTTACTGGCTAGGTAAGGAAGAAGTAAAGAATTAGTAGCTTTGGATTGCTTGAGGTCTTTATACAGGTTTGTGGTGCATACTGCTTCGGATATTTGGTCATCTTGTTTTTTATTAGGACAACATATAGTAAAAGGAAACTACAGACTTGAGGGGATTTATCATTACTCTAAAACATCTTAGCACTCATTATTAATAAATGGTTGGGGCATTGTGTCCGGTTAGGTAAAACTCGGGTTTAAAAAAATTGCAAGTCAAACTCTTTTGAATTCAAACAAGGAAATATTTGCATTTAAGTTGAAAATATTTAGTTGCATCAAAAGGTAATCGAGTTTCATTTTGCCTTAATTTTTTTAATTTCTTCGTCACCTACATTTAAAAAAATCTTCAATGTACATCTTTTAGGTGGTTACAAGTGACGATTTTTTTTCTTTTGAGAATGACGACTTTCTTCGAACATACAAAAGTATCACTAAGTAACATGTAAGAAGTGTTTTAGTGCTACAACTGTATCTTACAATTTTGAATTCAAATGTAACATTTGAGAAGAAATACAAGCTTCAACATCATAGTAAGTTAAAATTTTGTTTTTCCGAAAGGACACCGTACATAAAAGTTTGCTTAGTATATTTTTATCCTAATATTTTTTTAGAGTATGATCCTTCGTTTTGAAAGTTGACATGATACATTAATATTTTTTTCTCTTGATATATTTCAATTTCCATGATCGGTTGAAAATTATGAATTAACTGAAATATATGAAATAAGGAAAAATATAACTAAAATTTACACATAACTCATTAAGTTAAAATGGATCAAGTAAGAAAGTTTTAGGTTGGAGGAATTTAATTTTTAAATGTTAATTCAAATATACTTTCAAGTTACAATCGTAGCAATATTTTAAAAGTATATTATTTTATCTCGTGCGTATATATGCAAAAGTATATTAAACTTCAGATTAATAATCAAGAAAAACCAAATAGTATATGAAAATAATGATATTTAGTGTTTTAATCTAATATATTTATGCCTTCATCCGTAGATATGCAATTTCTAAAAGTATATTATATATTGTGGCCTCCACGTACATATGCAAAAGTAGATATGCAATTTTATAAAACTATATTATTGAAACCATTTGCTTAATTAATTTTCTTTAATTTAAGTACTTCAGAATTGTATTCTAAAAGTAAAATGTTGTTTAAATTATTTAGATGTCGATTTCAACCTCACTTGATAGATGAGAGTGAAATTATTATAGTTTTTTTTTTGTGAAAATGCTGAAATATTATTGGCTCTCACTGTTGGACAAGCATTAAATGGAGTTGATAAGATTTGATAAATTCATGACATAATTTTGTGCATTACATATGTAATATTTCTAGATCTACTTACCAACTGAATCTACACCTATTTATTTATTGATAGGATTATATTGAGTACCACAATAATGAAATTACAAGTACTGAATATATAGTTCAAGTTGAAGTTGCTATAAGAGAAGGTGAAATTGCATTGAATACTCCATCGTATCTTTCAGAGAGAAGACTGATATTGAAGTAGAACACGACAAGCCGTATTTAGAAGATGAAGTTCTGATAAACCAATTTTATTATAAAGCAAAAGATTTAAAAGGTAAAATCTTAAACCAATACTCCGATCTGTCACACTAATTTTTGCTTACTTATTTTTTCACGGTGTTCAATGACCATTTGACCGTCAATATATCTAACTACGTATAATAATTAAAAATAAAAATTCATATTTAGAAAATAGTTATTAAGCTGAATCTAACAAGATCTCACATGATATTTTTATTATATATATATATTAGTTGAATTTTAGGGTCAAGTTTTGCAAAATTTGACTTTTAAAATGTAAATAAACGGGTTTTAGTGGGACAGAGGGCGTATATTATTACTAATATCATTTTCCTTAACTGTTCTAAAAAAATATCATTTTCCTTAACTAATAGTTTATGTATTTATTACAAATTCAAAAACTCAAGAGAAAGAAATGAGAGGTGCAAATTAATTGGATGTTAAGATTTGAAAGTGAAGATGAAGAGCAACAGAAATCAAAGACAAGAAGTATGACATAGACATCATAATTTATTTGAGGGGTTGATCTATATTACGTTACATTTTCCATTTATAACCCGAAACAATTTTGGGGAGCAAACTTTTTTTTGAAAGATTACATACAAGCAACCAAATTACATATTAAAACTCATATCATTTTCCTAAACTACTCTAGGACTAAACTAGAAGACGCCGCCACTGAATCTATTGAAATCCATTAGGGACATCTTCCTGAGAAACACACAAATGTTGCATCACCAACGAACCACTGTCATCGAACCCAGAACCATCACGATCTCACCGTCATCGATCAACTACAGGTTGAGAACCACACCAGGGGCCACCGAATACTGAACCACCACAATCTCAACATCATTGATCAGCTGCAGGTTGGGAAACCATATCGGAGACCACCATCACGGTCCTATAACGCAAGGTAATCTCTATCAAGATATTTCTCTACTATTCACAATTATTGACATTGGTATGATTTGAACTATGAACCTCTCTATTATAGAAATTATGGATTACCATTGAAACAATGCCCAATTAACTAGGGGAGCAAACTTATTATTCTGTAATTTATTTCCATTTCTATTAATTTGTTAGGTAATCGTCGAATTATGTTATTCTTAGTGAACTTTTTTTTTTCATTGTTTTCCATTAATTATTTGTATTATCATGGACATATTTTATATCTCCACAAATTGAATGTTTCATTTATATTTTACTTCACATTCTTACTGTATATTAATTATTGAAAGGTTTAAAATTATTATTGTAATTTCATTTATTATTTAATTAATTCTATCTAAATCGTTTACTTTTACTTTATAATTGTAATAGTCACTTTAGATGAAATAACATTACAATTGCATTTTAATTTTAATTTTAAATATGAAAGTAAATATTAAATAAATAATTTTAATCAAAAATACTGTGCAACGTGCGGTGGAATCCTGCTAGTTATTATTAATGTGTTTAGTAGCTAAATCTCTTTTCCGGCTTAGGGTAATGAAGCCTTAACTATGAATTATATGTGAGGCCTAATTGTTATTGATGATTGATTTGTATGGATTTCCAATTGTTCTCTGTATATATTTTATTTCTGAATTTCTTGAGATTTGATCAACCTTGAGTTATTTGGAATATTGTCAATTAAGTTCCGCTATTTATCTTTATCTCGTGGGTAGATTTAATTAGTGGCAAAACTAACAGCAGATAGTGAGAACAATGGGTGGATAATTTGTGACAGCTGATCTTATTATGAATTATCTTAATTGAGTTTCTTTGGTTCTTAATGCTGTTAAGATATTAAATCTAGTTTATAGCTGATTCTTGCTGGATTATATCTTAATTAGAGAAGTAGTCAGCTTATATTTGAATCTTGTTGGTTATTGATAAAGTTAGAAGAAATTGAACTTTGTCTTGTAGTTGATTCTCGACAGTCTATAACTGGTTGGTTGATTTATTATTGTGCATGTGATCATATAAATTATTAGTTAATGTGGATTTACCTGTTGCCAAAATTCATTCTCATATTGATATTTGGGTTTATTTGCATTCATAGTTTAGTTATATTATTTTCTTAGTTAATAGATTATATTCTCATCAAATTAAGGTGTGGTAGCAAACCAACAATTGAATCTTTAGAAGTAAGAAATTGTTTACACTGTTCTCAGTGGGATCGACCTTGCTTACTCTATACTTGAATTTAAATTTGATAATTTTGCAGGTTTATTTGGTAGAAAAATGACCTATCAATTGTATACGGGTTCTGGCCAATTCAACATTCTCCTTCGAACCGTATATGTGAACATAATCAGGCCAATGAGCCGATAAGTCGTTAAATACCGCCTGATGCGATCTAGACCAGTCATTCTCACCATCTACATGGAAGCCATCAGCAATGCATCTGAAGCACAGTTTCCATCACTCTCCACATTGATCCAACCCTCGATGTAACGCCTAATAATGTGGGGGATACTTTCAAGATAGGGGAATGTCGCTGCAGGAGAAACATTATGATCAAAACACATTATTTTCACTATTATCAAGTGATATTACTATGACATTAAAATAAAATGACTTAGGAACAATTGGGATACTTACCATAGCGACTCTCTTGCCCTGAAAAACCATGAATCAGTGACCTCGATCTACACCCACTAAGAGATAGACCGTACCGCCTATTCACGTGCTTGTGGTAGCTCGGTGACCACCTAGTAGATCGTGACCATGGGACCTACTTGATTGGTCTACTGCGTGTCCTCTTAACATTATCCGGCTCTCCAGTGCCACAATCCTCTGGATGCCACTGCTCTTCTGTGTAGCTTGAAACCCGACGAGAACTGATGGGTCGCTACTGGCCAGTTTCTTCAATTGACTGTTGAACAATGCTTGGTCTTGATCACCTTTGGAAATATTTTCCCTGTTGTACGATTCATAACCCAATACCAGTGTCTTAAATAGTGGATGAGTGTCATCCACATACAAGGGGATTCCTTGTTCAATTTTCGTCTGCATGACACAAGCACATGGTATTCTATGCATCAAATGCAGTACACAATAAAAATATGCATAAACCTATGCTCCAAGTGTTTCCATCCTCCTATGCTCAGCCGTTAATTTATCCAGGAAATATTTTGACGCATTGTTGAAGAAGTTGTTAAAAAGGACTCTATGGTGCAATCTACCAATGAGTGTTCTTGATCTTTCGAGGGTGTCCTTGATCATAGTAATATGGCTGGCTATTATCATGTCAACACACCTCCATATCATATCCAGGGAACCAGTAGATGTTACCACCCTTCCAATGACGAGTGCATGTTTTCGACACGACTTGTAGTTATGTTCCCAAAATGAAGATACACATCCGTCCATACCTGAACAAATTTCTCCTTATGGGGGTTCATCCATGTTGTCTTAGCGTAACTGATAACAGCTTCGCTCGAAGACCAACCACCCTCAAATCTGCCAATTATGTTTTGTAGGCAACAATGGTGGGGGCATTGCAAACACGTGACCATGCACCATTTTTTAAGGATTCCTCGTTCCTCTTACTCCTTTTTAACACAGTAACACGTGCCTCCACATCCTTGTTAATATGCCAATTACAAAGCAAATGCTCAGAGATTGGAAACACTACCTAAATCGTCCTAATTAATCCTAGCTCACGATCTGTGACTACACCTCAAGGAACAATCCATCGACAAGCAAGCTTCTCGGTGCACAAAGAACCCACTCATAAGTATATGTCGTTTCTTCGACGAAATGGCATAGGCAATCAGGAATTCAGGTTACACATAGACATTTCAACCATCTCAATGAAGGAAATGTTGTATCGATTCATCTTGTATGTTAAGTCTATGGCCACAATCCATGGATAAGTTCAAAATGCCACAGTGGCTTCAGGATTAGCCAAGAATAAATGGGTCAAAGTACCATCATGAGTTGCACAATGAATAGTAACGTACCTATTGAAGGTGGCTAGGTGCAAATAACTCACAATTATACTGTGCTTGCCTTGCCTTTATCTTCCGTAAGCCGGTCACTCATTATATAACTGCGTAATGGTTTGATTCAGGCTCAAAAATGCATGAATGAGGCTCACAATGATATGCCTAGAAGTTGTCTCGGCATTCGTCAAGTCTCTTATCATTTGTTTCGCATTAGCATGGAGCCTGCTACTCTGTCTATTCCCCTTAGAGTATACTGAAAAACAGGTGGTTATGTGTCTCTCGCCTAGGATCCTTGCATGATTTAATGTTCCAACTCTCCTCCGTGTTACTCTCTCGCATGACAATAATGAAGGGGCCATGACAACTTCTTATCAACATCTTACTTCTTCGAACGACATTTGAATTGCTCATATCGACAACATTATCATTCTGACCCCGATTGCAACTACAATATATCCTTAAGGGCTCATTCTTATTTTTCTTGTACGACGACATGACAAGTTCAAATCTTACACGACAGGCAGTCTGTTGCAGGTAGGAATAAGCTGCAATATGACTTAGAAACACATTTGTAGTCGCGAATGCTGAGTAACCATTCTTCCTTGGAACCGCTCCATATGAGTCATCGCCATCCTTAAATAACATTATATATCAAATAGTTATTTTCACAATAATATAATACCAAACGCAATAATGCCATAAAACATTCTAATAACTAATAAAAAATAACACTTACTTTTTTTTATAAGTGCATAAAAGTCACCTACACGTATTAAAATTAACATAATTCTCACTACTGGTCATGAAATATATAACCACATTATTCTATAACCACGTCTACAACCAATGGTCTATACATCATTTTAATAAATAACAAAAAAAAACTACACATTTTTATGACTTAGTTATACAAATTTTATTTTATTTGTACCAACTTTTCTCAAAATTAGTATAACCACACTAAATTTTGTTATATCATCATTAGTAGAACCATATGTTATATGTTATATTTTCTCATTAGCCTATCAACAATCCCCAACACACTATTAGAACTACTCTAAATTATGTTAGTAGAACCTTTATAAATTATGTTACTTATAAATATAGAAATAACATATGAACTAAAATATTTTAAAATTAACATAATTTTCACTACTAATCACATATTTTATAACCACATTAAATTCACGATATATATTGTGTGCATCTCCTTCTTATAAATGATGAAAAACACCTATATATTTTATGACTTATTTTTGCAAATTCTTCATTTAACTAAGATTAAAAAAATAACATATTAATTAACATTAAATTAACATATTTTCAATATTAATGATAAAATCTAGAACAAAGTTAAATTCAATAAATGGAGACACGCATAGACAATAAAATGTTAAGCAACTATATGAAATTAAAATAAAATATCACAACTATTAATGATGAGATAAAATATAAGTTTCTATTTAAACAACTAATAAATTATAACTTTAACTATTATTTATTACACAAAACAATAATTGAATAAAAAATACCTCAAAATACATGGAGATTTCAACACCAAAATTTAGACTAAAAAGTATGATATTGTGTACCCAACAAGCATTTTTACAGCCTATTTTATAGAAAAAATCTCACTTTTTTCAAATTAAATGGCATTATATGTGGGAAATGGTAGTTGGGCAAAGAAGAAACGAGTTGGGCAAGGATATTGGAAAGGAGAACCCAACCGGGAAAGGAAACCGAAAATGGGAGGGAAAGGAGAAGAAAGTTGGGAAGGAAAGGAGAACAGAGCAAAAAAGGGAAAGGAGAACCGGGTAAGCTTTGGGAAAGGAGAATCAGGTAGGTCAGGTCTAGGAAAGTAGAACCGGCCGGAGGGTGGGAAAGGAGACCCTGAAAATGAGAGCGGTGAGAGGAGTTCCGGAGAAGGAGATCGGGACGGCGGGGCTTTGAAGGTAGAGCCGGGGAACAAGATAGGGACGATAGGCTAGAAAAAGAGATCCGGAGAATGAGACTAGAAAAATAAAATGGGATGGCGGGCTGAGAAAGAGACCCAAAAAAGAGTGGGGAGAGGAGGTTTGTGTGGCAAAAAAGAGAGCGGAGAGAACAGGGTGGAAAAGAGAGATGGGAAAACCAGGGCGGCGGGAATTCAACTGCGCTGGGCGGGGCTTTGAATGGCAGGTCAGGGCTTCAGCGGCGCTGGGTTGGACAATAAGTAGCAAGGGTGTGGCTTGGGTGATGGCCAGTGGTCGCCGGAGAGAAGGAAAACACATCGGATAAGACGCCGGTAAACATCGAGCTCTGGCGACCACCACCTCCGACGAACGTCGAGCTCCGGCAAACATCAATTTTCGGTGACCACCACCTCCGGCAAATGTCAATTTTCGATGACCACCACTGCCTTTAATTGAATTAAAAATTCCTCATTAATCATGATTAATTATTATTAATTATAACTAATTATTATTAACTAATCAACTTTTTTATTCATTTAAATAAATTAGAAATACATATAGTATTTTCAATAGTACAATACAGGGAGTGATTAAGTAAAATACATGGCATGATATAGCATTTCACCATAAGAATCGAAGGTGGCGTCATGATTATGAGGTTAAGTGGTAAGAGTAAACGTAGATTGAAGCTTTGAGACGATGGCGGTAGTGGTTCGAAGATTTTGAGATAAGAAGGAGCATAAAAATAGCGAACATAAAGTAAATTAAAAAGGGGAAAAAAGTTGAAAGGACTCATTTGCTTCTCTAGAAATTGGATATTTGAAGTTTTTTTAAAATTAAAACTCACCAAAGTGACGGGGTATATATTGGGCTCCCCGAACCCATCAAAAGAAACAATGAGAAGTTCATATACAAACTATGTGCAGCAAAGTGTAAAAGAATGGAAAAGCTAGGCACAATAAGTGTTTTTCCAAATTCTAAGTCTCCAAACCCCTTGAAGACTAAGGATTTGTCCCTGAACCCATTTCAAGATCTATTATGGCCTCCCAATTTTTCCCCCACACTCCAGTGTCGACAAAAAGAGGTGGTTTCCCATTATAGTCCCTAGCAAATCACTAACCCATTAGTAATTCACTGTTGAAGCCTCAAAAATTGAGTAGCAAGAAGTGTTTGTGCAGATTGAGAATGATAATCCCGGATGTACAGGTCCTCCAGCTAGCTTCATAATCCATAAGGTGAGCTCCACCTCTTGTTGATAGCCAGAGAAGAGATCTAGAAAGTGCCCACCAGTGCTCCAAACTTTAGAACCTCAGAAAGAAAACAAGCAATAGCAGTAATTGGTTCTAGCATAAATAGTATAGATTAACTAATTCATAGTTAAGATCATGAAAAGTGGATATATGGAAAAGAAGCAGCATCCAAATGAATGAGTCCTTTAATATGCTTAGGTAAACTGTTAAAAGAGAAAGAAAAGCTCACCCTATTTGAGCTTGCATCCTTAGCAAAGGAGTCAGTCACATTGTTACCTTCTCTATAAATGTGTGATATTGAAGCACTGAGTAGATCAAATTGGTTCCATATTTCTCTAACTAGTGATATGTATCTCCATGGAATTTTGAAATATCTTCTAATCATTTTAACCAGCAAGAGAGAGTCACATTCTACTTGGATATGGGATAAACTTGCTTGTGAAGCCAATTGTAAACCCAACTGTAAACCCAACTTTAGACCTTCCATTTCAACTTGCAAGAAGGAACAGCTTTCAAGAGCTTTGATGGTTACACTAATAAACCTTCCTTTAGAGTCTCTGATTACAGCCCCAGCACTAGAACTTCCATTGCCAAGAATAGAGCCATCAGCGTTAAGTTTAAAAGAAACAAGATGCTTCCACTGAACAATCATTTCCTTCTTTTTGTTCTTTCTACCTACATACTTGGAATAGAGAAAAACAGGGATATCAACATTCAAATACCACTTGTATTTCAACTTATGAGCATGAAAGATGTCCTGAAATTGATGTAGAATCTTTTTCAACATGATTTTTGTGTTTGGTTTAGTGTTATCAAATAAAAACTTGTTTCTTGCACACCATATAAACCAGAAAACAATGCATGGAATGATTCTAATCAGACTTAAAAGCTCAGTTGAAGAGTGTTTAACATTCAAGCAAAAGAAAAAATCTGTCCCAAAGAGTGTTAAAACCTGAATTTTTAATACCAAAATTCCTGTTTAACAAGCTTCATATCCTAGAAGTGAAAATGCAAGAGTTAAATATATAATGTAAGTCCTCTGAATAATTCTCACAGAAGCAGCACTTTGAAGGAAGATGAAGATTAAAATCTTCTAAAATATCTGGTAATGCTAACAATCTATTGAGCAAATTCTAGTTGAATATACTGATTTTGTTTTTGGGAAGCAGGTCAGACCATAGGAATCTGAAAGATGGAATGACATCTTTTCTATCTCTGATTAGCTCACAAGATGATTTGACAGAAAAGAGGCCATTTTCATATGGTTTCCAGATTAAAATATCTTTATAATCTGGAAACCGAAGCACCTTAATTTTAAGAAAGAGCATTACATGAACTGGAAACCATGTTCAATACTTTCCAGAAAATCAGTTTAATTGTCAGTAAAATCTTTGATTGAGACTTCTGGACTTGGGTAAGAAGAATCAGATTTCCAAAGATATGATAGAGGTCCAAGGTCAGTCCAATAACCTTCCCAAAAAGACATTTCACATGTACCAACTTGAACAAGGGAGTTTTGAAGGGCTAAATCCGAAACATCTATGATCATTTTCCATGTTTTTAAGTGATTTGGGAAAAACCACATGAATTGGGACCATAGTGAACTTTCTTGTTGCAATTTCCATCAAAGTTTTAGAGAAAAGCTTTTTACAAGTATATGAAGATTTTTGAGACCCAGGCCATTCTCAAATTTAGGGAAACACAATTTAGGGAAATCCTTCCAAACTTTTTTGTTTCCTGTTTCAGTATCAGAGATATTCCAGAAGAACTTAGCAAGTATGATATGGATTTTATCCAAAATACCTTTTGTGGGCTTGAGAACTGTTAACAGATGAATTGGTATTACAGATGGAACATGCTTGATAAGGCTTAGTCTTCCATCCTGATTCAATGATCTATTTTTCCATTCAACAATTTTGGAAGATACAGAATCTACTAAACCCTAGTAGTAGATATTTTTGTTTCTTCCTAGATAGATAGGGAAGCCCAAATACTTGAAGAAAAAATACCCTTCAATCATCCCAGTTTGTGATAAGATTTCATTTTTAGCTCTGGGAGTAGCAAACTTTGAGAGATAAAAATTTGACTACTCAAAGTTAATTTCTGGCATGTAGCTAGTTCAAAGGAGTTTAAAAACAACAAAAAAGTTTTCAAACCCTTCTTTGTGTATTTTAAGAAGACTATTGTGTCATCAGTAAAAGATAGATGAGTAACTCTCTACATAGAGCTTGGCAATTTGAAATACAATATTTGCATATTGAAAAAGGAAATTGAGATTTCTTCAAAAAAGCTTCTGCCAAGAGGATAAATAAGTAAGGAGAGAGTGGATCTCCTTGCTTAAGTCCTCTTGATGGTTTAAATAATCCATTTGAGATGCTATGAACCAGGATGGAGAAATGAGATGCTTTATTTTCCCCAAAATTAGATGAACCGGTGAAGTAGTAAACCTCATTTTCAAGAGAAGACAATTAGAAAAATACCAAAAGACTCTATCAAAAGCCTTCATCATATCCAATTAGAATATGACATTAAAGCTTCTGTTGTTTGAGTTCAAGAAGTTAGTTAATTCTTGCATTAATAATACATTATCTGCCAGCTCCTTACCTTCAACAAAGGCTGATTGTTCAGGGAAATAACGGATGGCCTAATTGGTTTCAATCTGAGACTGGGTGACTTTGAAAATATTTTTATTTACAAAGTTACTTAGGCTTATAAGGATAAAGTCTTTGAAAGAGGTTGTAACTTCTTTTTTTGGAATCATGGCTATAAGAGCAGAGGATATTGCCTTAGGGATGAGACTGCCAGCCATGAAGTCATTTACTGCAAGGAGTAAGTTAAACTTTATTATATCCCAGCAATTTTTATAGAATTTTCCTGAAAACCCCATCAGGGTCTGGGGCATAATCATTGTCCATAGATGATTCTTTCATTGTGGCTGGTTGAGTTAATTTGCAATTCATTTCTTTAGTCACCATGTTGGGAACATTTTCTATTAGCCAGGAAGTATGAATACCAGAAGTATCAGTGTTTTCCTCTGATAAGAGCTTTGTATAAAAGTCAACAGCCTCCTTTCCAATGTCTTTTTGATCAGTTAGCAAAACTCCATTAGAATCTTTAATAGATGCTATAAATTGTCTGGAATGTTTAGCCTTGACTGAATCATGGAAGAATTTAGTATTGGAGTCCCCCTCCTTTAACCATTTTATCCTTGATTTTTGTTTCCAGAAAGTTTCTTTCTAGGAGAGGGCTAAAGTTAATTCAACTTTAGACTAGTTATAGGCAATAAGATTAGCATCATTATCTAATATTTGTAAATCCAGTTCAGCTTTTAAGAAAATATCTTCACAGGTTTTGACCTTATCAAAGATATTACCAAAAGTGTTTTTGTTCTAGGATTTTAAAACTTTTTTAGTATTCTTTAAACTTGAAAGTGAAATTTTCCATTCCTGAAATATTAGAGTAGATCTGCCATGAGTTCTGAATCAGTTGGTTAAAAGTTGGGCGGCTAATTCAACAGTTCTCGAACTTAAATAATTTAGGACGAGAAGCCAAATTTTGAGACTTAATGTGTAGGATTAAAGGTGAATGGTCATATTGTTCCCTAGCAATAACAGTTATGTGTGAAGTGGGGAAATCATCTAACCATGAAGAGTTTGTAATTCCTCTATCTAATTTTTTCCACACTCTGCCTTTATGTCTCATTCCAGTCCAAGTATAGAGGCTCTCAGCAGTTGGCAAATTAGTGTACTGACCCACTGATTTGAAAATTTTAAAATCTACCATTACTTTAGGATCTGGAATAGATTATCCTAAATATTCGGTTTGGTCCTCAATGAATTTAAGGTCTCCTATAGCTAAATGTGGGACATCTTTATAAGTTAATAAAGAGTCACATAGTTTAGCTTTTTCTTTTTGTGAATGCTTTGCATACACAAAAGAAATGTGGCACTCATTCGGTATTGCAGGATGAACTATTTTGGCTAGGATGCATTGCTTATGGGATTTGGTTATATCAACTATGATGGAATCATCCCAGAATAGTTAAATCTTACATTCAGGAATAGAGAAATAGTTTTCATATCCTAAGTCAAAAGCAATTTTTGAAGTTTGAGAGGCTTCCAAGATTGGTTCAATTATAGTTGTTCGAGATATGTGATGTCTGTGTTTAATATCTCTAACTTTAATTTTAGAAGCCTGGTTACCTATCTGTGTATGATTCCATATACAAATATTTAAGTTCATTAAATATTACTGTTTAGAGGCATTGAGGATCTAGTTAATACAGTTTTAGGGGTAGAAGTATAGTCCTTTCGATTATACTTTCGAGTTTGAGATTTTGGACTAGCTGGATTCTTATCAGATGGTTCTTTGAGAACTGCATTAAATCTATTTTGGGTTTCAACCATATCAGATATAAATGATCCCTGAGATTAAACTATCTTTACCTCATATGTGTTTTCAGGTTCAGAGTTGTAGCCTAATCTATGAACTCCATCTGAGATGGTGGATTCCTTAAATCTTATCCTCTTTTTAGATTTAGAAACAAAAGAGAGTAATGGAGAAGTGCCAGTATTAATTTCAATAAAACTATCATTCGATTATCTGTGATTATCATATTGTTATGAGTGGAAGAATTCTGTTGCTTCGATGAAAAAACTCTAGCTTCATGAGAGAGTTTTAGGTTCTCAGAAACTTTTGATACTTCATCAGATACAATAACAACATCAGCATGCATTTTATCAATCATGGATCTGAACAGCGGTCTCAAGAGACACAAACTCAATATGCATACTATTAGCATTAATAATCTCATCAGTCTCAATAGTCACAACTTGATTAGATAAAGTATCATTAATGTTAAGCATGTTAAAAGCAAGGGGACTGATGTCTTTAGAGAGTTGATTATCAGAATCCACAATGAGAGCAGAGTTAATAACAGTCTAACCATAAATAATTTTGGTTGGATTATAAAAGACCCGAGCCTCTGATCTAGCGGCTAACTCTTTAGAACTCTTTCCATCCATCTCAGGCTGAGAAATCTTTGGGTTTGAACCTGTAGTTTTTGGTCTCCATGTTTCGTGTGTTATATTAACAAATTTGTGAGTAGGGATATGTGACTTATCTTTGGAATTAATACCTGATGATGAGGCATGTTCTTCTTTTTGCTTTGTTTTGGGATCTTTATCAGCAGGCCTCCAAGCAGTAAAACCCTATAAAGCATCAGTTTTACAGCTAGTATCCAAATGACCTAGTTTAAAACATTTTGAACACTAATCAGGGAAACCTTCATAGTCAATATATTGCTAGAAACCAGCCCCCCTGTAATCTAACCATATCCTGTTAGTCCTAGCCATAGTGATATCATGTTCAACACACACTTTTGCTATATGAGGTCTAGTCCTATTAAGTGTAGCTTTGTATGCGTTCACAGGATGGCCTATAATATAGCCTATAAACACCATCACATATGGATCAAAAAATCGCTGAGGCAATCCATAATGAGCTAACCAAACAGGCACTTTGGGGAAATCATCATTGGGGTTAAAATTGGGAGTCCGTTTAGAAATTCTTAGAGAATAAGCACCAAAATTCCATTCTTTATGAATCCAAAATTAATAGTAATCATCAGATAAATAGAATGAAATTAAAACTTGACGATTATCTAACAAGTGGATCTCTTTATAGCCCTTGAAACTGATTGTCTGGAAATCCCAGCAAAGTTTGTCCAATTGAGGCCTACTTCGTGAAAATTTTCTGACCAGCGTTAGTTTCAAAGGGGCTTCCAACTTTTCACACTTTTCAATGGTTAAGGATAGACTGGGTTTGCCAAGATGATATATGCGGGGTTTTGGATTGAAGGAAGTTCCATTGGGTATGGGTTTAGATTGAACAGTGTTTGTATTAGGTTTGCCTAGGATGTGATAGGATGGTGGTGGCTCCGCTATGACGGTGGCACCGGAAGGAGGTGGTGGGAGCGTATGTGAGAAAGGTGAAGATCCTAGAATCACAAAGCATTTTTCAGCAGTCGGGCATCAACTTTCAAGTGAAAATCGATCCCAACTCTTGAGCATAGTGATGAACCTCTAGTGCATGTTTGGATATATGAAGCTAAGTGTCTATGACATAATTTTTTTCTAATAAGAAAATGATGGAAAATGTTCCAAGCACAAAACTGACATTTTGAAAATATTAGAATAAAGAACGAGTTACTTTATTTGTTAGGGCCCAAAATGTGCATATCGAATATTGTTGGGTTCTAAAAATTAAATTTAATTCTAAGGGTAAAGTGAGTTTTTAACCATATGTTTTGGTGAAAAGTGTTAATATAACCCTGTAAAATCTAAAAGTGCAAATCTAACCCTGGACTTGGTTGACTATTTGTCAACAGTCAATTTGGCCTGAAATCAGTAAAAATATGATTCTACCCTCATCTCTTATTACCTAATTATTTCCATTTTCTATATTCTCTTTTCCCTTTCTTTTCACCTTCTCCGACAAGAAGGGTGAGTGCCACTGCCAAGAGCCACCTTCTCCTCCAACACCGCCTACCTTTTTCCACCGTTCCCGTCAGATTTTTCCAAGGAAGAAGACGGGCGCTAGAGATGTAGTAGCTAGCAATGACCTCTTCCCATCAAATTTTCCATCAAACTTTCTATTGAATTTCCCGTTGAACTACAACATAATTTTCGGAGATGGGTACGGGACCCGACCTAAATTTCACCCGGGAGAGATGGTGGGGTGGTGCAGGCATGGTGGATAGTGTGCAATGGGGGTGGTGTGCAGTGAAGAATGTGCGGTGGGGGTTGATTCAGGAAGAATGTGGTTAATAACATATGGGCCAAATGCCCAGACCCAAAGTATCTCGGCCCAAGCAGAGATTTGCGGCCCAATGATAGAGTAGCTGATGGGCAAAGTGCTACGGCAGCCATCTGATCAGCCACCAAATGCATATATCAAGGGGGATAATCATGCAACCAAGGTAAGATCAACAATCTAAACACTATTCACTCTAAAAACTCTCATACATGGAAAATATGGCTGACAGGAGCAGTAGGCACGGCCCAGTGACTTCCTGTCTAACCTTAGCCTATATGTTATGTTGGTGGTAGCGCAAGCTGAACTAGAGGAGATCACGGAGAGAAAAATAACAAAAATTATCATTAACATTGGCGTCATTTGTGCGAATCGCATAATCTTTCTTGCATCCATGCAGCTCGAACAACATGGAGACACAGCCAGTGGAAAACCTGTTCAACTAGGTGGTTATGGAGGACATGACGCACTTAGAGGAAGACTCAACCCCAACGGTAATACCTACGGGAGAGAAGCATCAGCTCCGCACCTCAATAGAGCTCGTAAATAACTCGAAGGTACTTCAAGAACTCATGGAATCTTAGAATGAGGTGATAATGAGGCTAAAGAATATGGAGGACATCCATAATGGAAAGGCAAGGTAGAGAGGCAAGGGCCTACAGCCAACCAAACTATTCCCATAACAGGAAGGTGATATCGAGGCACCCAATCGAAAGGGGAAGAGCTTGGAGACTGCTCGCAGTAGAGCCACCTCCGAATGCAATGCAAAAGCTGGGGAATAAGAAACTGCAACAGACCGTGAGTGATGGGCAGGCTACGTATCAAGCCGAGGGCAAAAGAGCACGAAAGAGGCGAGGCCCCAGTCAAGAGACTGGAGCAGGAAGCGAGGAAAGAAAGCAAAGGGTCGCCCTTCACCCGGGGGATTTAGATGTTCACGCCAAACCCAAAGTTGAAGATACCAGTAAACTTAGGACAGTACAGCGGTGAGGTAGACTCGAAAAACCACTTGCACACATTTTGCACAAATATTACTACCTTTGCTATACCGCAGGTCATTTGGTGCAAGGTGTTTGAGACCACCCTGACAGCAGCAGCCATGGTGTGGTTTAAAAACATGGAGGATGAGACGATTGACAATTTCAATCAGCTAGAGTAGAAATTCTTGGCAAGCTTCATACAGAGAAATAAATTCCAAAAAATGCAATGGCCATCAGGCAGAAGCTAGCAGAGACATTGTCGGTGTACTAGGAGAATTTCAATGATGAGGTAAATCAAGTAGAAGAGAGAAGCAGCCAGTTCCTCATTGACACATTCATAAACGGCTTGGGCAATAGTTGTTGCTGAGGGACTGCACCTTGGACCAACCAGGGATGATTGATGAGCTGATGAAAAAAGTTGGGAACTTTAACTGGGTAGACTTGGCCTACAAGAGGAGAAATGAAACACAGAGCGGTCATGGGCATCAGAGGATTGATGCAGACGGGGACGAAAAAGTGAAGAAGGCTGAGCGCATCAAGGGGAATGCCCAGCAGATGCCCAACAGGTTCGACAAATCAGAAAGGGTTTTCACGCATTTCATCAAGATGCCCAAGGAGATCTTTTCCTTGTACGCGGGGAAGGGTATACTGGATGTGCCACTGAAGATAAGGAAGAACCCCGATAAGAGGAACAAGTCCCAGTTCTGTGATTATCACGATGATCATGGTCATGACACAAATGACTGCATCCATCTGAAGCGCAACATAGAAGACTGTGTGCAAAGTGGCGAGCTGGTACACTTGGCAAAGAGTGCAAGAGCTCATAATAAAGCCACCTACCAGAGCAAGAACAAGCATGGGAACTCCCGTAGGCAACAAGAGAGGCAGGCCAGGCAAGGACCCCCAACAGATGGCAAAAGAAGGATAAAGGAAATAAGGTAGCCCAAGCTGAAAGAGGGGAAGAAACAAGCAAATTGTGAAGGGAAAGTTCCCCGGCGGAGGATAGCAGAGCACTAACAGTAATAGACATATACGCCATCATGGGTGAAAGCGCTGGAGGAATGAAAGAATTCCAACAAAAAGCACGATGCAGGTAGACACTGCAGCCAACGTCGGTGGACAGGAAACTGGACGCAAATGAAGCAATTACGTTCGATGCCAATGACCCAATGCAAGAAACGCCAGCAGGCAGCGATGCGATGGTGATAGTAGTGAAAGTGGTGGACCAGAGGATTCATCGGGCATATGTAGACAGCGGAAGCTCGGTAGAAATTATGTATTGTAACTGCTTGCAGAAGCTGGATGATAACACAAGGAGGAAATTGGAGCCGACGGAAACCTTGCTGGTGGACTTTGCAAATATAACAGTATAGCTTGAAGGAACCATGATTGTTCCGATGATGGTGGGGGAAGGAGATAAGAGCAAGACCGTGGACATAGAGTTCAACTCCTAAAATTGGGCGGGCTGGCATTGGCATTACTGAAAGGTATAGTGTCGACCATGCATCTACTCCTAAAATTCCCAACCAGAGGTGGCATAGCCACGGTCAGGGGAGATCAGTAGAAGGCCAGAGAATGTCACAGAGTTGTTCTTAGTAAATGCAATTGAGAAGACAAAAGCGGCAGTAAAAATAGATAAGCCTGTGAGTCCAGGCCTGTCAAAAGGATCATGAGTATAGGCAGAAGCAATCCATCCGAGTTAGGAGATGAGGTGGAAGCTGCACAATTGAGTCGGGGCCAGTCGGTACAAGTGGGAACATTACTCCCCCCTGAGGTGAAACATAGACTGGTAAAGGTGATTAGGGACAACAAGCATGCTTTCTCCTAGAGACCGGAGTCCCCAAGGAAATTGTCTTCCATGACCTGAAGGTTGATCTGACCCATAATCCTGTCAAGCAGAAGAGAAGGATGTAGTCCAAGGAAAAAATGAAGCGGTAAACAAGTAGGTTAGCCAGTTGGTTGCGGCAGGGGTCCTGCAAGAAGTCCCCTACCCAACCTGGCTTGCTAATCTAGTGCTGGTGAATAAGGCGGATGGTTGCTGGAGGATATGCGTGGACTACCCGAGCTTGAACAAAGCCTGCCTAAATAATTGTTACCGGCTGCCGGTCATCGACGAAAAGGTAGATACTCTTACCAACTACCCAATTAAATATTTCCGTGATGCATATAAGCGGTATCAAAAATCCCCATGCTAGAGAGTGATGTAGAAAAAACTATAGCCTTTGGCTACCGAACGATGTTGTTCAACCTGAGAAACACCGGAGCAACGTACCAAAGAGTGGTGGACAAGATTTTCTAGAAACATATCGAAAGGAATCGGGAAGTGTATGTTGATGACATGGTCATAAAGAGCAACCAGTATGAAACCATTGTGGAGGATGTCAGAGAGACCCTGGTGCAATTCAGGGAGACGGGAATGAAGCTAAACTTAACCAAGTGCTAGTTCGGGGTCAGAGCGGGAAAATTCCTAGGGCACATGGTGTTGAATGAATTATTGAAAGCAACCCCCAAGAAAATAAAGGCAATTTCATAAATGAAGGCGCCGGGAACAGTGAAGGAAGTCTAGAGCCTGAATGGGAAACTGGCAGCCATGAATCGTTTCATGTCTCGGGCAGCGTAAAGAGCACTCCCTTTCTTAAAAACTTTCAAGGGATGTGTGGACAAGAAGGGGGCAATCCAGTGGGGTGAATTGGAAGAGAGAGCCTTCGATGAACTGAAAGCCTACCTGCAGGATCTTCCGACCCTGGCCAGCCCAAAGAAATGAGAAACCCTGTACCTGTACGTAGCAGCAAGCGAGCAGGCAATCACCAGGGCGCTAGTGAGGAAGGAAATAAAATACAACGACCAGTGTATTTCGTCAGTAGAGCCCGATAAGATCCAGAGCGTGGATACTCAGGTCAGGAGAAGCTCGGTGTGGCTCTGGTCCACGCAGCAAGAAGACTGAGACAATACTTCCAGGCACACCCTGTGACATTGCTAACCAACCAGCCATAGAAAGCAATATTGACCAGGCCAGAAGCCTCAGGGAGATTGGTAAAGTGGGCAGTGGAGCTGGGAGAACACGTCATTGAATATGCCCCGAGAAAAGCAATAAAGGGGCAGATCATGGCAGACTTCCTTGCGGAAATGCCCAAGGAAAATGAAATGGAAGCGTTGTAGGAAGCACGGAGGGCATCCCAGGCCACCAAGGCAAACAGGCTGGCAAAGCCAAATTTTTGGAAATTGTATATAGACGGGGCCTCGGGAATGTATATAAACGAGGCTTGCAGAGCATGTCTGGTAATCTTAGACCCAGTGAGAGTGGAAGCAACCTACGCCCTGCGTTTCAAGTTCCCTCCATCCAATAACGAAGCACAGTATGAGGCACTGGTAGCGGGCATAAAGATAGCCAGGAAGTTGGGCACAAGGAAACTACAGGGATAAAGTCAATACAATGGGGCAATGTTGGTCAGCGGGCACAATGTTGGTTAGCGGGCAATGTTGGTGGCTAACCAATACAATGGGCAATACGCAGCCAAGGAACCAAGAATGATGAAATACAGGGATAAAGTCAGGAGTCTGGCATCTGAGTTTGAGGAGTTTGATATAACCAAAGTACCAAGATCACAAAACATGCGAGGAGATGCACTCAGCAAATTTTCATCCTCAACACGCACTTAACCAAGTCAGTGCTAGTGGAATAGCCGGCAAATAAGTCGATGGACGTTGGTCATACAGCAGTGATACAGTTGTGGCGGTCAACTGGACGACGCCCATCCTAAGATTCCTGGATCGTGGAAGGTTTTCGGTGGATGAGAAAGAAGCGATAATGGTTAAGAGGAAAGCATTCCAGTGCCTTGAGAAGCAGGTTGATCTACAAGAGGGGTTACACAGAGCCATGGCTCAGATATGCAGAGTCAGAGATAGCAGACACCGTCTTGAGGGAGATACGCGAAGGAAGCTGTGGCAACCACCAGGGGCCCAGAATAGTTATGATCAGGGCTTTTTAGGAACGCTTTTACTTGCCCACAATGAGATAATATGCAGAGAAGATGAAAAAAATGCCACAGGTCTAGGAACACACCAGGGTGCAGAGGATCTCTATGGAACAGATGACCAACATAAGATCACCATGGCCTTTCGCTAGGTGGGGGATTGACATAGCGGGACTATTCCCTGAGGCAGCATGGAGGAAGAAATTTCTGGTGGTCGCGATAGACTATTTCACTAAATGGGTGGAGGCCGAGGTCGTAGAAAACCTAACAAGGAAGAAAATAACTTTGCCTGGAGGAGCATAGTATGCATATTTGGTATCCCACAAGTAATGGTGAGCGACAACGGGAAATAGTTCTCCCAGTGCGCAGAATATCAGTGCGCTGGTCTGAATATCAGGCAGCAGTTAACTTATGATCCTAGTGCGCTGGCCTGAATATCAGGTAGCAGTTAACTTATGTGGCCCATCTGCAAGAAAATAGGCAGACAGAGATGACAAATCGGACCATTGTCCAAGGCTTAAAAAGGAGGTCAAGAAAGGTGAAAATAGAATGGGAGGAGGAATTGGTAAGTATGCTACGGGCATACAGGACCAAGCCCAGGACGGCCATGGGGGAATTCTCCTATAGGCTATGTTTTGGGATGGAGGCAATCATCCCTCCGTAAATTGTTGCACCCAACAGGAGAATAATCAAACCCATGGGGATGAGAACGGCAGAGAAATCATAGAAAACCTGGAGGGTTGGATGAACTCAGATAGAAGGCGGCCCTAAATTCACTATGCTTAAGAAATTGTAAGTATGAAAATGTACTCGGCACCTGCAGACAGGCGAGATTGGATTCCTCAAAGAATCAAGTTTTTTGTAAGCCCATAAGGGGCATGATCCCAAGGAAATCCAGATCTGTGCCCTGGTCTATTTGCTATTTTTGCGGATTTGGAATGCATGAAGGAAAATGGCTAAACCAGGCTGAAGCTGCGACCGGTGGCTCTTTCAACCAGCAGAGTATGCAAGAAAAATGAACCCTAGCCACAACCACAATCAGGGAATGACGAGCTCGACCCAGGTTAAAGTTGTAACGGCTAGCTCCTGCAACCAGCGAAGCAAACAAAGAAAATAAACCACGGCTAAAACCACAGTCGAGGAATGACAAGCCTCACCCAGGCCAAAGCTGTAATCACTAGCTCTCGCAGCCAGCAAAGCAGTCAAAGAAAATGAAACTCGGCCACACCCACAATCGGGGAATGACAATCCTAACCAAGGTCAAAGTTGCAAACCTGGCTCTAACAACCAGGAGATTTCTGGCCGAGGTCAAACATGCAAAGAAAACAAACACCAGCCACAGTCATAGTCAGGGTATGGTATGTCGTACTTAGTCAAAACTGTAATCCTTGCTCCAACAGCCAGTAGAATACATGCCGGGCCTGTAGAGGCAAAAGAAAAAGGATAACAGTTGCAATCAAGACCTTAACAAAAGAAGATGGGCTGAACGAACAAAGTCGTCAAGCAAAAAATCCCAACAACGATTAAGCAGGAAATTGTCAAGTGAGAAATACCAACAAAGATTAAGCACAGGGGTCACAATGAACTCAAAGGGTAAAAGAAAGCATAAAGAGTGTTGAATAGAAAAATCAAAAAGAATATCCTATGAGTAAGATGCAACTTCACAACGAATAAGAATACAAGGAAAATAGAAGAAAACAAGTGAAAAAGTATACCAAATTTGCAATAAAAAGGGGGAGAAGAGCACCCCACATCCATAAGTTCAAAAGGGGGAAAAGCCCACCCCAAACCAAAGTTTAACTAAGGGAAAAATCACACCCTGGACTAAAGTTAGCAAAAGAAATATTGTTTGACCCCCTTATAGGGAGATACAGACCAACATAATTTTAAAAAAGAAAAATATTAGGGCTTAGCAGTGTCAGCATCGTCATCCTTGTCAAAAACCTGGGTTCTCTCACCGCCATAAGTCTAAGCCATTATCTCATCATTCTCGTTGATACCAGCAACCTGATGAGATTCGCTATTAGAAAGAGCATCACGCTCCGGCTGTTCAGTATCTAGGTTCCAACGGTCAAGCTCCTCCAGCATCATGTCAGGATGTAAGCTGGAAAAGAACCTGTAAACCTGTGTTCTCAGGAAAAAACAAAGATTCCACCGAGACGAGCGTAGTTGCTCATCATCTTCAATCTTATAATAGAGCTTGATTCCATCAGTCATAGCTTGACCCAGCATCTCAGAGGCCTTCTGGCTCCTCACCACATGGGAGTACAGACTGATCTGCACCATTTCGCATGCTTTAACCAATGCACTTGACATAGTTTTTAGTTACTTTTGTTTGGCTGTTTGGCGATATTAGTTGAGTTTACATAACAGGGGGTTTAGACAACCATGTTTGGTTTTCTATTCTAAATCCTGTATTTTGTATACTTAATTAGTGATTCTTGACATATCGTGTTCACGGGCTCCTTGGTCTTCATTTTGAGTACCTTTAGTAGGTCGCCCGTGAATGCTATTTGTTACATTACATTCTTGCAAAGACCATTTGTTTTTAATGGTAGAAGATTTGAAGGTCATTTTCATTTGAATGGTATTAGATGAAGGCCACAAACATCAATGAATGGTAGAAGGAGATTGAAGTCAAAGATAGATGGCTTTGAAGTTCAAGACGGCCAAAGGAGAAAATGGTGGTCTGAGAAGTGTTGCCTCAGTCCAAGAATGATCCAGGAAGAATTTGCCTTGAAGTCTAGTTTCATTGGATTTGTCTTCTCGATTACTACAAAATCGACTACTAGAACTTTCTATTCAGACTAATGGTTCACCCGTGGAAAGCAAACAAAATTCAATCGACGAAGCACCAGCAGCCGGTCATGGACCATTCATGGTCAAGCATCGGTGGCCCGTGCAAAGCACATGGCCCACACTACATGAGGGACACCAGAAGATCCATGAAGACCTACACGAGACCTTCACGAGGCAGAGGCATCAGGCCGTGACAAAAGCACTGGGTCATGAAGCTTGGAGATGAAGAAGTCAAGATTTGGCTAATTATGGTGCCGGATCGTGGAAACCTTCACGGACCGTGAAGAAATTCCTGAGCGAGACCATGTACTGTCACGGTCCGTGAAAATCTTCACGGACTGTGAGAAAACTTCTGAGCAAAAACCATGTACTGTTAATGGCCCAAGATAATCTTCACGGACTGTGGCATGAGAGAAGTTTCACGAACTGCGCCAGATCCCACAGACCATGGCTATGAATGCTTCACAAACCGTACCAGATCTGGCACCCCAGGCTTGCATGCTTCACAGATCGTGACATCTGTGCCGGTCTGTGAACCTTGACGACTGACCTAGGGTTTTGCTTTTTTTGGCCTATTTTGGGTCTATTTTTAGGCTCAATCTCCTACTACTATATATAGGAGCCTTATTCTTCTACTAAACCCAACCTAGGCATAATGTAGAGTAGATTCTCTCTATAGTTTAGAGATAATGAAGAGGAGAGTTCTTATTCTCCTTCCTTCTTCTTTTCCTCTCTTTTTTCCTTTCATCTTATTTTCTAGATCCATGGCATCTAACCGAATATTCACCATGGATCTAACCTTTGTAGATTAGCTTAGTAGCTTGGGGATATTTGTATTCATGCTTTGATGATTTCTTCCTGAGATTTAGATTTCTCTATCCTAATGCTTCTGAATATTTGTGCTTGAACTTGTGTTTTCTAAGAATTATGATTTATGCTATGTCATTATAATGATGCACTCATGCATGTATGGTAGTATAAATTCGTTCTAGGCTTCATTACGATTTTGGGAAGTGTTGGAATTTTGGAGTAGGTATAGAACATCGAGGAGATGAGTGCATTCATGACCTTTGAGAGAAAATCCTTATGTGTGTTATACCATGATTCCGATTGGATAACTGTGCTTGATGTAAATCACATACCGGCCAGTCAATTCGGCAAATACCAGTGGGGAATAGCCCCTAACTTACCCTGATAGATTAACGTGTTGTATGTAGCGACTAGAGTTGTACCGACTATAGAGTCATCACAAAGTGTCTTTTCCTTTGCCTCTCTAGGCCTAGGGATTGAGATCCACAATGGAGTGTCCAGGAATGTAATGTATCTTATTACATATCCAACAGTTTCGACCTACACGAGGCAATGCCCTATTAGGCGAGCATTGTTACTCTAAGCGGGAGCGTGTTAGCCTTGGGAGTGAGTGATTAGGGAATGGTATGTGGTGTCGTAGGACTAGAGCGCATTGCCTAAAATTATGAAGATGGTGAGATATGGGCATTTTGGTAAGTACCACATGTGATAGACGGAGGGAAATACCTGGCTATCTCCACATTGTGTGACATGGGCATAAGATAGGTTTATATGTCCATATGTGAATGAATCCAGGATAGAGGTCGTTTATCAAGCATGTTACACAAATACCCCCAAGTTCTTGTTCATATAGTTGTTTGTTTTATTTCATGTTCATGGTTTGTAGTTATTAGTTGAAGAAAACCAACCCCCAATTTGCATGTTTGCATTACTTGCTATTCATTTCACTCTTGCAGATTGACGACCTTCACAAGGTTATGTTTCTAACTAGTACTTGAGCCCTAGCATCCTTGTGGACAAATCCAGTGATTGCCGCTTACTACCCCTTGGTAGCTTAGCAGTGAGAACGGGTGCAGAATTATAAATATCTATCTTGACCCATAAACCCTCCACCCAGGTTAATTAGTAACAATCAACCCCCGGGTGGAGACGGGTCACAGACTTAGGAAGCCCTGGGTAAAGGCCCAGTCACAAAAAGATTTCAGCCCAGCGATCTCCGATTCTGCCTTAGCTAAAGAGGCTTGCAGCGAGCCAGAGACTCCTTTCTCCAGCTCCAGGTCTTGCTCCATCTCGCCTACCCATTGCACCTTGTGGGCTAGGCCAGCATTAGCCTGCTTCAAAGAAGCGACCCCGCGTTGAAGCTGCATGATCTCAAGGTGCAGGTTGTCAAACTCCATTTGAACAACTTTGGTAGAATAGAGAACCTAGAAACAAGAAGAAGAAGCACCCAATTCATAAACTGAAAGAAAATTTATGGAAGAAAAAGACAACAACAAAGGAGAAGAGACAAGTGAATTACCTCCAAAGCCGTAGAGATATGCCGGTTAGAGGCATAAGAAGTGGACGACCCCGCTACATTCAAAGGTTGGTGGGATAACCATCTATCCTTACAAGATAAACAAACAATAATGAACCATGAAACAGAAGAGGCTCAAGGAGAAGGAGATGACATAAATTTTGTCATGGTCCAAGATGGGTCTGCATTCCTAGTTTATGTCATTTCAATGTATTTTGTAGGAAATCCAGAAGAAGCATTAGAGAGTTCAAAAATATGTTAAACAAATTTAAGATGTCCAACATTAACTGATTTCAAATGGTATAAAGACATATTCTTAATCCAAGTATTTAGAAGAACAGATTCAAACTCTCCATTTTGGAAAGAAAAATTCATTACAGGATTACCAAAATTGTTTTCTCAAAGAATTTTAACAAATTTACATAAAGCAATAGGAATAGATAAGTTAGATTACAATACAATAACTTTTGGTCAAATATTTGCTTTTGTTAAAAAAGAAGCTTTAACTTTATGTCAAGATTTAAAAATTCAACATAAATATGGATCAGAGAGAAAAGAAATGGGATCATTTTGCCAAAAATTTGAAATAACAGGAATCAAACCCCCATCATCTCATCATAAACATATAAGAAAAAGTAAATTTAGAAAACAAAGATATTATCAAAAGAGGGATAATTTTAACTATGAAAAACCATATCACAAAAAAGATTATGAAAAACCCAGGAAAAAGAAGTTTCATAAAAAGCAAAACAAATTTCAGAATATTCAATGTTACAAATGTAAAAAATTCGGTCATACTGCAAACTATTGCAAAACAGAAAAAAAAAAAAGATAAGTGCATTAGAAGATATGGAATTAAGAAATAATTTATTATCTATATTAATTGATAATTCAGACAATGAACATTCAAATTATGAGTCAGAATTAGAATCTTCTAGTGGTTCTGATAGTATATGTCAATGTAAAATTCCAACTATTAACATGCTAAACAGTACAAATAATAAGAAAAAAGAATTATTAGACATAATAGATAAAATAGGAAATTCTGAGGATAAAATAGAATATATACAAAGGTTAAAAAACCTAGTATTAGAAGAAAATAAACCTAAAATAACAGAAGCTTTTAGTTTAAGTAAAACAATCAAAAAATATTTAGACCTAGAAAAAAAGAAGTCAATAATCAGTCCAACTGATACTCAAGAATTAAGAAAAGAAATTAATCAATTAAAATCAGAAATTAGTCTTATTAATATGGAATTAAAAACTTTAAAAGAAAAAGATTTAGAATTAGAATTAAAGATAATATCATTAGGCAAACCCAGTAGTTATGATATTCCTATTTCATGTGAAACCCCAACTAATCAACAATTCTTTAATGTTATTAATAGAATTAATATGGAGAAATGGTATTCCTTAGTTACGATTGGTGTTCAAGATTTTAGCACAACCATCGTAGCAATAATTGATTGTGGAGCAGACCAATCCTGCATAAGGTCAGGAATAATTCCAAGTAAATATTTAGAAAAAACTAATGAAAGATTATCAGCAGCAAATGACACTCCAATGATTATTAAGAAAAAATTATCTAATGGATATATCATTAATAGTGATTATTGTATTAAACATTCATTTTTAATATTAAAATATGTATCTTATGATGCAGTACTAGGAAATCCATTTTTATATCAAATAACCCCTTTTAAGAAAACTCAAAAAGGAATTAGTACAAACATATTAGGAAAAAAATTATTATTTTCCTTTATCAGCCCTCCGAGTCAAGTTGAATTACATTTACTACAAACCAATTCCATATACAAAAGAATATGTACTTTAAATAAAAAACAAAAAGATATTTTATTTTTAAAAGAAGAATTAAGTTATTCTAAGATAGAAGAACAATTAAGTAGAAAGATAATAAAAGAAAAAATAAAACATATAGAAGAAAATTTTAAAAAAACAAATATGTTCAAATCATCCCAATGCATTTTGGGATAGAAAGAAACACATAATTTCATTACAATATGAAAAAGAATTTAATTACCATATGAAAAAGAATTTAATGAACAAAATATTCCAACTAAAGCAAGACCTATTCAAATGAATACGGAATTATTAGAATTATGTAAACAAGAAATTCAAGATCATTTAGATAAGAAATTAATAAGAAAAAGCAAATCTCCATGGAGGTGCTCAGCATTTTATGTAAACAAGAATGCAGAAAAGGAAAGAGGAGTTCCTAGATTAGTTATAAATTATAAACCTTTAAACAAGGTATTACAATGGATTAGATATCCCATTCCAAATAAGAGAGATTTAATTAATAGATTAGTCAATGTAAAAGTATTTTCAAAATTTGATTTAAAATCAGGATATTGGCAAATTCAAATAGATGAAAAGGATAAATACAAAACGGCATTTGTAGTTCCATTTGGTCAATATGAATGGAATGTTATGCCATTTGGATTAAAGAATGCACCATCTGAATTCCAGAAAATAATGAATGATATTTTTAATCCTTATTCAACATTTGTAATAGTATATATTGATGATGTGTTAGTCTATTCCAGTACAATTGACAGTCATTTTAAACACTTATATATTTTACTAAAAGTAATGAAAGCAAATGGTTTGGTCATATCCGAACCTAAAATGAAATTATTCCAAACAAATATTAGGTTTCTTGGATTCAACATACATTTAGGAACAATTAGACCCATTCAAAGATCCATTGAATTTGCAGAAAAATTTCCAGATGAGATTAAGGATAAAAATCAATTACAAAGATTTTTAGGATGTGTTAATTATATTTCGGATTTCTTTCCCAAAATTAAGATCAAAATAAGACTCCCCCTTTAACTTCAAATTTTACTCCATTACCCAGAGCCCATACTCCAACTCCAAACACCAAATCCATTCCTAGCAGCTCAAAACCTATTTCAACTTACTTTGATAAACCCAATCCAGAACACCTACTAGTTACTCATTTTGAGTCTGAACCAGATATTCTATAGTTAAAGATATTTGTCTCCAATCTATTCATGCCATCATCTTTATGGATGGCTGATGATACCTACAAAACTCAACAATTTTATGAACTAATTCTAGTAGATACCCAGTCAATTGACATCCAGCACATTCCAAATAAATAGGACCACAATAGAATAGAATATTCCAAGATTTATATTAAGCAGATTCTAAGCCCTCAACAAGTCTCAAATATTCATTCCATTACTCCTTTTTCAGTTGATTATTTCCCTCAAGAATTTAATTATGCTGACTATATTCAAGCCTGGTACAGAACTTTATTTTTTAGGTCTTTTGACCATTCTTGGTTTATTAATTTTCACCAAACATTCAATAACCATATTCCAAATTGGTTCATAGACTGGTGGTTCAAATTTGGACCATCCAAAGAGATCCTTCCACAGCCCGACCTGGACGGATTGCAGACATTCCAAAACCTCAGTCAACAAACACTCAGCCATTCCAAACCTCATGAGAGAAAAATATTATTCCATGCTATTTTCAGGGTACCCTGGATATTTGCTTGGAGTTTCCAAGTACAGCCATTCTACCCTTCCAACCCACTTTCTCTATTAAGAAAAGACAGAATCAAATGGTGGATCAATTATAATCCAGAGTTTTGCTCCTCAAAAGCAATAACTCATTATTTTCAAACTGGCCAAAAATTAAAGATCACGTTCAAACCCATTACTCAATAGACACTTCCTTCACCTATTCATACTCCTCGTCCAACACCCATTGGACCACCAATCCGTACAATTCCACAACTCCCATGTCCAACACCTATTCGACCAATCCCAATTATACAGATTCCAGCAGACCCAAGTCCAAAAGTTGAGCCAGATGAAGAATTCCAGAAGGCTCTTGAATTCTACAAACAATTAGTCAGTCAAAAGCAAGCCATTAAGCAAGAAACAGATGATCAAATGTATAATCTCCAAGATAGTCAAGATCCCTATGACATATAAGGGACGTAATCAATGACGTATTCCAGCAGATAAACTCAATCAGCCAAGTGATAAGGTGGATCTCAGCTTCCACCAGAGCCAAGGCAGACAGCAAATAATGGTGGATCCCAGCTTCCACCAAATTCAAATCAGAAAGCAATCAACAAGATGGTGGATCCCAGCTTCCACCAAATTCAACAAAGCAGCAGACAAGGGCTAGTGGCGGGCCCCACTTCCCACTCACAAAAGAAAAAGGAAGGCCCAGATTCAAGATCAAAAATCAAAGGCCGAGATTAATGGATTCCAAACGATGGATTCCAAATTGTAATAGACTAGATTTCCAATATTTTCCTATAAGTACTACATTCCAATTCAGTTGTAATCACGCTTGAAATATCGCCCCCTCTTGTAATCTCATACAATCTCCACCATCTGAGCTGAACGTTCATACTTCAGTTCCAAAGTAAGCCTAAGCCTATTCAATAAAAAAGAATTCTATTCAATTGAAAATATTATTTTGTCTTACTTATGTACTTTCCTTAGTTCTTATTCATATTGTTTTGTTCATGCTTATATTTACTATGATTTTAATAGATCCCTATTTATCAATAATGTTCATATACTCCATTATTTACATCGATCCCTACTTAATGGTATCAGCAATAATGTTCATATACTCCGTTATGAACCTACACAAGGCAGCCATCTCTATTACGCTAGGAACGAGCACCCACCAAAAAGTCTTCCCTTTCACCAAAGCCAAACACGGAATCATTGCCTACAAAAAAAATCTGCACTTCCACTCAACCCTAGTAGGAAGCCCAACTAGGAGCTTGACCCCGTCCTGTCGGAACTTCATGAAATTCTAATTGGGGGGCATCCTGGCCGAGTGACAGAAAACATGAAATAGGTTCACTGAAGGTTCTATGTCAAGGAGGCAACACAGCACCTCAAAACCTAAAAGGATCCAAATGGAATTTGGAGAAAGGTTGGTAAGCCCCAATTTGAAAAGGCCTAATACGGGCTGAAAGAAGGCAGACACGGGAAATTGCAGACAGCAGTTATCTAAGGTTTCCAACTACATAACGGTCATCCCCTCAGGCACTTCTTGGAAGTTCTGGTAAACATCCGGCTGAGAGACGTAATCCTTAATATCGACAAACGCAACCGCATCGGCATAAAACGCGGAATCGATAATTATACAAGTGATGCAAAAATCACCGGCGATGGTGTCACAGTACGAGTCCCTCTTGGGAGGTCCAACCGTAGAAACCATAATTACAGGCAAAAATAGGAAGGAGAACGATGGAAATAAAAAGAAGAAGAGGAAGCAATCAAAGCGGAAGCGATCATCAGAAAATGAGAAGAGAAAGTGAAGGAAAGCAGTGATGGGAAGGGGAGAAAGAGTGGACTAAAATTTGAAAAAGGGATCACATGACAGGCAAGGTTATTCTTGGAATATGGAAAGAAAACGTCATAATGAAACTTCCTTGGAAAAATGCAAAATTAAAGGTCCACGCATATGAAACTGCCGGGATGAGGGACACATGGTGGGCATCAGTGCAGGTAGCATAACCGGTGATATACATCATGCAAAAGCAACGTCATAAAGATACCAAACTTTCAAATATTGGGAGTTGAAAGGTTTTTTCCCTCCAAGAAGGAATGCAGACGCAAGTCACAGCCCCCAGGCACGCGGTCTGCGTCCTGTCATCAAGGTCGCCGTGCAAACCGTACAGCCCGCGACCTTAATTCTTTGTACTCACAAGGTCACAGGCTGGGGGGACTTAATAATGTATGGGCCAAAGGCCCAGCACCTGAAGTATCTTGGCCCAAGAAGAGGTTTGCAGCCCAAGGATGGAGCAACGGACATAACATGTGCCGATGGGCAGAGCGGAACGGCATTGTCCCATCAGCCACCAAATGTATATATCAAGGGGAATAATCATGCAACCAAGGTAATATTTACAATATAAATACTATTCACTCTAAAAACTCTCCTACACGGAAAACATGGCTGACCGGAGCATCGGAGCAGGCACGGCCCAATGCATGCCTGCTTGACCTTAGCCTGTCTGTTTTGTAGGTGCTAGTGCGAGCTGGACCAGAGGAGATCACAGAGAGAATGATAACAAAAATTGGCATTAACAGTAGTGATTCAGGAAGAATTATGCACGAGATCCCAACTTACGACGATGTACCGCAAGCAACACAAGAAGGTAGAGTTTGTGATTTTTTCTGATGTCTCGCTTTTTTGTATTCCATTTGGTTTTCTTTGGAACAAATTATTTTAAGTGGATCTGGCTGCTGAATTTCTTGCTATTTGGATATCCACTGTAGGACACCGCTGCTGAAGTTACAAAGAGAAGACATCGTACCAGGGATGAGAAGAAAGCTAAGAAAGTTGAAACCACCCGATCTAAAAGTCTACAAAGGGTGGTGCTGCCACCAGGGGGAAGGGAAAGAGTGTCGGGACTAGGTGGGGTGCGCTCAGTGGGGCTGTGGAGTGGGGGCGGTAGGTCGTGGGGACACGGTGTAGAGTGTCCGGTGAGGGGTGGTGTGCGGTGGTGGGTGGTGATTTAGGAAGAAGAGGAAGAAGATGCAGGGGTATTTTGGTCATTTAAATGATGGTCAATGCTGGATTTTCTATGTCAGGTATTGGAGATGGTAATTTTGGGCATAACTGCACAATTTATTTACAAGTTAGGGTTAATTTTGCACTTCTGTCAACAAATTAGGGTTAGTTTTGCACTTTCAAATTTTACAGGGTTAAATCTGTACTTTCAAATTTTACAGGGTTATATCTGCACTTTCACAAAATAATAGGGTTTAAAATGCACTTTATCCTAATTCTAATTTAGGTTATGAAATAAGGTAATATATGGTTTTTGTATCCTAGTCACCTACTCCCTTAAACCCAGGTTAAACGGCAGAGGGAGAAGAACATCTCAAAATTTATGACCTTGTAAAATGATATTTTTGTCCTTGTACCCTAAACCCAGCAACGACACTCACTGCCCACCCACCACCAACCACCAGCATCCTGACACCATTAACCACCACCACCAACTCAATTGATACTTTAATACATAAATTTGGACCAAAATTCACAAACAAATAAATCACAAAGAATTCATTTTACCCATTAAAAACAGTCATTTAATCTTGAAGGCCCTATCGTCGTGCCTGTAGTCCTTGTCGTCATCGTCTCTATTTTCCTAATCGTTGCCTATGTAGTCCTCGACAATGTTGTCCCCTTCGTCGCACCTCGCCATCGCGTCTTCTCTTCATTGTGAACCCCATCATTACGTCATCACCGCCCTAAGCCTGTCGTCGTCACCCTTGTGAGATTCGTCGTCACCCTTGTGGAGTCCAGCGTCGTCGTAGATCTGGAAACGAGATTAGAGAATTGGAGCACAGCATTAGATTTTGAATTGTACGAGATTTGAGAATTGGGCGGGAGCAGATTTTATAGGAATAGAATGTTGTAGATACGGTGGAGTAATAGAAGTAGGGTTTAAAGTTGGGCCAAGTGAACCCAAAATAAATGAGGGTAATAATGACTTTTTGCTATTATTATTTCTTGTATTGTTTTCAAATTTGGAAAGTGTGCAGTTTATGGAGTGATGGATTAAAAAGAAAAGTGCAGGTTATATTGAGATGGAGAGAGTAGACATTTTCTTTCTTCAACCATTTTAGTTTGCATATTCCATCAATTTCAAAATAAACAATCCGGAATCTATTTTTTTATCAAATTTTGATCATCTATTTAAATTGATGTATGAGTAACAATACTATCGTTTGTGATCTTGTTGGATTCGTCATGAGGTTAGGTTCCTACTCCTATATCAACTCTATCCTCGCTACTATTATGCATAGAAATTTATATGTTCCTTGAAAATCGTAATAAAGATGCATGTTTAGTTTAGTGCAGATGGATGATCTATAAAGCCTAGAAAAGTATCAACACACAATTAGGATAGGCTAACTCTTCCATTTGAGAATCAGCTAAAGGTCACAAGTAAGGTTTTACAAAACGCTTGTATTGTATGTACAACAAACAGCACCAACTCCAACCTAGTTCCACATTACATCGAGTAAACCATACCTGAATGAACATGCATCATGGTACAGACATCTACCTAGAAGACACAGAACTAGGTTGCTTAACATCACATTCATTTTCCAAACCACAAGCTTAAAATCAGATTCAACCATAAAAATACACAATCGAAAGGCGAGTAGCTACTCGCTCAACCAATGTTCTTTGAACGACACATTGAACCCTTTTGAATTTGCTCTTCTCAGTGTTTTCTTCGCCATGGTTGCTTCATCGGAACTCGTGGAATCGGGAGTAGGGGTAGGGCTTGTTAATCGAATCGAAGGTGAACACTTCAAGATACCTTTCAATGGTTGCTTATTCATTTCGGGGCTCGTGGATGCCTCTTTGCTAGGATCATCAGATTCTGAGCAACCACCGTCTTTGTTCTTGAAGAAATTCAAAGCACTGTCGAAAAAATTCTTGATTCCCTTGGCGCGGAATCTGCGATAATCTTCGCCATCATCATCATCATCACCACCCAATGGAATGTTTACAGTATTTCCATGAAAATGGTCATCCTCGAAGCTTTCATCAGAGAATTGGACATCGAAGCTATCATTTGGAAGCCCTTTTCCTGAAAAACCATCTATAATTGTGGTCTCAAGGCTCTCAACCGGCTTCTCAGGCAAAGTTTTCTTGGTTCGGGGAAACTTCAACCAACCTTCTGTGAACAATGGCAGCTGGTTCAAATTCTTGAGGAAAGACGAGTTTCTCCCTGATTTCGGCGTACTACCTCCTGATTTCGGCGTATTATTCCCTGATTTCTTCTTCTCAGCTTTCCCGAGCAATGTCATGGCAATGGCGGTGGTGATGAAAAGCTGGCAGATTGCACATTTGATCTGTTCATGTCTCTCGAAAGACGAAGACTGCGTGAGACCAATCATGCTCTTGACACGAAGAACCTTTCGCGCGAGCTCAGCTAATTCGCATTTCTTGTACCTGAAATCATCATGCAACCTGGCAGCCATGAAGCCAATGTCAACCCTCTCCTTCTTCAGACAAAGTTCCTCGAACGGGAAAAGATCGCACTTCTCAGGGATCCCGAACCCCACGAAGCGGATCCTTTCATCCGTGAGGAACTTCATGATTGATTCAGGCAATTCATCGCCTGAATTGAACTTCAGTATGACGCAACCGATGCCGAAGCACAGGAGCAGCAAGACATTGTTAGGATCTCGTGGATGTTGCATTACATCGACCCCGACGACGGGTGCACGAGCCCATGTCTTCCCATCAGGGAAGAGGAAATCCTCGGAGCACAATGATTCAAAATCCCTGGTTTTAAAAACAATCCCCTCCAGTTTTACTTCGAATCTGTTGGTTCTCAAGTAAACAGTACCAGCCATATTGAGCTTCAGAATTCGATCAAATCAATGAAATGTGGATTTGTGGACACAAGAAATGATTTACAATCTGAAGCTTATGATATATGAAAATGTGTTTCATAAAGGGGTATAGGTATGAAAAAAGAAGGAATCTTGAAGGTCTGAAGGTCAAAGACGAAAATGCAGATGAAATTAGAGAATTTTGATTTAACACAGGTGTAAAATAGGTCTTCCAAATGGGTGGTGACAGTTAAGCACAATGCCTAAATTTGTGCTCGATCACAGGTGCTATGGACTGAATTGTCAGTTAAGCACAATACCTAGATAATTGTTTCCTTAACACTTTACAACCACACAATTGTTGTTTTGCACCTTTTCTTTCTCTCTAACCAGATCAGATTAGTTAAATCTTTTGTTCAATCCCTAAGAAAACTTTGGGTAAATGGTGGATTAATCTAGCTGATAGAATGATTTGCATTAATGAATTGTATTATTTATATCTGAATATATAGAGAGTATAATAGATGTGTAATAAGGAAAGAACTCTAATCATAATAAATCATAATCTAATCAGGAGTCTAATTTATTCTAACACCCCCCTCAAGCAAAGCGTCGGTTGTTCGCCGACGCATAGCTTGGACCTGAAGAACTCGAACAGCGGACGAGAGAGCCCCTTGGTGAAAATGTCTGCAATCTGAAGAGAAGTCGGAATATGAGCAACGCGCAGCTTTCCAGATGTCACCAACTCACGAACAAAATGGTAGTCGATGTCAATGTGCTTCGCCCGCTTGTGCGCCACCGGATTCTGAGCCAGGAAGATAGCACTACTATTGTCGCATAACAACAGTGGAGAACCAGAAAGCAGACCCAAAGATCACGAAGCAAATAAGTGAGCCATACCACTTCTGAGGCAGTGTTGGGGAGAGCACGGTATTCAGACTCAGTGCTAGAGCGAGAAACTATGGGTTGTTTCTTGGCACTCCAAGAAACCAGATTCCCACCAAGAAAAACCGTATAACCATAAGTGGACCGACGAGTCTCCAGACAGTGAGCCCAATCAGCATTAGAGTACCCTAACACATCAGGAGTACTAGCAGAACAAAACCTGACACCAAAATGAAGAGTGCCACGAACAGACCGCAAAATCTGAGTCACTGCGGCAAAATGGTCATCTCTGGGATCCTGAAGATACTGACTCACTGTGTTGATCGAGAATGCCAAATCCGGGCAAGAGATGGTGAGATACTGAAGAGCACCAACAAGAGAACGATAAAGTGTAGGATCTCGTAATGGAGGACTGGTAGAGCAGTGAAGCTGAGAACCACCGACAAATGGAGTAGAAACAGATGTCGAGTCAGACACACCGGCCCAATTCAAAATATCACGAGCATACTTTGCTTGGCCAAGCAGTAACCCTGAGGAGGTAGGTGAAACTTCAAGACCAAGAAAGTAATTAAGAGCACCAAGATCCTTGATCGCAACTCTCTGTGTGTCCGATCAGTGAACTGGCAACAAAGAGTCGAGTCATTGCCTGTAAGAATGATATCGTCCACATACACAAGTAGGTACAGTAACGACGACCCTCTCGAAAGGACAAATAAAGAAGTATCAGTTGAGCTGCACCGAAAACCAAACTGTGTCAGATAACTACTGAAACGCTGGAACTAAGCTCGGGGAGCCTGCTTAAGACCATAAATGGCCTTTCGTAAGTGACAAACATAGTCTGGATGGACAGAATCCTGATAACCAACGGGCTGCTTCATGTAGGCTGGAACATCAAGAACACCATTAAGGAAAGCGTTCTTGACATCCAACTGATGAAGTGGCATGGAACGCATGGTGGCTATGGCGAGAACCATCCTAACAGTGGAGGCTTTGACCACAGGAATGAAAGTGTGATCAAAATCAAAGCCTGGAATCTGCGAGAAACCCTGCGCCACAAGTCTAGCTTTGTGACACTCAATAGTGCCATCTGGTCGATACTTGAGCCTATTGACCCATTTGGAGCCAACAATGTTGACATTCAAAGGTCGAGGCACCAAATCCCAAGTGTGCTGACCACGAAGAGCGGCCATCACATCATCCATGGTTGAAACCTAGGCTGGATCCTGAAGAGCAGAGCGATAATCAGTGGGCTCTGTCTGAGAAAGGAGTGCGGCAGTGAGACCATGAGCAATAATATCCGAATAATCCCGGTGCTGAATGGCACCAGTAGAAGACCGAGTGGCCATCCAATGGGTACGAAGCTGGGGCGGCGAAGCTGGAGGAGTCGAACCAGCTGACGACGCCGAGGAAGATCGAGCTGCGCTGACCGGAGAGTGGCCGTCGGAAGTTGTCGGAGAAAGGATGGCCAATACTGGCTGAGACATTGTGGCTGGTGGCTGAGGAGTGATGACCGACGGCTGAGGTGTGGTGGCCGTTGGCCGGGGAGCTAGGTCCGGGTCGGCCATCCAGATGGGAGATGGTGGTGAAGGAGGGGTGGCTGGAACAAATACAAGCGTGGTGGCCCCAATCGATGAAGTAAAACCTTCATCAAAAATGATGAAAATCTCCATATCTGAAATAGAACGATTGTCCGCAGAAGATGAGATATAAGGGAATAAGGTATCATCAAAGCGAACGTGGCGAGAAACATAGATACGCATAGAAGTGGGGTTAAGACACTGGAAGTCCTTGTAACGAGGGCTATAGCCAATAAAAACACACGGAATGGCGGTGTAAACTTATCAGCAGCAGTGGCACGCAGACATGAAAAAGCACGGCAGCCAAATGGGTAAAAGAGGGTACAGTCAGGCACATGACCAAAAACAACCTCAAAAGGTGATTTTCCACCAAGAACTGAACTTGGCAGACGGTTAATGATGTAAACCACAGAGGAGAAAGCTTCCACCCAATAACAATGTGGCACGGAAGAGTGAAAGAGCATGGTAAGACCAGTCCCTGTGATGTGACGATGCTTCCGCTCAGCTCGGCCATTCTGAGCAGGTGTATAGGGCGATGACATCTAATGATGAATGCCACATGATATGAAGTGAGCCTGAAGTCGATGATTAGTAAACTGTATGCCACCATCGGTCTGAAAATTTTTAACCCTAGTAGAAAACTGGGTCTCGACGAATTTATGAAACTGAATAAATGTGTCATAGAAGTCTAACTCATACCGCATCGGGAAAAACCATGTGAATCCCAAAAATTCATCGATGAAAATGGCATAATAAGAAAAACCACCTGCCGATAAGATAGGGGCTGGTCCCCACAAATCACAATGCACCTTGTCCAACAGCCCAGTAGCGCGCCTGTCACTAGTGAAAAAAGGTAAACGGCTACTCTTGGTCATCTGACAAGGAGAACAACTGACAGATGCAGGCATAGCAGAAGTGACAGAAATAAGGCCCTGTCGATTCAATAACTGACCAGTATCATGAGATGCGTGACCGAGGCGAGAGTGTCACTGCTCAAAAGAAGCGTGAAGCTTACTAGAGCGTAATTCACCTAAAAAGCTGGAATCACCAGTCTCAAAAAAATAAATACCTAAACTATGTAGCCTTTACCAATTATCGTCCATGTATGCTTGTGCTCAATGGAAAATGCATCGGCATCAAATATAACACGGACAGGTAAATCACGAGTAAGCTTGCTGATGGACAACAAGCTTCTAGTAATCTTAGGAACTACCAGAACATCTTTAACAGAGAAACCAGAGAAATGACACTGGCCGATGTGAGAAATAGATAATGATTCACCATTTCCAACAAGAATAGAATCAGAACCACGATAAGATTGTACCTTATCAAGATGACTAGTGCAAGCAGTGATGTGAGATGTAGCACCCAAATCAACGATCCATTGATTTGACGAAGGATGACGATTGAGACCATGCACAAAGGCCTGAAACAAACCTTTGTCCGTAATCCAATTAGCGGAGCCATTGGCCCGAGAAAAAGGCGCCAAATAAACCATAGCAAGAAGATGCCCAGAAAATATGCACAAAATGACCTGGCGCATGCAAAGACGCCCAAAAAATGCTATACACTCACCAGGCGCGTGACTTCACGCGCAGAAGATACTGATGACTCGCCAGGCGCGTGACTTCACGCGCGAAAGAGTGTGCCCACGTCTGCACACACAAGCGCGTGGCGGCACGCGCTTCTGGAAGAACTATCGCATGGATCTGGCTGTGGCTTGGTTCGGCCGAGACGCGACGCGATGAGCACGACGATGGTACGGCGACGAGCACGGCGAGCACGCGACACGACGAGAAGAAGCTAAAATTTGATATCCGGAAATGAAGCTGCTGCTGAAGAAGAGACTAAACGTCGGTGAAGTTCGCCGCTAGAGGGTATGTTTGAACGCCGATGAAGTTCGCCGCCAGAGGGTATGTTTGAACGCCGATGAAGTTTGCCGCCAGAGGGTATGTTTGAACGCCGATGAAGTTCGCCGTCGGAGGGTATGTTTGAACGCCGACGACGCCGGATACGGACGCCGGGGATGAGGAGTTTGATTCTTCAGAAAGAAAGAGACACCGGCAAAGAGGATGTTGGACGAAATAGGCTTCCGGGAGATGGCCGGAAGTCACCGGAAATTGATCGGAAATTTGCCGGAAACAGTTGCCTTGGCCGGCCGGAAGAAACAAAAATAAATTTATGATTTAGGATCAGAATTTGCTTTAATACCATGATAGAATGATTTGCGGTAATGAATTGTATTATTGATATCTGAATATATAGAGAGTACAATATAGGTGTAATAAGGAAATAACTCTAATGATAATAAATTATAATCTAATCAAGAGTGTGATTTATTTTAACTCTAGCCCTCATATGGCGAAATGGGAAGTTTCTTGGCACAATACAGATTACAGTCTATCCTCAACGAAGCTATTCACTCACCATTAATACTTCCACTCAAATACTCCATTTATTTCAATGGGTTTGTGACGAAAAGCTATTATACCAGATTCACAAAAACATAGAAGGATGTACTTCCAATACAGATTACAGTCTATGGTGGATTAAATATGACGGTGAAAACAACATTAAGGTTATAAAGTCAAATAAAAATATGGACATCGGGTTAGTGAAATACAAAGGGATGATTTTTTAGTTGGAGCCCAAAATTTAGAGTGCTTATTTTAGTAGGGTAATTATTTGAAGGTTGGATGCTGGTGTGGTGATAGTGGGAAATAAGAGGAAAGGGTGGAGCAAATGGTGGAGGATGCATTATGGTAATGGTAATGTGTCCTCGGGATTTTTTTTACAAAGGGGTGATTTTTTAGTTGGAGCCCAAAATTTAGAGTGCTTGATTTTAGTAGGGTAATTATTTGAAGGTTGGTTGCTGGTGTAGTGATCGTGGGAAATGGAGGAAAGGGTGGAGGAAATGGTGGATGACGCATTATGTAATGTGTCCTCATGGCTGGGATTTTTTTATTAAAAAAAATTTATTAGAGGACGCATTTTGTAAACGAGTCCTCATGGCTGGGAATTATTTTTTTTCAAAAATTATAAGAGATCGCATTTTGTATATATTTATATACATATATATATATATATATATATTTATATATTTATATTTATATTTATATTTATATTTATATTTATGTATACATTTATACATAAACGAACATTAATCTTAAACGAGAATCAACCAGAAACAGTAAATACAAACATGAAAAAAACATAGTGTGAACAGTAAAATTGAATAGTAAAAATGAATATCAAATGTGAATAGTGATAATGAACAGTAAATGTGAACAGTAATTATGAACATTAAAAATTAATGAACAGTAATTGTGAACAGTAAGATTAGTGAACAGTAATTATGAATAGTAAATTTAGTTAACAGTGAAAATGAGTAAATAACAGAGAGAATAACAGAAAAGAGCGTTTTCAATTGAATAGAATTCTTTTTATTGAATAGATTATTAAAAGGCTTACAAAGTGGTGGAAATCAAGTATGAACGTTGATTTCAGATGGAGGAGCTCGTACAAGAGAGTGTACTAGAAGGGGCAATTAAATCAAGGGTGCCTTTGAATGAAATGAAATGCTCTACTTATAGGAATGAATGGAATTCTAATCTATTACAAGTTTGGAATCCGAATTTGGGATCCATTAATCTGAATCATTGGAATGGCATCTTTGAATCTGGGCCTTCCTTTTTCTTGTTGAGTGGGAGGTAGGACCCGTCATTATCCTGTGTCTGCTGCTTTGTTAAGCTTGTTGAATGTAGTGGGAGCTGGGATCCACCCTGTTTGCTGCTTTTTTGACTTTGAAGGAATCTGTTGATGGAAGCTGGGATCCACCATTATGTGTTGTCGGCTGCTTTGTTGAATTTGGCTGCTTTGTTGAATTCAGTGGAAGCTGGGATCCACCTTATCACTTGGTTGATGGAATCTGCTGAAATACGTCATTGCTTACGTTTTGGTGGAAGCTGGGATCCACCAGTTATTATTAGAATAGTGCACAAATCTTTTACATGTCATATGGATATTGGCTGTCTTGGAGGTAGAAATGATCACTGCTTCCTCCTTAATAGCCTGTTGTTGACTAGCAAAGGCTCTATAAAATTCGAGGGCCTTTTGCAATTCTTCCTCTTTCTCTTGCTTTGGAATCTTTTGTTCAGGAATTTGGGTAATGGGCTTTGGAGTAGAGGACGAAGGGCACAGTAATGGATCAATTGGACTAAATGTTTGTGTACTGGGTAGCGGACGAGCAATTGGTGGAGTAAGTGTTGGTGGAGTAGCTGGTTTGAATGCTATTTTCAATTTTTGACCTGTTTGAAAGTAATGAGTCACTGCTTTACTGGAACAGAATTCTGGGTTATAATTAACCCACCATTTAATCTTGTATTGTCTAACTAAAGAAAAAAGTGGAATGGAAGGGTAAATGCAGACTACTTGGAAACTCCAAGCGAATATCCAAGGAACCCTAAATATAGAGTGAAATAGAATCATCCTTTCATGGGTTTTGGAATGGCTGAGTGTCTGTTGGCTAAGGGTTTGGAATGTGTGAAATGCATCAAGAATTGGTTTTGGGTAGATATCTGTGGATGGTCCAAATTTGAACCACCAATCAAAGAACCATTCTGGAATATGGTTATTGAAGGTGTTCTGGAAATTGGTAAACCAAGAATGGTCAAACGATCTATAATAGAAAGTTTTGTACCATGCCTCGATATAATCAATGTAATTGAATCCAGTAGGAAAATAGTCAACTGAAAAGGGAGTGATGGCATGGCGATTGGAAAACTGTTGAGGGCTTAGAATTTGTTTGATATAAACTTTGGAATACCAATTTTGCTGGGATACTGCTTATTTGGGACATGATGAATATCAATGGATTGAGTGTCTACTAGAATAAGCTCATAAAATTGTTGGGTTTTATGAATGTCAGCTGCCATCCATAAGGATGATGGCAAAAATAGATTGGACACAAAAATCTTTAATTGAGGAATATCAGGTTTAGAATTAAAATGAGTGACCAGAATATGCTCAGGATTTGGTTTATCAAAATATGTGGAAATATGTTTGGATGGCTGTAGAGTGGGTATTGAATGCTGTTGAGGAGGTAATGAAGTATGGGCTTTTTTTAATGGAGTAAAGTTTGAAGTCAAAGGAGGAGTTGGATCTTGAATTAATCTGGAATGAGGTGTTTGGGCTATAGTGGAATATGATAAAGGAGGGAAATCTGGGGATTGAAGTTGTGGAGTAATAGATGGAGTAATAGAGGGAGTAAGTGGCCTGGGATTTGCATAATCTTTACTGGTCCTAGAAGTAGATGAACTAGATGTGGAATTACTCATGGTTCCATGTAAGGAATTCCCGAGTTAGAAAATCAGGAATAAAATTCTCTTTTCCTTTAATAAACTGAATATCAAAATCAAATACCGATAAAATGCCTTGCCATCTGGCAAAAATTTGTTTTGAAACTAAATTTTTTACATCTTTTTGCAAAATATCTTTTGCTGATTTGCAGTCAATTTTTAATAAAAACTTTTTATTATACAAATCATCTTGGAATTTGGAAATGCATAAAACAATGGATAAAACTTCTTGTTTAACTGTGGAATAGTTTTTTTGTGCCTTAGACCAAAATCCTGAATGATATCTAACTATGGATATTTTTTCTAAATGTTTTTGTTTTAATATGCCTCCATATCCTATGTTGGATGCATCTGTTTCAACTATCATGAATGCTTCTGGATGTGGAATCCCTAAACATGGTAGTGATTTAGCCTTTAGCTTAATTTCTTTTACTAAATTAGTATGCTCTTCTGACCATGTAGCAGGATTAGATTTTAATCTTTCATATAGCTTTTTACATATAATCTTAATATTGGGAAATAAATCTGAAATGTAATTTACACATCCTAAAAATCTTTGTAACTGATTTTTATCTCTTATTTCATCTGGAAATTTTTCTGCAAATTCAATAGATCTTTGAATAGGTTTGATTGTTCCTAAATGTATATCAAATCCTAGAAACCTAATCTTTGTTTGGAATAATTTCATCTTTGGTTCGGATATAACCAAACCATTTGCTTTTATTATTTTGAGTAAAATATTTAAGTGTTTAAAATGACTATCAATTGTATTGGAATAGACTAACACATCATCAATATATACTATTACAAATGTTGAATAAGGATTAAAAATATCATTCATTATTTTCTGGAATTCTGATGGTGCATTTTTTAATCCAAATGGCATGACATTCCACTCATACTGACCGAATGGAACCACAAATGCCGTTTTGTATTTATCCTTTTCATTTATTTGAATTTTCCAATATTCAGATTTTAAATCAAATTTTGAAAATACTTTTGCATTTACTAATCTATTAATCAAATCTCTTTTATTAGGAATGGGATATCTAATCCATTGTAATACCTTATTTAGGGTTTATAATTTATTACTAATCTAGGAACTCCTCGTTCCTTTTCTGCATTTTTATTAACATTAAATGCTGAGCAGCTCCATGGAGATTTGCTCTTTCTTATTAATTTTTTATCTAAATGATTTTAAATTTCTTGCTTACATAGTTCTAATAATTCAGCATTCATTTGAATAGGTCTTGCCTTAGTAGGAATGTTTTGTTCGTCAAAATCTTTTTCATATGGTAATGATACTATATGTTTTTTCCTATCCCAAAATGCATTGGGATGGTTTGAACAAATTTATCTTTGGAATTCTTATTCTAAATTATTTATCCTTTCTTTTATATTCTTATTTCCTAATTGTTCTTCTATTTTAGAGTAACTTAATTCTTCTTTTAGGAATGAAATATCTTTTTATTTTCTATTTAAAATACATATTCTTTTATATATTGAATTGGTTTGTAACAAATGTAATTCAATTTGACTAGGAGAACTAATAAAAGAAAATAATAACTTTTTACCTGATACTGTTGTACTAATTCCTTGTTGAGTCTTTTTGAAAGGGGTTATTTGATATAAAAATGGATTTCCTAATACTGCATCATAAGATACATTTTCTAATATCAAAAATGAATTTTTAATACAATAATTATTATTACTAATATATCCATTGGATAATTTTTTCTTAATAATCATTAGAGTACCATTTGCTGCTGAAAGCTGTTCATTAGTTTTTACTAAATATTTACTTGGAATTAATCCTGATCTTATGCACGATTGATCTGCTCCACTATCAATTAGTGCTACTACAGTAATACTAAAATCTTGAACTCCAATTGTTACCAAAGAATACCATTTTTCCATATTAATTTTATTAATAATATTAAAAAATTGTTGATTTGTGGGAATTTCTTTTGAAATAAGAATATCAGAACTACTAGGTGTTTCTAATGATATTAATTTTAATTCTAATTCTAAATCTTTTTCTTTCAAATCCTTTAATTCTGTTTTAATATTACGAATTTCATTTTTTAGCAAAGTAATTTCTTTTCTTAAATCTTGAGTATCTGTTGAAGCAATTATTGATTTTTTTCTTGTCTAATTCTGAATATTTTTTAATTGTCTGACTTAGACTAAAAGCTTCTTTTATCTTTGGTTTATTTTCTTCTAGCACTAAATCTTTTAATCTTTGAATATATTCTGTTTTATCTTCAGAATTTCCTATTTTATCTATTATGTCTAATTATTGTTTTTTCTTACCATGTGTACTATTTAGCATATTAATAGTTGGAATTTTACATTGACATATACTATCAGAATCACTAGAAGAATCTGAATCTGACTCATAATTTGAATGTTCATTTTCTAAATCATCAATTAATATAGCTAATAGCTTATTCCTTAATTCTATATCTTCTAATGCATTAATTTTCTTTTCTGTTTTACAATGATTTGCAGTATGTCCAAACTTTTTACATTTGTAACATTGAATATTTTGAAATTTGTCTTGTTTTTTATGAAACTTCTTTTTCCTAGGTTTTTCATAATCTTTTTTGTGATATGGTTTTTTATAGTTAAAATTATCTCGTTTTTTATAATATTTATGTTTTCTAAATTTATTTTTCCTTATATGTTTGTGCTGAGAGGATGGGGGTTTTAGTCCTGTTATGCCAAATTGTTGGCAAAATGATCTCATCTCTTTTCTTTCTAATCCATATTTGTGTTGAATTTTTAAATCATGGCATAAAGTTAAAGCTTCTTTTTTAACAAAAGCAAATATTTGTCCAAAAGTTATATCATTGTAATTTATCTTTTCTGTTCCTAATACTTTACTTAAATTTGTTAATATCCTTTGAGAAAATAAATTTGGTAATCCTGTTATAAATTTCTCTTTCCAAAATGGTAAACTTGAATCTGTTCTTCTAAATACTTGAGTTAAAAATATATCTTTGTACCATTTGAAA